>OZ038499.1:102137262-102167262 GCA_964036315.1 Acanthosepion esculentum
CCGAGGCGAATATCTCATTTATGTTCGGAAACACGAGATTACGGGCCTACCTGTTTCCCCCACATTTCTCAAGTTGCAGTCTTTGCATGGGATCTGGTAGACGAAATCATCGGATGTAATATGTTGTTTGCTGGTGTTATTTAATATACTGCGAATAGTTCTAGTGGGTAATATAGTAATAAAAACCTTCGACGGATTTATGAGGCAGGCATAATATCCACTTCACGTACGGTAAATACTAGACCCGGCTTCTTTAACATCTCCCCGTTCCTGGCAAGATTAATGCTTGACAAACGTACTGATAAGCTCTAGATTCAAATAGAATTCCTCTTTTCCACTTAAGATAAAGACTCTTTCTTGGGAGCGCGTTTTCGCAGCATCGCCCGCGCGAAGTCAACGTGAACGAATCCCCAAAAAAGGGAACGCTGACTTCAGAACTTCAGTTGTTTCTGTTTCTGACTAGTCTTGTGTCTATCGTCTCTTCATGTTGACTTAAATATCGTCTAATCCTAAGCATGTTTCTAATAACCATGTCCAGAAGATGGTCTACTAGACCGAAAGGTCTGACGTCGACAGTAAAACAAAATTAAAACAGTAAACTTGCATATTCGGATTTTGTTTTGTCTTTTCCATATTTTTCAACATATATATATATATATATATATATATATATATATATATATATATGTACTAGAAATAAATAACATATGTTTTCATATATATATATATGAAACTTTTAAAACCATTTATTCTATATTCTACATCGTCACTTGATAAGACACTAGAAGTGTTGAAACAAAATGGCTACTTTTGTCGTGATTTTATAACATATTTATGTTGTAATATTCAAATAAATAATTATATATATATATACTAGAAATAAATAACATGTTTTTATATATATATATATATATATATATATATACTAGAAATAAATAACATGTTTTCATATATATATATATATACTAGAAATAAATAACATGTTTTCATATATATATATATATACTAGAAATAAATAACATGTTTTCATATATATATATATATACTAGAAATAAATAACATGTTTTTATATATATATATATATACTAGAAATAAATAACATGTTTTCATATATATATATATATACTAGAAATAAATAACATATGTTTTCATATATATATACTAGAAATAAATAACATATATTTTCATATATATATATATATATATATATATATATACATACTAGAAATAAATAACATATATTTTCATATATATATATATATATATATATATATATACATACTAGAAATAAATAACATATATTTTCATATATATATATATACATACTAGAAATAAATAACATATATTTTCATATATATATATATATATATATATATACATACTAGAAATAAATAACATATATTTTCATATATATATATATACATACTAGAAATAAATAACATATATTTTCATATATATATATAATATATATATATATACATACTAGAAATAAATAACATATATTTTCATATATATATATATATATATATAAATATAGGTAACTATACTCGTGTCGAAAAACCCTGACTATCTGCCTAAGTGAAACCTTGGTAGGTGTGTCTGGCTCATTAGGTTTGACTATATATATATATATATATATATATATATGAGGTGGAAAAGTTTTCGTATGACGTGTTTCGTTCCTTAGGATTTCATCGTATTAAACTAAAGAGTGGCCATAAAGTTCGTGTGCACTTTAAAAAATTTATAACTTTATTTGTATTTGCGATAGAAATAATCTGTAAAAAATGTTATAAAGTTTAATCTACCTAGTTTTAAGTATAGCTAAAATAACTAATGTGATTACAGGCATTACCGTAAATCAGTTGGCAAATATTTTCCGTGAACTGCAAAATCGTATTATCCTTTGTATTGCTAATGATGGAGGACATGTGGAAACTTAAATAAAATTTCAATAAAACCTTAAAAAATATAGATTTACTTCTTTCTAATCCTTTTCACAAATTATTTCTATCGCAAATTCAAATAAAGTTATAAATGTTTTAAAGTGCACACGAACTTTATGGACACCATGTATTCCCGTTGACCCGTCTAAGCATGCGCGCGAAGGAAGTGTCACGCTGAAATCTTAATTTTTTTTTTCTTTTAAATATCTGTTTTGGTATACAGTCTAGTTGATTTGATTTAATTTCTTTTGATTTATATTTTTCACAAAATTGTTCTTGATATCCAAAAATTTCTATTTCGTTTTCTCCATCATATATATTCGAAAAAGGTAATGTCAATAAATGGCTGTTAACAGGGTAGCAGAATAACCAGTTAGAAATCTTGTGATAATAGATTTCTCGACTCTTTTGATTGATTTGTATTTGAGAAAATATGTCCGGCTGATAAATCTTTAATCTCTTGTCCATTTCGACGTATACAGGTATCCAATATAAGATTTTAATTTTCCAATCGACTACAGAGCAGACCAGGTTGCGAAGTCTATTCTAAATAATGAGTGACCACCTCCCGTAGCGCGTTGGACAGAACACACAGCAAGCAAACCAGTTGACTAGTGTAGTAAGCTCGATTCTTAATGAAAGACCCACTATTGTGCACTTATACCAAATCAAGCTAAGCTGCTAAAATGATGCAAATGATGCCGTCATATATACCTTTATAAAATTGTAGACGACCGGGGGGAGAAGATAAAACAAGACCGAGATTATATATATATATATATATATATGAAGAAATATAGTCTTAAAGTGTGCTATATTTATGGGATAAAGTGCTCAATATCAGAGATAGAGCGTGTGTAAATATAAAAATATAATATATATATATATGACCTCTAATAATATATATATATATGACCTCTAATAATATATATATATATGACCTCTAATAATATATATATATATATGACCTCTAATATATATATATATATATATGACCTCTAATATATATATATATTTATATATATGACCTCATATATATATATATATATATATATATATATATTATAAATTAATAGATTTAAAATACGGTTTTACCGCTACACAGTGATAACCATGTTTCAGAAATGGAAGACAGGGTGTCCATAAAGTTCGTGTGCACTTTAAAAAATTTACAACTTTATTTTTATTTGCGATAGAAATAATTTTTTTAAAAAATGCATTAGAAAGAAGTAAATCTATATTTTTTTAAGGTTTTATTGAAATTTTATTTAAGTTTCCACATGTCCTCCATCATTAGCAATACAAAGGGTAATACGATTTTGCAGTTCACGGAAAACATTTGCCAACTGATTTACAGTAATGCCTGAAATCACATTAGTTATTTTAGCTATACTTAAAACTAGGTACATTAAACTTTATAACATTTTTTACAGATTATTTCTATCGCAAATACAAATAAAGTTATCATTTTTTTAAAGAGCACACGAACTTTATGGACACCGTATATATATATATATATATATATATATATATATATATATATATATATATATATATATATATATATGATAAAATATAAGTATTAAACAACACAATTTTACAATGGTCATAGACAATAACATTTGTGTGTGCGTGATCATTTGTGTTTGTTCTTTGGTGAATGTAGGTACGTGTATGTGTGTATAATGTTCATGGCGTATTCCACAAATGGGATGACGTGGATCTTCTAAGAGAGATCACATAGTAGTCGCTGAAATGAAGGAATGAAAAAGTGAACGACGCGAGAAGTCGCCCAGTATTTATAGTATAAGGAGAGTGACCCATAGTGAAAATTAGGGAATTAAGGAGGGGCGAACTCCGACAAAATTACTATCTTCCTGATATTCCTCTTTGAAAACAAAACAAAACATATTTTATATAAAACCGAGGTATTGTTTTCAGCGAAAAAACTACAGGGTGTCTAGTAAGAAACGGTAAATTTAGAAATAAATTTATTTAGCTATCATGATTCATGCACAAACTGAACAGTCATCGTAGATGTTCGAAATGTTTGCCTGAATATTCCACACAAAGGAGACAGTAGCTTTAATCAAGGTCATGAATATTCAAGAAATTTATTCAAGATTATTCATGGTCAATTATTCCTAAAAGATAAAACAGTGATAACAGATTTGCCGCATTTAAATGCTTTTACATGAACATGCATAATGTAACTTTAAAACTAACAGCATGTTTCAGATTATTTAGTACCCGCATAACGTTAGTGTTTCGATTGCAACAGTAAGGGGAACATCGTTGCACGTCACTATTATTTGCCCCGTTCTTCCTTTTCTAGATGCGGTGTCAAACATGATACAAATCGATGTTTTTTGTTTATAGGTAATATTAATGAACACTTTTGATAAAATTATCAGAATATATTTTTATGATAAAGTAACCATTACTCCCACCGACAATAAATCTTAGTAGGGTCCCCAGCGCCCTTAGTATATCCCTACTGTAGAGGTTAAATAAATCTGGGGAGAAGGCACATCCTTGTCTTAGCCCATTTCTATTTTTGTGTAGTTATTAAATTCATTTTCTAGTCGTATACAGAAAGTTTGACCAGCACACCTTCAAAGTAATCAAGATAGTGTATAGAAAAGTGAGATATTCACTTTACCTCCACACGCGGTCGGATGCGGCACAAGGCCAAGTTTATTGTGGGGTATCCGAGGCCGTAGGCGCGGTCAAATATTCCCCGTATACCTCGTAAAAACGGGGCCGGGTAGCTCTCTACCACCCCAGACGAGACTCTGCTCTTCGGCATCGCCTCGTCCGGGTTCCTCTCTGCCTAGAGGGAGAGAGTTTTGACAAGCCCACTTCCGAAGTAATTCGGTTAGTGAATAGGAAAAAAAGTGATCAATGAGACGTCACGCTACTTTTTATTTGTGCGTTTCCTTTATGGTCACGTGATTTACTTATTTCAATAATGGGGTCGCCTGTGTTTGCTCTCTGGTGATCTACGTTCAAACCCCAGTGTCGTTGCCGACACTTTATTCCTATATAACACTTACGAAAATGGATTTACTGAGATTTTCTGGTATGTCATCATTTAGGTTTTTATTAAAAATATTTATCTCTACCTTTCGTACTTGCTTGATTTTGGTATCTGCAATTCTTTTCTTTCCGTTAGAAAGAAACATGACCTATGATCATTATGTATTTAATCTTAGTAGACAGTTCTGGTGCGATTGTTATTATTATTGCTATTGACTATGAGAAGAGCACACTTACAAAGTGACACTGAGGAAAGACAGAGGTAGCCTAATATATCCATTGTAACACAGATAAGGTTCTACCCAGAACATGCATCTCGGTCACATCTGCATGAGATACTGACAGGTTTTGATATAAGCATACCATAGCCTGGGAGGTGGCACCCAGTTAGGTGGAGTGTTAAATCTTTCCACAATGCAAAATGTTTGAAAGAAGGTAATAGAAATTATTTTCAAATTACAGTGTTTAAGGGAAGGTTTTCAAAATGCAAATATTTAAGAGAGTATTAGAAACATATTCTTTAAAAATTCTCCAGTATTTCAAGGAAAGGGAGAGATATTATTTCCAAAGAAACAACGGATTCCAAGAGAATGAATAGGAATTTTTTTTAAATTGTAAACGAATTAAGGGCAAAGGACAAATTCTTTTCAAAATGTGAAGTATTTCAATACAACTAATTGAAATTCTTTTCAAAGCGCGGTGTTTAAAAAGTGATACAAGTTCTTTTTAAAGATGCAAAGTGTTTCTTTGGAACTGACAGAAATTATTTTAAAAATCCAAAGGGACAAAAATTCTTTACGAAATGCAAAATGTTTAAAAGGGTGTGATATAGATTCTTTTTTTGAAATGCAAAGTATTTAAAAGGAAGTGACAGAAATTCTTTTTGAAGGCGTTTTAGAAGTGTGATTAATTCATGACTAACCTTGGTAAAAGCTGATAAAGTAACCGATCTGTTTTCTTTTTTTCTTCCAACAACGCTTGCGTACGTTGCTCAACAAGATCCTCCAGATTGATAGCATATCTCTCCATTCTTTTCAGAATGATATCCATAATGTTTCCAACCCTAAATGAATAGAATCAAAAGTAAAATAAATCGAGCTTTCTGTCCGAGTTTCTGCGATGAAAAGTTATCGTTATTGACATTCGAGCTAATACTCTCATCTTTGTTGTTCTTATCACAGCGTTTCGACTGTTGTGCTTCCGGCCTTCTTCAGGTTTCTCTCGATCCAGGAAATATTTATGAAATTTCGAACCGAAATTTTTATTTAATCTAGGTGGGTATATTGTTCTCGTTCTGCTACCCAGGGATATGTTGTTTTTTTTTTTTTGTTTTTTTTTTTGTTTTTTTTAATACTGCGTAGTTAACGCTCACCACGTTTCCATTCCTTTTGTGAATATGGTGACATAGTAATTGCGAATTCAATCTCTGGGTCCGGTAGTACAGACTTAGAAGTAGTGGAAACAGGGCAAACAATTACTGTGCAGTAGTAAAAAAAAAAAAAAAAAAAAAAAAATCCCTAGACAGCGAAACGCGAACAATTTAACCGTAGATTAAATAAAGGATTCAGTTCGAAATACCATGAAGGTTATTAGGATCGCCAGACACCTGAAGAAGGTCGGAAGTACAGCGCCCGAAACGTTGTGATAATAACAACAAAGATGACGGTATTAGTCCGAATGTAAATATATCGAAATTTGTGGGTTGGGGTAAAATACTGAATTTAACATTAATTCTCACTGGTTAGGAAAATTTACGCTATATATATATATATATATATATATATATATATATATATATGTATATGTAATTGATTGATCTGTGTCCCATCTAAAAAAAGATATATCCAAGACTGACCACTCAGCAAAAGGGTTTAAATGTTTTCATTCTCCAAAATAAAATGGTTGTCAAAATTTGATCCCGAAACTACCAGTACTCGGCGACAAAAAGAAAATGCAAATTAATATTATTTTGCTATTTAGACCTCCGTACTTTAAAATGGTAGACGCTAGATTTGGGTTGATTAATTGATTTTTTTTATTTTACGGTTTATCAACTTTTTTGAGATTGTAAGAATTTTTGGAGATAATAATTTTCTGATACAAGTTTTACTATTTAACCCATAGCTGGGAGGAGAAGCGGTGGATTCATACCTTTCCGAAGGGTATATGCACATAAGTGAATGTAACGAACCTGACTGGAATTCGAACTCGGCTCACCGATTTCTCATTCTGAGCCGTTTACCCATTACACCACCCGCACACTCAGAGCCTACAGCACCTGGTATTCCTGAGCGGTCATCTAGGTACTGACCAAGTTCAACTTTGTTTGACTTAGGATGAGAACTGGTGTTTCAACGTGATATGGCCGTAAGCCGTTATATTTCGGTTGGGAGTAAGGAAAATAAATAAAGTTAAAATAAGGAAAATTTGTCTTGTAATCGTTATTTTGGTAAAGAACAATTCTGAACAATTAAAAAAATTGATCTCAGAAAGTTAACCGCAGGCAGGGAGCGTACATTTTTAGTGTAAATTGCTGAGTATTAGTGAGTAGTGAGACAGAAACACACACACACACACACACACACATACATATATATATATATATATATATATATATATATAAAATGACAATTGGAAAAATCTTAGATTTTGCCGACGCGTTTCGTCTTCCGACTTTTTCAAGGCAAAAATGAAATCGAAATATCTCTGTTGTTATAGTTACATTAAAATCCAAATTTAAAAACATTTTATACCAATATGTCTTGTCCACAGAATTGATCTGGGAATTTAACTATATATATATATATATATATATATATATATATATATATATATATATATATATATATATATAGGGAGAGGAATAGCGAGAAAATATATGAGAGAGAGAGAGAGAGATAAGGATATATATATTTTTATATATCAAGAACAGTATAGGAAAAAAATTATGATAAAGTGGAAAAAGTTGACTTGTGACGCGTTTTGTCCTTCAGAACTTCATCGGACTAATTTTCGGACTGGTAGGACTACACATCCGCACGACAGTCACGTGCTGGAAATTATCCTGTCTACTAATTCTATCGCATCTTCAATCGAAAAGAATCTATATAAACTCAACATTAAATTACTACATCCAAAACAATAAATGACTTAGTCAATGCTAAACAAAACCTGAAGGAGGAGTTTACTCCATCACCTGCGATATCTGCCACGAAAAATACATAGGAGAAACCTCAAAGAATAAATAAAAGGATTATATGAATACAAAAGGGACATTTTACAAAATAATACATCGAATGCATTGGTTGCCCACCGTAACGAGACTGACCACAACTTTGCGATAAAAAAATGCAACCATGATCAAAAGAGAAAAATAATTCACTACGTCGTAAAGCGTGCCTTAATCTCAAAGTCATTTACAGTAAATTTACGTCCTGGCTTTTACAACATTTCACCATTCTGCCATATTTTTTAATATCACAATTTGCAAGTTATAAAAGTGATGGGAAGAAATAGAAAAAGCCACTTAATTAATTCGGCTGAAAAAAAAAAAAATTCCAAAACTTCCAGCTCCCCTCTACCGTGCGCATGCGTAGTCCTACAAACATAATTAGTCCGATAAAATCCTGAAGGACGAAACGCGTCACAAGTATTTTTTTTTCCTTTTTGTCATATGCACTAAAAAATTTTCTCGCTACCCCTCTCTCTACATATTATATATAAGAAATTTTCTCGCTATCCCCCTCTCTACATATTATATATATAAAATTTTCTCGCTATCCCCCTCTCTACATATTATATATATAAAATTTTCTCGCTATCCCGCTCTCTACATATTATATATATGAAATTTTCTCGCTATCCCCCTCTCTACATATTATATATATAAAATTTTCTCGCTATCCCGCTCTCTACATATTATATATATAAAATTTTCTCGCTATCCCCCTCTCTACATATTATATATATAAAATTTTCTCGCTATCCCCCTCTCTACATATTATATATATAAAATTTTCTCGCTATCCCGCTCTCTACATATTATATATATGAAATTTTCTCGCTATCCCCCTCTCTACATATTATATATATAAAATTTTCTCGCTATCCCACTTTCTACATATTATATATATGAAATTTTCTCGCTATCCCCCTCTCTACATATTATATATATGAAATTTTCTCGCTATCCCCCTCTCTACATATTATATATATAAAATTTTCTCGCTATCCCCCTCTCTACCTATTATATATATAAAATTTTCTCGCTATCCCCCTCTCTACATATTATATATATGAAATTTTCTCGCTATCCCCCTCTCTACATTTTATATATATAAAATTTTCTCGCTATCCCCCTCTCTACATATTATATATATAAAATTTTCTCGCTATCCCCCTCCCTACATATTATATATATATGTAGAGAGAGGGATAGCGAGAAAAATTTTTAGTGTTCTTTTTCTACAGAAAGTTAAAGGGATTAATTAGTTACAAAGGCAATGGCTGAATACAGTCATGTTTCCACAGATTTTCATTATTCTGATGATTAATAAAAAATAAAAAAAATGACTATATTGAAACCTCCCTCACAGGGCCACTCTCAAGGTTCGTATTTTGTGCAGGACCTGCTGAAGATGTTTACGACTTGCCATTGATATAAAAGTTCACTTTTCTACGATAATAAGAAGAACGGACAAAATCAATTTAATGACTTACGTATCTTTGTTATGGTTTCGTAAATATGTTTTAATTCCATTGAAATCCGGTCTCTGATTGGGATTTTCCGCCCAACACATTTCCATTAAGTTCGTGATAGAAGGATCAACGTCTGTGTCCCGAAATCGGAGCGGCCGGAATGGCACTGACTCACCATTGCGAACTCTGCCAACGATATCTTAGAAAGAATTTAAAGAATACTTAAATTGCATAGTTTATGCCATTCATATTTAAAAAAAAAAAAAAAAAATCCACCCCCCCCCAAATAACAAAAAAACAAACAAAAAAAACAAACAAAAAAAAAAGTTACAAATAACAAATGGAAGATAATGGGAATTTATTGTAGAACCTCGGTTCACGAATTTAATTCGTTCCCGAAGGCCGTTCGTAACCCGAAATGTTCGTAAACCGAAACTATTTTTCCAATAGGAATCAATGTAGAGAAAAAAGTCACAGTACAATAAAATTGGAAAAGAAACTCATGCCACGGCACACGAATATATACAACACAGTGATCGATTCAGAAATTATTCCGTTCGGGTTAACTCGCTTCAAATTTTGTCCGATAACCGAGGCATTTTCATCTCGAATTTTCCGTTCGAAAACCGATTTGTTCGACATGTGAGACGTTCGAAAACCGAGGTTGCGTTGTATGCATAAGCACATACAATTTTTCAGGAATTAATGAATTTTAATCATAATCCGACATTATTTCACGTTACTTTTAAACGTTCTACTTAGTGGATACGCGTGTTTGAATAGAAGCCCTGTTTTTTAACATTGTAAATCTATAGCTACCGGTTTCTGCATTCGAGAATCTTAATAAAGAAAACAATTTACACTGTTAAAAGAAAGAAAAACAGGGCGTCTACCCAAACACGTGTATCCATTAAATATAACGTTAAAACAGTGGTTCTTAATCTTTTTTTCAGTCACGGACGCCTATAAAAACTACTCCTTCATAGACAGATAAGCGAATACTCAGTCCAATACTTGTACGTACATATCCCCATACTGCACCCTCATCACTATTTAGTCAGTCACTCTGGAAAGAAATTGTGGTCAAATAATCCTCACAAATATATGAGAAGATAATCAAACCGTGATAAACCGTGGAAAATGAGAATTATCACTTGCTCTTATGGAGTGGCAAAAGATGGCGGCCATCCAGAGAATAATGCCACACGTTTAAATGGTAAACATGGACCCAACAGCAAGTTAAGTGACGCCTAGCGGTCGACACTGTAAGTATTGACTGGGTGCGTTTTTTCTCAAGTAGTGGCAGGTTGCATTTTCTTATTTCTTTCAATGGGAAACCGTTGATTGGGACAAGGGCTTTATAGCGAGTATAAATGCTAATTATTGTCTGATTCTCAAATACCCACTGAAACCCATCCATAGACCCCAGGTTAAGAAGCTCTGGTTTAAAGTAAGGAGAAATAATATTGGATTATAAATAAAATTATAAAATAATATTGAATTATAATAAAATTGTTTAGAAATTACTCCGTTTACGTTACTGGTAGGAAGATTTTGTGAAGTAAATAAGACACCACCGGTAGCACAAAATGAACTGTGCAAGACGCCTTAAATGAATAAGTCAGAACTGTGCAAGACGCTTTAAATAAAGAACTCGGAACTGTGCAAGGCGCCTTAAATAAAGAACTCGGAACTGTGCAAGACGCCTTAAATAAAGAACTCGGAACTGTGCAAGACGCCTTAAATAAAGAACTCGGAACTGTGCAAGACGCCTTAAATAAAGAACTCGGAACTGTGCAAGACGCCTTAAATAAAGAACTCGGAACTGTGCAAGACGCCTTAAATAAAGAACTCGGAACTGTGCAAGACGCCTTAAATAAAGAACTCACAGTCGGAAGAAGTTTGTTGGAGAATTTCTAGTGACGTCACGGTGAGTAGCCTCAGCAAGACATAATATTATAACTGCCAGGAAGGAGTTATAACAAAAATAAAGCCGATGTGGGATTTGAGAAGATCTGAACGAGACTGTCAGCCAATCAGTTAAGTGCCATACGTGACACACGCTTTCGATCCATGACTTACTAGGCAGAATATTTTCCCGCAGTAGGTTGCTGTTTCTTTCTGCGGTAGACTGGTTGCTAACCAAGGCTATAGGACCCCTGGGGATGGAGAAAAAATGGTATTTGTGCGTAAGTGAACGTAACGAACTTGACTAGAATTTGAACACCGCTTCTCCAATTTCTCTTTTCGAGACGATATCCATTATACCACAACGCACATCCGAGGCGAGATATCCATTATACCACAACGCACATCCGAGGCGAGATATCCATTATACCACAACGCACATCCGAGGCGAGATATCCATTATACCACAACGCACATCCGAGGCGAGATATCCATTATACCACAACGCACATCCGAGGCGAGATATCCATTATACCACAACGCACATCCGAGACGATCGACATTTCTTAAATAGGATAATTGAACTTTGTTTGACTGTGAAAGTATTCCGTGCCCGATCGGTCTAAAATAACCCCAGGTTTAACAGTGGTTTCCTTTACAAAGAGGGACGCATGTCCGGACCCTGCTGGGAGGCACTTTTTCTATATGAAGACTCTTGAATATACGCGCTGGTAGACGTAAATTTACATTGTTAAAAAACAATAAAGAAAACGAGATTTGTATCTACTAAATCTAACATTATAAGTACATGTGAAAACACCACACACAAATACAGGGTGATTGAAAAGTAACTCCCTATTTTATGTAGATTTACTTGACCCCCCCCCCCCCCCAACCACTGAGTCAGGTTGTGACACAAGGTCAGTTTTTAACGTGGGTACCCGAGTATTTTCACTCGGGCCACTGGTCTAAGCTGGTCTAAGTTGGTCATAGCTGGTCTAAGCTAGTCATAGCTGGTCTTGGCTTGTCATAGTTGGTCCAAGCTGGTCAGAGCCGGTCCAAGCTAGTCGTAGCCGTGATACTACCAGCACGGGGACGGATCCCTGTACCAGGTAAGTATGAACTCCCTATTTTATGTATGATGGACTCTGCCGTCTTATAAACAATTATAGTTAGATGGGAGAGTCCATCTTACATAAAAATAGTTACTTTTCACCCACCCTTGATATAAAATGAACTCTACGGTCGTTATCGACGTATGAAACTCCAGCAGCACATATGATTGGATTATGGCGGTGCCGAACAAACAAGACTTTTTAGAAGAACCGAATACTGAAATTTGGTACACACAGTTCTCCTCAAATTCAGAGTTTTCCTTCGTATACTGCCAACCGAGACTACAGGACTCAGTCTCTCTTGCTGGGGGGGGGGGGGGGGGAGAAAAAGAGATGGATTCATACTTTTTTTTTTTCAAGGGTATTTACATGTAAGTGAATGTAACAAACTCGACTGGAATTCAAACTCCGCTATTCGAATTCTCAACCCGAGCTGCTACTCATTACACTATCTGATACATAAAAAATTCCCCCATCTGACACATCGACGTTTATTCGAGAGGCAAGTGTGGTCGACATGACGCATTACGTCAGATATATAGAAGAAAATTAGTTGAGTACCAACGACCTTTTGGATAAGACAAAATAACGCAATAAAAACGAAAAGGTCACCAGGTTTCTGCAACAAACTGTCCACCATTTTCCGTTTGTAATAAACGTATTATAGACAAAAGTAATTGTATTCTCCACGAATAAATATACGATAGATGAAAAGTGAATAAATAAATAACATCAACTTTTTAAATGATAATATATCGTGTTTTCTTTTCTTCTTATTTCTCAGTTAACAAGTTATTTCGATAGTTTATATTGGGGCACGAAAACAATTATCCGTCATTACGTATAAAGTATCACATGACAAAACCACACGAGCGGGAAAATTAAGCCAACCAGAAATCAGCTCCCGACCAGCTGGCAAGCTAGACGGACGCTCCTTTATTTATCTCTCACGACTCGAGAGATAACGACTCAGCATGACTTTAGCTAGTGAAACTCTAATTTTAAAGTAAAAGACTCGTTTGTCTCTCCTATGTCAGCATTTTTCTCTTTGATTATTATTCTCCAGTGTACATCGACTTACTTGGCAACATAGACGACTTAGTCTTTAATACCTCCTACTAGCACTTGTCTCGTTGATTGAGCGATTCGTTTTTACGGTTTAGCAACCCTTTCCAGGTTATTTAAAGCCAGAAAATATTTTTATAGTGTAATTTTTTTTTTTTTTAGATAATAATGATACAGTAATACAAGTATTACTATAGCTAGAGGAAAAGAGGTGGATTCCTAGCTTGCACAATGGTATTTGTGTGTAAGTGCATATAACGACCACAACTGAAATTGAAACTCGGCTCCGAGCCATTATTCATTGCACCACCCGCACATCCAAGCTTACAGAACCTGATATTCCCAAACGCTCTTCCATCTAGGTATTGACCGGGCTCGGTGATCGTACGGGAATCGATGTTTCAACGCGATATGACCGTAAGCCACTTTCACTCGTGTCTGTATATTTGCTTAAAAATGTTGTATTGCGCGCTTAACAAGGTGTCCTCTTGTCTTTTTACAGTTCAGCCAACCGGCACTTCTAAGGCTACCAAAGAATTATTTAGTATCTGTCTATATTTCTGAGATGAGGTATTTACATTATTCGGACTATTATTACAACGTCAGGTGGTTGGAATGTCGAACTGAACCCTTTATTTCGCTCACTGGGGTAAACTGTTCTCGTTCCACGTGCCATGTCTAATGGATCTCAGTTATCAGTTATCTTCTGTTAATTCCCCTCTCCTTAACCGGGTATTGAACTCGCACACTATGGGTCCTGTCACTGGATCTAACTAACGCCTTTATCCACTGTGCCATGTGTCCTTGAGGACATCTGGGTATTATAAACCTAATGTCTTCAGCACAGTTTTTAACCAGAGCTCATATTGCAATTTTTGTTGTTATTATCGCTTTTCTCTGGCACTCCTTATTGCTGGTTCCCATATTGTATTCATTTCTATGCTTGGTCGGCTCAGTTCGACATTCTAACCACCTGAAGAAGGCCGGAGCGTACAACGGCCGAAACGTTGTAATAAATATGACGGCAAAGATGAGGACAATAGTCCGAATAATGTAAAGAATTATTTAGTATTATATTCCTTTTCTCTCGTCAATCCGTACTTATAATTCAAGTAAATATTTATTAATCGGAGACAAGTCTGGTACAGGTCCACAGTAGAAGAGAAGTAAGCAATAGACGTGTAACAGCTCTTAGTAAGAATTTAAGGGACGTGGCCAATCCAGAGGTCTCTTTATCGGCATTATTTTAACCGGCATGTAACGAGCTTTCATTACACTTCAACAAGTTATTATACCTACATTTGTACACTTGTAACGGTGTCAGAAACAGACGTACTAAGAATCACTTGCTATAACATATTTGCCATCACTATATAGCAGTTACCCTATGATAAATTTATGATTGTATAGGTATTTACCGAGTTAAGCCTAGTCTGTCACGAATGTACAGTTGTGAGGCACTCAGTAAGAATCTGAATTACTTGCAAAGAGAATTAATATGATTGCATGGAGTATTGCTGCCATTTATGGTCTGGGGCCCCTGCGTGTTGCGTCAGGGTTCTTGATAAGATCCAGAGACGGATATGCAATGTGATTGGCCCTGATCTGTCATCTCGTCTGCATTCGCTCTCTCACAGACGCGATGTTGCATCGCTCTGCCTTTTCTACAAGTACTTCCACGGTAATTGCTCCGAGGAGTTGCTTTCGCTTGTCCCTAAGCCTCGTGAATTTAAGCGTCCTACGAGGCTGGCATCCCGTTCCCACCCCTTCACCGTTGAAACTGTTAGATGTAGACGTCTTTTCTACTCCAACAGCTTCATGTCTCGCACATCTCGCCTATGGAACTCCCTTCCCTATTACTGTTTCCCTGACAAATACAATCTCCAACGATTTAAGTGTAGCGTCAATCGTCATCTCCAATTGCCTTGATCTATCCACTTCCCTTCTCCACTTCCTGACATCTTTCATTCCTATCTGCTCTCGCTCTATATCTTCCATAACCCCCCTGCCTTGATCGACCCTCCGTCCTTCTCTTTCTCCACATCCTCTCCTTTACCACTCCTATCTGCTCTTCCTCCAACCCTTCTGTAACCCCATGCGTGATAGTGGCCACCGGCCTTGCTTGGAGTGATACGCTTAAAAAAAAAAAAAAAAAAAAAAAAATGTATATTTTACTATGTTTTAGTTTAGTCTGCTACAATACCAAAGAAAACAATGAAGATCATATTCACTGCACAAAGTAATGGCGTCCTAGAGTAGCGCGCGAGTCATCACACTTCAGCTTGTGCCGTCAGCCATAATTCATGTGTCTGTCCAATCAGAAACTGTTATAAGATTCCCAAGGTAAGAATTAATGAACTGTATTTGAATACGTATCGCATTTACGTTTTGCATCTTTAGAATGGCAACATGCTGGTACATATTTTCCATGTTAAGCGTCTTTATTTGTATAAAAGCAAAATAAGCACAATTTACAGAAGATCCTGGTATGCAACGTTGTTTCCGTCTCTCGATCTTTCCTTATCAACAAGTCCATCTCACGGTTCGGCAATCTTTTGGAGAGAGAGAGAGAGGGCGGGCCAGAAAGCTATGCATCCTCTCGAGGGATTATTATTATTATTAAATGCATTATGATAAATTGTCTCGACCTCAGACCACTTTGTCCAGAAGGCTACCTTGGTTTGGAAATTTAAAGAAAAAACAACGAAGTTAATGTTACCTTATTTAAACAAGGTTCCTTATTTTACTGCAAGAATAACAGGATAACAAATAACACAACAAAAAATGCAAATTCCTTACTACAAACGGAATACAGTAAGAAATGGCAAATTATTTATAGAGACTTTATTCACTATTTACATTATTCGGACTATTGTCCTCATCTTTGTCATCATGTTTATCACAACGTTTCGGCCGTTGTATGCTCCGGCCTTCTTCAGGTGGTTGGAATGTCGAACTGAACACTTTATTTCACTCACTGGAGTAGACTGTTCTAGTTCCACGTGCCATGTCTAATGGACGTCAAGACACATGGCACAGTGGATTAGTTAGTTAGATCCATTGACAGGACCCAAAGAGTGTGAGTTCAATACCTGGCTAAGGCACTGGAGAACTTTAAGAGGGGAATTAACAGGAGATAACTGACATCCATTAGACATGGCACGTGGAACTAGAACAGCCTACCCCAGTGAGCGAAATAAAGGCTTCAGTTCGACATTCCAACCACCTGAAGAAGGCCGGATCGTACAACGGCCGAAACGTTGTGATAAATATGGCGACAATGATGAGGACAATAGTCCGAATAATGTAAATAGTGTACATAATACCTCATCTCAGAAATATAGACAGATACTGAAGGGCCGAAACGTTGTAATAAATATGGCGACAATGATGAGGACAATAGTCCGAATAATGTAAATAGTGTACATAATACCTCATCTTAGAAATATAGACAGATACTATTCAATAGGCTTTTCTATTTTCCGCTTGGCAAAAAATATTTCTTGTAGCTAGCAGCGAATTCGGAATTAAATTTTGATTTCAAAAATTTGTCGCATTGTAAGTTAACTCCAATTGATTTTTTTCTATCATTTGCGCCACAAATTAATTAGATAATTAGTGTCCAGGTATTAAACTGGTGGGTCGGACAAAAATCCTTCGTGGACCGGTTGTAGTCGACCCCTGGCTATCTTATACTATTCTAGCCTTTCCCTTTTACTTAGTGGACAAGATAGTGACCTATTTCATTATTCCTTAAACGACGGGCATTAACAATTGCTGTTTCATTAGTAATCGTCAGATATCATCAATTGATGATTTAAACCATTTTAAAAGATGCAGGGATCATCTCGTCATGAGTTGTCTAAATGGCATAATTTGCTAGGGTATTTGCCTGCAAATGGCATAATTTGCTAGGGTATTTGCCTGCAAATGGCATAATTTGCTAGGGTATTTGCCTGCAAATGGCATAATTTGCTAGGGTATTTGCCTGCAAATGGCATAATTTGCTAGGGTATTTGCCTGCAAATGGCATAATTTGCTAGGGTATTTGCCTGCAAATGGCATAATTTTAATTTGCTAGGGTATTTGCCTGCAAATAAAGCTGGATGAAGTGTTGTTTTAATGCATACTTCTCCAAAAATAGAGGTGAAAATGAAAACTTGGAACAAAAATACAGAAATACGTTGTGCATAGAATGCTTCAAGGAGTATTATACTGTTAAAAAATAATAAAATAAATATTAGATTCTTAGATTTATTTCTCTTTTTTCTTTATTTTTAAAATCTATAACATTTTTTACGCAGTTTAAGGAAAAATTCATGTCTCTGTCCAATCTGCTATCACATTGACAAGTGAGGAATGAACGAATTGTACTTGACTAAGTGCCCAATTTTCTTTTTAGAGTGGGATTTTGATGTAACATTCTCTTTACGGAACAATACCGCTACATATATCTCTATCTTCGCTTATTTAGAACTAAAATAAATAAAATTTACAAAATATTCTGATATGAAAGAGTTTCTGTCTCTGTCTGTTCATATCTATCCGTTTATCTATTATGAATCTTGTAACCAATTAGGATCGTATGGACACTAAGTGTATTACAACCACAGCATAAATGATCTGTGTTAGCAAAGCTAGCCTGACGAAGCCCATCCCTCTTCAGTCTGGTTTAGAGTTCAGTTTTCCTTCTCCCAGGTTAGTCGTGACCCCAAGGCAAGACAGTCCGGTCAGGCGTGACGGGAAAAGAAGGATTCGTCGTCTTTCCAAGGGTATTTGTGCAAAAGTGAACTTAACGGACACGGTCGGAATTCGAACTCGGCTCGCTAACCTTTTTCAGAGTCGCTAACCACTATACAGTTCGCACGAGAACCGTATAGTGGTTTGTGTAAGAGTTTGTCTTTGGTAATAATTTCTAAATTTCTCACACCTTTTGAGATCATCCTTTCAGCTGGAAACGGTCCATGACGGAAAGCAATTTCATGAAGAATAATTCCAAAACTGTAAACGTCTCCTTCTTGTGTACCACGGGAAGGCGGTTCGTGTACGCGTAATATTTCGGGTGCCGTCCAAAGTAATGCTGAAACAATAATAATAAATAATAAAAGCCATGATAAATAGATTCTCACAATGAGAAAAACATTTTAAAAAATCCTACGTTTTTAGAAACAGTGAACAAAATTAGAAAAGTTGTCCTGAATGGCTCCTATTCTAGTTCTTTTGTACTAATGTAGATGTCCCCCTGGAACACTATCTTTGCACTTACTTTGTTCTTAATTTTCATTAGTGATCTTCCTGATGGCACCAGTTCTCAACTTGGTATCCATGGCACAACCATTTGTTCCTGTCTCGATAGTAAGTCTAATTGTTTCGATAAAGTCAGATTGGTAGCTGATCTAAAAAATGATCTACAATCAGCTGTTAACTGACGAAGAGAATGGCATGTTAATTTGAACGCCTACAAAACTAAACATCTCTCTGCTAATCATCTGAGAGAAAACCTTTCTGCCTCCCATCTGCATGGCTGATGCTAACCTCCAAGAAAGTCACACGTTGCGCTTTCTCGGGTTAACATTCTCAGCTGACATGAAATGGAAAGATCATATTAAATCAATTGCTAGGTGTGCTGCTAAGACGTTTGGTTTGCTGTGTCATCCTAGACACTTTTTCTGTTCAGAATCTATCATACATATCGATGATAAGACTGATCAGTCCGAAAAGGTCAAAATGGCAGCTGGTGTAAAAAAAAAAAAAAAAAAAGGACCTCAAGACTGGGGCAAAAGATAGCTTGTCAATTTTAACGCCTCCAAAACTAAACTTCTCTCCATTAATCATCTCAGAGAACCCCTCTCTGCATTCCATCAGCATGGCTGATGCTAACCTCCAAGAAAGTCACACGTTGCGCTTTCTCGGGTTAACATTCTCAGCTGACATGAAATGGAAAGATTATATTAAATCAATTGCTAGGTCTGCTGCTAAGAAGTTTGGTTTGCTGTGTCATGCTAGACAATTTTTCGCACCAGAATCTATCTCACATTATACCATCCATCATTACTTTGATTATTGCTACTACATATGGCCCGATGATTTAGAGGTTCTTGATAAAATCTAAAGGATTCTCAATGTTATTGGTCCTAACCTGGCATCTCGGCTTCAGTCCCTCTCCCACCGCCGTAATATAGCTTCCTTATGCCGTTTTTATTTTTTTATAAATTCCTTTCATGGTAATTGTTCGGATTAACTCTTCGCTATGGTACCCAGACTTTATGAATTACTAGTTTGACAAGAAGGTCTCATCAATTTACAGTTGCATTTGCTAAATGTAACCTTAAGTTCTATGCAAAGAGTTTCTTTTCCCGCACTTCTCGCTAGTGGAACTCTCTTCCAGCTCTATGCTGTCCAGTCAACTTTGATCTTCAAAAATTCAAATGTAATGTCAATCGTTATCTACTGTCTTCCGGATTGCTCTTCTGTTGTTCTCGTTCCTTAATAATGTTTCTCTTTTTTTCTTATTCATTAACACTCAGTAACCTCTTGTGTCTTAGTGGCTTTATTGCTTTGTATGAAGTGAAATGATTAAAAAAATTGGAATAGCGAAAGTTGTTTTCTAGAAACTAAGAAGAGTAATAAGACACAAGAAAATATCATTAGAATCAAAGAAAGAGCGCTATGCAATATTTAATCTGATATGGCAACTTCCTTATAGATGAAGAAGAAACTTGAAACGACAGAGATATGGTTCTACAGAAGGATGCTGAGAATACATGGGCAGAACATGTGAGCAAATTGGAAGTATTAAGGAAAATAGGAACAACAAGGAAACTTATACTTAGAATAATATTTCTGAGATACACGTAATGAAGAAAAACGGCCTGGAGAATTTAACACACACGAGAATTATTCAAGGTAAGAGAAGCAGATGGAAGCAGTGGGTAAACTACCTGAAGAATTTGAGTGAATGGACGGCAGAACAGTTAAAAATTACTTAGAGCAATAAAAGCTTGTGGAGTTTACAAAGCCATTACCTTGTCTATCGTCTTCGTACTGTTGAATGCTTGTCATATACCATCGTCAACTACGCCTCCACGGACATTTCCATCAACATTGCATCTTCACTAATTTCGATGGGGAGTGGAACGCTTTTCTCACCAACACTGAAGTCCTAGAGAGAGCCAATGTCATACACCTTACAACCCTGAAGCAAGAGGCTAATCTGCGAGGTGTCGAAACTGGACGACTATCGTCTTCCGAATATCTTTGATTTTGTTTTTAATAAATTCATTCCAAGCAAAGCGACAACGACACTAAGGCGCAAGGGGGCCTACTGGGAGTGAAATAGAACGAGAAGACTTTAGAAGCAACCTAATCCTAAACAGGAAACAAAAGATAGACCTCTAATCGCTGAACTAAACTAGAAGAAAAGAAGTAGCGATGTAAAACACGAGCTCCTTTCAACTGCAAGGTGTTCTCCTACTTCAACTATGGAAAAGCTGCTTAACTTGTACGCGTTTTGCTGGCCTTTGGCAGGTCAGCCGTAGACGGTGAATGTCTCCCCTAAATCAAAATTCGTGGGGCTGAAACCATGATGACATAGCACATACTCATATGCAAGCACAATGATTAGCAGATACCATATATACTCGTGTATAAATCGACTTCATATATTGTACGACCACTGATTTTTTTGCGTATAACTTAACCTCTCCAGAAAAAAAAATACTTGTGTATAGTGCGCAACCGGTCACCGATAATGCATAATTTTTAACATTTTCCAAAAAATTATCTGCGACCCTCTATTTTTTTGCGTGAAAAAAAAAAAAAACAAACTCGCACTATACTCTAGCACGGTGGCTCCCAAACGGTGAAGCGCGCCTTATAGGTGAGGCAGAATGATTGAAAGACAATCACAGATTTAGAAACAGTTATGCCAAAAATAAATATGATTTCAAAATTTAAAACATTATTATGGATTTCTTGTAATTGCCCGCATGGGTCCCAGTATAAATAGTCATAAATAATTATTGACCGATTTTATTTTGATATTTTTGCATTATATCAGGTATTAAGAATATAGTAACTACGGTCCGCAAATTGGAGGAGAGAGTTATCAACGATAATGTTCTGACTTCGAACCCGCGGTTATCTCCCTTGAATCTCCTCTCTGTTTTTATTTTTAAATTTACTTTTTTATCACATAAAATTTGGTGAGGCGTAAGTAAATTTTAATTCCGAAAATACGGCTCTGAGAAAAAAATGTTTGAGAAATTCTGCTCTATTATATACAGTAAATTCAGTGAAATATCTGGGCGGTCCTCTACTATGTTCTTGTAACAGTCAGTTGGGTCCTGTTATGGTTGACTAGGAGAGTGTTTTGCTGACACTGTTTGGCCAGTTGAAATTGTGCTTTGTCCACATGCTGATTCATTCAGTTTTTGTTTGTCACTGTCGACCATCATGGCATACTAGATATCTATCGGTAGGACAAAGCAGACAGAAGTAGAAGTTTCTCCCTCCCTCAAGGTAAACTGAACATAGACAGTCATTGGCAGGCTTCACACTCGCTTCTCTGATTTCTGACCCCCCACAGACGATCAGATGACGGCGTGACATTTGAAACTAAGACGTAACATGACGTGCAAGTAAATTTACAAATCTAAAAGTATTTTTAGCAAAGAAATATGATCTTACTTTGAAATTGGCTTCTGAAAGCCAAAATCGCTTCGAATATGAATAATACTTGTACAGATTGGATTGATGAATTTTATGACCTATCAACATCTGTTGCGTGATTTAATGTCGAAACCCTTTTTTGGGGGGGGGGGCACAATCGAGTTTATACATAAATATTGGCCGGGTTTATACTTGAATCTATAGGCCAACATTGATCAGGCTTATACATGAGTCTATAGGTAGGCGTTTGTGGCGTTTGTATTTGAGTCTTTAGCAAAATATTGGTGGCGTTTATACTTGAATCTATAGGCCAACATTGATCAGGCTTATACATGAGTCTATAGGTAGGCGTTTGTGGCGTTTGTATTTGAGTCTTTAGCAAAATATTGGTGGCGTTTATACTTGAATCTATAGGCCAACATTGATCAGGCTTATACATGAGTCTATAGGTAGGCGTTTGTGGCGTTTGTATTTGAGTCTTTAGCAAAATATTGGTGGCGTTTATACTTGAATCTATAGGCCAACATTGATCAGGCTTATACATGAGTCTATAGGTAGGCGTTTGTGGCGTTTGTATTTGAGTCTTTAGCAAAATATTGGTGGCGTTTATACTTGAATCTATAGGCCAACATTGATCAGGCTTATACATGAGTCTATAGGTAGGCGTTTGTGGCGTTTGTATTTGAGTCTTTAGCAAAATATTGGTGGCGTTTATACTTGAATCTATAGGCCAACATTGATCAGGCTTATACATGAGTCTATAGGTAGGCGTTTGTGGCGTTTGTATTTGAGTCTTTAGCAAAATATTGGTGGCGTTTATACTTGAATCTATAGGCCAACATTGATCAGGCTTATACATGAGTCTATAGGTAGGCGTTTGTGGCGTTTGTATTTGAGTCTTTAGCAAAATATTGGTGGCGTTTATACTTGAATCTATAGGCCAACATTGATCAGGCTTATACATGAGTCTATAGGTAGGCGTTTGTGGCGTTTGTATTTGAGTCTTTAGCAAAATATTGGTGGCGTTTATACTTGAATCTATAGGCCAACATTGATCAGGCTTGTACATGAGTCTATAGGTAGGCGTTTGTATTTGAGTCTTTAGCAAAATATTGGTGGCGTTTATACTTTAGTTGCCTCTTTTAGAGAGAGATTCTTATCTAAGTTAAGAGAATACTGTTAGCGTTTTTCAGACCCAGTCGATAGAAAAATATTTGTATAGCTTCTCTCTCTTTCTGTTCTTCAATCTAAAACTACTTTTCAATATAATTCTATCTAATTTGTGAGTCTGTTCATTTCCTTCACTCAGTATCGAGCTGTGTGTGGGGAAACTTTCAAGATTGGCGGTCAATCGCATCTTTAATTAAGAAAGTAAAATTTATAATAGGAGCTCACAAGTTGGATATAAAGTAGAATATTTCTGACCATATTTTAGATAGGACGGATTTTGCTAGTATATAAGAAATATATGTTAAAAATAGGGGTTAACATAACTTAAAAAAATAAATATAAAACGTATTAAAAAAACTTTTTTTAATACGTTTTATATTCGTCCAACGGCTTTTAAATTGACGGCTCGTATCAACACTCAAAACTAATTTGCTGCTGGAGATCCCCGACTCAAGAAGCGATGTCAGGATCCAGCTGAAATACCACTTGACACTTTGACCTCAATTACAAAAGTTGACTTCAAGCTCCAACTTTATAATTGCCAACTTAGACAATTTTTTTTTGAGTTGATATATAGGTTTCAACTGAAGATTAACATTGTTTTCACACTAAAAGTATCACTGCGAATAAACTCATTATTGGCGCCCGCAGATGAATGTGTATCAGAAAATGCCGAACACGAGATTACTAGTAGTCGGCGTCATGACAAAAACAGTCAACAACGAGTTATTGGCAGTCAAAGTGTTAAGTGCGTCAGAAAATTTGTAAGATAAATGCATTTCAGCCAGGAAAGTAAAATGCCCCCCCCCCAAAAAAAAAAACAAATAAAAAGAAAATAAACATTCAGTTTATTCTCATTAAGAATCCAATGGATACCTACCTTGTGTAGGGATCCGTCCCTGCGCTGGTAGTATCACGGCTACGACTAGCTTGGACCGGCTCTGACAAGCCAAGACCAGCTATGACTAGCTTAGACCAGCTTGGACAAGCTATGACCAGCTAAGATCAGCTTAGACCAGCGGCCTGAGTGAAAACACTCGGATCCCCACGTTAAAAACTGACCTTGTGTCACAACCTGACTCAGTGGTGGTGGTGGTGGTGGGGGGTCAAGTAAATATTCATTAAGAATCCAATGGTTATCATATTCGTTGATAACTTGGGAAGATTTGTTCTCTGTCCTGGTAACGTACTAACTAGTTGTATATTCATAACGATGTGTGAATACATTTGTTTAAAACGTTGACTACCAGAGGTCAATTACGAAATCTGGCTTCAAACGCCAACTTTATATTAAAACAATTTTAGGAGTTGATTTCTAGCTTCAACTGAATTCTTAACATTGTTTTCACACTAAAAGTATCACTGCGAATAAACTCATTATTGGCGCCCACAGATGAATGTGTATCAGAAAAGGACGAGCAAGAGATAACTCGTAGACTGCGCCATCTTAAAAACTGTCAAGCGTGAAATAACTCGTTGCTGGCAGTCAGTGTGTTAAAGACGCTAGGCCAGGCTAGGAACAGAAGGAATAAGTGTTGATCGCTTACAACTGAAGGCTTGATATGGTTGTTCCTCGTCATGACCATCCCTAGCACACTAGTACTTCCACCAGAGGTAGATTGGCCGTAAGTCTAAACGACTGTCGATTACATTCAAGAAAACGGTGATACGAGAAGAGTTAAACGAATAATTGTAACACAACTGATGTAATAAAAAAATATTTTTCTTTGTAGTTTTTAAACTCTCAGCTAAGTTTACTTTTCTTCCTTGAACTTTGCAATATTGTTAGTGATTTTGCTTTGTGACTGGGTCAGCACATTTATACGGTGATTCAGCCATCTTTGCCAAAATCCATACTGCAGATCTTTGAGCATAATGTGAGTATAAAAGGTCTTGAGGGAAGGAGACCTGTCCGTGGCCCAGTCATAATAGAAATTATGGGATTTGTGGATATTCAGAAGAGGCTCAGTAGAAAAAGATATATTTTAATCGAGCAAGACACATATACCGTGAACCCTTTTTAAGGACATTTTTGAGGATATATGCTCTTTCTCTCTCTCTCTCTCCCAATATGTCCGTTCTTTTCTCATTCTTTTATCGATCCAGCTTTTAAAAAATCTTTTATTGATTCTGTCTGTAGTACATTTGTTCCATTGGTTTCTCTGTCTGCTCTCTTCATCTTTTTTGTTTATATATATATATATATATATATATATATATATATATTGTGTGTATTTAGGCAGAATTTTTTCATTGATGCATGTTTCATTAGATAATATAGACAACTTTTGTCTATTGATTTTATGTAAATTCTTTTCATATCGTCTGATAAGCTTAATAACATTATCATTAAAAGAAGAAAGAAAATCACAATATTGATACATATTTTTTAATCCTATCTAAGCTTTCGGCTTACATAAGCCATTATCAAAGATGACAATTACATTACAATGTATTAAACAATACACGGATATGTCCTGTTTGTTGCTGTTAAAAAAATGTATCAATATTGTGATTTTCTTTTCTTCTTTTAATGATAATGTTATTAAGCTTGTCTGACGATATGAAAATAATTTGCATAAAATAGATAAAACTTGTCTATATTATTTAATGAAACATGCGTCAATATAATATATATATATATATAGCTTCTGTTGATAAGACTGTCTTCAGAATCCTAAATGATGGAGGAAGCGTTTATTGACTGTCGGAATTACCACGTAAGCTGAAGACAGCAGAATATGCTTGACTGTTCTTGTTGCCAACCTGCAGTTACTATTTGACGAGAAAAGAAAAAGAAAAACAAGAACTGGATTATAGTATTTTGCTTTGTCTATGAGGACAGACCTGAAGCGCTTCGTATCTTGATTATAATGCGAATAACTGTGTAGATTTAATCTCTTTTGACATTTATTTCCCGTCAACACGCCATTAAGTAACTTCAAGTCGATAACAATAATGTCATCGTCACTATTTCAGTAGAGAGTTAAAAGCAGACACTTATCTCTACAACATATATATATTTTTTGTTTTTTAAATCCGCGTGGCACAGTGATTCATTTATACGAGTAAAAATGGACGTGAAATCTGTTTTTCAATACGTGGGTGTTTCTATTAAAGGATGATATTTTGAAATTTATCTTAAGGAGAATTTTAATTGTGTACCTCCCCCAATTCGTTAAAAAGAGCTTACAATGATAAAAAAAAAATACCTCAGACTAAATAAAAAACAAAGTTTTATCATCAAAATCTTTGTTATTTTTAAGAGGAAAGAGCAAATAATATTTGAATTATTTAATTAATTTTTTTTTGATTCTCTATAAATCGTTCGAAATTTTGGCTAAAAGTCTTGTATTTCTTGCGTCAGTGGGGGTCCAAAGATTAGCATAGAAAATTTTAGCGCCGTTTTAGTGAAAAACGCATTAATTTAGAAATTCTTGCATTTTAATTAAACTTATTCACAAATTAATTATTTGTTTTTTTTTTGGTTTTTTTTTTTGTTTTTTTAGGAAATCTTGGCAAAATATTTTTTTTAATTTCTTTTACCTTCCACTTATTTAACCTTATGAAATTTTGAGAAATTAATTTTTTACCCCTTAATATTTATATTAGTTAAAAGCAGAACGCCTTGGAGAATTTAAAGCATCAATTTGTCTTTGTAAAACAGAAACACCAGTTACAGAAATTATTCCCTGAATCATAAAATGAAGAACGCAATAAAACTGAGACATTATTCAATTAGAAAAGCTTTTAATTGCTTTTTTGAATAAAGTACATTAAAGACACTATCATCTTAAGAAAAAAGTTCTTCGATGAATAAGGAGTTTTTTTTACAAGAATTGCTTTTACGTTTATTTGTTTTAAAATACGTTCAGTGTCATACGTGATACACGCTTGAGCGATCATGTCTCGATTTATGGTTGACTAGACAGAAGATTTTATTTGCAGTAGGCTACCGTTTATTTCTGCGGTAGACTGGTTGACAACCAAGGCTATAGTACCCAATCTGTCGTATTAAACCCATAGCCGGGGGTGGGGGAGATGGATTAATACCTTTTAATAATATTTGCGTGTAAGTGAATGTAACAAACCCGACTGGAATTCGAACTCGGCTCTCCGATTTCTTATGCCGAGTCGATATGCATTACACGCACGTGTATGTATAATGAATTAAAGAACAAACTCCTAGATGACATGTCAGATTATATATATGAATCACTAATAGTAATCACAAACAGATCTTTTTTATTATTATTTAAACCTTATAAGTTGATTCTTTTTAAGATAAAAAAATAAATAAATGCCCGTTTATATACAGGATTTCCTAAATGGACGACTTTTGAAAACCCGGTGATTATTAAATTCTGAATTTTATCATTTGCCGTTTCGGTGGCCATTTTTAAATTAAGCTGGCTTAACTTAAGCGAAGAAAGTGGTTTTAAAACATATCAGCGCTGGGCTTTCGAATGTAGCCGAATTTATCAACCTTGTTTATATATGAGTTATAGTTTCATTAAGCTGAGATATTTTCACAGTGGGAAGGCCGAGAAACAACTCAGCGTTAGGCAAAATATTCTCAATTATCAATAAAGGATGGACAGAGAAACATTCACTAATTAGTAATGGAAATCTATACAGTAACTTCGGCAACTAACGCGGCAAAAAGGAAAGGTTTTTGTTCGATATTCAAAAGATGGCACACGTTTTATTTATTTTAATCATTTCTTCCCAAGTAAGGCAATAAAGCCACTAAGATGAAGAGGGAGTTACTGAGTGTGATAAAACATGAGAAAAGGAAACATTATTAAAAAGAGAACAGTAAAAGGTCATGAATTAATAAGACAGAAAATAACGATTGACATTGCATTTAAATTTTTGAAGATCAAAGTTGACTGGAAAGCAAAAAGCCGGAAGAGAGTTCCAGAAACTTTTTTATTGATTTGATTTTGTTTTTTACGGCTTATCAACACTTTACAGGTTATTTAAAGAGGAATTAGGAAGTTTTAAGAAGAGGAACTAAAAGGATTCAGAAAGAGGCAGCTAAAATGTTTGGAGAGAATGAGGAATTGGTTGATTCAATTTTTACGGCTTATCAACCTTTTTCAGGTTATTTAAAGCTAGAAAATATTTTTAGATCGTTAGAATTTTTTTTAGAAAATAACAATTTAGTGATAGTCTTATTATTTAACCCATAGCTGAGGGAGAAGAGATGGATTCATACCATTCCCCAAGAGTATTTGCGCGTAAGTGAATATAACGAACCCAACTGGAAATAAAACTCGGCTCTCTGATTAACAATTCTGAGTCATTATCCATTACCCCACACGAACATCGAAGCATACAGCACTTGGTGTTCCCAAGCGGTCACTCATCTAGGTACAGACCAGGCTTGACGTTGCTTAACTTCGGTGATCATAAGTGAATATAATGAACCCAAATGGAATTAGAATTCGGCTATCCGATTGACAATTCCGAACCGTTGTCCATTACACCAGTCGCACATCCAAGCTTACAACACCTGGTATTTTCCAAGCGGTCACTCATCTAGGTACAGACCAGGCTTGACGTTGCTTAACTTCGGTGATCATAAGTGAATATAATGAACCCAAATGGAATTAGTATTCGGCTATCCGATTGACAATTCCGAACCGTTGTCCATTACACCAGTCGCACATCCAAGCTTACAACACCTGGTATTTTCCAAGCGGTCACTCATCTAGATATTGACTAGGCTCGACGTTGCTTAACTTAAATGTTTTTTTTTTTCTACTTTTGTTTGATAAACATTACCGTAATTAAGTTTTCATTGTTTTTAGTTTTAAAATGTGTTAGAATAATATATTATTCTAATTGTTTCGAATAAATATTTGAATGAAAACTTTACACTACGGCAGATTTTATTATGCGAGTCATTTTTTACGCAATAAAATTGTCATTAACCAACCAATGCTGATAAATTTTTTTATTAAAAAAAAGCTTAGCTTACTGGACCGCATGAGATTGTAATACACATCTCGACTGCTTTTCGTCATATTGTCAATGAATATATAGGATTACCTTATTTGTCCGCCAGAAAACTGTTTACGACCGTTTACTGCCAAATGCTGTATATAAGAAAAAGGTGCAAATTCTTTCTTTCTCTATTTATCTACAGGATGCCGTATGGACACGACATATTTTGTTCCCTGTGGGACTTCTGAGTCCATAGTGAACCACGTGTCGCATAATACATACCGCAGTATGCAAATGGTTTCTGCTGATAAGTGATAAATCAACAAAAATTTATTCTTAAACATCTTCAATAGAATCTTACACCCAAATAAGCATATCGTAGTACACAAACTTTCATTTATCTATTTTATATCATTCTCTATCATTATATCATTATC
>OZ038499.1:102174762-102192262 GCA_964036315.1 Acanthosepion esculentum
TATTTCAGTTAGATTCCTCGACTAGTTTCGGCCAATAGGGTCATCATTAAGAGAAGAAAAAAATTATACACAATAAATAAATATATATATGTGAGTTTTGTCGCTACACAAGGCACCGGATTTGGTTCGTGCGAGCTCTTCAGAAATCGCAGAACATTTTGGTCAGTCACACACGCACACACACACAGTGTATGTGTGCCTCGGCACATTAATAAGTACGAAGCCCAATGCTGCCGAAAGCATTTTTACGAATCATTTCCTATGACAATTACTATTAATTTTTACATGATCTCATATTATTTGCTATATTTAGGCGGGCGCGGGGGGTGCGTGGGGGTGCTCAATTGCGGAGACCGAGCTTTTGTGCCCCTCTCTAAAGTCACTATCCACTATTTTCTATTTTCATATTCTGTCTTAAATTTATGGATTATTCCGAACATTGGGTTTCATACACCTCCTTTCAATGTACATCTCGTCCTTTCGTGAATTTCTTAGAGATTATCTCTCTCATGTGTGTGCATTGTTGAAGTATTAAAAAATAAATTCGTTTAAGATAATCCCTTTCTGATACGTACATTTATTAAATTTGTACAAAATTTCTCAACCCTCTAATTTTTGAATTGTAAAAACTGAAGACAGTAAAAAAAAAAAAAATTTTTTTTTTTCTTTTAATTTATTTTGCAGGGAGGTCTTTAAATAAATAAAAAAAAAATCCTTCAAAATGGCACACGCCTATTTTTTCTACAGCAGGAATTTTTAATATTGTTGTAAAATGAAGAATTGAAATCCATTCTTGTTGCTTTGGTCATTTATCAGCAAAGTCTTAGTTTATTCGATTGACAATTTCGCACAGATATCTTGGATTCTTTAGTTTAAGGAAAGAATAGCTTTATCGTTTTCATTCTTTTCTTTCTTCCCTTCATTACTTTAGTTCCTTCTTTTCTGTCTTTCTTTCCTTCTTTTCTGTCTTTCTTTCCTTCTTTTCTTTTCTCTTTCCTTCTTTTCTTTTCTCTTTCCTTCTTTTCTTTTCTCTTTCCTTCTTTTCTTTTCTCTTTCCTTCTCTTTTCTTCTCTTTCCTTCTCTTTCCTTCTTTTCTGTATTTCTTTCCTTCTGTCTTTCTTTCCTTTCTTTTCTGTCTTTCTTTCCTTTCTTTTCTGTCTTTCTTTCCTTTCTTTTCTTTCTGTCTTTCTTTCCTTTCTTTTCTTTCTGTCTTTCTTTCCTTTCTTTTCTTTCTGTCTTTCTTTCCTTTCTTTTCTTTCTGTCTTTCTTTCCTTTCTTTTCTTTCTGTCTTTCTTTCCTTTCTTTTCTTTCTGTCTTTCTTTCCTTTCTTTTCTTTCTGTCTTTCTTTCCTTTCTTTTCTTTCTGTCTTTCTTTCCTTTCTTTTCTTTCTGTCCTTCTTTCCTTCTGTCTTTCTTTTCTTTTTTCCTTTTTTTCCTTCCTTCCTTTATTTCCTTTCTTTCCTTCCTTTCTCTCCCTGTTAGATAGGAAATAAATCAGTCTTCTTCATGTAGTCTTCACATGTTCCTTTTACTAGAATAGAGAAAATAAATGCAAATCATTGCATGACGATGATCGCATTGAATTTTCTTTCTATTTATTTAAATTCACATTTGGACATTTTAAACAAAATGAACAGAAACTTAAGATTTTTCAACCGACCAAATTCATGACATGAACAGAAACCTGTATAAAATACAAAAATCTCAAAATAACACACACACACATATATATATATATATATATATATATATATATATATATATATATTGCCAACAATAATTGTGATTGGATACTACCATGACTAAACTGAAAGAAACAAGAATCAATTACATTCAAGTAGTGTTAACCTTGCCAGTGGAAAGGTAATATTAAACTGGTGGAAAAATGAGCGTCGATGATTGTTTGGCAAAGTTGTAACACGCTGTTATCTTTGAGTGCGTGACGTGGAGGTTGGTGTGTGCGCGCATGCTGAGCGTTATGAAGCGATCAACGGTCCGGCAATTACTGGCTGCGTTTTTCATTTCCCCTGTTATTATCAGAAGCAACGTGACTGGAGGCAACGAATTGTATTAATTCGCCGTCCAGATGCCAGCGTTTCAATGCGATTGCTTGCATGGAACGGATCTCGGTTCTCCAATAAAGGCTTGTCGATCAATTTGCTAAATGCTTATGTTTTTACTCAATACTGGATAATTAAGCTGGAATGCTCTTCTATATCTGGTCAATATAGATTATCTTTTTTTCCTCCGCCATTTTGCTTAGTGTTAACTTCAGCAAATTACTTTTCAATCAGCTCAGTAGAATTCTCAGGAAAGAGTCTCAGCAGAAAATTGCTTGCATTGATTACAACTTTTACGTTTTAAAAATTCAGCTCCTTATAGGGGGTGATGTAATGGAAGAAGCCGGCACCCCATGAATGATTACACTATAGGTAGTAAGTACCGATAAAGTCAACTGTCTGCGGACAACGAGAGAAGTTGAGAGAGACGCAAGCACGTCCGACCTTCCAATTAGTGGCACTCACTACTAGATTGACCTGTGTGTATAACCGTACCCTATTTCATATTGTACGATAAACCTTTCTTCTAGTATCCACCTGGTGTTACTTATTTATTCCCTTGGGACGGAATATAACGGTTTCGATAAGGATCGTCGGAACATAACAGGGGTAAAATAAAACAAGACAAAAACGAAGTACTTGTGGTCTTGAAATCATTACAGACTTCACCCTATAGCTAAATAACGTTGTTTGAGCCCGACTTAAAATAAATATAAAACAAAGAAAAAAATAAAAATTCGATAAAAATAGCTTTGCGACTTAGAAGGTTCCTGTCGTAATTTCTGTCCCCATGGTTTTGTACCATAATAAACTAAGCTTAGTAAATATTTAAGAATATAAATGTCTTTCAAAAGCAAACGTTCATTCATTTAAAAAAAATACAAATGAAGTAAAAAATAAATTAAATCACTCAGTTTTTCAGAGCGGTCGTTATATGACAGGTATTATAGGAAAAAAACCTATTTCCAACACAATTACATCCATACATGCCATATTAAAAGACGCCCAAACTTTATTTTCTATCCAATAAACGACAATATTACAAACATGCTAAAAGAGGGTTCACAATATGTTCACGTAACGTTTACATCAACGTGCCTATTGGTTATAAATTAACATCATCATGTGAAATATTTGACCAATCAGAGAAAACTAAAACCTTATTTTTCTCGAGCTTACTTTCATGAAAAAATTCTTATAAAAACTCACAGATTTCAATTTTCAAAGAGCAGAGACGCAGCTGTCTCGAAGCGGAACACATCAGAAGACTTGGCTGTAGAGCTTTTTCATTCCCTCGCAGCACGGGAAACAAATCCTCTCCAACAGCTCGGACGGTCAGTGAATCTTTGCTGATGATCATGTGTCGGCGACTTCAAATGAACCATCTTTAACAACTATAAAAATGGTCAATGAATCTTCGCTAACGATAAGTCTTTTTTCTTTTTCTTTTATAAACCACACCTTTTTCTGTGAACCAAATACCCGAAGACCTTTCACTATTTTTAATCCATTTTGACTCTCTTGAATTCATGTAGATATGTTTGTAAATAGAAATAATTTATTTAACAGGCATGAAACCATGTTTTCCTTATTTTATTATTTGGAATTCGAACGTTCGAATTTTTAATATAAAAAATATAAGAGAATTTATTGAAACAAAGCAAGTTCAGTTGACCATTGATGACAATTCCAGAACAATGTAACTATAAACAATTTTTTTATCCTCTGCCAGCCGCAATGATGGAGAAAGCATTACCTCAAACCATCGCCAGTGAGACACGCTGCAAGAGTTTTGCGAGGCTCGTCCCTTAATCGAGACGCAATCGCGCCAATCCCCCGAAGGAACGCCATCGAACGAGGGCCAATAACCCCTGAAGTCTCCACTGCCACAGGAGTAAAAAAAAAAAAAATCTATCAGCAAGAGAAGAATATTTAACTATTATTTTCATCTCTGCATCCCGGGTGACGGACCCCGGCTCAACCGCGGACCTGATCAAATTATCGGCCGAAAATGTATTCGCACAGGTCGCATCCCAAATCAACGACTTACCCATTATATATATATATATATATATATATATATATATATATATATATATATATATAAAATATAAAAAAGCACTTGGACAACTGAATTTCATACAGTATGATAATCGAGCAGCCGCCATCTTTTTGACGTCACAACCGGAAAAATAAACCTTTTTTTTTGTCTGCCGAATAAAGTAATAAGACACTTATTGATTTTTTCTAAAAACTTACCGTACTCAAATTTTGCACAAACCTGCAGCTAGACTCTGGATTGTTAGGCTTTTATTATCAATACATTAACAATGTCACCATTTTCTGGACGTTCTGCTAGAATGTTAAATCCATTTTCTTGCTGGCAAATATTATAGTGTTTTATCAAACAACTAACTGCATAACTATACTTTCTGTGGGTTTTATTCTTTTGCACAATGTTGTGAATATTTAGGGTGCGCTCATTCGGATTAATTTACTATTTTGAAAGAAACAAAGAAATATTGTGACAAACCTGAAGGCTGCCTTTAGAACAATAGGCAAACAGGACACACAGATTTGGGGGGTCAACGCAAGATCCAATAAAAAGGTTTATATTCTCATGGCTTAGGTCCCGCATCTAATGTAATGAGAGAAAAAACACATGATTGGTTTGGGCTGGTGCACAGAAATTAGTATGTTTTTGTAAAATAAATTTTGGTACAATAAATATGAGAGACATACATATATTTGTGTAGATAGATAAATATAGAATTAAATAGATATGAACTGAGGTAGGCAGGTAAGGGAGGCGCGATGGAGTAATGGATAGCAGCTCGGATTGAGCCGAGTTCGAATTCCAGTCAAACCCATTACATTCACTTACGTGTTAATACCCTTGGGAAAGGTATGAATCCTCTTCTACCAGCTATGGGTAAATAGGGTTCTGACAACCTACTGCGGGGACAAAAATCTGCCTCGAAAGATATATGATAGCCCATAACTGACTGACCGGTAAATACATACACACGACCCTCTACAGATATATTTTTGAGTCACAGATGCAATGATTTCCGTTCATTTCTTTAATTTAGTTCATTCATTTCAAAGTACTTGTGTAAAGCTTGAATCTGGGGTATGTACTTTGAGAAGCAGGGTACATTTATTTATTTATTTATTTATTTATTTATTTATTCTATTTATTTATTTATTTATTTATTTATTTAATTTATTTATTTATTTTATTTATTTATTTTATTTATTTATTTTATTTATTTATTTATTTATTTATTTTATTTATTCTATTTATTTATTTATTTATTTTATTTATTTATTCTATTTATTTATTTATTCTATTTATTTATTTATTTTATTTATTTATTTATTTTATTTATTTATTTATTTATTTTTTAGTTCCAAAGGGAATTTTCCGATCCTTCCCGAACATATTAATAATTTTAAGATTTTTTTTGTTTTACTCTTCAAATGATTTTCGGGAATACTCTTTTATTAAAACACACAGTTTATTTCAAGTTTCAAATAAATTCAGCTCCATTCATAATAATGAACTCTTCCTTTGTATAAAGCGCCAAAGAGTAACTGCGCTTGTTAATAGTGATCCTTATATTGTAAATTTTTAAGATTCAAAGCGATTGGAGCATTGATTAAATTTAAAGTGGGAAGAGACCCAGTTTAGAAAATGGATGACACTCGTAGCAAAGGCTTTAAATCGATCGATCTTAAAATGAATCGATCAAAATAGCAAACTATACGTATGATAACTACCTATTCCTTATTTTGTATAGTGTTATAGTGAAAGACACCTTGTCTAGGTAATAGACTCTCCCACCTGTTATAAGTAGGAGTCAGTAGTAGTCGAGGGAGGAGTAGTAGTCAGCGACCACAACTCGATTATTCTGCGTAACACTTTATTACAAGTTCCTAACGTTTCTGTACGTTTAACCTATTTAGGACGCATTTAGTCCGAATACTGTTTCTATTGTGGGAATAACTCCACAACGATAGTGGTCTTTTAAAATTCCGCGCAGTGAAATATAAGGGCGGGAATTATTTATCTAGTATACGAATTTCGTTCAAAGAAATCAAATAGAATTTGATTGTTGTATGTGCACATCTTTGGTAGTGGCGTCTTACCTGCTTGAATTCCAAGTGGTCGGATCTGCTTAGAGCTACATGGCTTTTACAAACACGCTTTATGGCCACCACAATGCCACGATAATAGCCCATAGTAAACTTGTGTGGCTGAGGGTTGGACATACTCACAGTTGAGCCATCTCTTTCCATCGACTGAGTCTTGAAGCTTACCTGTGAACGAACAAGAGTATCAAATATAAACAAATATATATATATATCTATAACTTATTCATGACGTGGGCGATTATGTCTCGCCAAAACGTCCTAGGCTTACGGCCACATCACGTTGAAACACCGGTTCCCGTACGATCACCGAAGTTAAGCAACGTTGAATCTGGTCTGTACCTAGATGCGTGGCCACTTAGTAATACCAGGTGCTGTAAACTTGGATGTGAGGTTGGTGCAATGGATAATGGGTCGGAATTGTCAATCGGAGAGCCGTGTTTCTATTTTAGTCGGCTTCGTCATATTCACTTGAGAGCAATAACCCTTGGGGAAGTTATGAATCCACCTCTTATCCCCCAGATATGGGTTAATTAGTAAAACTTGTATTACTAAAACCATTATTATCTCCAAATGTTCCATCCATGGTATTCTCAGTATAGTAGCGTAAAACCACATCTTTTTGGCATAAGTCCCCTCTTCATCTATGCGGAACTTCTCCAGCATTCACTGCCATATAGGAAGATTGATATTACAATTACTGATATCCTTCCGGGGGAGGGGATACTTTCAGACTTAAGTATAAACACGACCGATGAGTAAGCACTAGCCTGATTTACATGACAGCATATAGATTGGCACTTCTACCTAGGAACACACTGCGTGATCTGCTTAGGGTCAAAATCTCGCTTTTGGGTCCTTTCTCTGGATTCAGCGAAGTATCTTTGTACTCGCTGAAAAAGTGTAATAAACACACACACACACACACACACATATATATATATATATATATATATATATATATATATAATATTAGTTTAGTGGTTTTTAAAAAAGTTATTAAACTTTTTGTTAGATGGACAATTATCCCTTGAATTCCTAGACCTGCTGCTAGGACAGTTGGTTCACAGTTTCGTGCTCATCATTTTTTTTTTCCAGAAACTATCTTACAAATTCATAAGTTTACTATTCATTGATGCTTTGAATATTGCTGTCACATCTGGGATGGTGCTTCTGCTATGTATTTAAAAATTCTTGATAAAATACAAAGAAGAATCTGCATTGTTATTGGTCTCGACCTGGTATCTCGGCTTTAGTCATTTTCCCGCCGCCTAAACTTAGCTTCCCTGTGCCATTTTTATTAATATTTTCATGGTAATTGTTCTGATGAGCTTTCCTTTTTGGTACCTAGTCTTTATGAATTTAAGCGCAGTACTAGATTGGCAGTTAGGTCTCATCATTTTAATGTTAAACTGGCTAGATGTAACCGTACGTTCTATGCTAGCAGATTCTTCTCTCACACTTCTCTCTTGTGGAACTCTCTTCCGACTTCTTAATTTCCTGTCAACTTTGAATTTAAATTTTTGGAGATGAATGTCAATCGTTGTTTTCTGTATTTTAATTCCCGTTCTTTTATTGTTATCTCTCCTTAATAATGTTTTCCTTGTCTCTTGTTCGTTCCCACTTAGTAACCCTTTAAACAGAAATTTAAAATGTCATTTTCTTAAGGCAAATGACGTTTGTAGTTTTAAATATTTTTTATACTTGTGTGCATTTTCGAAACATAACTAAAGAAGACACCCAGCTATGGTTGTTTAGCCTTGGGTGGTAACCAGTCTAGGAGGAGGAAAAACTTTGAATTCAAAACCTCCAACTATGAGCAAATAGTTGGACAGTCTGTTCTCTTTAGCCATAGTTAGCAAAGAGGCTAGGAGAAGGACAAATTTGAATTCAAATCCGGAGTAGGAGTGCCTAAGTCTAATGTCATGTTCAACTCTTGTGAGGGCGCTAGTGTCAAGCTGTATTGGTCTCTGTCTTTCCCTTGGACAACATCAGTGAAATGAAGAGGAGAGACGTTCTGGATGGGCAACTGCCGATCTCTCATAAAAAATGCCTACCGGGCCTTCCGTCCAGGAGAGCGCATAACTCTTCGGGTGCAGATCTATGATCTCCCGATATCGACGGATGCCATAAATAAAAGACATTTGAGAAAAATTGAAAAGGATAAGTGTTGTAACCTAGGGAAGGCTACTGAATAGAATAATCAAACGAAGGTTGGTAATGAACGATAATACTTAGGGCAAGAACAACACATATAAGATTCGCCAGTGGCGCGTAGAAGTAGTCAACTGCGAGAAGTGAGTCAAATGAATTCCACAAAGAATCTCCAACTCTAGGATATCTACCAACCGCCCCACACGGTCAGATATTGCACAATGCCAAATCTAATGTGGAGTATCCGTGCCCGTAGGCTCGGCCAAAAATTCCCCGTAGATCCCGTATAAAACAGGATCGGGTAGCTGTTTCCTGAGACAAGACTGCTCTGCGACACAGCCTCGTTTGGGGATCCTCTCTACCCAGAGGCAGAGAGTTTGACCAGCACAGCTGGAGACGTATCTCCAACGATTATATTTAACAGACTCCCCCGCCCCACGAGGGATATATGTGGCACAAGGCCGAGTTTACGGGTTCAGGGCCTGTCTACCACCTCGGACGAAACTTTACCCTTCGGCAAAGCCTCGTCCGAGTTCCTCTCTGCTCAAGGCAGAGAGTTCGACAGATGAACAGTTTGGCACTGTTCCGAGTGATTTTCCAAGCGTAGCTTAGATGTGGCACAAGGTCGAAAGTATGGGGCACCCAGTGAGGATCGAACTCACTACTTATTCGTAATTGTTCTAGTGAGACAAGCTTGCTAACCATTACACCGCCTCGAGGAACTCACGCATCTCCAACTATAGACACGTACAGTATTGACTACTGTATTTATGGGAATGGGGTTATACTCATTATCGTCCATAGGTATGCTATAACAATAAGTAAGTAAAGTGGATTGACCAGCAGGAACATATTTGAAGAAGTTGGTGTTGCAATTGTAAACAGAGAAAAATGACATCAGCTAAAGACATGAAAACAAGCAAAGCGCCATTTTAAAAATAAACATCGCAAAGTGAAACGTGCAAATTGGGCGAAAACATAAATAAAAACTGATTTCTTAAAAGTAATTTTTAGCGACGAATGTAGAGTGACATTGGAAAGATCTGGTAGGTGGGTTAGAATTTAGGCCCTTCTTCCAAATAGTCAACGAACACGATGTAGAAGATAACAGTGGAAGATGCGGTAATTTTCTTTTAAGCAATCCCTATGGAAGGCAATAAAGCTACTAAGATGTAAGGAATTACTGAGCGTGAAAGAATATGAGAAAAAGAAAGCATTATTAAAGAACGAGGACAATAAAAGAACGGTATTTAAGACAGACGATAACAATTGACATTGCATTTAAATGGACGGTTGTTTGATGGTTACTAATAAGACTCCGGTGTATGATTTTAAGTTATTAGTTTTTGAAAATTAAAAACCCTTTTAAATTTTTAACGAAGTGGTCGGCTTATAATGTAATTATAATACTAAATTAGACCCTTACCGTCCATCAGATTAGATAAATAGAACTTTTAGAGTTTTGCTTATTTGTATAAAGTAGTATTTTTTTTAACCAATTCGCCCCAAGCAAGGCGATAATGCCACTAAGACGGAAGTGTGTTACTGGGAGTGAAAGATACTGAAAAGACTTTCGAAGGAACCGGAAATTCAATCCTAAACAGGAAACAAAGGATAAACCTCTACTCCTGTTCAAAAGACCGGTGAGAAGTGTGAAACGATAGGTATCCTTTTTTTTTAACGCTATTGAGGAAAAAATAAAATATATAAATAGTAAATAAAATTTGGGAGTTTAGGCAGAGACGCTAGAAGTATGCAGTTAACGTAGACTTTTCAAGGAGCCAGAAATACAGTTCTTAACAGGAAACAAGGGATAAAAAAAATCTAATCTTTATTCAGTTACTTTTTCCTTTCGTTTTTTTCCCAGTCACTGAAAAAAAATAATCATTTGTTGTCACCCTTATATTTTATCGATGTGTTTTTAAAAGGGCGTAAGTTTACATAAGATTTTTATGCATGTTTTTGTCATTTTTAAAATGAAAGAACTGATCTCTATAACATTTTATACATTATTCTGACTATTGTCCTCATCTTTGTTGCCATATTTATTACAACGTTTCAGCCTTTCAGTATCTGTCTATATTTCTGATATGAGGTATTATGTACACTATTTACATTATTCGGACTATTGTCCTCATCTATGTCGCCATATTTATTACAACGCTTCGTCCATTCAGTATCTGTCTATATTTCTGAGATGACGTATTAATTCCCTCTCCAAGTTCTCCACTGCTTTAACCGGGTATTGAACTCACACTCTTTGAGTCCTGTCACTGGATCTAACCAATGCCTCAAGGACACATGGCACAGTGGATAAAGGCGTTGGTTAGATCCAGTGACAGGACCCAAAGAGTATGAGTTCAATACCCAGTTAAGGCAGTGGAGAACTTTAGGAGGGAAATTAACAGGAGATAACTGATAACTGACATCCATTAAACATAGCACGTGGAACTTGAACAGTCTACCCCTGTGAGCGAAATAAAGGGTTCTGTTCGACATTCCAACCGTACAACGGCCGAAACGTTGTAATAAATATGGGGACAAAGATTACTACAATAGTCCGAATAATGTAAATACTGAATTTGTCAATGTTTGCCTCTAAAGACGATTGGAAACGAGTTTCAATAGTGAACAGAAATATGATTTGCCGCCAATTTTTATTAACTTTCTCTTTGTAAATCCTTCTTTTTTAATTTGACTTCCGGTTTCCAAAATGTGAAGAATTTTAAGTTTCCTATTGGAAATACCAAAATTATTAAACAAGTGCAAATATTTATATATCTAGGAAGTGTTTTAATAGAAGATTGAAAATTCGTCACCGAACCTGAAGGCGGATTGGGATAGCGAAAGTTGCCTCTCAAAAGTTAAGCAAAGTATTAAGAAACAGAAAAATTTCATTGGAAACAAAGAAAAGAGTACTGTATTGTTATGTAATATCGATACTCCAGTGTATACTGGATAATCTTATCACAGACGGAAAAGATTTGAGGCAACAAATATGGGTGTACAGAAGGATGCTGAGAATACTATGGACCGAACACGTGAGCAACGACGAAGTTTTTAGAGAAAATGGAAACAAAAAGAACACTTATACGTAGCATCAGAAATATCCAAGTTGTATAATGAGGAAAGAGGGTTGGAAAATTTGATACTCGCAGAACGTATAGAACGAAAGAGGGACAAATGAAAGCAATATATCCTAACGACCTTGTTTAAATAGTGAGCAGTACAGGGATTAGGGGATATAACAAAAAGACAAACTTTACTAAGGGCTACAAAGGAAGTGAAATTGTAGAGAGCGACGATTGCCCACGTCCTGAAGGGACACGGCACATAGAAGAAGAAGAAGAAGAATTCATTTTAAGTATTTCGTTATTGACTTTTCAATTTAATATTTGAACAACGTATATCTCATTGATAAAACATTTGCAACGTGACTAGTTTTTCTTTAACAAACTACTAAACAAGTTTGTTTTCTCCCATGACATTCCAGTGAAACCAGCTTAACATATGATAATTCTAGGCGAAAAAGCAAAGATTTTTCAGAATTTTTGCATGGAGTTGCGTGCAGACGACATTCCGTTTGATTTTGGTCTGAAACTGATAAAAGCTCTCGTTTACTTGGCGAAAAATTATTGGTACAAAAAGATAAAATACGTTACGATAAAAACTAGTGAGAAACATTCAGCTGGTATATACATCTAACGTCAGATATATTTTACTACTTTTTAATAGTACAAATTTTTACGAGATAAGATACAAAGGTCGTACAAAATTAGTACACAATACATTAAAATAAAATAATAACGGCGTGTGTGAGTCTGTGAATAGCATTAAATTGTATATATCTATTCTTCAACAATCTTCTTCATTTAGAAAAGTGTTAAGTCTTAGATAATTATTGCCTGAACGATATTCGATATTTATTGACGAGAGTCAAAAAGTAATTCAATGTGTTTTATTATATAAGAAAGAGGGAACACAAAAAAATATATTGTACATCAATATAGCTATAAATCACAGGTTCACATCCCTACTTCTCAACTCTCAGCACCTCTTCCGATGACAGTTTTCCACCTACGAATGGTGGAATGTATCCCAGCTTCGTAAAATTCAGCTGGCTGTTGATATAGCCAGTTCCTTACAGCAGTTTTCACTTCTTTTCATCTCTGGTACAATAAAAGAAGCACTAAGGGGCAGACTTTATGATAGTAATAAAGAAGTAAAACTGCTGATTCAAAGAGAATACAACTTAGGATTCAATCAAGTAAAAAACGGCCAACTTCGTCAGAGTGTCGGCCATTTTGCTTGCGTTTGGAGATTTGTGAAATTAAAATGGTATTTAGAAAAAACAAAAAAGCTGTGTATAATTATGAAATGTATTTTTTCGGTCAATAAGACATTCTTATTTTGCTAAGGCGTTTTTTTTTTTTTGCATACTGCAACTAAACTCGGCGCAGTTCTGGCATGTGCTGCTTAGCATCTTCTTTCTAAAGCCGGCGAATTTGGACGCAAGATATTTGGATTGTTTTGTTTGTTTTGAAGTGAATCTTAGAGGCTTCCAAATATAGAAAATGGGAAGGGGGAAAAAACGACAATGTTTTATCATCGAATCGGATCTTAATTGTGTCGGCAATCCCCCTGAATGATAAACAGTGGCTCGTTGACATCATTTTTCAACGAGTGGAAATAGCATTTGGATGAAAAGGATGGCCGCTCCTACTGAGAAGAGACGCAGCTTTTTGAACGCTATGTAGTGGGGTGGGTTTGGAATCTCTGGATGGCAACTTGCTGGCTACTCACCTGACTGTCGGACTTTTTATTAACTGTTGACAAGCGTATTTCATTATAATCCACTTTCCACAACATCTTGGCCAGTTCTTCTTCGAATATACGACGCCTGAAAAATTTAGTTGACTTTAAAAGTTGAATAAAATAAATAAAAAAATCTTTGTGCATAATCTTGATTAGTGCTATTCAATCAGTAACACATTATTCTTGAAACCAATAATCCGTTTGATTCTGAATGCATTTATGTAGACAAATGATTTGCAATGCATTTTTCTCGTAAAACCATTAGCAATGTATTTATATTATATATATTTATTTTTGTTTAGCAGCATATCAAACCGTATGGTTTATTTAATGCCAAAATATAAATCAAACTTTATAATTAATTCAAAAGAATGAAATTATTTCATGATAAAATTAGAATTTTCTAGCTTTATTTTTTTTTAACCAAGTAATCTTACAAAATCTAACAAGGCGTGAAAATTTGTTTCTCCTTATAGCAAATTGTTTTTGTTTTTTTAATTGTTTTTATTTTATTTTATTTCTTGACAATGTATGTAATGTATTCAATTTGACTATAAAAAGTGACTTGTTAGTATTTTTTATAAAAATTTATTCCTGGGAATTTCACTACAAATATGTATTGTTGGTCATATTTTTTTTTAGTTTTGGTTTGTTTTGTTTTACGGCATATCAACCTCAATGGGTTATTTAATGCCGACAACATTTTTAGGATAGATTCGTATGAATAGAATATGTATTCTTTGGTTTAGATTGGTTTGGTTCATTTTGTTTTACGGCACATCAACCTCAATGTGTTATTTAATGCCGACAAGATTTTTAGGATAGATTCGTATGAATAGAATATGTATTCTTTGGTTTAGATTGGATTGGTTTATTTTGTTTTATGGCATATCAACCTCAATGGGTTATTTAATGCCGACAACATTTTTAGGATAGATTTGTATGAATAGAATATGTATTCTTCGGTTTAGATTGGTTTGGTTCATTTTGTTTTACGGCATATCAACCTTAATGGGTTATTTAATGCCGACAACATTTTTAGGATAGATTCGTATGAATAGAATATGTATTCTTTGGTTTAGATTGGTTTGGTTCATTTTGTTTTACGGGATATCAACCTCAATGGCTTATTTAATGCCAACAACATTTCTTCAAAAATCTATTTCTGGGAATATTTTTCATTGAAGAAATCTATAGCTGGTCATATTTTTTTCAAAGAATGTATAGCTGTTTGTATTGCTGGTATTTTTAAAAGTATTGCTGATAATAATTTTTCCTTCAAAAATTATTGCTGGTAATAATTTTTTTTATTAAAAAATATTTCTGGTGTTAAAACCTATTTTTACACAATTTTGGGTGTTAACTATTTGCCCATAACTGGGACCCTGACAGGTGCTACCACCCCGAGTCAGGGTGGACCTGGGAACACCAGCAATTAAGAGGTGGTACCACGCACCTCAAAACCTCCTGATCAAAGGCTTTGCTGTTGGGACGTAGTTTATCGTCATACCCAGGACGCTGATGTAGTTTATCGTCATACCCAGGACGAATATTTTTTTAATAAAAATCTATTGCCGGTATTTTTACTATAAAAATATAATTTTGTACTTTTCTAGTGTTTTAATTTTTACTTTGGGGGTTCACTATATGCCCATAACTGGGACCCTAACAGGTGCTACCACCCCGAGTCAAGGTGGACCTGAAAACCACAGTAAGTAAGAGGTGGTTTCATGCTCCCCAAAATTTCCAATCTCCCGATCAGCGGCCTTGCTACTGCATGTAGTTTATCATCATACCAGCACGGTATATTATATTCGTACTTATAACTGTAGTAATCTTAGTAACGCTTGTATTAATTTTTGGCTACGGACAGTTACGGACTCGTAATAGTTTGATTAATCTGGTTGATTTTACGACATGCCACTCTCTTGCTGGGGAATTTGCCGTGTCACGATGTACGAAAACCTTAAAGTTAATAGCAGCCTCCAAGTATTTATGTATGAAATCCCGTTATGAGTTATAAGAAGAAAAAAAAACAACTGGTGTTATCTTAATTTACCTGTCGATATGCAACAACACTTAGGCGCCGACGATGCCACGCTTGCCGCCAATGTGAAGTGGTTCGTTCCTCATCGGAGGTTTCTTTCCTTCGCTCTCATATAAAAACTTCGTTTACTAAATACTAACATGGAAAAACAAACTATGTAAGTCGATTATTAGAAAAACTCATTTCGGGTAGCAATACACTAGGCTTACAGTTGAAACACCGGTTCTCGTACAATCACTGAAATTAAGCAACCTCGAGCCTGGCCATTACCTAGATTGGTGACCGCTTGGGGATACCAGGTGCTGTAAGCTTACATGCGCAGGTGGTGTAATGGATAACGGCTCGGCATTGGAAAGCGGATAGCCGAGTTCCAATACCAGTAGTATTGGTTTTATTCACTTACGCGCAAATACTCTTGTGAAAGGTATGAATCCGCAACATCTCCCCTAGCTATGGATTAATTAGGGCTTGTATAAGTAAATAATTATTATCGCCAAAAATTCTTATAATCTAAAAATATTCCCTATCTTTAAATAACATGTAAAAAAGTTGATAACCGTAAAAAAACAATCAATTTATCAAACAATCAATCAATACACTAGTATAAAGACTTTGATCTTCACTCTGTGTCCTACTTGTGCTGTTACGGAATGTGAAAGCCAGGGCGAGAAGGGTCAGCGATTGGCCGGAGTGCCTTGTGGGTGTGGTAGTCTGACAGTGATGGATTGCCATTGTCTGGGTCTTTGGATATAAGTCCAAAACTGCGCCAATTCAGCGGGATGGCCGCAAGAATTCTGACGTGTCGATATGCCTCCCACACCCAGGTTAGCGATTGGCTAAGAATACTCGCGAAGGAACGCTTATCAAACCTGCGACATGCGTTCCCGGCACATCAATCCTTCCGCTTCTATTTTATTTATTTATTTTTTTTTGAATACAAACTGACACCAGTCTCTCCTAATAAAACGAATAAGAAAAAGAAATCGGCTTTTTCGTTGATACAATTTTATATAATTACGTGGGGACCCAGAGACGACAGAGAAAGCAAAAGTGTCTGACTAAACTAAGCTGGTAAATACTTATACGTAACAAATCTTTGTATGTATGTATGTATGTATATGTATGTATGTATGTATGTATGTATGTATATGTATGTATATGTATATATGTATGTATATGTATGTATGTATGTATATGTGTGTATATGTATGTGTGTATATGTATGTATGTGTATATGTGTGTGTATGTATGTGTATATGTGTATATGTATGTGTGTATGTATGTGTATATGTGTATATGTATGTATGTGTATATGTATGTGTGTGTATGTATGTATGTGTATGTGTGTGTATGTATGTATGTGTGTGTATATGTATGTAATTGATGGATGGATCGTGGCTCAACCAAGAAAGTGCTTATAAATTCCTAATGTTTCACATTTTGGTCAGAATTTGGGAAACTGGTTGTGTGGAGAACTTTTCAGCATCACCTGGAATATTTATAATATATCGCGGTGACTGAACTCTAGTTTTTCAGAAACTCCCAGCAAGTGCTCGCGGTAATTGAATAATTGAACGCGTAAAACGGAAACTAGTCGCTGTTTTCAAAGTCACTGTAACTGAATATCACATTGATTGAAATATTGTATAGCGGAGTTCGCTTCTTGATAGTTACTTATATTTGGATAGATTATTGTTGCCATATCTGTGCTGGAGCAGCTCATTCTTCCAGCCTAGGTAGTTCAAAATCGTTGAAGCGGTCTTGTGTAGAAAGACTTATTTTCTACTTTAAGCCTTTTTAATTCACAGAAGCAAAGTTGCAAGCTTATCTCTACTTTCTTGCTATTTCCATGGCAAATGTTCAGATGAACTACATTCTTTCGTTTTCGTTTGAAGCTAGAACACGCCATGTCACTGACCCATTTCTTCCATGTTGCAAATGTAAGATGAATTATTTTCCTCTCTACAGCTCCTTTCTCACAGACGAGATGTCGCAAGCCACTTGCTATTTCCATGGGAAATATCCATGAACTATATTCTTTACTTCCATCAATCAAAACCTTCACGCCCATTGTAACGGACTACCCTCATTCGTTTCGTATTCCTTTGGTGACATATAAGTTCCACTAAAGAATCTTATTCAAACGAACCACTGTCTTTTGGAACCAACTCCCAAGAGGATGTTTCTCCGATCACAACAATCTTAACATATTCAAGTCTACGCTTAAACGTTATCCACAGATAACAGGATAAACTGTGTATCTTACTCTG
>OZ038499.1:102208804-102341304 GCA_964036315.1 Acanthosepion esculentum
GAATGAATGAAATTAATTTTGAAATTTTTTTATTAGAAATTCTTAGTAAAATATTTTATTTTTACATATGTTTCAACCTTTTACTTTATTTCATGAAAACTTAAGGAATTCATCGAGATATTTTTTTAGTAACTATATTAGTTAAAAGCAGAATTCTTTGAAGAATTTAAAACACCGATTTTGTTTTGCAAAATCGTATCCGGTTTTACCGAAAATCTATTCTGAATCGAAAAATAAAAAATGTAATAAAACTAAGACATTATTTAATTACAGAAGCTTTTAATTGCTTTTATGATTGATATATATTAAATTGTCCGAAGAAAAAAAAATTCGACGAAAAATCCATTTTTAAATGATTTTTTCATCTTTTTACAATTTTAAATTGAATAATTTATAAAGGTTTTAAATTTTTAAAAAATTCATTTTCAATGAGATAATTCTTAGGAAGTATTTTTATTATGCAAACGATATTTAATAATCATATATTGTATAAAAGCTTATTACAATCTGACGACCCCGAATATTTTTAAAAGAATTTCGGTTTGATTTTGTATGTATGATTACGTGCAGAATTTCTGAAGTATGGATGTACAAATCGATAAATCTAGTAGTATTTAAATGTCACGTGTTTATGGCTTATCCCCACCCCTTACGGCGAAAAAAACCCCTCAAACACTATCGAATACTATATCATTCTTAACTGGGAACATGTTCGGCTGTCAATCGAATATATATAAATCGATTAATGTGTCAGAAAAAACAAGAACCTCGTAGTTAAGAAATGTTTATATACAACATTTTATGCTACAAGTAATATTTATTTCAAATCACATTAATATAACTTTAAATTTGCTAATTTTCCTCAAATAACGTTTCAGAAATTTATATTTTATTTTTGCAAGATTTTTAAAACCGAGAATTAACTTACAAAGATGTCAAAAATTATCCGTCTTGACTGATTTTAATGAAAAAAAAAAACAAAAAAATTGATCAATATAATTTCTGTTAGAAATTCACTACAGAGTTTTTTGCTTACTGAAAATAGTCAATTTTTAATCATTTAGCTTTCAATTTAGGCTAACATGAAAACTTCAAGAAAGCTTTTTCATTTATAAAAATTCGTTTTAATCCTTACGTATATCGAATTAGTAGAGGTACCTATCTAAATGTATTCAACTCATTAATTAAATTGTTTTGAATTTGAAATAGGTGTTTCCTTCTGAAATATCTGGATTTAAATCTTTACATGAAATAAATTCTGATATTTATGTAAGCCAGCCAATTTAAGAACTCATTTTAGTTATACCCCCTCCACTTAGCAAAAGTAAGAATATCACCCCCCCACTTAGAAAGAATAAGCATATTCCCCTTAGAGATTGGGAAATTCCCTTTTAGAGACATTGAGAATATTCCCTTTTATAGACAATATATCCCCCCCTTCAAGACGTTGAGAAAATGCCCCACTTGAGACGTTGAGACCCCATTTTGAGACCTTGAAAATATTATGTTTTATATCATCATCATCATCATCATCATCATCATCATCAACCCCATGACTTTCGTAATCGTAGGGCGGATCCAAATACAGAATCCACACTAACTCTTTTCCATAACAGCAGTCTATTAACGGCAGCCATCAGCGATTCTGGTATAGTCATACCTGTTCATTGTTTGACATTATCCAACCAATTTTTGCGTTGGTGTCCTCTCCTACGTTCACCTTCAACGGTGCCTTGCATGACGGTCTGGCACAGGCTGTAGTGCCTTGTAGTAGTACCACGCTATTTTTCTCAGTTTGACAGTGGCAAAGGGGTTTCTGGTTGCCCACAAAACTTTCAACCCTTTTCCGCACACTCATTGTTTTTTTTTGTTCCCTATAGAAAATACCATTATAATCTTTTATATACGTGAAGAATATTTCTCCCTTTGAGACGTTGAGAATATTCTATTTTGGAAATGTTGAGAATTTTTCCTTTTAGAATCAGTAAGAACATTCCGGTTTAAAGAGAGTAAGCATATTCCCTCTTAGTAACGATGAAGAATTAGAGAGGATGCAAACAAGGAGGAGGCTTATACTTAACATCAGGAAGAGGCAGCTGAAATTTCTGGGACACATAATGAGAAAGGAGGGTCTGGAGAATCTGATACTCACGGGTCGAACAGAGGGAAAGAGAGACAAAGGAAAACCACGCATGACATACCTAGCGGACTTAAGCAAGTGGATGACAAAACGTGGTCTGGGGTAGGTGGCAGAGGGAAGGAAATTGTTGAGATCTGCAAGGGATAGAGAGGGGGTTGAGAGCCATGATCGCCTACGTTCTGAAAGGACACGGCACATAGAAAGAAAGAATGAATAAATAAATGAATACATTAATGAATGAATAAATATTCCCCCTTGGAGACGTTGAGAATATCACACACATTTATCCTTATCCTCGTAATCTTTCCTTCGTCATCTCCATCTTGCATTTAGCGGCACTTTTTCTTTCTCTTGGATGAAGTTTTAATATTTTAAAAAAATCCTGATTCTGAGCCGAACCCAAATAATTTTTCCATATAAGCTGTCAATGTACAATCACCAAAATTACAGTGATGTAACTCGCCCCTTTTCTTACTCTGATTGAAGGATTAAATACCATAATCCTTTTCATATCATAACTCTTTTCATATGGCACGGCTCCACTTGAGTTCGGTATTTAAAACCTGATCTTAAGTGTCTTCGAAAACTGTCTGCTGGCGTTGAAGACATGATCCGTCTCATTTAACCAATCAAATGTGCCCGTCTAGCATGTGCAGTAAAATTAAGTAAAACTGAAAATTTAAGAAACTAAATACGTGAGTGAAGTCGGCTGAAAACCGAGAATTTACAAAAATCCTACCATTCACTTTGCGTGTGTGAAGATCTCTTAAATTCTCGTATTGCTATCTTCCTTGCTTGAATTTACATGTCACGTCTTTCTTTCTTTTTTAATTCTATTAATTTCTGGAACGTCACGAACTCAGATTTTCTTAATTCAGATCTCGCATGATTCGCGAAAACCCATTGGTTATAAATAATAGCTTTTTCCTGAAGCAAAATCGATAAACTGTATTCGCTCGTCTGTAAAGATGATGAAAGTGTCGGGATATTCATTGACATCTGTCACAAAAGTTATATTCTCCGATATTTAGAGGTACTTATTTTCTTTATTTCGTTTTTTTTTCTTCTTCTAAATATTCTTCATGGCCTAGAGATACATTTGCTTAGTTACAGCGTATATACTCTTAAAAACGAAGACGCAACTTGTAACTTCTTTAAAAAAGAAATATTCTTATTATATTGGGATAAGCGTATTATTCTCCCTTTCTATCGAATATCACTCCCACGTTCAATGAGCCACCGCCTGTCGGGTATCACTCGCTCACTCCTACGAGTCACTCTGATTCATACCGTTTCGGTTAGGATTTACAAAGAAACCTACAGAGACAATGAGGATTCACTTGACTGATTCTTATTCAGCCGATTTTTTACACCTCATCGCTTCTAGGCCTTCTGTCGTGAGGGGCACGCTTTAACTCAGTCTCCGGGAGGAGTGTTTCCCTAGGCAATACTTCTACCTCGATTAAGGGTCATTATCTGACACCTGAGGCATCTCCAGCAGTGGAAGTGCCGAAGAAAAAACTGGATAGATTTTCTCTCTTGTCTCATTTACGCTTAGGACTCCCACTTTATACTTTACCTTGTGCTACACTCCGTTTGAGTTGGAGTTGGGATAAATATCGCTTCTCGATCCTTTTGGATCGAAGCACTGGTTGATGAGGGATCGAGTTCTCGGAGACCTTCCCTTCTGGTATTACCACAGCTTCGGAAAGGAGCGATGGTTAATGCCTAGCGTTTGAGGCGTCCCAAAGGAGACATGCCTATTCCTATGTACACGTTGGTCTTCTGCTTTAAGCTCGCATTTGTGCCATTTTTTTCGTGTGGGCTTGCGGTTAAATATCACACTTGGACGATTCTTAGATAGTTCCGAGACAAGTCAGTTACCGAGATTAGCTTACGATAGTTATCGAGAATCCGCGAGACTTTATGCAATATTACTACAATTGCTCAACAGGGTAATACTTCCAATAAAACAAATGTGGAATAGAACGCATTTACTCGTTTTTTGTTTACAATCAGCAATGCTTCTTGAACTTCTAACTAATTCAAGAATGTTTCTTTCAATCGTTACATGAAGCAAAAGAGACGACACTGAACTTGTGGATTAGTTTAAGTTATTCAGTGAAATTATTTTGCTGGAAACACTTTATTCTGACGTACATGGGAACTACTTGATAACAAATTTATATAACGTTTTGTATTTTCAGTTTTACCTTTTATTTGGGTTATAAATGTGACTGCACATTAGATTTTCTTTCAGAAATTAGTTTAACTGATTCCAGTGGATCTGTCATTAATGCACTTGTAAAATCCAGAAAACACAAAAATTAAAACCATTTCCATGCAAACATCATATCATCCTTCAATTTTTTTTATACTAATGTCAAATTAACCCCAAACTATTTTACAAGACAAAAAAGTGAGTAATAAACTATTGACAAAAATATATTGCCATCGATCAAAAATAAGCTGGGATAGGTATTTACTTGACACCCCACTGAGTCAGGTTGTGACACAAGGTCGGTTTTTAACGTGGGGACCCGAGTGTTTTCACCCGGGCTGCTGGTCTAAGCTAGTCATAGCTAGTCTTAGTTTGTCCAAGCTGGTCAGAGCTGGTCGTAGCTAGTCTTGGCTTGTCATAGCTGGTCGAGGCAGGAGCCGGTCCAAGCTAGTTGTAGGCGTGATACTACCAGCGCAAGGACGAATCCCTACACCAGGTAAGTATCAAGTGATCGAATCTCAGCCAAAAGGCCGATAAGCGAGCGATCTGAGAACAGATACTACACTTGGTATCTACTTGACCCCCCACTGAGTCAGGTTGTGACACAAGGTCGGTTTTTAACGTGGGGACCCGAGTGTTTCCACCCGGGCTGCTGGACTTTGCTGGTCTTAGCTTGTCCAAACTGGTCAGAGCTGGTCATAGCTGGTCTTGGCTGGTCTTAGCTGGTCCTAGCTAGACGCGATACTACCAGCGCAGGGACGAATCCAGCGCAGGGACGATAGCAAGTTCAATAAGTAGTAAATTAAACAAAAAAATCAAAGACATTTTCGCTAAACCACCATCAACGCAAAAAAACAAACACCTAACCTATCAGTTATCCTCACCTCCACCAAATATCTAAATAATACAAACCAAACAGGAAATTATAAATGTAATAAAACTCGTTGTCTAGTTTGCAAACACCTAATAACAGATAGTGTTTTTTCTGTACCCAACTCCAAAATCAAAATACATCCACCTCGCCTCACCTGTGATAGCCATAATATAATTTACTACTTATTCTGCACAATATGTCCTAATAGTGGATATATTGGCAAATCTGGAACTAATTTTAGATTTCGTTTCAACAATCATAAACTATCCATATGTCAAAACAATCCTTATTCGCCCATAGCTGAACACTTTAATCAATCAAGACACTCATTAGACAACTGTAAATGTTTATTGATAGATTCCGATTTTAGTTCAACATACACACGAAGAAAAAAAGAGAAATACCGGATTTTAAAATTAGACACATATAAACTAGGGTTAAACAAAGACTTGGGAATTTTAAATCTGTATAAATATTTCAATAGTTAAAAAAATTCTTTAGATATAGTTAAAAAAAACTTTTTAAACAACATCTAAAATACTATCGTTAGATTTATGTTAAAAAATTCAAACACAGTTGCATTCCACATCACGTGACGTCCGCGTCTCGCGACGGACGCTACTTGTAAACAAACTCCCAAATACAGTTATTCAATTAATTTCTGAGGAAGGACCGAGGCGGTCTGAAATATCAAATATATAAAAACATATAAATAAATACTTTCACAAAAAAAACACCCAATTTTTTTCCTTTTAATTTCCAACTTTTCAGTTGTTTTATCCATATTATATACATATCAAGAAAGTATACGTGGCTTCTCATTATGCTATATATATATATATATATATATATATATATATATATATATATAAAATTATTCACCTGGTGAGTTGCTACATTTTCTCTTTTGAAAATCGTGGTTTATTTTAGAGTGTGTAAATGAACGTGGAATCTAAAGCAGTAATCGAAACCAGTTCCTTGACTTTCAACTTGACTTCACAACTAGCCAAGCATCAAGAGCTAACATAAAATCAGCCAAAATCTAGCGCGTGCTTATCAAATGTACTCGTCTCCATCTTAATTTTCATTTTTAATGTACACACTCCAGCACGTCTTCAAAGTGAGATTATCTTTCTGTCTGAAGGTTGCAGATAACAACGCTAAAAATGGATAAGATACAAGATACTGAGGATAGGATATAATGCGAAAATATAAATTTGTGAAATTCTCATATCATTCGCTTATATAGAGGAAAAAAAGGAAGAAGTTGATTTTGTTTTTTTTTGCAATGTGATATATAAGAATTGACTTAAGGAAAACAGTTGTTGGTACGAAGAGTGGATGCAAAACTAACCTAAATATTTACTGGAAAAATACGCAAATATGGCATGATGCCAAAAAAGGAGACAGGGAGGGCGGGTCTACACTTGACTTATCTTTTAACACATTGACTGCCAACCATGGAATAACTCGTCGTTGGCAGTCGTTATAATGACGCCGACTACGAGTTATCTCGTGCTTGGCATCTTCTGATACACTTTCATGTGTGGGCGCCAACAACGAGTTTATTTGCGGTGAAGACGATGACTTGAGTTTAAGCTAGAAATCAACTCATAAAATTGTTTTATTGCCTGAGTTGACTATTATAAAGTTGGCATTTGAGGTTAGATTTTGTAATTGACCTCTCGCAGTCAGATTTTGTAATTGACCTCTCGCAGTCAGATTTCGTAATTGACCTCTCGCAGTGAGATTTTGTAACTGACCTCTGGCAGTCGGATTTCCTAACTGACCTCTGGCAGTCAGATTTCCTAACTGACCTCTGGCAATCAACGTGTTAACGTAGCTCGTTACAGATCCTGATCTATTCGCACGAATACTGTCCCTTTCACCAAAACATTACATTTTACATTTATTCGTCGTACAACAGACGCCGGCATTTCGCAATTACTCTGTGAATTCCTAATTAATATCGTATTTCCAACCTGGCTTAGAGGCATATAAGCTTACGGCCATATCATGTTGAAACAAATTTTCGTACGATCACCCAAGTTAAGCAACGTCGAACCTGATCTATAACTAGATGGGTGATCGCTTGGAAATACCAGCTGCTGTAAGCTTGGGTGTGCGGGCGATGTAATGGATAACGGCTCGGAATTGGAAATCGGAGAGCCGAGTTCCAGTCCCATTCGGGTTCGTTATATTCAGCCAAGCACAAATACCATTGGGAAAGATCGAAATCCACCTCTTCTGTTTCCAACTATGGGTTCATTATTAATTTCCCTAAAAGATTCTTACAATCTAAAACTATTTTCTGGCTTCAAGTCACATGCAAAGCCGTAAAAAAAGCAAACCGATCAATTAATTATAATCTGGCGTAGCTGAACCTATAACCAGAGCATAAAACAGTTTAGCTTAGATATACACCGGGCCTACAAAAAGCTTATGAAGAAGGCTCGAAGGTACAACAGCCGAAACGCCGTGAGTATAACAACCAAGATGAGCAAGTTTTTCTGAAGAGCAAAGCATATAATAATACAGTGTTCTATATTATAGATAATAATTTACCTATACCATAGAAAATTACTATATATATATATATATATATATATATATATATATATATATATATATATATATATATACACAGCAAAAAAAAAATTATCTCATGTGGTAAAAGTCTATTTCAAACTAGCACTGCTATGTGCCTGCTATCATCAGCCCAAGACTGTCTGGAAATGGTGTTTTGGGGAATTTGGTATAGATAGCGTTGGTGAAAACGTATGGGGCCACTTAAGGGGACGCCTCAGTTTAGATAAGGAGCCTGGTTTGATGACCAGGATATGGGCCGGGGATGGGGGTTTATTTATGACCAAGGCCTTTAGTTGTAGGTAAATGAATTTTGGTTCCTGCTACTGAATTACATTATTAGCTGCCAGATGATTTAACATACACATACATGTATACATATATATGCGTACACACACACACATACACCCACCCATCTCTCTCTCTCTCTCTCTCTCTCTCTCTATATATATATATATATATATATATATATATATATATGCACATACCTATCCAAATATATGTTCTGTTATAATAAATACATCGATATTTCTGTAGATCAGTTTTAATATATGATATTACTAGCATCCACCTGGATTATATACCAACAGATCTATTACCTGTACCATATATATATATATATATATATAAGTGATTTGTACCCAAAGAAATGAAACCTAGCTTTGAACAACACAGACGTCATACCTTAGGTACCTTTCGGCCAACATTTTTTTTCAAAGGTATTGGTTGACGATTGGGAATACAAGTGAAGACACATTCGATAATTAAATGAGAAGGGGAAGGTGGAACGCGATTACAAAGAGAACTTTTAATTACACAAAATTAAAATTGAACAAGGGGGGAAAATAACCAGTTCCACAAGAGTATAAAATAGAAAAAGGACACTCACAAACCCTCCAACAAAACGCAAGGAATGTAAAAAATGTTCCTTTTGTCTACACAGGCTCGGCTGATGACAATTTATAAAAACAGCTTCCAAAACTCGAAGATGGTATACTGAACGAGCGCTGTGTAAAACTGAAAACCACGTGTCTTCATATTCAGAGGCACAAGCATGGTTGTCGAGCAAATGCTGGCCGATTGCAGACTCATGGACTGTCTGAGTATTTCTTCTTATAGACTGGCTATATATATATATTTAATATAATATATATATAATTATATGTGTGTGTATGTATATACGAGGGTCATTCAATAAATAAGGTGAATTTTTCGGTATAAGCACTTCAAATACAGATAGAAGCTTACTTTTTTTTGTTTTACTTCTTTTTCACATGGATTTAATTTCTTTTGCAGATTAAAAAAAACTTTCAGGGTTTTGGCGATTAACAAAGATGGCCGACCAAGAAGCATGCTCCAGGATTGAACAGCGGTCAGTTATCAAGTTTTTGGCCGCTGAAGGGTTCAAACCAGTTGAAATTCATAGGAGAATGTCAAATGTGTATGGCGCCACATGGTTCAGCCCAAAAATGTCTACAAGTGGGCTAAATTGTTTAAAGAAGGACGGAACAGTGTTGAGGATGCAAGGACTTTGAGCTTATCTGTTGGGACAAACGCAGGGATCATCAGTCAGAAGGAGTCATCTTGCATCATGACAACGCAAGGCCTCACACAGCAGCCCAAACGGCGCAGACCATCAACGAGCTGGGCTGGGAACTGCTCCCTCATCCCCCCTTACAGCCCAGACCTTTCCCCTTCAGACTTTCACCTGTTTGGTCCCTTGAAAGCGTTCACGAGAGGCACGAAGTTTAAAAGTGACGATGAAGTCAAAAGTGTTGTGAGCGACTGGCTGAGACATCAGTCCAAAGATTTTTACGCCGAGGGAATACGGAAGCTTGTGCACAGATGGGAAAATTGTGTCACAGTGCTGGGAGACTACGTTGAAAAAAAAAAAAAGTAAGCTTCTATCTGTATTAGAAGTCCTTATATAAAAAAATTCACCTTATTTATTGAATTACCCTTATATATATACATATATATATATATATATATATATATATATATATATATATATATATATATATATATATATATATTCCAATTTATTATTATTGTACCCTACTCTTTCACTAGGTCGGTTTTTTCACCTCCAGGCTTCGTAAACATCTCGGAACAGACTGCCTTGTCTTCCTTGCACTATTATATAATATGAAACCAGCGTGGATCAATAAGTCTGTAACCAGGCACGTACTTATGAGGTGAATATTTTTATATGAAATTTTCACTGTATATAGTTTGATTTACGTGAATAACATTCATAACTGAATCAAGTGCATTAACAAAGAAGGGTATTATGTTTGTGTGAAACGAATGGTTGTTTCATCATTAGGATACAAACTTTTTGATAAACATACGTGTATCCCTCTCTCTCTAACTTATATATAACCGCCACTAATACTCCAGCAGTTTTTTATCGCACTTCCCGACAGAAGAACTCTCTTCCTCTTATTTGCTTCCCTGATAACTAGAATCTGCAGAAATTTAAATGTAACGTCAATCGCCATCTTCTGTTGCCGTCATCCCCGTTCCTCTTTTATCCTTTCCTCATTCCCCCCTCTATATACAGTGTTTTCCTTCACTTTCGCTCTTTGTAACCCCTTGCGTGCTAGTAACACTCTCGCCTTGCTTGGGGTGAAATGAAAAAAATGTGGTCACACGCATTCTTATTACTTTAAATGTTATATTCAGTTACACGTGTTTAAGTAGACATCCCTGTTTGAAACTTGCGTCTATCAGTGTATTCGAGAGTTTTGATAAGGAAAAATGCGTCTTTTAAAATGTCGGAATGTTTACTCAACCTCGTGAATCCACTACATATAATGTCAATGATATAAAGGTAAAATCTAATGTAAATATAAAATTAAATAGAAATAACTGCGTATTAAAAATGAAAATCCATTAAATTCTTAGAAATTATTATATATATAAATTTCTCCTTGTGTTGAATGTCGTTTGATGTCAGGTGATAACTTTTAAAAGAACCCATCGATGTCTTTTACAAGTTTCTACCAACGATTAATTCTCTAATTTTAGTTTTATTTCTCTAATTTTTGTCCGTAAAAATTAGATTCAACCTGAAGTTTATATATATATATATATATATATATATATATATATATATATATATATATATATAAAGACATTTATGATATGTTTAACGTTCTTTTTATAGATACAAGTATTTAAGCAAATGCTCTGTTTTATAATAAACAGTATTAAATAACATTTACCGGCCTGAATGTCCGAGAAATTTTCATAGAAAATTTTTCGTTCTCCGGAGAGAGACAAAAGGAAAAATTTTCTTAGACGACGTGTTTCGTACACTTATCAAGACAAATTTACCTTGATAAAGTCCATCAGTGGACGAAACGTGTAGGCTAAGAAAAGGCTTCCTATTGTCTTTATTGATATTGTCATGTATATGTATATATAAATAAAAAGAAAGAACAGTAAGATATAAAATCCGGTGTTCTTATAGATATTTTTATTTTTACACAATAGTGCTCAATGTAAATTTACAGAGCATTAATATTATAAATTAATTGATTTAAAATGTTTTTTTCGCTACACAGAGATAACCACGTTTCAAAAATGGAAGCTAAAACCTTCCAATTTAATTTTCTTATTAAATTAAAGACATTAGTTCCATTTCCTCGTCAAGCGAATTTTTTATATATATATATATATATATATATATATATATATATATATATTTGTGTATTTAGGCAGCAATCCTTCTTTCATGCACATTTCATTAAAAACGACTGACAAGGTGCTTTTATTTAGTTTTTTATACAATTTTTCATGCGATCTAATAATGTTTTTCTTTTCGGATGATAAATTATATAAATATCATATCTTGACCGTATTTTGAAACAAAAAAATGGAACATTTTATAAAACATACATATAACAAACTATTTCTAATTCTAACAGTTAAAATATAATCCTTGAAAATGGCTAAATGTATAGCCGAAAGCGCTCGGATAAAAAGAACATTCGGACAATAATTTATCACCCGAAAAGAAAAACATTATTAGATCACATGAGAAATTCTATAAAAAAAATAAATAATAGCACCTTGTCAGTCGTTTGTAATGAAATGTGCATATATATATATATATATATATATATATATATATATATATATATATTATATAAAGTGAGCATTGAAGTCAACACTCAGAGGCGACAGGCTGTTTCATGCTGAACGCAATCGATTACGTCCAGACTGTCGCATCTGAGTGTTGACTTCAATGTTCACTTTTATATTTATATTTACATACGCTCTATCTCTGATATTGAGCACTTTATCCCATAAATATAGCATACCTTTAAACTATATTTCTTCATATATATATATATATATATATATATATATATATATATATATATATATATATAAATAATGTAGATCCGGATCTTTTGAATGGTTTCTACAAAAATTCAATTGTATAATTTCTTATGAAATGACAAACTATTTTTTTTCTTTAATTGAAAAGAATGTACAAACTTGATTCGTCCACTGGACATAACTCATCATCAAATCCACAGACAGGTATGTCAGGAGGCGGTTTTCCGTTGGCTGTTTTCCATTTCGGTGTTCCAAGAAACGTAATGGCTTTCTGTTAAAAATTAGAAGTGAAGCAATGAAGTAGCATTAAATGTGTGTGTGCGCATGCGTGTGCAGTGAGATTCGTTCAAATATCAAATTGATACAGAATTACAAGTCAGCGGTAGCATTTTTCTAGGCTTAAATTTCATTTTTCGAGTTTAACGCAGCGTAATATGAGAAACAAAAATACGTTAGCTTTAGAACCATATCTTCCTGGCGTCAGTTTTTTTCCATATATAAATTATAATTTTGAAAAATGAAAATGGTCACAATTCTTGCGGGGAAAATCAAATTAAACCAATAAGTAAAATAATAAGTAACAAAAAAAAAGAAAAAAATTTTTTTTTCCCCAAGATGCAATTTATAAAGAAATCGGAAACGGTTTTAGTCAAATGCGCGATTTTATGGCCCCATTTCTGGAAATGACATAATTTTTCACTTTTAAACGACAGCGTTTGAAAATGTTTTGGCAGCCCTAATCATGAAATGAATTGGTCGTTCCAACTCGGCGCAAAGCTGACTTCATCTCGACCAATTTAACCATTGTTACCCTAACATACTTCTGAACCAAAAAGAAAACGGACAAACCCAAGAGACATTGAGAACTATTTTTTTCACTACAGTCATCATAAAAAGAATAAACATCAGTAGCAGAAAATCAAGTTTTTGTCTTTGTTTACATATTGGGCACACCTTCAACAAAACTACACACAAAGCCTTACAGCCTTTAACTTCCATAGGCCCCTTATCAATAAATACATCAAATTTTAAATTCTGAAAATACAAGTGGAAAAGAAATAAATTCTAATAAGATCAGGTGTTTTTAAGATTTAAAATTTCAGGATAAAACGATATAAAATATTTAAAATGATTTAACATCTGAAAACAGATTTAACGCGCTTGTCTTCCGTATTTTCACATACATTTAGTTAGACTGATAAAATCGTGAACTTCTATGTAAATAAGAATCCACGAAAATTGTCTTCAGCAAATCCTCTTTCATAAACGCAATATCATCACACTTTGAATCTAAAAGTTTGAATTTACAATTTTATATCAAATAAATAAAAGAAAACGCATATATGTGCGTTTTCTTTTATTTATTTCAGAAGTAAAATTATATATTTAAATGTATATTGGATACGTAAAATTCTGTATATCTCAAATATGTGGTGCGGTTAATTTTATATTACAATGAATCATTCATACAAAAAGTAAATTAGTAAAGTTAATGATATAAAATGGCGTATTCACTTCGCTAACTAAATTTTAAAAATACATTAACCCACTAACCGATCAATGAATGTTATGATCCTTGTTTTTAAAAATTATAAACTGTATCAGGTCTTCCTTAAATATGCAAGTACTTTCGACGGGTTCTCCGGTCATCATCAGTCGTGGAAACTATTTTCTTTTTGGTAACATTCAGGTCGCATCCAAGACGAAAAAATATAATGCAAATCGAAACAGTTTTTTTTATTAGTTTTTTTTAGTGTGTTATTGATAACGGATACAAACTTGTGGAGCGTACAGTCGCAACGCCAATGTTGAATTTTTGAAAATTTAAGTAAGAGCGTTTTTTACTAATATGGCAATTTAAGAATTTTTTTGTTGTAGGAGTTTATCAGTGAACGCGGTTAGTGGGTTAATACATTTTTAAAATTTAGTTAGCGAAGTGAATTCGCCATTTTATGTCATTATCTTCACTAAGTTACTTTTTGTATGAATGAGTCATTGTTATATATATATATATATATATATATATAATAAATATAAGTAATAATACAAATGAACAAACCAATAGCCGAGAAAAAATAAGGGTAAAACAAAGAAAGAACATGTAATTGAGGCGAAAACAATCGTCCAGAATCCAAGCTCAGAGTCCAAAGAAAAAAACCTCCAAAACGAGTAAAGCAAAAGTAACTAAGTAAAGTGCTCAATACACTAAGTAGAACCTAGAGGCAGGCAAACCTACCTAGGTTTCACCTATGCGGTTTCTCAGGCTGCATCCTGACGATCCGCGTAGGTGAAACCTAGGTAGGTTTACCTGGCTCTTTAGGTTCATAGTTACATATACATGTATATAAACACTCTCTACTCATTTCTATGACCTAATATATATGATCACAGAATTTAAAATTTTGAATTGAGATTTTTTATTGAGGAACACGCCCCGTCTAACTGAAAATGCTGGATCCGGCCCTGCGTAGTGAAATGGTTAGACTACTCGGAAAGAGAACTCGGCGATACCCGTTCGATTTCCGGCTGCGTTCGTTACGGTCACATTCACACAAAGAGACATGATTCTATCTCTTCTGACCGGGTTATCTTACCTTCAGGTAGCAACCAGTCTAGTTGAAGGAAAACTTTGAATTCAAAGCTAAACTTAAGAGGGATGGGCTCCGTTAGGTCTTGCCCTAGACAGACCGCTGAAGCTACGATACATGTAGTACAACCTAAGGCCAGAATAGAATTGAAGTGTTGGCGAAAGAAGCGTTATTACTTTCCATGTTTCCACAACATCATATCTAATCTCTTATATGGCAATTAATGTTGCAAATCTTCTCAGATGAAGAGACTTGAAGCAACAGATGTTTTGTTTTTTTTTACCGACGGATGCTGAGAATACCATGGACAGAGCATGTGAAAAATGAGGATGTTTTAAGGATGATATTGCTTCTAACAATCAGAAAGAGGCAGCTGAAATGTTTGGAGAGCATAACGAGGAATTGATTGATTCGTTTTTTTACAGCTTATCAACCCTTTTTAGGTTATTTAAAGACAGATAATATTTTTAGATTATAAGAATTTGTGGGGTGGGGAAACTAATACTGACTTAGTGATACTAGTCTTACTAATTAACCAATAGCTGGGGTGAAAGATGAGGTGGAGTCATACCTTTCCCAAGGGTATAAGTGAATATAATGAAACCAAATGGAATTAGAATTCGGCTATCCGATTGAAAATTCCGAACCGTTGTCCATTACACCAGTCGCACATCCAAGCTTACAACACCTGGTATTTCCAAGCGGTCACTCATCTAGGTACTGACCAGGCTCGACGCTGCTTAACTTCGGTGATCGTTCAGGAACCTATGTTTCAACGCGATAAGTCCATAATGACGAAGTCCATAATCAGGAAAGAAACCTTGGAGAATTTAACATCCACATGCTATATTGAAGGCAAAGGTAGTTGAAGGAAACAGCGAGTAACCGGGTTTGAGTGAATGGATGGCGGGACAAAGTGGGTTAGGAAACAAATAGTTACTTAGAACAACAAAATAAAGGAAGTTGTAGAGCCATGATTCGTCACATGAAATGAGTAGATTTTTATATGCAGCAATGTTTATTTATTGTTCTTACCTGTCCATACAGGGGTGAGGCTGAACCTACTGCAATAATTCGAGGTATGCCAGTGGGACTTGTATAGTCCCATACCCAATAGAAAGGGTCTCGGTCTCCGTTATCATCAAACTCTACTTTGCCCGACATCCCTGGAATGAAAATATGTTTTTTTCATGTAAATATGATGGTGTCTTCAGATCATAAAGAGTGTGATTTCATCTTAAACAACTTTGGCGTTATCTTTGCGGTTCAGCATACAAAAGGGATTTTACACACAACAATTTATCAAATGCATCAGTCATACATAGAAATAAATTCAACCATAACTTTGATCTAAAGAATGAAACACGTATTTAAAAAAAATGTAACTTACTTAAAAGGAAAGTTCTCGAGTTTGACGCTAACGAATTTTATCAAAATATAAATCTACGTTTCGGATTTTTCTAATCTCTCTATTTCTGAAAGAATTACTACTTTCCTACATGACGACAAAACTTAAAAATTTGAAAGAAAATCCTTAACCTCAAAATATGACACAAAAAATTAATCCCAAACTAAATTTAATTTAAATACTAATTTGTCTATATTTCTGAGATGAGGTATTACGTACATTATTTACATTATTCGGACTATTGTCCTCATCTTTGTCACCATATCTATTACAACGTTTCGGCCCTTCAGTATCAATCTATATTTCTGAGATGAGGTATTATGTACACTACTTACATTATTCGGACTATTGTCCTCATCTTTGTCGCCATATTTATTACAGCGTTTCGGCCCTTCAGTATCTGTCTATATTTCTGAGAAGAGGTATTATGTATACTATTTACATTATTCGGACTATTGTCCTCGTCTTTGTCGCCATATTTATAAAAAAGTTTGTACGCTCCAGCCTTCTTCAGGTGTTTCGAATGTCGAACTGAACCCTTTATTTCGCTCACTGGGGTAGACTGTTCAAGTTCCACGTGCCATGTTTAATTTCCCTCTGAATGTTCTCCACCGCCTTAACCAGGTATTGAACTCACACTCTTTGGATCCTGTCACTGGATCTAACCAATGCCTTTATCCATGTGCCATGTGTCCTTGAGGACATCTGTGTATGAATTTCTGGGTATTATAAACCTAATGTCTTCAGCAACCATTTTTTACCAGTGCTGAAGATCCATTAAACATGGCACGTGGAACTAGATCAGTCTACCCCAGCGAGTGAAATAAAGGGTTCAGTTCGACATTCGAAACACCTGAAGAAGGCCGGAGCGTACAACGGCCGAAACGTTGTAATAAATATGGCGACAAAGATGAGGACAATAGTCCGAATAATGTAAATACTAATTTGCATAAAAAAATTCAAAAACATCGCTTACTCACTTTTGTTTACTAGACATTGAATTGTGTCACTTCGTGTCCTCCATAGCTTACCTGACTCTTCAGCTCAGCTGATGAATAATTATGAATGTTCCTAAACTTAAAAATTTGGAAAAACCAATAACATTTTTATTCGTCTTTATAAATACTTTTTTACAAAATTAAATCCTTGCATTTGCCTTGATAAAGTCCCCCAGAGGAAGAAGCGTGTCGGCTAAGATAAGTTTTCCTTTTGTCATTATTAATATTGATGTTTATTTAAGTTAGTTTAGTAAGAGAAGATAGCAAATGTGTGTGTGTGTGTGTGTGTGTGTGTGTGTGTCGGGGGTTGCAGAATGCCTACGTTGAAAATCAGCATTCAAAATCTGTTATCTGTACTCGACAGGAAAAGAAAAGGCAACACACATTTTAATATTTTAAAATATTAGTTTAGTATTGCACAACGTAATAGCAATTAAATTCGAAATCTGAATGCACATTGAAATAGCGAAAGAGGCCTCCCAAAATCTAAGTAAAGTATTAAGAAACAGGAAAATTTCGTTAGCAACAAAGAAAACAGTACTGGACTGTTATGTAATATCGGTCCTCCTATATGGCAGTGAATGCTCACACAAGAGGGGGAGCCTTGAGGCAGCAGTAATGTGGTTCTACAGAAGGATGGTGAGAATATCATGAATTGAAAATGTGAGCAACGAAATATTTATAGAAAATGTAAACAAGGTTAACATTTATTTATTTTAATTAATTCACTCCAAGCAAGGGGATAATGCCACTAAGAAGTAAGGGGGGGGGTTACTGGGAGGGAAAGAGAAGAATCAAACTTTAGAAAGAACCAGAAACTCCTAAGCAGGAAACAAGAGACAAACCTCTAATTCTGTTAAAAAAACTGGGGAGGGGTTAGGCTTGGAATCCGTTATTTTTTTAGAGCTTCTACCTGAAAAATGTACATATTGCTTTATCTATGTAAGTGTATCATAATTTTAGTTTGTCTCTGTGAAATTCGGATGATCTCTATCTATAAAAGGCAGGAGGTGTGTGTGTGTGTGTGCGTGTGTGTGTGTGTGTAACGAATGCACGGCCGCAATTTTCGACGGATTTGCCCCAAAATTTACATGCACATACTCCAAGTTAGTACGAACGCCAAGACCGACTTTGCATTTCCCAACTCTCATCGATAGTGGAAATAATCGATTTTTTCATGCTTCTACGGCAGTTTTCATGTAGTTTGCGGTCATTTTCTATTGGCCAGAGTGAGAGCCTATAGCTGGCTGCCACGAATAGGCAGGAAGATTCTATTGGCTAGCGTGAGAGCCAACAGCTGACTGACACGAATGTTGCTAGCATGCAAAAAAATTGATAGCTGCATTCGTCACAAGTGGGGAAAATTTAAATCTGCATCGCACTTTACTCCAATTGGCTCATTCGCTTGCTTAAACTCAACGTTGATTCTGATTCCGCAGAACTGGGTTGCGTGTGAAAAAGTATTTGTTGTTAACATTCTTTTTTCATTCGGTTTTTCCAGTTACGTGTCCTTTTTTTAAAGCTGATCATTTTGTGTTCATTTTGTTTAGTTCTTTTTTTCGTAACAGATTTAATGTTTAGTATAGAGCTTAGAAAAAATTTGCAGTGTGAGATAGGCAAGAAGTAAGGCATGTAGCAACATCAGCATGGCAAAGGGCACTCCTTTAAAGGCAAGGAAGGGCAAAAATATTTTAAGTCAAGTGATAGCGATTGCTGTATGAGTCGTACGATTTTTGAATCAAGCACGGGGAACGCCGGGTCATGCTGCTAGTAATGTATATTTGTGTGTGTGTGTGTGTGTGTGTGTGTCTAGTAGGCATTAGTTATCCTTTATGGTTGTCCGCATGCTGGTTTAAATTCTTTAAGGATGGATTTAATAAAAGCTGGTGATGTAATATAGTTTTTGATCTGTGTTTATAGTTAGTAAAATACTTATCAGGAGTCTCTCGAAGTATTTTCGACGTAAATATATAATTAATTCATCGAGTCTAGAAGAATGCTCAACAGAATGCAGAAAGCACTGGACGGCCGAATCGTCCTATTTTTGGGACTCATCAGCAGTGCGCATCCCGGACCGTTACGATATGTAACGTCATACCCATACCCATACTCCGTCACCGAGACCCGTTGGTTCAGTGGGTCTGACGCTTGCGTCATATCGTAACGGTTCGGGTTCGATTCTCGGTACTCCTGATATGTCCCAAAAATACTGCATTCTGTTGAGGATTCTTCTAGACTCGATGAATTAATTATGATTATTCAAATCCCCCTTAGTTTCTCTCTCTCTCTCTCTCTTATATATATATATATATATATATATATATATATATATAGTGGTACTAGCTTGGAAAAACCTTAAGTATATCGTCTTGTAGTAGAACAAACCAGTGCCCCAGGAAAAAAGAGGAACAAAGAAAGAAAGAGCTAAGAACATGAAATTAAGGCGAAAACAATCGTCCAGAATCCAAGCTCAGAGTCCAAAGAAAAAAACCTCCAAAACGAGTAAAAGCAACAACGTAAAGTGCTCAAAACACGAAGTAGAGTAAACCTAAAGAGCCAGGTAAACCTACCTAGGTTTCACCTGTACGGATCGTCAGGGTACAACTGGCCAGTTTTACCCTGACGATCCGTTTAGGTGAAACCTAGGTAGGTTTAACTGGCTCTTTAGGTTTATATATATATATATATATATATATATATATATATATATATATATAAACCAGGAGTTAGGTAGTCTCTCATACATCGTAGACGAGAGTGTAATGTCCAGGTTTCGTTGAGGCTCGTGGACAGAGAATACGCACACACTGTCTGACAGTAACGGACAAAGTACTGGAGTGAAATAAAATGTGATGTTAAATGTGAATAATTCAAATCTCGTGTTAATTATTAGTCTTGACGCCTTTTCATTTTGGTCTGTAGCGCCCACTTCATTACAAATTGACTTTTGCCTGTTAAACTGAACAGTTTTCTTTTCCTCTTCAGCAATAGAAATAAGCGATAATTTCTGTCTGAATTTCTAGGATGAGAAGCTATGAATGTTTACATGCTGACTATTATCCTCATCTTTGTTATCATCACAGGTTTTGCCCTCCAGTCTTTAGCAAGTGCTTGTCGATTAAATAACCTAAATAATAATTAGACGAGATATCTCTAGAACATGTTTGGCGAAACGAAAACAATCTACCGCCGTTGATTAAATAGTTCGAAATTGCCTAAAGGTTACCCGGATCAACACGCACCTGATGAAGGTTGGAAATCACAACGACTGAAACGTTTTGACAACAACAACAACGATGGGGACAATAGTCTTTAAATAACCTAAAAAGAGTTGATAAGTCGTAAAAAATGAATCAATCAATTCCTCGTTATGCTCTCCAAACATTTCAGCTGCCTCTTTCTGATTGTTAGAAGCAATATCATTCTAGTTCCGGTTCTTAAAACATCCTCATTTTTCACATGCTCTGTCCATGGTATTCTCAGCATCCGTCGGTAAAAAAAACAAAACATCTGTTGCTTCAAGTCTCTTCATCTGAGAAGATTTGCAACATTAATTGCCATATAAGAGATTAGATATGATGTTGTGGAAACATGGAAAGTAATAACGCTTCTTTCGCCAACACTTCAATTCTATTCTGGTCTTAGGTTGTACTACATGTATCGTAGCATCAGCGGTCTGTCTAGGGCAAGACCTAACGGAGCCCACCCCTCTTAAGTTTAGCTTTGAATTCAAAGTTTTCCTTCAACTAGACTGGTTGCTACCTGAAGGTAAGATAACCCGGTCAGAAGAGATAGAATCATGTCTCTTTGTGTGAATGTGACCGTAACGAACTCATGTAAATAAAAATAGGCGAGCTTAAAATACAGTTTAAACATTGTTTAATTCAAAATGCGAGACGGTGTAACGCTTACTGGCGAGCTATGTTCGAATTACGAGCAAGGCTTTTTCACGTTTTCACTTTAGAAAAGTCAACGTACACTCATCGTCAGCCATCTTGATCAGGGTAATTGCCTGGCATGCTGCGATAGCAGACAGAGAGAAAAAATTGGTCTGTGAGTTAAGCTAGCAATTCATTTTCCCCTAATTACATTACCTGCCTCGGCCGTAACAACAAAAATGCCTGTTATAACCATTATCAACATAGAATAAAAGTCTGTCCACTCAAAACCAGTTTACTGATGATTTCTATACAATCGGTATTAGGTTCAAACACATCTGCGTCTAGATATATGCGTAAGTGTAGTAAAATGTATTGTCTTAAATACCAAAATATTTCTGACAGAAGAGACAATAATACAGTTACTTATTGTCTTGTATAACAGATACTAGATGGCAATTGTTTTGATTGTCTTTACTTCTTGGTATCGCAACAACATAGGTTTAAGCGTGCTACTAGTCTGGCAATTAGGTTTCACCGTTTTCCGGTTGAATTAGATGTAACTGTAATCTGTATGGAATGAGCTTCTTTGCTCAATTTCTTGCCTATAGAACTCACTTCCGGTGTCTTAACTCCCTACCAATTGCATTCTTCCAAAAATTAAAATTTCTTGCCTATGGAACTCACTTCCGGTGTCTTAACTCCCTGCCAATTGCATTTCTCCCAAAAATTAAATATTCTTGCCTATGGAACTCACTTCCGGTGACTTAACTCCCTACCAATTGCATTTCTCCCAAAAATTAAATATTCTTGCCTATGGAACTCACTTCCGGTGTCTTAACTCCCTGCCAATTGCATTCTTCCAAAAAATTAAAAGCAACGCCAAAATCTTCTGTCTTTCCTGAACCCCTATTTCTGTTGTCCTTTCTCATCATTAAAGTTTTTTCATTCTCTTTCATTTCACTCAGTAATCACCTTACATCTTAGTGGGATTGTCGCCTTGCATTGGGTCAAATAATTATATTAAAAAAAAAGGAAAGGCCTGAATGTCACCTCTACAACGCCTTCTATTCTTCTCCCTCTCTTCTTTCTCTGTTTCTTTTGCAATTCTCTTCTTGATCATGTTTCTCTATGCGTGTCTTTGTCGTGTCACTGAGTAATCTTGTCAAACGCTACCTGATAAGGAATGTCGTAAAGGTTAAGTAAATAAATGAGTTAGAAAAATCCTTCGATAAATTGAAGTCAGACTCCCAAACTGATAAATGATATCTCTATGCTTTGCACTCAAGATATTACAAAAACAGTTCATTTGAATATGATATTTACTACAGCACAAAGTCATACTAGGAAGATTGCATAGCCTCAATATTCCAAATGAACGGTCTGCTTGTCCTGAGAAATAGCATTCGAAAAGTTTCCCGCTGACATGAAGTGAAAAGATTATATTGAATCAACTGCTAGATCTGCTGCTACGAAATTTGGTTCTCTGTGTCGTGCTAGACAATTTTTCTCCCCAGAATCTATCTCATACCTTTATAAGCACACCGTAGCTGCGTGCTTTAAATATTATTGTCACATCTGGTCTGATGCTCCTGGGATATATATTTAGAGATTCTTGATAAAATCCAATCTGCAACATTATCTGTTCTGACCTGGCATTTCGGTTTGTCACTTTTCCACTGCCGTGACGTGGCTTCTCTGTACCTTTTCTATAAATATTTTCATGGAAATTGTTCTATGGTACCTCGATTTTATTAATTTAAGCGCAGTACATTATGTACATTATTCGAACTGGTAACAAAGATGAGGACAATAGTCTGAATAATGTAAATAGTGTACATAATACCTCATCTCAGAAATATAGACAGATACTGAAGGGCCGAAACGTTGTAATAAATATGGTAACAAAGATGAGGACAATAGTCCGAATAATGTAAATAGTGTACATAATACCTCATCTCAGAAATATGGACAGATACTGAAAGGCCGAAACGTTGTAATAAATATGGTAACAAAGATGAGGACAATAGTCCGAATAATGTAAATAGTGTACATAATACCTCATCTCAGAAATAGAGACAGAGACTTAAGCGCAGTACTAGATTAGCGTCAATGTGTCTTCATTTTACAGTTGCTACATGAAACTGTAAGTTCTATGCTAAGGGTTTCTTCTCTAGAATTTCTCGTGTGTGGAACTCTCTTCCGTCTTTTTGCTTTCCTGTGAACTTTGATCTTCAAAAATTTAAATGCAATGTCAATCGTTATCTTCCGTCTTAATTGCTATTCTTTTATTGCTCTCATCTTAAAAATGTTTTTTCTTCTTATATAACCTGTAACGCAGTAACCCCTTGCATCTTGGTGATTTTATTGCCGCCTTTGTTGGGGTAAAAATGATTACAAAATATTAATCTGGCACTGGCGGGAAATGCACTGTTATTTCCGTGAAGAAGCGGGTCTCGTTCACTTTTAAATCCATGGTATCCAATTTCGAAATGTTTACTCGTCTTGCAAAATATTCTGTTTCTTTTCATTCGAAACCAGTAGCCAACTTTCTTAATAAACATTACTCATAAAAGCAAGGGAAAGCATTGCTCCTCCCCAGCTCTGCAAGAAAGATATTTGGATCAGTTTTAGAATCTGTTTTGAGTTACAGTACAAGTGTAATATGATAGAATAGTTTAAAATTTTCTATTTCAAATGGATTTATTATTTATAAAAAATGTAAGCTTCTATCTGTATTAGAAGCTCTTATACCGAAAAATTCACCTTATTTATTGAATGACCCTCGTATATTTCAATCTAAAAGAAATCATGGATGGTGTAACAACTATTATCTCAATTCTGTTTCGTTCACTTTATGCTAATGCCCTTGGAAGAGGCATGAATTCATTTTTCTCCAGCTATGGGTTAAATAAGAGGTCAAACTGGGCTCTCTTGCCTTGAGATGACAACTAGTCTCATCATCATCATCAGTTCCATGTCTACCCGTAAACACGAAGAACATAAATATATTCTGTGTATTTAGACAGAAAATGCTATTTAAGACAAGTATTATTAAAGACAATAAATATTTAGTGTCGATTAATTCTACTGATTAGCATTTCCAAATGACGAATGATCCTTTCTCAGACAAGGGAGGGAATTCCGTCAGAAATTGTCTCAAGTTCATTTCGGAAGAAAATTAATCGACACAAAATGTCTGTTGTCTTTAATAATATTTGCCGCAAAGAACATTTACTGCCGAACTAAACATCGTTTATTTTTTATGTATAAAGAGTGGCATTGCACTCGTAAAAAATGGAGTTTATTTCTGTATGAATTGGAATATCTTCCTAGGATCAGAGTGAATGTACTCTCTAACTCCGCTCATAATGTCGAACCTTTGCTTAGGATCAGTGTAGTACATGTGCTGTCTGTTTCTATCTATCTATCTATCTATCTATCTATCTAAGTTTGTATCTATCTATCTAAGTTTCTATCTATCTATCTATCTATCTATCTATCTATCTATCTATCTATCTAAGTCTCTATCTATCTATCTATCTAAGTCTCTATCTATCTATCTATCTAAGTCTCTATCTATCTATCTATCTAAGTCTCTATCTATCTATCTAAGTCTATATATAAGTCTCTCTCTAAGTCTCTATCTCTCTAAGTCTCTATCTCTCTAAGTCTCTATCTCTCTAAGTCTCTATCTATCTATCTATCTATCTAAGTCTCTATCTATCTATCTATCTATCTATCTATCTAAGTCTCTATCTATCTATTTAAGTCTATATATAAGTCTCTCTCTAAGTCTCTATCTATCTATCTATCTAAGTCTCTATCTATCTATCTATCTATCTATCTATCTATCTATCTATCTATCTATCTAAGTCTCTATCTATCTATCTATCTATCTATCTATCTATCTATCTAAGTCTCTATCTATCTATCTATCTATCTATCTATCTATCTATCTAAGTCTCTATCTATCTATCTATCTATCTATCTATCTATCTATCTAAGTCTCTATCTATCTAAGTCTCTATCTATCTATCTAAGTCTCTATCTATCTAAGTCTCTATCTATCTATCTATCTATCTAAGTCAGTATCTATCTAGCTTCATCTTTGTTATTATTAATTTCACAATCCGTCTATTTATATCTTTAGTCTACCTACTTTCAGAGTATCCAAAACCCATATATATATATATATATATATATATATATATATATATATATATATATATATATATATATATATATATATATATATATATATATATATATATATATATATATATATATATATGTGTGTGTGTTCTGTTGATAAATATTTGTATCTATAAAAATAACGTAAGTAAATGCTCTGTTTTATAATAAACAGTATTAACATTTACCGGCCTGAAAGTCCTAGAAATTTTCATAGAGAATATATGTTCTCCGATAGGAATCAAACCTGTATCCTGTACGGAATCATCATATAGCCTAACGTGCTATACCAATGTAAGATACAGGTTCGATTCCTGTCGGAGAACTAATATTTTCTATGAAAATTTCTCGGACATTCAGGCCGGTAAATGTTGTTAATACTGTTTATTATAATTGTTTATTATATATGTTTGCTAGATTGTGTTGAAAATCAGCCTTTGAAATTCTGACCCTAGTTCGAACATTAGTTTCTGCCATTATTTTAAGCATCCGGTCGACTCTAAAAGCTTATTTTGTTTGAAGGAAATGAAGCGAGTGTACAAGAGAATATTTATTGGATAATGTTTATAATAAGCAGTGTATATGCTGATAGTATATTTAAATTAATTAACTCACCTGAAAATTCAGTTTTCTTAGCCAAATAAAGCAGCTGTCGTCCATCTCGGTGGGATATGTTTAGCGCCATCGACTTGTTCAACAAAAGAGCATAAAGATAGACTGCGTCGAAGAGATAAGGGCTGTGACGTGAACCCTGTTGAAAAGAAATCCTTATTACTTTTGGCTTGGATTTTAAAAAACATGTATGTTGTTTTTTCTATAGTAAATAATACGTGCCAATAAGAGCCTTATTTTGAAAATGTAGTTTATTTTGTTGGACAGGGTTGTAGCGAAAGAGAGAGGGGGTGATGCTCTGAATGTACCAAAATTTTGTCTCCATGAATTAAATGTAAAAATAGAATTAATATTGGTTGTTTCAGACAAATGGTTAATTCTGAAGCTGAGTCTGCGAGATAATCGATATGACGATTTTCAATTACCATTTGTTTATCACAAAAAATGATTAGAATAATAGAATAGGAAAAATATTTCCAGCACAATGATTGCAAAATACTTCGTTGATTATGAAGTTGTCCAAAATGATCCGACCACCCGCCACATATTCATACCTAACCATTCACTGCTGATTAACATTAAACTGTTCATATCTATATAGCCAGGGAACTGGAGCTACTTGTATTTATTGTGATCTACTTGCATTTGTTTCATTATTTTCATATCGATCTATCCCATTCTGTTCAAATATGTCTACCTGCCGGTTTCATTCTGTTCAGATCTGTCTGTTTCATTCTGTTCAGATCTGTCTGTTTCATTTTGTTCAGATCTGTCTGTTTCATTCTGTTCAGATCTGTCTGTTTCATTCTGTTCAGATCTGTCTGTTTCATTTTGTTCAGATCTGTCTGTTTCATTCTGTTCAGATCTGTCTGTTTCATTCTGTTCAGATCTGTCTGTTTCATTTTGTTCAGATCTGTCTGTTTCATTTTGTTCAGATCTGTCTGTTTCATTCTGTTCAGATCTGTCTGTCTCATTCTCTTCCGATCTGTCTGTCTCATTCTCTTCCGATCTGCCTGTCTGTCTCATTCTCTCCAGATCTGTCTGTCTGTCTCATTCTCTTCAGATCTGTCTGTCTCATTCTCTTCAGATCTGCCTGTCTGTCTCATTCTCTTCCGATCTGTCTGTCTCATTCTCTTCAGATCTGTCTGTCTGTCTCATTCTCTTCAGATCTGTCTGTCTCATTCTCTTCAGATCTGCCTGTCTGTCTCATTCTCTTCAGATCTGTCTGTCTGTCTCATTCTCTTCAGATCTGTCTGTCTGTCTCATTCTCTTCAGATCTGTCTGTCTGTCTCATTCTCTTCAGATCTGTCTGTCTGTCTCATTCTCTTCAGATTTTTCTGTCTGTCTCATTCTCTTCAGATCTGTCTGTCTCATTCTCTTCAGATTTTTCTGTCTGTCTCATTCTCTTCAGATCTGTCTGTCTCATTCTCTTCAGATCTGTCTGTCTGTCTCATTCTCTTCAGATCTGTCTGTCTGTCTCATTCTCTTCAGATCTGTCTGTCTGTCTCATTCTCTTCAGATCTGTCTGCCTGTCCGACGCATTCTGTTCAGATCTGTCTGCCTGCCTGTCTCATTCTGTTCAGATCTGTCTGTCTTTTTTTTTAAAAAACGGATTCACCCCATTTAAGGCAGTAAAGTCACTAAGATACTGGGTGTGAGAGAATTCGAAAACGGAAGCATTATTGAGAAAGGGGAACGATAAAAAAAAAGTAAATATGTAAGAGTAGATAACGATTGATATTGCATTTAAATGTTTGAAGATCTAACTTGTCTTTCAAAGCACGAAACCAGAAGAAAGTTCCCCCAGCTAGAAGTCCGAGAAAGGAAATTGTTAGTGTAGATCTTATGGTTACATGTAGCCAGTTCAGTTGTAAAGCGATGGAACATTGTTACTAATCTAGTACAGTGCTTAAATTCATTAAGTTTAGGTAGCATAGCAAAGAATTCATCCGAACAATTACCATGAAAGTATTTATAGAAAAGGTATATGGTAACTTCTTTACGGCGATGTGAAAGTAACTGAAGCCGAGATGCCAGGTCAGGCCCAATAATATTGCTGATTCGTCTTTGGATTTTATTAAGATAAATATCAAGCAGCAGCAGCAGACCATAGGTTGCTGCAATATTCGAGGCATGGACGAATGGTAGACTTATAGAAGTGTAAGATAAATTCAACTGAGAAAGATTGTGTAGCACAAAAAAAGGGAACCAACTTTCTTAGTATCAGGCTTAGCAATGGATCCAATATAGTCTTTCCACTTCATGTCAGCCGAGAATGTTAGCTCGAGAAGGCGTAACGAGTCGCTCTCCCGGAGGTTAGCATGAGCCATACTGATAGAAGGTAGAAAAGGGTCTCTCAAAGGTTTAGCAGTTTTGTTTTGGAGGTCTTAAAGTTAACAAGCCACTTTTTGCCCCAGTTAACAACAGACTGAAGGTTGTTTTTGAGATCAGCGGCCAATTTGACCTTTTCGAACTGATCAGACTTCGAGACGAGTAAATGGTTGGGTCATCGGCATAAATAGCAAGATGAGAGCTTATGGCCTCTAGGAAGATCATTGATGAAAATTACAAACAAAGTAGGACCGATCTGATTCTGTTCAAATCTCGTTATCTCTCTCTCTCTCTCTCTCCGTTCTGTTCAAATCAATCTCTCTCTCTCTCCGCTCTGTTCAAATCAATCTATCTCTCTCTCTCTCCGCTCTGTTCAAATCAATCTATCTCTCTCTCTCTCCGCTCTGTTCAAATCAATCTATCTCTCTCTCTCTCTCTCCGCTCTGTTCAAATCAATCTATCTCTCTCTCTCTCTCTCCGCTCTGTTCAAATCAATCTATCTCTCTCTCTCTCCGCTCTGTTTAAATCAATCTATCTCTCTCTCTCTCTCTCCGCTCTGTTCAAATCAATCAATCTATCTCTCTCTCTCTCTCTCTCCGCTCTGTTCAAATCAATCTATCTCTCTCTCTCTCTCCGCTCTGTTCAAATCAATCTATCTCTCTCTCTCTCTCTCCGCTCTGTTCAAATCAATCTCTCTCTCTCTCTCTCTCTCCGCTCTGTTCAAATCAATCTATCTCTCTCTCTCTCTCTCCGCTCTGTTCAAATCAATCTATCTCTCTCTCTCTCTCTCCGCTCTGTTCAAATCAATCTATCTCTCTCTCTCTCTCTCCGCTCTGTTCAAATCAATCTATCTCTCTCTCTCTCTCTCCGCTCTGTTCAAATCAATCTATCTCTCTCTCTCTCTCTCCGCTCTGTTCAAATCAATCTATCTCTCTCTCTCTCTCTCCGCTCTGTTCAAATCAATCTATCTCTCTCTCTCTCTCTCCGCTCTGTTCAAATCAATCTATCTCTCTCTCTCTCTCTCCGCTCTGTTCAAATCAATCTATCTCTCTCTCTCTCTCTCCGCTCTGTTCAAATCAATCTATCTCTCTCTCTCTCTCTCTCTCTCCGCTCTGTTCAAATCAATCTATCTCTCTCTCTCTCTCTCCGCTCTGTTCAAATCAATCTATCTCTCTCTCTCTCTCTCTCCGCTCTGTTCAAATCAATCTATCTCTCTCTCTCTCTCCGCTCTGTTCAGATCAATCTATCTCTCTCTCTCTCCGCTCTGTTCAAATCTATCTATCTATCTATCTATCTATCTATCTATCTATCTATCTATCTATCTCCGCTCTGTTCAAATCTATCTATCTATCTATCTATCTCCGCTCTGTTCAAATCTATCTATCTACCTATCTATCTCCGCTCTGTTCAAATCTATCTATCTATCTATCAATCTATCTATCTCCGCTCTGTTCAAATCTATCTATCTCTCTCCGCTCTGTTCAAATCTATCTATCTATCTATCTCTCTCCGCTCTGTTCAAATCTATCTATCTATCTATCTCTCTCCGCTCTGTTCAAATCTATCTATCTATCTATCTCTCTCCGCTCTGTTCAAATCTATCTATCTATCTATCTATCTCTCTCCGCTCTGTTCAAATCTATCTATCTATCTATCTCTCTCCGCTCTGTTCAAATCTATCTATCTATCAATCTCTCTCCGCTCTGTTCAAATCTATCTATCTATCTATCTATCTATCTCTCTCCGCTCTGTTCAAATCTATCTATCTATCTATCTATCTCTCTCCGCTCTGTTCAAATCTATCTATCTATCTATCTATCTCTCTCCGCTCTGTTCAAATCTATCTATCTATCTATCTCTCTCCGCTCTGTTCAAATCTATCTATCTATCTATCTCTCTCCGCTCTGTTCAAATCTATCTATCTATCTATCTCTCTCCGCTCTGTTCAAATCTATCTATCTATCTCTCTCCGCTCTGTTCAAATCTATCTATCTATCTATCTATCTCTCTCCGCTCTGTTCAAATCTATCTATCTATCTATCTCTCTCCGCTCTGTTCAAATCTATCTATCTATCTATCTCTCTCCGCTCTGTTCAAATCTATCTATCTATCTATCTCTCTCCGCTCTGTTCAAATCTATCTATCTATCTCTCTCCGCTCTGTTCAAATCTATCTATCTATCTATCTATCTCTCTCCGCTCTGTTCAAATCTATCTATCTATCTATCTCTCTCCGCTCTGTTCAAATCTATCTATCTATCTATCTATCTATCTATCTATCTATCTATCTATCTCTCTCTCTCTCTCTCCGCTCTGTTCAAATCTATCTATCTATCTATCTATCTATCTATCTATCTATCTATCTATCTATCTATCTATCTATCTCTCTCCGCTCTGTTCAAATCTATCTATCTATCTATCTATCTATCTATCTATCTATCTATCTATCTATCTATCTATCTATCTCTCTCTCTCCGCTCTGTTCAAATCTATCTATCTATCTATCTATCTATCTATCTCTCTCTCTCCGCTCTGTTCAAATCTATCTATCTATCTATCTATCTATCTATCTATCTATCTATCTATCTATCTATCTATCTATCTATCTATCTATCTATCTCTCTCTCTCTCCGCTCTGTTCAAATCTATCTATCTATCTATCTCCGTTCTGTTCAAATCTATCTATCCATCTATCTCCGCTCTGTTCAAATCTATCTATCTCCGCTCTGTTCAAATCTATCTATCTCCGCTCTGTTCAAATCTATCTATCTATCTCCGCTCTGTTCAAATCTATCTATCTATCTCCGCTCTGTTCAAATCTATCTATCTATCTCCGCTCTGTTCAAATCTATCTATCTATCTCCGCTCTGTTCAAATCTATCTATCTATCTCCGCTCTGTTCAAATCTATCTATCTATCTCCGCTCTGTTCAAATCTATCTATCTATCTCCGCTCTGTTCAAATCTATCTATCTATCTCCGCTCTGTTCAAATCTATCTATCTATCTCCGCTCTGTTCAAATCTATCTATCTATCTCCGCTCTGTTCAAATCTATCTATCTATCTCCGCTCTGTTCAAATCTATCTATCTATCTCCGCTCTGTTCAAATCTATCTATCTATCTCCGCTCTGTTCAAATCTATCTATCTATCTCCGCTCTGTTCAAATCTATCTATCTATCTCCGCTCTGTTCAAATCTATCTATCTATCTCCGCTCTGTTCAAATCTATCTATCTATCTCCGCTCTGTTCAAATCTATCTATCTATCTCCGCTCTGTTCAAATCTATCTATCTATCTCCGCTCTGTTCAAATCTATCTATCTATCTCCGCTCTGTTCAAATCTATCTATCTATCTCCGCTCTGTTCAAATCTATCTATCTATCTCCGCTCTGTTCAAATCTATCTATCTATCTCCGCTCTGTTCAAATCTATCTATCTATCTCCGCTCTGTTCAAATCTATCTATCTATCTCCGCTCTGTTCAAATCTATCTATCTATCTCCGCTCTGTTCAAATCTATCTATCTATCTCCGCTCTGTTCAAATCTATCTATCTATCTCCGCTCTGTTCAAATCTATCTATCTATCTCCGCTCTGTTCAAATCTATCTATCTATCTCCGCTCTGTTCAAATCTATCTATCTATCTCCGCTCTGTTCAAATCTATCTATCTATCTCCGCTCTGTTCAAATCTATCTATCTATCTCCGCTCTGTTCAAATCTATCTATCTATCTCCGCTCTGTTCAAATCTATCTATCTATCTCCGCTCTGTTCAAATCTATCTATCTATCTCCGCTCTGTTCAAATCTATCTATCTATCTCCGCTCTGTTCAAATCTATCTATCTATCTCCGCTCTGTTCAAATCTATCTATCTATCTCCGCTCTGTTCAAATCTATCTATCTATCTCCGCTCTGTTCAAATCTATCTATCTATCTCCGCTCTGTTCAAATCTATCTATCTATCTCCGCTCTGTTCAAATCTATCTATCTATCTCCGCTCTGTTCAAATCTATCTATCTATCTATCTATCTATCTATCTATCTATCTATCTATCTATCTCTCTCCACTCTGTTCAAATCTATCTATCTATCTATCTATCTATCACTTCACATGTACCTAGTGATATCTTGCCTCTTTCCCATTGTCCTGACAGTATTGTCTCTTGTTTGCTTTCCAGTGACCGGAACTCGTCGATTGTATCGCGTATGGCTTAGCCAAATCCTATCATCGACGTAAAATGCTACGAGCGAACAATAATATCCAGAATTGTTCAGCACAGTCGGAAATCTTTAATGGCTAGTTTTGAATCAATGCTGCGGACAATTGGAATAGAATCAACGTCACTTCAGCTTCTCCCATCGGAAGGACTTAACATTGACAGAAATATCTGTATTTATTAGATTTTATAAAGCAGACAAATCGAGAGGAAGACTTTCTTATGGAATTATTTGCGCTTAGGCTAGGTTTTTTAGTGTAGGAAAAAATATGGATTTGTTTGTTATCCTATTCATTTAACGTTTAATAAAACATAAATTCTTTCTTTATCTTCACTGACAATGAATTCTATTAGTCATGGACGTACTGGAATATTATACATATGCATGCACACAGATGTTTACTACGCCTAGCTTAGACTTGCACAAAACCAAATCTAAGGGGTGTGACGGTTAGAAAGATTGCATTTCACCAACTTTTCCACTAGAGATGGAGGATGGTTTCTCTGAAAGTCTGTATTCAAATTATTATCAGTTTTTAATCTTGTATGCCTGCCCAACCAATCATGAGTGGAAAATGCTCCATTATCTCAACGACAAGACAACCACGCAGTTTCAGCAGAAGTGATTTATTTCTAGTTAAGTTCAGGAAATATTTTGCCATCAAAGTCATTATATATATATAAATAAATAAATAAAAGTGAACATAGAAGTCAACACTTAGAGGCGACAGTCTGTTTCATGCTAGATGCAATCGTCAGGCCTGGCGATTGCATCTAGCATGAAACAGACTGTCGCCTCTAAGTGTTGACTTCTATGTTCACTTTTTTATTTACACACACTCTATCTCTGATATTGAGCACTTTATCCCATAAATATAGCACATCTTAAGACTATATTTCTTCATATATATATATATATATATATATATATATATATATATATATATACATATATATATATATATATATATATATATGATGCATATTAAAATGAAATATTTTTATTACCTTATTACTTAATAATAATAATTAGTCGAAAACCTGTCTTTCAAACACTTTTATTAATAAATTTATTTAAGGGTGAACAAATGAAAAGATTTGAGATGGGCTACTTTTTCCATTTCACTGAAACAGACGTTAAATACTTCTTTCTTCCATTCTTTTTTTGTTCCCTTCTTTCTTTCATTCCCTTTTTCTTTCCTTCCTTCTTTTTCTTCCCTTTTTTCTTTCCTTCCTTCTTTCTTTCATTTTCTCACTGAAACCAAGTAGCGTTTCTGATATGTCAGTTTCATGCGGTCAAAACGGAATAGTCCATTATTTATGAGGTATTGGCAGGGTGTAACGGTCGTGCGAACTAAGGAACTAACTAACTAACGAAGGGAGGGATAAGCAGAAATATAATAGAGGAGATAATAATAATAATAATAATAATAATAATAATATGGTATGAACAAACACCGGAATGTCTCATTGAAAATAACGAAATTCTGTAGGATGCCATGATCCAGTGTGAGCATGAAGTATTACATAGAAACCCATATATTGTGGTAGTAGATTTTCAAGAAGACTTGCATCATAGATATTGCATGGCCCGGAGCCCTTACGCCACAGAAGTATCAGTACTAAGTAAACATGAAAAGAGACATTTGGTATTCGAACTAAATTCACCAAGTTAAATATTCGGACCGATAATCGTTACGCTACATTTTAGATTCAGTTTGGTGCATAAGCAAAAATATTTTTACACATGTAACATTATTTAGCGCAGAAACAAAGACACTTTCTGTGTTGCACAGCACACGAGACCAAGAGCCTTGTATGTATTTTTCCAAACGATCCACGGCGTTGTAGCCTTGCAGAATTTGATTGTCTGCCTTTGACCTAGCTATAATGTTGGCACACATCAAAGGGTAAAAAATCTGTCAAGTGGCAGTCAAGAAAATTAAGTGACCTGGCCAATTAGAGTCAATTGCTCAGAACGACATCACGTATTCTCCAGTCTTCCATATTCGCTCGAATGATATGGCCAAGGTACAAATCACTAATCAAGACCAGACTGTCAGCTACCAAGTAAGACTTTAATTCACTTTCTTTGACGTGTCTGCTAACGTGTATCAGTTTCGAAGCTCAATCAAACTATTGTCGCATTCAAGTCCTGTAAATGTAGAGAAAGTTTTTTTTCTTTTCTGTCGAACCATTGTCCTTGTCTGTTTTCACCCATGAATTGTTCCTATATTGTGAGTATAGTAATGCTATTTTGGGATGTTAATCTACCAGCCATTACAAATAGAGACCTAATCATTTTTTTGTAGCAATTGCGAGTTTGTTACGGAGAAGGAGTGCTAGCCCATCACCAAAGATGGGCTTCAACCAGTGTTTCTCAACCGGTGGACCCAGGAACCCTGGATTTCCGTAAGAGGTCCCTAGGGGTGCTACGAGAAACAGTGTTAAATAGGCTAATGCAGCAGTCTCCAACTTTTTAGCACCACGGACCGGTGCCATGCAAAACAATTTTTTTCACTGACCGGGGAATGGGGTAGAGGGGGGGATCGGTCATGCGCATAACAAAATACAATAAACAAGACCACGAAAAATGGAGATAAAAAGGCTTTGTTCTTTCTGTACGGCCTAGTACCTAATTGTCCACGACCCGGTGATTGGGTGTTGCATAGCCCCTTGGTGGGGGTGGTCTCATCTCATTTTCTCTCGACCGACGATCGCTAATTGTTTTGGTTCAGCAATGAAATGCTTCAAACAAAGAGAATTTTAACTTAACTATTATTACTCATGTTGGCATATATATTATCGAACTATCCAGTAGCCCTCCGCCTCACTGGGGAGCCGTTTCGGACTCGAACGAGAGCATGTCTACATCGCTTGACGAGTAAGAAGCAACTCATTGAAATCTTTCTCCTATCTCTTTCCCACGCTAGCTCAGCCAATCAAAATCGACTTCCCTATTATGGCTCACATCTAACCCCGGCTGACAACCTCCGGAAGAGTAATTTTTGTTTGATTTTATTTTCGTCATTTTATTACACGAACGCCATATTGTTGGAAAATCCTTAGTTATTATAATAAAAACTTCAACATCTTATATTATTTAAAATTATAATAATCATAGGGAATGTATTTTACAATGTCTGTATGTCTATACCGCCTTCACCGGTTACCGGACATGACCTGTACGTGGCGGGGTTGTGTATCATTGAGTGACTCACTCGAGTACAGGACGAGTGTCCATATATTATGTTTACCACGTGAACTAAAATAAAAATATAAAAGTGGTGAATATTAATAATGGTATATGATAATACTTAGGCAGGAGTTACCTGAGACATGAAAAATGTTTCAGGGGTTTTATGAGGGTTAAAAGGCTGAGAAACGCTGGCTTTAACTAATCTATTATTTACATCTAGTTGAAGTAATTCGTTAGGTCAGCGGGACCTCCTCCACCATTTAGAGGAGAAGGTACATATAATTTTTAAAAGTTTGGCTCTCTTTATATTTATGATGTATTGTGATAAGTTTTACGTTTATTTCCAATATTAAACAGATGATATTGCTTCTAATTATTTTATAATTATTTTATATTTGAATTACAAATATTTATAATCAATCTTTTTAATTTCCTTAAGAAAAATTTTCTTTGTTCGTTAGGTGAACAATGATTTGAACTTAGGATTGTATCAGTGAAATCGAGAGCGATTTTTCTATTCATCTTTCTATCTATATATAAATTTTTTTCTATCTATATATAAAATCCTGTGATTTCTATTAGTCCGTCCGTCACACCCTCTAAAATAGTCATACATTGACCGATCAAAAGCAAATTTTGGGGAGAAGGGCAAACAGGTAAGGGGTACAAATTACAGTTGCTTTTACTATCGTGCGTAGCTTAGTACAATCAATTTTCATTAATTCTCTTGGAAAAATTAAAAGTTTTATTATTTAACATACAAAATACACTATTTTAAAAACAACTTAATGATTAAAATAATAAATAATTATTTAATAAAAATGCAATATTGTTTTTTTTTGCATATCTTTTCCTACGTTTTTATGTATACAAGGATCCAGTTTCCAGTTTCCCCTGCGTTTGCGAGAACTATGAACAAACCACAAGGCCAAACACCTCAAAAAGTTGGAATTTGGCTCCAGAAATATTAACGCATGGCCAGTTGTATGTTGAATGCTCAAGAGTAAGAAATCTTAAGAATTTATTATTTGATGTTAAAAAGGAAAAAAATATTAAGCTTGAAGTCATATAAAATTAGATTAAATTAAAGAAATTATTCAACTGTGAAGTAGGGTTTTTGTCAAAGTATTTTTCCAAACAAACCAGTTTATTCAAATTTCATCGATTGGTATGCGAAATTGAACATAACGTAGAGTTTGTAAATCTCGACAAAAATGTTACAGATAACTTCAATAATACTAAATACTTGAAGGATTTCAACACGCGTCGGCGTACTGCCAAAAAAAAAATAGTATTAGAAAATCCTCGAAAATGTCTAATAGTTTTGCCGAAAGTCCTCGGAAGAAACAAAATTTTGGACAATTATTACACTCATTCAGTCCAGAAAGCACTTTACGCAAACAAGAAAAAATATAATAAAAAACAAAACTAGTAGTAAATATTTCACTTACACTTAATCCCAGGTCGATGGCCTCCGTGCTATTCCAAGGCGCTTCCGTCAACTTTTGTGGTACTAATTCAAGGAACCCTTCTAGTTGTTTGGTGTTTATAGATGCCAACGTTACCTAAATAGGCAATATAACATTAATATGATACAATGTATTTTCTAAACAAAAGATGATACACACATCTGTCCTATAGAAAGTAGTCGGGGAAAAGATATGGGTCCGTGTCTTTTCGAAGGGCATGACTGCGAAAGTGAATGTAACTAAGTCCGATTTTGAACTTGGTCAACAATCCCACGTTTCGCGCCGATAACTGATACGCTACCTGCACATCCAACAACAACAACAACAACAACAATAATGATGAGGATAATAGTTAAGAGAAGAGTGCGATTTAAGAAAAAAATCAGTGTTTGACATGTTAAACAACATTTCAACAGAATGTCTGTGTGTCTTCAAGTTAGATTTAAACAATTTTTTCAAGTATATAAATATATAAATCTCAAAAAAATTATAAGTCTTTGTACAAACGTTGCTTGTCTTGTAATGAAAAACAGCTGTTCTGGTAATGAACGCGCCAAAGCGACTGAAGGCATGCAACTGAAATGTGCTTAATATGATGATGATGCTAATATGATGATGATGATGATGATGATGATAATAATAATAATAATAATGAGGATAATTGTGGTAATAAAATAAGCACATGCCATCCCCCCTCTCGCTTGTAACCATCAACTATAATAAATAAACGTATTCAGCGCTAAAGCTGAATTAGTCAAATGAAGCTTTATAAGCTTCTACTTAGAGTTGTTGCTATAATGCAATAATAATGGTAATAATGATAATGATGATGATAATAATAATGATGATAATAATGATGATGATGATAATGATGATAATAAGTGATGATGATAAGTGATGATGATGATAAGTGATAATAAAAGTGATGTTGATAAGTGGTGATAATGATAATAATAGTGATGATGATAGTGATAATAATAATAGTAATGATGATGATGATAGTGATGATAATAATAATAGTAATGATGATGATGATAATAGTGATGATAATAATAATAATAGAAATGATGATGATAATAGTGATGATAATAATAATAATAATGATGATAATAGTGATAGTAATGATGATGATGATAATAGTGATGATAATAATAATAATAATGATGATAATAGTGATAGTAATGATGATGATGATAATGCTGTGCTCGGACTTCGGTAAGTAAAGCTCGGGAATATTTAATTTACTTACATCGAACACAACTTGAAACGCTTGCTTCGCAGTCTCGTCGTCGGTATCATTGCCATACCACAGTGGCATACTTTCTTCTTTGCGGTCTGTTGGGTCTGTGTAGAAGGCTTTAGGGAAAGAATACAAGGCCAGGAACACAAAGTTTCCATTGCACATCCCCATACTGTAAGCGCGCAACATAATCTTCCGGAGCTGGGCACGAGCCGTGCATAACATAATGACTGCAAAATAAACACGAGCACATTTTCAATACATATTTGTACTACGTTGGCATAAATGATTTTGCAAGAACAGATGTGTACTGATATCTAAAGAATAGGAAATGTGTTTGATTTAAGGTGAATGTTCAAATTTAATTAAAACTGAACATTATTTACCACCACCTCCCATCTAAAATAAGGAGAGAACAGGTACTAAGCTTTCATTCCGACTAATTTTTCTCGGCCCAATCTATCTATATATTTATAAGTCGACCTTGCTTTGGGTATTGCTGCCACATCTAATCTGGTGCTCCTGCTATATATTTAGAGATTCTTGATAAAATCCAAAGAAGAATCTGCAATGTTATTGCTCCTGACCTGGCATCTCAGCTTCAATCACTTTTCCACCGCCTTAATGAAACTTTCCTTTGCCTTTTCTATAAATACCCTCATGGTAAATGTTCTGATGAATTCACCTCCATGGTACCTGGATGTTATGAACTTAAGCGCAGTACTAGATTGGCGGCAAGGTCTCATCAGTTTACAATTGAAACCGTTAGATGTAACCGTAAGTTCTATACTAATAGTTTCCTCTATCGCACTCCTTGCTTGTAGAATGCTCATCCAGCTTCTTGCTTCCTAGTCAACTTTGATCTTCAAAAAATTAAATGCAATGTCAATCGTTATCTACCGTCTTCTTAATTTTTGTTCCTTTATTGTTCCCTTTTCTTAATATTTTTTCTCATATTATCTAGCACTCAGTAACCCCCTTGCGTTTTAGCGGCTTTTTTGCCTTGCTTCTAGTGAAATGATTAAAAAAAATCAACTTCCGAAATTTTGGGTAACGACTACTGTCTAAGGCACCGAACTTAAATTCGCTTCTATTTCACCCAGAGAATAGACTGTAAGTATTTTCAGCAGATTAAATCTGTACTTTGAGCACGTTCTGTTTACTGTACTTATACGCATGCGCGTCGTTGAATTAAAATGCATTCTACATGGTGCTCAGTAAAAAAAGCGGTGAATTCAGAAAGATTTGAGACAACCGTTGAAAAGTGGTGACGAATGAGGTGACTGAAAAATCAGTAAGAATTTCTGCACATTTCGTCAATCCCCGCGTCGGATGTTCTTCTTTGAAAAGTACGATAACTAAAAATCAAGATCTGTGAGTTGTTTAGCCATACGAAAAGTACAGAACGAAAGACGAAAACTATCAGCAAACAACCCTTGAATGACAAGTCAAAAGATCGAGCGACAATTAATCAATCATAAAAGAACCAATCAGAATTAAGTAATTACGCGAGAGTCGAATGATTGTTCAAGGTCATGAATATTCAAGAAATTTATTCAAGGTTATTCAAGGTCAAAAAGATAAAACAATGAAAATAAATTTGTCGCTTTTTTTACTAGGCACCCTGTACATTCACATTCTAGATTCCCTAATGGTGGAGTTTTTATTCGTGAATGCAGAAAAAGAACCAGCAATTGATCGTATACTTCAAATAAGATACTAACTGCGTGAATCCCGGCTGAGTTTTTTTAAATGAAAATCCATGATTGAGTCGGTGAGTGTCTCTTCGATAAACATAATGTCTTCCGTTACAGTCAGATTGTTCTCTTCAAACTGTTTGCGTACACCGCCACCAGCAAAGGAGCAAAATCCTAAAAAAATTAAAATCAAACAGAAAAGTGTTCAGTTTTGAAACTAAGCAATTTACTAGTCAAATGCCCAGTTTTTGAAACAAATAAAATCTTTTCCCACTATGATGCTATTTTCTCTCAACATTTTATTGATATGATTATAGTTTTTAAACCGCGTTTTCTAACATTCAAAAGCTTTGCTTGACTTTATAATGATTGATTCGTTTTCTATAGTTTAGCAACTTTTATTCAATTTAACATAAGACCTTTCAGTTAAAAAAAAGGCTGGTTTTAATACAAGAACAATTCTAGTTGTTTCAGTTGTTGGATTACTTGTTGAAGTGTATATACCTATACTTATATACGGTATTATTCTAATAACTTTGACCGATTCTAAATGTGAATTAAATTTAAGCGTTTAGTGATATTTTTTTCTTTCTTTTTCTTTCAGATTTAACAGCTTAAATTTTTAGCAATTTCAACCATGGAAAGATTAACAATCAAACAACGTGTTAAAGTTATCGAAGCCTCTTACAAAAATGGACGTTAAAATTTATAAATATACGGCCCAATGATTCCGCTAGCCAAAAGAAAAAAGAAAAAAAAAGCACACCAAAGAGTGACCTTTCGTGGATTCAGTGGCTTTTCAACATCAATCTTCCTTGAATTTTAATCAGCCCAAATGCGACATTTCTGTTTATTAACGAATCCACCAAGATGAAAATGGCCTTCATCACTAAAGAGTATTTTTTTACGAAAAATCTCCATCAGCTTATCTTTGCTCGTGCACCCAAGTGACGAATTTACGGTGCTCCAAATGGTCAGCAGGTTTCAGTTCTTGTGTTAATTGAATTTTGTAAGCGTGTAGAGACAAATCTTTTGTCAAAATTCAATGTAACGTTGTTGTGGAGAGGTTCAATTCTTGCGCGCGATGACGAATAGAGGGGTCTGGATTTTCAGCCACGTCCTCGTGCACTGCAGCAATGTTTGAATTTACGAACAATTTTTCCAACTGCACTGTTGACCCCAAAACTCGCGAAGTGCGCAACATGCATTTCGGTTTGAACGTCCATTTTCGGAATAGGCTTCGAGAACTTTAACACGTTGTTTGATTGTTAATCTTTCCATCGTTGAAATTGTCAAAGACTTAAGTTGTTAAATCTGAAAGAAAAAGAAAAAATCATTAGACGCTTAAACTTAATTCACATTTAAAATCGGTCCAAGTTATTGGAACACCCTATATCATTTGAAGCAATGATTGCTAAATTAAAAAAAAAAAAAAACTACTTTTATATCATACTACCCAAAAACCTATTTTCTTCCTCATCATCAGTCCCATGACTGATTGTGGTGCCGCTGCGCTGTTGAGGACCTGGCCAGTTTAAAGCCAGTGAGTTATTCATTCATGTGTAGCATGTTTTGGGTAAGTAGACCGAGCCCATCCCTCTCTAACTTAAAGGCTTGCTTTGGTCACAGATATATATCTGTTGATTCCATCGGGGGAACTCTCCGTCCTGGCTATAGACTTCAGTCTACGAAGCCCTCCACCCATTCACTGCATCCATAGCTATGGAACCCAGTCTGCCCCATTGTGCTAGATGGCTGTTGACTCTAAAAGAAGGTTTTGTTTATAATCCACCTAGCAATCTAGTGACCTTCCTCACCAGAAAAAAAACCTGATGGAGGGAACAGGTTTAGTTGCCAATGACCCAAGCATGCAGCAAGTAGTACTTGGTTGCATAGTACCAGTATTAGTAGAGTTATATGACACGGATCTTTCTGTAATGTTTCCATTGCACTACGTTACCAACTGATAACATCATACTTTAATTGATTGATTCGTTTTCTACGGATTATCAACCCTTTGCAGGTTATTTAAAGCCAGAAAATATTTTTAGATTGTTAGACATTTTTATTTTATTTTGAAGATTTAGGTATAAAACTCTTACTAATTAACCCTTAGCAGGGGGAGAAGATGTGAATTCATACATTTCTCGATGATATTAGCGTATAAATGAATATAACGAAATAACTGAATCTGGAATTCGGCTTTTCGATTAACAATTCCGTGCCATTATCCATTACACTGCCTGCACATCCAAGCTTACGGCATCTGGTATTCCCAAGTGGTCACCCATTTAGGTACTGACCAGGCTTTACGTTGCTTAACTTATACATTAAACCATATACATATCCAAGCTTACAGCACCTGCTATTCCCAAGCGGTCACCTATATAGTTATTGACTAGGCTCGACGTTGCTTAACTTATTCATTACACTGCCTGCACATGCATGTTTACAGCATCTGGTATTCCCAAGTGGTCACCCATTTAGGTACTGAGCAGGCTTGACGTTGTTTAACTTCGATGATCATACGGGAAGCGGTGTTTCAGTGCGATATGGCCGTAAGCCTATGATTTTACAAGGTAACTGCTCCGGTGCGCTACTTTCGCTGGTTCCCAAACTGCATGAATTTAAACGTGCTACGAGGTTGTCATCTCAGTCCCTCTCTTTTACTGTCGAAACGGTTAAATGTAGCCGTCTCTTCTACTCCAATAGATTCACGCCCCACACTTCCCGTCTGTGGAACTCCCTTCCTCTTACTTGCTTCCCTGATAGCTATAATCTCCAACTATTCAAATGCAATGTCAATCAACATCTCCAGATGCCTTGATCTATTCCCCGTCCTTCTTTTCATCCTTTCCTCTATCATGCCTCTTTAATCTTGCTCCCACTCTCTGTACCCCCTTGCGTGCTAGTGGCACTACCCCCCTGCTTGCGGTGAAATGCCTTAAAAAAAATAATTTACTGTTTCTTTTGTCTTTTCTCACAAGAGGGTAACGAACTAGATTTCCCTCTGGTCAGTGAAAATTCCATTGGCCTCTGATAATCTCCAACTATTCAAATGCAATGTCAATCAACATCTCCAGATGCCTTGATCTATTCCCCGTCCTTCTTTTCATCCTTTCCTCTATCATGCCTCTTTAATCTTGCTCCCACTCTCTGTACCCCCTTGCGTGCTAGTGGCACTACCACCTTGCTTGCGGTGAAAAGCCTTAAAAAAAATAATTTACTGTTTCTTTTGTCTTTTCTCACAAGAGAGTAACGAACTAGATCTTCCCTCTGGCCAGTGAAAATTCCATTGGCCTCTGATAATCTCCAACTATTCAAATGCAATGTCAATCAACATCTCCAGATGCCTTGATCTATTCCCCGTCCTTCTTTTCATCCTTTCCTCTATCATGCCTCTTTAATCTTGCTCCCACTCTCTGTACCCCCTTGCGTGCTAGTGGCACTACCCCCTTGCTTGCGGTGAAATGCCTTAAAAAAAATAATTTACTGTTTCTTTTGTCTTTTCTCACAAGAGGGTAACGAACTAGATTTCCCTCTGGTCAGTGAAAATTCCATTGGCCTCTGATAATCTCCAACTATTCAAATGCAATGTCAATCAACATCTCCAGATGCCTTGATCTATTCCCCATCCTTCTTTTCATCCTTTCCTCTATCATGCCTCTTTAATCTTGCTCCCACTCTCTGTACCCCCTTGCGTGCTAGTGGCACTACCCCCCTGCTTGCGGTGAAATGCCTTAAAAAAAATAATTTACTGTTTCTTTTGTCTTTTCTCACAAGAGGGTAACGAACTAGATTTCCCTCTGGTCAGTGAAAATTCCATTGGCCTCTGATAATCTCCAACTATTCAAATGCAATGTCAATCAACATCTCCAGATGCCTTGATCTATTCCCCGTCCTTCTTTTCATCCTTTCCTCTATCATGCCTCTTTAATCTTGCTCCCACTCTCTGTACCCCCTTGCGTGCTAGTGGCACTACCCCCCTGCTTGCGGTGAAATGCCTTAAAAAAAATAATTTACTGTTTCTTTTGTCTTTTCTCACAAGAGGGTAACGAACTAGATTTCCCTCTGGTCAGTGAAAATTCCATTGGCCTCTGATAATCTCCAACTATTCAAATGCAATGTCAATCAACATCTCCAGATGCCTTGATCTATTCCCCGTCCTTCTTTTCATCCTTTCCTCTATCATGCCTCTTTAATCTTGCTCCCACTCTCTGTACCCCCTTGCGTGCTAGGGGCACTACCCCCTTGCTTGCGGTGAAATGCCTTAAAAAAAATAATTTACTGTTTCTTTTGTCTTTTCTCACAAGAGGGTAACGAACTAGATTTCCCTCTGGTCAGTGAAAATTCCATTGGCCTCTGATAATCTCCAACTATTCAAATGCAATGTCAATCAACATCTCCAGATGCCTTGATCTATTCCCCGTCCTTCTTTTCATCCTTTCCTCTATCATGCCTCTTTAATCTTGCTCCCACTCTCTGTACCCCCTTGCGTGCTAGGGGCACTACCCTCCTGCTTGCGGTGAAATGCCTTAAAAAAAATAATTTACTGTTTCTTTTGTCTTTTCTCACAAGAGAGTAACGAACTAGATCTTCCCTCTGGTCAGTGAAAATTCCATTGGCCTCTGATAATCTCCAACTATTCAAATGCAATGTCAATCAACATCTCCAGATGCCTTGATCTATTCCCCGTCCTTCTTTTCATCCTTTCCTCTATCATGCCTCTTTAATCTTGCTCCCACTCTCTGTACCCCCTTGCGTGCTAGTGGCACTACCCCCCTGCTTGCGGTGAAATGCCTTAAAAAAAATAATTTACTGTTTCTTTTGTCTTTTCTCACAAGAGGGTAACGAACTAGATTTCCCTCTGGTCAGTGAAAATTCCATTGGCCTCTGATAATCTCCAACTATTCAAATGCAATGTCAATCAACATCTCCAGATGCCTTGATCTATTCCCCATCCTTCTTTTCATCCTTTCCTCTATCATGCCTCTTTAATCTTGCTCCCACTCTCTGTACCCCCTTGCGTGCTAGTGGCACTACCCCCCTGCTTGCGGTGAAATGCCTTAAAAAAAATAATTTACTGTTTCTTTTGTCTTTTCTCACAAGAGGGTAACGAACTAGATTTCCCTCTGGTCAGTGAAAATTCCATTGGCCTCTGATAATCTCCAACTATTCAAATGCAATGTCAATCAACATCTCCAGATGCCTTGATCTATTCCCCGTCCTTCTTTTCATCCTTTCCTCTATCATGCCTCTTTAATCTTGCTCCCACTCTCTGTACCCCCTTGCGTGCTAGTGGCACTACCCCCTTGCTTGCGGTGAAATGCCTTAAAAAAAATAATTTACTGTTTCTTTTGTCTTTTCTCACAAGAGGGTAACGAACTAGATTTCCCTCTGGTCAGTGAAAATTCCATTGGCCTCTGATAATCTCCAACTATTCAAATGCAATGTCAATCAACATCTCCAGATGCCTTGATCTATTCCCCATCCTTCTTTTCATCCTTTCCTCTATCATGCCTCTTTAATCTTGCTCCCACTCTCTGTACCCCCTTGCGTGCTAGTGGCACTACCCCCTTGCTTGCGGTGAAATGCCTTAAAAAAAATAATTTACTGTTTCTTTTGTCTTTTCTCACAAGAGAGTAACGAACTAGATTTCCCTCTGGCCAGTGAAAATTCCATTGGCCTCTGATAATCTCCAACTATTCAAATGCAATGTCAATCAACATCTCCAGATGCCTTGATCTATTCCCCGTCCTTCTTTTCATCCTTTCCTCCATCATGCCTCTTTAATCTTGCTCCCACTCTCTGTACCCCCTTGCGTGCTAGTGGCACTACCCCCTTGCTTGCGGTGAAATGCCTTAAAAAAAATAATTTACTGTTTCTTTTGTCTTTTCTCACAAGAGAGTAACGAACTAGATTTCCCTCTGGTCAGTGAAAATTCCATTGGCCTCTGATAATCTCCAACTATTCAAATGCAATGTCAATCAACATCTCCAGATGCCTTGATCTATTCCCCGTCCTTCTTTTCATCCTTTCCTCTATCATGCCTCTTTAATCTTGCTCCCACTCTCTGTACCCCCTTGCGTGCTAGGGGCACTACCCTCCTGCTTGCGGTGAAATGCCTTAAAAAAATAATTTACTGTTTCTTTTGTCTTTTCTCACAAGAGAGTAACGAACTAGATCTTCCCTCTGGTCAGTGAAAATTCCATTGGCCTCTGATAATCTCCAACTATTCAAATGCAATGTCAATCAACATCTCCAGATGCCTTGATCTATTCCCCGTCCTTCTTTTCATCCTTTCCTCTATCATGCCTCTTTAATCTTGCTCCCACTCTCTGTACCCCCTTGCGTGCTAGTGGCACTACCCCCTTGCTTGCGGTGAAATGCCTTAAAAAAAATAATTTACTGTTTCTTTTGTCTTTTCTCACAAGAGGGTAACGAACTAGATTTCCCTCTGGTCAGTGAAAATTCCATTGGCCTCTGATAATCTCCAACTATTCAAATGCAATGTCAATCAACATCTCCAGATGCCTTGATCTATTCCCCATCCTTCTTTTCATCCTTTCCTCTATCATGCCTCTTTAATCTTGCTCCCACTCTCTGTACCCCCTTGCGTGCTAGTGGCACTACCCCCTTGCTTGCGGTGAAATGCCTTAAAAAAAATAATTTACTGTTTCTTTTGTCTTTTCTCACAAGAGAGTAACGAACTAGATTTCCCTCTGGCCAGTGAAAATTCCATTGGCCTCTGATAATCTCCAACTATTCAAATGCAATGTCAATCAACATCTCCAGATGCCTTGATCTATTCCCCGTCCTTCTTTTCATCCTTTCCTCCATCATGCCTCTTTAATCTTGCTCCCACTCTCTGTACCCCCTTGCGTGCTAGTGGCACTACCCCCTTGCTTGCGGTGAAATGCCTTAAAAAAAATAATTTACTGTTTCTTTTGTCTTTTCTCACAAGAGAGTAACGAACTAGATCTTCCCTCTGGTCAGTGAAAATTCCATTGGCCTCTGATAATCTCCAACTATTCAAATGCAATGTCAATCAACATCTCCAGATGCCTTGATCTATTCCCCGTCCTTCTTTTCATCCTTTCCTCTATCATGCCTCTTTAATCTTGCTCCCACTCTCTGTACCCCCTTGCGTGCTAGTGGCACTACCCCCTTGCTTGCGGTGAAATGCCTTAAAAAAAATAATTTACTGCTTCTTTTGTCTTTTCTTACAAGAGAGTAACGAACTAGATCTTCCTTCTGGTCAGTGAAAATTCCATTGGCCTCTGATAATCTCCAACTATTCAAATGCAATGTCAATCAACATCTCCAGATGCCTTGATCTATTCCCCGTCCTTCTTTTCATCCTTTCCTCCATCATGCCTCTTTAATCTTGCTCCCACTCTCTGTACCCCCTTGCGTGCTAGTGGCACTACCACCTTGCTTGCGGTGAAAACCCTTAAAAAAAATAATTTACTGTTTCTTTTGTCTTTTCTCACAAGAGAGTAACGAACTAGATCTTCCCTCTGGTCAGTGAAAATTCCATTGGCCTCTGATAATCTCCAACTATTCAAATGCAATGTCAATCAACATCTCCAGATGCCTTGATCTATTCCCCGTCCTTCTTTTCATCCTTTCCTCTATCATGCCTCTTTAATCTTGCTCCCACTCTCTGTATCCCCTTGCGTGCTAGTGGCACTACCACCTTGCTTGCGGTGAAAACCCTTAAAAAAAATAATTTACTGTTTCTTTTGTCTTTTCTTACAAGAGAGTAACGAACTAGATCTTCCTTCTGGCCAGTGAAAATTCCATTGGCCTCTGATAATCTCCAACTATTCAAATGCAATGTCAATCAACATCTCCAGATGCCTTGATCTATTCCCCGTCCTTCTTTTCATCCTTTCCTCTATCATGCCTCTTTAATCTTGCTCCCACTCTCTGTACCCCCTTGCGTGCTAGTGGCACTACCCCCTTGCTTGCGGTGAAATGCCTTAAAAAAAATAATTTACTGTTTCTTTTGTCTTTTCTCACAAGAGAGTAACGAACTAGATCTTCCCTCTGGCCAGTGAAAATTCCATTGGCCTCTGATAATCTCCAACTATTCAAATGCAATGTCAATCGACATCTCCAGATGCCTTGATCTATTCCCCGTCCTTCTTTTCATCCTTTCCTCCAGCATGCCTCTTTAATCTTGCTCCCACTCTCTGTACCCCCTTGCGTGCTAGTGGCACTACCCCCTTGCTTGCGGTGAAATGCCTTAAAAAAAAAATGTTACTGTTTCTTTTGTCTTTTCTCACAAGAGGGTAACGAAATAGATCTTCCCTCTGGCCAGTGAAAATTCCATTGGCCTCTGATATTCTCCAACTATTCAAATGCAATGTCAATCAACATCTCCAGATGCCTCGATCTATTCCCCGTCCTTCTTTTCATCCTTTCCTCTATCATGCCTCTTTAATCTTGCTCCCACTCTCTGTACCCCCGTGCGTGCTAGTGGCACTCCCACCTTGCTTGCGGTGAAAAGCCTTAAAAAAAGATACACGTTAGTATTAAACTAGATCTAACGAAAGTGAAGCTTCTAGTTGGGTTTAGTCGATATTTGTGTACATAAGGAAAAAGTATGGCTTATGTTAATTGTTAATTAAAAGATGAATTAAAAGTAAACATTAAATTTACTCAAAGAAAAATCAATAAACAATGCAGATTTAAAATATTTCGTTCTCAACACGATTATTGTATTGTATACACTTTTATTTATTTTTTGTTTTTATTAATATGACTTAACAAATGGTGTAAGATCTTATTCATTGAGTAGGCCATTTTCTAATCTTTTACAAATTATTTTACATACAAATACAATAAAAAAATTCAATATTTTGCATGTGATAATTAGAATCCTGTTTGAATATATTTTTCCATTCAATAAATCTAATACAAAAGATATCAACTTTACTTGTATTTATTCTTGAAATAGTAAAATTTTGAAGTCAGTTTGTGAGCAAAAACCTGCGGAAATTAGGGATTTCTGTAGATTTTTCAAACTATCTTTACAACTAAATGCTCAAAAATTGGTAAAAGCTATGAATCTAATTTTTGGTGCTTGTACTTACGACATCAAACCCCAGTTTTCAAACTAAGTGCAATATTGATTTTCTAAAGGGAAAATCAACGTGCCCTATATCTATATCAACTTTCTCTTCTTGACCGTGGTTATGTTCCAACGGACCTGTTTCTTGCATAATTATGTCTCGCACTGCGTCATTTGTGATGTGGTTTACGTATGAGATACCTAGGATGATTGTGTAGTATCTCATTTCTAATACAGTGTAACCCCTCAAATTGAAAAGGACCTCCAATCGGTTGTGAACTGGGGCGAGAAATGGATGGTTAACTTTAACGCCTCTAAAACAAAACTGCTCTCTATTAACCACCACAAGGATCCATCCCTGCATCCCATTAGAATGTCTGAAGACCAACTTCTCGAGAGCTCCTCTCTGCGGCTGCTCGGTCTCACGCTGTCCGCTGATCTGAGATGGAACAAATACATCGAGTCAGTTGCATCATCCACCGCAAGGAAAGTTGGTTCCCTGTGCCGAGCCAGGAAATTTTTCTCCCCGGAATCGATCCTCCAAGTCTATAAATCGACCATTCGCTCTTGCATGGAGTATTGCTGCCATATATGGTCTGGAGCCCCTGCTGTTTGCCTCAGGGTTCTTGATAAAATCCAGAGACGGATATGCAATGTGATTGGCCCTGATCTGTCATCTCGTCTGCAGTCGCTCTCTCACAGATGCGATGTTGCCTCGCACTGTCTTTTTTATAAATACTTTCACGGTAATTGCTCAGAGGAGCTGCTTTCGCTTGTCCCTAGAACTCATGAATTTAAACGTCCTACGAGGCTGGCATCCCGTTCCCACCCCTTCACCGTTGAAACTGTTAGATGTAGACGTCTCTTCTACTCCATTAGCTTCATGTCTCGCACATCTCGCCTGTGGAACTCCCTTCCCTATTACTGACAAATACAATCTTCAACGGTTTAAGTGTAACGTCAATCGACATCTCCAGTTGCCTTGATCTATCCACTTCCCTTCTCCACATCCTTTCACCTTTCATTCCTATCTGCTCTCGCTCCAAATCTTCTGTAACCCCCTTGCCTTGATCGACCCACTGTCTTTCTCTTTCTCCACATCCTCTCCTTTACCACTCCTATCTGCTCTTCCTCCAACCCTTCTATAACCCCTTGCGTGACAGTGGCCTCCAGCTTTGCTTGGGGTGATACGCTTAAAAAAAAAAGAAAAAAGAAAAAACGGATATAAGAGAGTTGTCGGGGCCGGAGAAGTATCTTATATCCGGGTTTCTCTTATATCCGGGTTTGGTCTATTTTGTTTTATTAACACAGGCTCTAATTTGGGACCAGATAAAATCTCTCTTATATCCGGGTTTCTCTTATATCCGGGTTACACTGTAGTTGGCGTCTTCGCTGTAATCGTTTTCATCGACGTTAAAATACAACACTGTGGTAGAATAGTAAAATATAGCCCTTAACAAAGGGAAATAATTAGTGAAACCAATCATTTCGGAAGAAGGAGGAAAGAAATTAGTATCTGACCGCAACTGAGTGACTTAGGGTTAAAATGGCGCATAATGGGGAGAAAAAAAAATCCAAGAATTAAGAGTTGGAAGTTACAGCAGGCGATCGTCACTTTTGATAAATCTTATGGCGCCGCGGATCGGCCAACAAAAGCTTGTTATGATACACAATAAATCCCACGTGCTGCATTGTTTCTGAAAGCGGGGGTAAACGACCTTTGATATGATTCCTACCCAGAAAAGACACTTAAGGCTGAGTGATCGGTATCAGTAATTATTACGTAATTTAAAAAAAAAAGGAGAAGAAATATAGCCCCGGGCGTTTAAAATTATCAAAACTCTAGAAGTTCATTTCATGTCGGTGATCATTAAGGCCGATAACGTGTCTGGTTCTTACAAACTACAAATTGAGGTTCCTTCTCCGAAAGATCTGTCGAATGAACACCCTTTAAATTAGAACTATTAAAGTCGCTACAGCGGGGGTGGGGGTTGGCGTCCCATTGGCTGAATATAAAGTCGCCACCATTCTGGATGAGGGAAATTATAATTGGTAGTTGCAGAGTACACGGGTGACTGTGGACAAGCGAGAGAGTTTGAAAAGAGACAAAGGGTTATCAAGTTCCATCAATGAAACCTGATTTTCCTGATTTAGGCCAGTTGGAAAACGAGGTAAACGACTTTTGACATGATTCCTATCCAGAAAGACACTGAAAATAATGTTTCCTTGACTGACGATACAGTTAATTCTGGGATTTTTATCGAGCAATTTGCATTGTTAAACTTCGATTTAAATGAAGCCGAAATAAATAACTGATTTAATGTAAACGGCCCAGGTATGGATGTCTAAGTGACCAGGGTATTGTTGAACTTAAAAAGGTGAAAATTGAAAGATGATGATGATGCTGATGTTGTCCGTGTTGAATTTGAATAAATCCAGTGCTCAATTTCAAATACCGAAACAATGGTTGTTTGACAAATATCTAAGTAGGTTGCACTTTCAATCAGAAGCTACCCTTACGAATTCATCTACTTTAATCCAGTTTTGGGAATTAGCCGTAGAAAAAGGCGAGGCCTGTCGGAAACAGACTAAAATTGGCGCATATTTAAAAAAAAAAAAATCTTGAACAAAGCGTTTGAAAATGTTACTTTATATAAATGTTTCTTTCAGAAAATGAATTCATTTTCTATATACATAGAATCAGAAAGGGACAACTGAAACTTCTAGGGCACATAAAGAGGAAAGATGGCTTGGAGGATTTAACACTCATAGGTCATACTGAAAGCATATTGAGACAGAGGAAGGTAGCTACCTGACAAGTTTGTGTTTGTCAGAACAGCGATTAGGAGAGATAGCAAAAGAACTTTACTAAGCTACAAAGGACAAGAAGTTGTGGAGAGCCATGATCAGGTCACGTCCTGAAGGGATCACAGCATATAGAAGAAGGTATTCAGTGTTCCAGAATTTTGAATTATCCGATCTTATCTTTTCATATCCAGTCCCAATGTCACCGGATAATCGAACATGTATTGTATTATACATAACATTATTACATATACAGGGTGTCCATAAAGTTCGTGTGCACTTTAAAAAATTATAACTTTATTTGTATTTGCGATAGAAATAATTTGTAAAAAGGATTAGAAAGAAGTAAATCTATATTTTTTAAAGGTTTTATTGAAATTTTATTTAAGTTTCCACATGTCTTCCATCATTAGCAATACAAAGGGTAATACGATTTTGCAGTTCACGGAAAACATTTGCCAACTGATTTACAGTAATGCCTGAAATCACATTAGTTATTTTAGCTATACTTAAAACTAGGTATATTAAACTTTATAACATTTTTACAGAATATTTCTATTGCAAATACAAATAAAGTTATTAATTTTTAAAAGTGCACACGAACTTTATGAACACCCTGTATTATTCATATTTCGTAAAAGAATTTTAGCTTGTAATGTAAAGAATGATTCACTAGTTCTAATGTTCACGGGGAAGCAGGGCCGGTACAAGGGTCTTGTCTCCCTACCTGAATCTATGATACAGTGCCCCCACCCCGTGTACTACATTTCAATTTTCATAAGGTAGTATTCATATAAAATATAAATATTATTGTAACCTAATTATGTACAATAATGGGTCATATGCAACATAGGTGAACAATTCCGCTAGAAAAATTGAAAATAAATAAAATGTATCTAAATACAAATTCGAGACCTGTCATAATAGATCATTCCATTTTTAAATAAATCAATGTTTTGCGGCAATTTTTTTTACATCAACTTCAAATGTTGAATAATTTTAGCCTATTCAGCATTATGAATAAAAATAGTGAATTTTTTAGTGTTTTTTTTTTGTTCTTTTTTTCGGTTTTTTTTTCGACTTTTTTTTTTTGCTTTTTTCGTCTTTTTTTTTTTTTTGCTTTTTTCGTTTTTGTTTTTTTTTTGTTTTTCTTCGTTTTTTTTCGTTTTTTTTTTTTTATGGTTATTTTTTTTTTGGTTTGGGGGGGTTCGCTTTTTCTTCTTTTTTTGCTTTTTTTTTTTTTTTGTGTTTTTTTTTTTTTTTTACGGTTTTTTTTTTTTTGTTTTTTGGAGTTTTTTTTTTGGTTTTGGTTTTTTTTTGGTTTTGGGTTTTTTTTTCTTTTTTTCTTTTTTTTTTTCGAGAGAGTTGGCATGAGCAAAACAATTTCGCGGATTTGGACGAAACAAAAAAATGAACCCAGAATGACGTCAAAATCGGCGAAATTTTTTTTACATTAATTTTTAGCGTATATAGATCTAGGTTGAATAATATTACTAAGAATAGAGTCTACTAAGAGTCCCAAAGCACTGCCCGGGTCCTTCACTCATGTCTGGTGGGTGGAGGCATTAGATATTTACCTCGTTGCCCACTGAGACGTGATGTGACAAAAGGTCGGGTTTATTATTGGGAACCCGATCGCATACAACCGGGATCGTCGGTTCTGCTGGCCTAGGTGGCGAGTACCGTTCCCATTCTCTAGGGCGATAAGAGGGTGGAAATTCGGGTAGGTGTCCTCCGAGTCTGGGCACTTCAATCGGAACCACGCAGTATTATCTTCCTCAGTTGCGCCTCTGTCCTCCGATGGAGCCACAACCTCTGTCCAAAGACAGAGGCGCAACTGAGAGATGATAAACCCTAGCCTGGTTCGAAGGTAGTAGATATTTATCCTGGTTTTCTCATTGAGACGGGATGTGACACAAGGTCGGTTTTATTGTGGGGAACCGGAGCGCGTACACTCGGGCCAAGGTCATAAATTCTCCGAGCCGCCGCAATCGTCGGTTGTGCTGGCCTCGGTGGCGAGTACCGATCCCTCACTCCAGTGCCATGAGAGGGTGCAACCTCGGTCAACTGTTTCCCATGCTTGGGCACCTCACAGTGTGATTTTCCTCAGTTGCGCCTCTGTTCTTCGATGGAGACGCAACTGAGTTGAACTATGCCCGAAGACAGACGCAACTGAGAGATGATAAACCCTACCGAGGTTCGGAGGTAGTCGGCGCTGGCCCTGAGAAAAAGCCTACATATATCAATTTGGACAACTTGGACAGATCTATATGTTAATGTCAATCGGTTTTATGACTTTAAATGACTTTAAATGACTTTAAATATTGAACAACGTCTCCAGTTGGTTCATACTTACCTGAAGTCCCACTGTACATACCGGCTCTTTTCCACTTGAAGATACGGAAAAATTGTACCAGAAACATCCCCACCTTGTTGAATGGCCCCATTGTTCGAATCAAAGTGTTGAATACGGATTTGTCAGCCAACGTCGGATCAGTGGCTACCCACGTAATGTGGGGTAAGTTCCAAAAAGCAGTCAAATAACCGACTGGAATGTTTACTGTAATACACACAACAGCAGAAATTACTTGACGGAAACTAACAGCTGGACACGCATACATGTATACATATACTGTGAAATACATTGCTGGGTAGGTATTGCAGATTTTGCAAGCATATCAATTCTGCTAGGAAGAACGTGGGACTGCTGTCATGAAAATTACTATTCAAAATCTCAGCTTTTATCAAATTTCGAGCAACGGGCAAACACTAAGTTCCTCACACATACAGTCATACACACACATGCATGCACACATACACAAACACACACATACACGCGTGCATACACGTACACATAGGTAAACAAACACGCACACATAGACGCAGACACACTCACACATGCACGCACACATACACAAACACACCCACAGGAGTGTGTCTTAAAGTTGAAAAAAATACAAACAATTATTGAAATTTTTTACCACTCAACATTCCTCGAGGAAAGAGCGCTCTAGTGATGACATCAGAATTCTCAGATTTTACAATTTTATGATTAGATTTTCGGTTTATTTTAAACAGGAAATAAGGAATAAACATCTACTCTTGTTCAAAGAATGGGTAAGAGTGCGAACAGGGAGGATAGATGAACCTATCTATTCCTTTTTTTGGTGTATGAACTTTGGTAAAGACCAGGATGTTGGAGTAGTAATTTCCTAGTCCGGTAGACCCAAGATCTTCCTAACAATACATTTATGCCCTTGTAAAATCTGAAAATTCTGATGTCATCATTAGAGCGCTCTTTCCTCGTGAAATGTTGCGTAGTTCAAATTTCAATAATTGTTTGTATTTGTGCGTGAGGGAGAGAGAGAGAGAGAAAGAGATATGTTTGCTTGGAGACATAGTAACTTACGTGCTTTTATTTTGAATCATTTTACCCCGAGCAAGGCGATAATGCCACTAAGACGCAAAGCGGTTACTGGCAGTGAAAGAGAATGAGAAAACTTTATTATTAGATTTTCGATTCATTCTAAAGTTTTCTCATTCTCTTTCACTTCCAGTAATCGCTTTGCGTCTTAGTGGCATTATCGCCTTGCTCGGGGTAAAATGATTCAAAATAAAAACACGTAAGTTACTATGTCTCCAAGCAAACATATCTCTTTCTCTCTCCCTCACGCGCGCACACACACACACAAATATTTTGTTACTTGTTATTTGAATAGACGCTCCATTTTATGTAAAATATATTGATTGCGTCTACCGGCCTGTTCACTCGAAAAAAAACTATTAAAGGAAATGTGTCCTCCGGCAGGATTCGAACCTGCGTTCTCCTGCAAAAGAGGACCCGCCGTCTTATGCAACGTACATTAACCGCTCGGCAAAGAAGAGTTTCACAATCAAGCAAGGTTCAGATTTTGGTTTCTCCTGTGAATGGGGACCCAGGTTCGAATCTTGCCACAAGGAAACATATTCTTTAACAGGTTTTCTCGAGTTTGCAGGTCGGTAGACGAAATAAATACCGCTTAAAATAAAACGGGACGTCTATTCAAATACGGGTATCCACTAAAAATAATGTTAAAGTAATAAAAACATGTTGAATTAAATAAAAACAATATAAATCCTTTATAATCCTTTATGTATATATTATTTATGAATCCAGTTAATTTTATAACTTAAACGTTATTTTGACTGGAGAGCGATATTTGAATCGACGGCCCGTTTATTTATTAAACAGTATATTTATTTTCGTCTACCGACCTGAATATTTGAGAAATCTTATTGAAAAAAAGATGCCAGAGAGTCCATCTGTTCTTTAATAAAATTTCTCGAATATTCAGTTCGGTAGACGAAAATAAATTAATATATTCTTTCATAAATAAACGGAGCGTCTACTCATATATTTATAACCACTAAAAATAACATTTAAGTGAGATATATATATATATATATATATATATATATATATATATATATATATATATATATATATATATAATGGATAGGAGAAGACAAAATTTATAAGGCATTTTTTAAAAGAAAAGGCTAAAAAAAACAACAAACGGTTTCGTCCTAGGACTTATCAAGTTTATTTTTTCTGGGTCTGAATGTTATTGGACTCTTAAAATTCATAATTTTTTAAATTTTTATTTTATTTTATTTTTTTCCATTCCATTCCATTCGTTAATTTAAATTTAATTAAAGGTTTTTAAATTTTCTATTCCCATAAAAAAATAAACTTGATAAGTTCTGGGACGAAACCGGTTGTTTTTTTAAGCTTTTTCTTTTAAAAAATGCCTGATAAATTTTGTCTTTTCCTATCTATTATTAAATTCTGTACCACAAAAAACATATATATATATATATATATATATATATATATATATATATATATATATATATATGTGTATAACAAAGTGTTAGCGTAAGTAACGCGTTTCGTCTTTTAGGATTTCATCGAACTAAATTTGTTATGTTGGTGAGACTACCCATGCGCAAGAACGAGGGATGCTGGGAATTTTAAATTTTTAACAATTCTTTTTTGTTTTTTTACATCCCTTTTGTTATTACGGAAACAAAAATAAAAATAAAAAAATCTAAATGAAATCGGCTACATTAAAAAAAATCCTAGCATCCATCGTTTGTGCGCATGCGTAGTCGCACCCACATAACAAATTTAGTCCGATGACGTCTTAAAAGACGAAACTCGTCACACGAGAACTTTTTCCACTTTGTCATACATTTTCCCCAATATATATATATATATATATATATATTGTAGTATGTTTTCATTAAGACATGTTTCATTGAATAATTTAGACAGGTTTTATTTACTTATTTTAAATTGGATCCTTTTATATTCACGAACAAGCTTTTTGGTGTCATTATTAAGAGAAGAGAGAAAAATTACCGTGTTGAAAGATATTATTTATTCCAAGTACTTTCGACATTAGCGCAATGTCATGATCAGGGTGTTGTTTTTTTTTCCGGGACAAATATTGTAGTGTTCATCATTTTTAAAGACAAGATTGCTGTGTTCATCTGAAAGTTTACTAGTGAATTGAAGAACTTAGCGTTCTTCACTTCACGAGTAAAAAAATTTAAACTTTCATATATATATATATACCCTGACGATCCGTGTCGGTGAAACCTAGGTAGGTTTACCTGGCTCTTTAGGTTCATAGTTAGATTTGCTCTACTTAGTGTATTGAGCACTTTACATAGTTACTTTTGCTTTACTCGTTTTGGAGGTTTTTTTCTGAGCTTGGATTCTGGTCGACTGTTTTCGCCTCAATTTTTTCCTTATTGTTCCTTGAGAATTGGTTTGTTCAATTACAGGCCAAAATACCTAAGGTTTTTCCAAACAAGTATAACTATATATATATATATAATGTGTGTGTCTAATGTTCTTTTAGTTTAGTGTTTAGTAGATGTTTGTGTGTTAAGAGCTTGTTCTACTCCAACGACCTTCGGCTGTTAGAATTTTAAAGACATTAGATAAAGGATTAGAACCAGATTATTATGGCGAATTAGCGCGATCAGATCAAATATAATTCTATGAATTTTTCCTTCTTTCTTTCTTTCTTTGTCCTTTCACCTTCTTTTCGGGATATGCTGTGACCGTTGCTATTTCTGTTTCCATATTCTTTTAAAAAAAACTATATACATACAGAAATAATATATACATATATATAACTATGACCCTAAAGAGCCAGGTAAACCTACCTAGGTTTCACCTACGCGGATCGTCAGGTTTACCTGGCTCTTTAGGTTCATAGTTAGATTTGCTCTACTTAGAGTATTGAGCACTTTACATAGTTACATTTGCTTTACTCGTTTTGGTTTTTTTTTTCTTTGGACTCTGAGCTTGGATTCTGGACGATTGTTTTCGCCTCAATTTCATGTTCTTAGTTCTTTCTTTTTTTATCCCTTATTTTTTTCCTTGAGTATTGGTTTGTTCATTGACAAGCCAAAACACCAAAGGTTTTTCTAAACGAGTATAACTATTTATATTACATATACATATATATATATATATATATATATATATATATATATATATATATATATATAAGATAACCATATATATTTTTATATATCAAGAACAATATTAGGGAAAAATGTATGACAAAGTTTGTGTGTGTGTGTGTGTGTGTGTGTATATATATATATATGTGTGTGAGTGTGTGTTAGCGTTTTATTGTTGAAAGAAATAGAAACTATTATTGACATCTGAGACAGTCTACATACCATGAGAGAAGGGCGGCCCAATGATAACATCAACATCCTCGGTGTATTTCAGTTTGACGGCCATACCAGCTCCATTTACTGGATCTCCTTTTGTGTCCCGCCAGACGACGCTGCGAATGAAAGAAAACCAAATGTAACTGTTCTCTCTCTCTCTCTCTCTCACACACACAACGACCCACCCAAACACTTAGTTTTAAAAGAAGAGTTATGTTAACTTTTGTAGGTGGACGTAGGATCGAAACCTGCCAGTAGGCATATTTTCTTCTTTAAAACTAACGAGTGCACAGTCCAGTAAACATAGATTTACACTATTTAAAACAAGTGGCATCTGCTCAAACAGTATAACGTATAAAGTAACGAATTCTGGAAACCCGAGTCACAATGAAAAATTAGAAATGTTCCTTAAATTCACTTTGAAACACCGGTTCCCGTATGATCACCGAAATTAATCAACGTTAAATCTGATCAGTACCTAGATGGGTGACCGCTTGGGAATACCAAGTGCTGTAAGCTTGAATGTGTGGCTGGTGTAATGGATAATGGCTTGGAATTGTTAATCGGAGAGCTGAGTTCCAATTCCAGTTGGGTTCGCTATATTCACTTACGCGCAAATACATTCGGGAAACCACCTCTACTACCCCCAGCTATGGGTTAATTGGCAATATTTGTATCATTAAACCATTATCATCTCAGAAACATCTTACAATCTAAAAGGATTGATAAGTCGTAGAAAACGAATCAATCGCTAAACCAATACTCTGCATGATTGCAAGACGCAGGTAACTGCTGCTGGTAACATCACTCCTACTATTTTTGCACCTGTGATGCTGTGTTAGTTCTGGCGCCCTTTTGTTTTAACATCATTCTTTCAAAGGAGAAGAGGCACAGGAAATCGTCTGAAAAATAAATTTAATTCGACCATTTTTTTGTTGTTGCAATAATACTAAAATTTATGCTAAAAATAGAACACCATTGGAAAATTCGTAAACTTAAGGAATCAGCACATATGCTAGGCCACAAAGATCTCCTGAGCCGACCAAGCATAGAAATGAATACAATATGGGAACCAGTAATACGGAGTGCCAGAGAAAAGCGATAATAACAACAAAAATTGCAATATGAGCTCTGGTAAAAACATGAAATGATAACAGCAAAAATTGCAATATGAGCACTGGTAAAAATGGTTGCTGAGACATTAAGTTTATAATACCCAGAAATGTATACACATCCTCAAGGACATGGCACAGTGGATAAAGGCGTTGTTATTAGGTTGGTGCAAAAATAATGTCGTTTTCTCGCATGAAGATGAACGTCAAAAAACGACATTATTTTTGCACCAACCTAATAGATCCAGTGACAGGACCCAAAGTGTGTGAGTTCAATACCCGGCTAAGGCAGTGGAGAACTGTCATAGGGAAATCAACAGGAGATAACTGATAACTGACATCCATTAAAAAAATGGCACGTGGAACTAGGACAGTCTACCCCAGTGAGCGAAATAAAGGGTTCAGTTCGACATTCCAACCGCCCGAAGAAGGCCAAAACGTTGTAACAAATATGACGATAAAGATGAGGGCAATAGCCCGAATAATGTACATAAAACCGCATCTCAGAAATATAGATATATATTTGCATAGTTTATTTGTACTTAAATATCCATAATAATCTGACCCTTGTTTACGGTTACTTAGCTAGTATCGTCTATATATAGTCTTAATATTGTTTTGTGTAAATGTTTTTATACTATGTAGGTAGGTTAGGCTTTAAAACCATAAGGTCAAATAACATGGAAAGAGATAAAAATATTATTCAGGATGTAGATACACTTAGCAATTAAGTGAATAACTCACGCCTTTATCACATGAGGCACGGAACATATTCTTTCATTGTCTTTATTAGTGAATACATTTTTTCTCTTGAAGATTCGGTTATTGTTCAACAATATTTATTTTTATAATGTCATGTCCACTCAGGGCGTAGACAATCATGACTCAGTACAGATTCCTTTTCCTTTTAATATCTGTGAATTGTCATGACTCCTCGGAGAATATAGTGGAGTGGTTTCCTGTTGCCTTCTAAAAGGTTTCGAAGTCAGAGAAATCTTTCAACCCGGTTTTGAATTCAGAATAGTTCTCCAAGATTCCTTTCTTTTCTTATCTGTGAATTGCCATGACTTCTTGGAAACGATATGGAATGGTTTCCCGTTGCTTTCTCCCCACTTTCGAATTCATAGTTTTTCTTTTCTTAGAGTAGTTGCCACCCAAGGTTAGAGAATCCAGTCTACCCTGCTATTTGACACATACCCGGCAAAGAAGAGATGAAATTATGCATTTCCCATGACCATTTGTGCGAAAGTGAACACAACAGACTAGCCCGGAGTTCGAACTCTGCTCACTAATTTCACAATTCCTGCCGATATCCGTTACCCTCCCGCACATCCACAATGATATTACTGTTCTAAATACTAAATATATTAAACATGATGAAAAATCAAAGGAAGTACTTTTTGTGATGTTTTGAAATATATTACAAGTGAGACTGAAAATAACAGATATTACCTTTAAAAAAAATGATCATTATTATCTATACTATTATTCTGCCTTATATATATATATATATATATATATATATATATATATATATATATATATATATAATGTGATAAATTTCTCTCTGTTAAATTTTAATCCCTACCTTCACCTTTAGGCCTTCCTGTTCTTCTTTCTTCTATTACACCTCTCTAGAGCAGAAGTTCTTAACCAGGGGTAAATTTACCCCTAGGGGGTAAAAAATTATATAGTCAGGGGTAAATAATTGAAGTACCTGATAGTTTAAAATCATAATTCAATTAAATTTAGTACTAAATAAGAAATCAGTATTTTGAGTGTCGCTTAGTATTTTTTTTAGTCACAGTATTTTGACTAAAAAAACCCTTAGTATTTTGAATGAAAAAAATCATTCATTCATTTAGTCGCGAAATTGTACATCAATGCTTTATGATGGCTATGAATTTTTTGTTTGGGAGTAGGTGGTAAATGGAGAAATACATAAAGCCGAGGGGGTCAATGATGGAGGAAAGGTTGAGAATGGCTGCTCTAGAGCTTTCATACATTTCCCTCTCACACTTGTTTCCCACTCCCACACATACACTCTCACTGAAATTTTGTTTTTTATGCCCGGAGTTATATTTTCCGATTTCTTTTTGAATTTGTAGGTCTGATGAATTGGATCGTGATTACGATTCCAATGTAATAAATTATAACTATAGAATATTAGTGTTAGAGTCTTTTATATTATATTCTTGCTCTGGCCTGGGCATTGAGTTCTACTTGGATTCTATCCTCTTGGGAATTTATGTGTGTGGGTATATATATATATATATATATATATATATATATATATATATATATATATATATATTGCTCGATGTAGAATAACAGCTATAATTTATATATTAATAAGTATACTTTTTTTTTTCACTGGTAGCCCAACACCAGACTAAAAAAATCTCTACAGATCAGACACCATAAATTTAAACTTGGTTTAGTTTTCCCTCCATGTTCCTGTATTTCTCTTGATCTAGAATTATAACAAATGTTTTGTTGTATTATTCTTCCTTCTCCTATATATACATATAATTCCATCAATAAAAACATTTAAACTGAAGAAGTCCTTTCAAAAGGCAAAATGTGTAACATAGGATTTCTCAATATCTGTCTATATTTCTGAGATGAGGTATTATGTACATTATTTACATTATTCGAACTATTGTCCTCATCTTTGTCGCCATGTTTATCTAGAGCTTTCATTTACCTCTCACATTCGTCCCCCACCCTCATACATAGACTCTCACTAAATTTTGTTTTTTATACCCGGAGTTATATTTTCCGATTTCTTTTTGAATTTGTAGGTCTGATGAATTGGATCGTGATTACGATTCCAATGTAATAAATTATAACCATGAAATATTAGTGTTTGAGCGTTTTTTATCATATACACGTTATTCTATTTCAGCGGTGATCGGAGTATAGTATCTGCGAGATTCCCGGCCCTTCTGACCTGGACTCGGTTATGATTTCAAACTGTGAACCTATAATGATATTTTCCTTCTTTGTATGTACGATTGTGACGTTTTTCTAGCTAGGATCAGAGTGTAGTATCTGCTTAATCTTGGGTTCTTCCGAAATGGAATCATTACACTTTCCGAACGATAAACCTACATTATATTAAAGTAGGAATGAATTTGGAAAAGCGAAGGAAAAAAGGAAAAGGAGTTTTCAGGAGGAAAACTATAGATGGTAAAAAAGATAGAAGAAAAATGAACAAAAAAAAAAAAAAGAAAGAAAAAAAGCGAATAAAAGAATATATACTGGGTACCATGGGTAAACTGTCGCCATTTTATATTTTTAATTTCGCGCATGCGCGTTGTTTGTTTTTGATTTTGTCGACTGCACAGTATAGTGGGGGTCAGTTGGGCAGAAAAAGGATCACCATGACGCATTTCACTCCGCCAGAAATTTGGAAACGGCATACTGTACTGCCTGGCATTCGCGCCGGAAGCTCCAATACGAACATTTCAGAGTGTTTGGGTGTCAATATGAAAACAGTGGTGAGGATTCGGAAAGAGTTGGATGAGTCTAATGGTGATTACGAAGGTACAGCAGCTCGGAAAACCCACTCTGATCATTTTGATAAGAAAAGAATTCCCGAATTTGCTGGTGAGGTTCTTCGGACTCAACACAAGGCCTACATCAATTGTCTTGAGGGAGTAGTGCCGCCCTGGGTCAAGAGGGCGGCTGCTGGAAGACCCCATGCCTGGTAACAGGGCTCTGCGCCATGCCACACAAGCAGGACAACCATAACTATTATGGTTGTTATACAATTTCTGCGACCACATCACCCCTTACATATGGCCCCTAACCACCCAGATTGCAACCCCCTTGATTATTATGTGTGAGGCGCAGTTGAGTCAGAGACCAGCAAAACTGCTTGTAACACCAAAGATGAACTGAAGGCAAGGTTTATGACAGCATTCATCAACTTAAACAAGGAGACCGTCCAGAAGAGATGCAGGAGGTTTGTTCATCAGCAATTTGCGCTTAATTCTTAAATGTTCAAGATGAATTAACATGTGTGCATAAAGACAGATACTCAACCTGTTGTGGGAGTTGAACGGAGATAATTGGATTTTTTTTCTCTTTACCTTGGATCATGTTGCCTGCGTATCGTTATATATATATATATATATATATATATCCAAGTCTGTTTACCGTATCTATTTACCCGTAGTTGGAGGGAGAAGAAGAGGTAAGAAATGTAGAAAAAAAAAAAAAAGGTAAAAAAGAATATATACTGGGTTCCATGGGTAAACTGTTGCAATATTATCTAAAAATGCCTAATTTATGGTGAATAAAGTGATTTTTGTGCAATTGGTTATTTTATGGGATTTTTCATCATTCTTGGTACATTTGCATTTATAGAAATAAGTCAATAATTGTAAAACGCTTCTTAATATTATACATAGCTGCTAATTAACTAATTACTAGAGATTACTACCAATTTCCTTTGGTAAATATGTTCTCAGTAATTGTTATTTAGTAATAAGTTAGGTTTCTACATGTCAGCACCCAGTGGTGAATATATATATATATATATATATATATATATATATATATATATCGCCTCGATTATTTTTATATATATATATATATATATATATATATATCGCCTTGATTATTTATATATATATATATATATATATCGCCTTGATTATTTATATATATATATATATATATATATATATATATATATATATCACCTTGATTATTTATATATATATATATATATATAAACCTTGATTATTTATATATATATATATATCACCTTGATTATTTATATATATATATATATATCGCCTTGATTATTTATATATATATATATATATATATATATATATATATATCGCCTTGATTATTTATATATATATATATATATATATATATATCGCCTTGATTATTTATATATATATATATATATATATATATATATATATATATATATCGCCTTGATTATTTATATATATATATATATATATATATATCGCCTTGATTATTTATATATATATATATATATATATATATATATATATATATATATATCGCCTTGATTATTTATATATATATATATATATATATATATATATCGCCTTGATTATTTATATATATATATATATATATATATATATATATATCGCCTTGATTATTTATATATATATATATATATATATATATATCGCCTTGATTATTTATATATATATATATATATATATATATATATATCGCCTTGATTATTTATTTATATATATATATATATATATATATATATATATATATATATATCGCCTTGATTATTTATATATATATATATATATATATATCGCCTTGATTATTTATATATATATATATATATATCGCCTTGATTATTTATATATATATATATATATATCGCCTTGATTATTTATATATATATATATATATATATATCGCCTTGATTATTTATATATATATATATATATCGCCTTGATTATTTATATATATATATATATATCGCCTTGATTATTTATATATATATATATATCGCCTTGATTATTTATATATATATATATATATATATATATATATATATATATATATATATCGCCTTGATTATTTATATATATCGCCTTGATTATATATATATATATATATATATATATATATATCGCCTTGATTATTTATATATATCGCCTTGATTATATATATATATATATATATATATATATATATCGCCTTGATTATATTTATATATATATATATATACATATATATATATATCGCCTTGATTATATATATATATATAGCCTTGATTATATATATATATATATATATATATAGCCTTGATTATATATATATATATATATATATATATATATATATATATAGCCTTGATTATATATATATATATATATATATATATATAGCCTTGATTATATATATATATATATATATAGCCTTGATTATATATATATATATATATATATATATATATATAGCCTTGATTATATATATATATATATATATATATATATATATATATATATAGCCTTGATTATATATATATATATATATATATATATATATATATAGCCTTGATTATATATATATATATATATATATATATATATATATATATATATAGCCTTGATTATATATATATATATATATATATATATATATATATATATATATACATATCGCCTTGATTATATATATATATATATATATATATATATATATATATACATATCGCCATGATTATATATATATATATACATATATATATATCGCCTTGATTATATAAATATATATATATCGCCTTGATTATATATATATATATATATATACATATATATATATCGCCTTGATTATATAAATATATATATATCGCCTTGATTATATATATATATATATATATATATACATATATATATATCGCCTTGATTATATAAATATATATATATCGCCTTGATTATATATATATATATATATATACATATATATATATCGCCTTGATTATATAAATATATATATATCGCCTTGATTATATATATATATATATATATATATATATATATATATATATATCGCATTGATTATATATATATGTATATATAATCAAGGAATCAAGGCGATATATATATATATATAATCAAGGTGATATATATATATATATATATATATATATATATATAATCAAGGCGATATATATATATATAATCAAGGTGATATATATATATATATATATATATAATCAAGGCGATATATATATATATATATATATATATATATATATATATAATCAAGGCGATATATATATATATATATATATATAATCAAGGCGATATATATATATATATATATATATAATCAAGGCGATATATATATATATAATCAAGGCGATATATATATATATATATATATAATCAAGGCGATATATATATATATATATATATATATAATCAAGGCGATATATATATATATATATATATATATATAATCAAGGCGATATATATATATATATATATATATATATAATCAAGGCGATATATATATATATATATATATATATAATCAAGGCGATATATATATATATATATATATATATATAATCAAGGCGATATATATATATATATATATATATATATATATATATAATCAAGGCGATATATATATATATATATATATATATATAATCAAGGCGATATATATATATAATCAAGGCGATATATATATATATCGATATATATATATAATCAAGGCGATATATATATATATATATATATATATATATCGATATATATATATATATCGATAATCAAGGCGATATATATATATATATATATATCTCGATAATCAAGGCGATATATATATATATATATATATATATATAATCAAGGCGAGATATATATATATATATATATATATATATATATATATATATATATATATATATATATATATATATATATATATATATATATAAAGTAATTCATTGAGTCTGATAGAAAACTCAACGGAATGCAGAAAGCACTGGACGGCCGTTTCGTCCTATATTTGGGACTCATCAGCAGTGCGCATCCCCTACCGAGAATTGAAATCCGGACAGTTCGGTTATCAAGCAAACGTCATACCAACTGTTCAACTCGGTGTCGAAGAGATAGCAAATCAGACTCAATATAGCGCCGCTCACTCACATATTCCGTGGTGGAACTCAACTGAAGAACCGTCATATAGCCTGACGTGCCTTTTTAACCGATTCGGCCACTGCGGATCGTTAGGTTGGCAAGGTCGAATTTATATAAGCAGTAAATTCGACCTTGCCAACCGAACGATCCTCTGTGGCCGAATCGGTTAAGGCACATCAGGCTATATGACGGTTCCGGGATAGGATACAGTTTCGAATCCTGTCGGAGGACGAATATTTTCAATGAAAATTTCTCCGACATTCAGACCGGTAAATGTTATTTAATACTGTTTATTATAAACAGAGCATTTACTTAAATATTTGTATCTATAAAAAGAATGTTAAACATAAAAATGTCTTTAAATAATTGTCGGACTTTGTCCATTTCATTATATATATATATATATATATATATATATATATATATATATATATATATATATATATATATAGCGGCGACAGTCTGTTTCATGCTTCAAGGCACACTTCTGGCCATCTTCAACGAATTGTTGCCGCTTTGTATTGACCTCAGTGTCCGCTTTTATATTTACAAGCACTCTATCCCTGTTATTGATCACTTTTTCCATAAATATAGCGTATCATAAAACTACATTTTACCATTGTTTGTGTGTATATATATATATATATATATATATATATATATATATATATATATATATTTAATCGCTTAAATGTTATTTTAATGGATACCCATATTTAAATAGACATTTCGTTTACTGGAGTGAAAATTCGAGAAATTTTATTGAAAAAAGATTCTACCTCAGGTAGGATTCGAATCTGCGTTCTCTTAGCAGGCAAAAAACGTCGTTAGATTCGATGTACTTTAGACCAACTCGGCCACGAAGGACCTCGCCGCTTATAAGGCACTATTTTTGTTCGATTAGCGAGACCCTTCGAAATAATAAGAAATATATGGTGTTTATCATGGAGTTTTTTTTTTTAATAAAACGTTGTAACTAGTTCGATTCTTGCCAGGTATTCTAGAAAATAATTGGCGTCGGACCGTGGAATAATGGTCACAAAACTCGACCCGAAAACCTTAATTACTATGATTAGATCGGTCCTCACTGGACGCAGTGTACTTGTGGCTTATTAACAAACTGAGCTAATCTAAGTGATATATACATACATATATATATATATATATATATATATATATATATATAATATATATATAATCAGGGACGTGCCATCTAGGTAGGAAAGTTAGGCAGTGCCTACGCTAAAGAAAATAGATCAGCAGTTACATTTTCTTTCTGTGGCAAAATATAACCTAATCCAACAAAATTATGATAGTTATTTTGACTTTTCTATATTTCTGAGATTTACATTATTTACATTGTTCGGACTGTTGTCCGCATCTTTAATGGCATATTCACCACGTTTCGGCCCGTGGACTGAAATTAATGGGTCAGTTCGAAATTCCAATCACTTGAAGAAGGCCGGAGCGTACAATGGCCGAAAGTTCGTGAATATGACACTGTTCGGACTGCTGTCCTCATCTTTAATGTAAATAGTTACTCTGATTATTATGCATAAAATGTTACATTTTTGTTGATTTACTTCATAAACTCACAAGCTGCCTAGCCTGAGTAACTACTGACGACACGTGTTTTATATACATACATACATACATATATATATATATATATATATATATATATATATATATATAAAAACAAGTTTGATTAAAAAGAACTAAGAACGTCTGTTTGCTTAATTTTTTATTGTATCATTCCAATTTTCAAATAAGGTGTTGAGTATTCGGCTCCAACTTGTGGGAAAATGTCCGAATTTCATCTTTTGTTATTGTTTTGTTCAAGTACTTTCGACAATCGCTGTTATTATCAAGAACCAATGTGGTGTCTGTGTGATAATTAGAGATCCTTTTGACACCACATAAACACCACATTGGTTCTTGATTAAGCAGACAGACCTTGTTGGTTCGTTTTAATCAGGCTTATTTTGTGAATATTTGTTGCCTCAATATACCTTATATGTAATTTGTGTGTGTATTATAATGAAGAGGTTCAAACAAATGATGAACTTACCTGAGAGAATGTGGTGGTAGAATTTTGTCTTTCTCTACTGTTTCTATGGCCATCGTTACAGCGCCAACACTTGTTGTCCAACCAAATGTTGACAAGTAACCGTGTCTGGGAATCAATAAGCCGATTTTATATTTCCTATGACATTCACAAGGAAGTATGGCGAATATTGCCAAAAGAACCACAAGTAAAGAGAGAAATTTTAAACTGTCCATACTGAAATATTTTGACGCTCGACTCAATCAGTTTTTGTCAAATCTTCTATTCTTTACTTGTTATGTATAATAAAATATTCAACGTTCATTCCAACAACTTAAAAAAAAAAGTGTTTCAATGGACCTTGTAAAAGCGAATGAAAAATCGGTTTTATTTCCAAGGTAATATTTCAGTAACAATTGGCAATCGTTTGAAACGTTTGAGAAATGGATATTTTATTTTTCATTTTCTTTTACCAAACAAAATAGCCGTTGATTTTTGCATTAAACGAATCAAAACAGTTGCTTATTTATTCTCATTTTTTTTCCTTTGCCGCCTGCACCTGCTAAATGTTCAGCTCGTTCGTAAGATATTTTGATCTAAAACTAATTGCGTTTTGCTTTTTCCTTCCTCCTTGGTCAGCTTCAACAACCAGTCTCTGCTCGCAAGCAGCGTCTTTACTTCGTACAAACATGAAGAAGAGTGTTGCGGGCTTTGGTAAAAATGTACCCACTCCTGGATATCTAAATCTTCTGTGGCTCATCAACAATATTCGAGGCAATTAATTAAATGCCTCTCATCTGCGAAATGGCATCCCAATAAACAAGGAGCGAGCAATTCACTGAGGATTAACGCTGACCTCACGATAGCTTCTTTTTTCTTCTTTTTTTTTTTGTTCGTCTCGTCTTTTTGTCTTGTCTTTCTTAATATGTTCTCGCTGCAATTCTTCTTTCTTTTACAGTTTTTTTTCTTCCATTCTCTCTTTCTTTATTTTACCTCTCAGTTTCCTCCAATTGTTTTCTCCCACTTTTCAATTTTGCCTTCATTTTTTTGTAACATGCTCGAACCGGTTTGCTTTAGTCGTAAAATCCAATAAGCATCATCAGTTACACCTGAAACCTTCGGACAAACTATGACTTAGCGAACAAATGATAAAAAGTTAGTTACTTTTTTATGTTCCCGGTATTTTATGACCCCCTACTGATTTTGTTTAATTATTATTATTATTATTATTATTATTATTATTATTATTATTATTATTATTATACATTTCATAACAAGATAGATATACCACTCTGTTGATGGAACTTAAAATAAGCCGTTTGAATCCTAAGCAGAGGGGTAAGTCACCCCGAAGGAAGCCATCTACTGGGTGGATGCTTGTAGTCTCAACTATAAACCCGACTAATGTTTATCTGTGACTAAAGTATAAATCCGACCAAAGTTTACCCAAAGACTCCAGTAAAATTCCAACCAATATTTATCTATAAACTAAAGCATAAATCCGACCAAAGTTTACCCATAGACTCCAGTATAATTCCAACCAATATTTATCTATAAACAAAAGCATAAATCCGACCAAAGTTTACCCATAGACTCCAGTATAATTCCAACCAATATTTATCTATAAACTAAAGCATAAATCCGACCAAAGTTTACCTATAGACTCCAGTATAATTCCAACCAATGTTTATCTACAAACTAAAGCATAAATCCGACCAAAGTTTACCTATAGACTCCAGTATAATTCCAACCAATATTTATCTACAAACTAAAGCATAAATTCGACCAAAGTTTACCCATAGACTCCAGTAAAATTCCAACCAATATTTATCTACAAACTAAAGCATAAATCCGACCAAAATTTACCCATAGACTCCAGTATAATTCCAACCAATATTTATCTATAAACTAAAGCACAAATCCGACCAAAGTTTACTTAAAGACTCATGTATAAATGCAACCAATGTTTACCTATTGTCTCGAGTATAAATCAGATCAACATTTACCTATAGACTCAAGTATAAAACCGACCAATTTACCGACAGAATTAGGTAGAAATCCGATCAACGTTTATATATGGATTTTCTATTACAAAGAAACCTAATCACAAGACCTCTTTCTGGTACCAGTGTACTGATTGGGATTCATTTTGTGACTTTATTCGAGATTCCCCTTGGATTGATATTCTTAACCTTCCTATTGAGAATTGTGCCACGGAGATTTCTTCGTGGATGAAAGCCAGCATTAATGCTTTTTGTACCTTCTCGCAAATATTAGGTGAAATACACCAGCTTGTTTAACCTCTATAGCGCATGGGAATCACTTTTTTCGGGTGTACCAGCATGGTAATTTCGATCCCAACAGACGCCTATTTGTGACTGCTTGAAAAGGCTAGGTTTTTGTTTGCTGATAGAATGTGGCACTGTATAGCCTTTAACAAATTTAGTTCAAGCGGTTCTTTGATATGTTAAATAAGAGTAAGTTTTCTATCCATCCTCTATTCATTCAGTTTGAAGTGTTAATATCTTCTGCTGATAACACAGAATGCTTTGCTCGCAAATTATCTTTAAATACTTCACTTGACTCATCTGAAATAATTTTACCTGACTTTCCACTTAGAACTGCGTTTCTATTGTGTGGGATGCATATAACTCTGTCCATGTTTTTTTATCATTTTTAGCAACCGGCTCCTCACAAAGCATGTGGACTTGATGGTATCCATGTAATAGGCCTTAAGAAATGTGCTTCTGAACTGTCTCAGGTTCTCTCTAAACACTACAATAAATGCCTTGCTTCTTCTTGCTTTCGTGCTTGTTGAAAATCCTCTTCTGTTGAGTCCCGTTAACGACGTTAACTGCATCCAACAGCAAGGCCTCTGATCAGGAGGTTTTGAGGAAGCGTGGAATCACCTCTTAATTGCTGGTGTTCCCAGGTCCACTCTGACCCGGGGTAATGGCACCTGTCGGGGTCCCAGCTCTTGGCAAATAGTGAACTTCCAGCTCTTTCGTCCTGGGTATGACGGTAAACTGCATCCGCGTCCATGGGTATGACGGTAAACTGCATATGCATGCTGGGTGCGGCGATAAACTATGTCCAACAGAAAGGCTATTTTTGAAAAAATAAGGTTGTCGGCTAGACGTTTTTGGAAAAATAGTATTACCAGCTATACGTTTTCGAACAATACATTTTTGACAACCAAATGTTTCCAGCAATACATTTTTGGAAACCAATTGTTTCCACAGGAATACATTTTTGAAAATCAAATGTTTCCACAGCAATACATTTTTGAAAACCAAATGTTTCCAGCAATACATTTTTGAAAACCAAATGTTTCCAGCAATACATTTTTGACAACCAAATGTTTCCAGCAATACATTTTTGGAAACCAATTGTTTCCACAGGAATACATTTTTGAAAATCAAATGTTTCCACAGCAATACATTTTTGAAAACCAAATGTTTCCCGCAATACATTTTTGAAAACCAAATGTTTCCCGCAATACATTTTTGAAAACCAAATGTTTCCAGCAATACCTTTTTGAAAACCAAATGTTTCCAGCAATACATTTTTTGAAAACCAAATGTTTCCAGCAATACATTTTTTGAAAACCAAATGTTTCCAGCAATACATTTTTGACAACCAAATGTTTCCAGCAATACCTTTTTGAAAACCAAATGTTTCCAGCAATACATTTTTTGAAAACCAAATGTTTCCAGCAATACATTTTTGAAAACCAAATGTTTCCATAGCAATACATTTTTGGAAACCAAATGTCTCCACTGCAATACATTTTTGAAAACCAAATATTTACGGCAATACATTTTTGAAAACCAAATGTCTCCAGCAATATATTTTTGAAAATCAAATGTCTCCAGCAATACATTTTTGAAAACCAAATGAAAGTCCCTCAAAATCATTTTCGGCATAAAATGACCCCTAAGGTTGGAATGCCGTTAAACAAAACAACCAAACGAAACCTCGTCTGTTGTTCCAGTCTTTAAGAACTCAAACCATTTGATCCTTCTAAGTATCAGCCTATTAGCCTTCTACCTATTTTTGGTAAAGTACTAGAGTCTTTAGGAGAAACGGTGGAGTAGTGGACAGCGGCTCGGATTGAGGAATCGGAGAGCCGAGTTCGAATTCCAGTCAAATCCACTGCATTCACTTACGTGCTAATACTCTTGGGAAAGGCATGAATCCTCTTTTTCTCTCCCCCAGCTATGAGTAAATAGCAGGACAGGTCGGGTTTTTATAACCTTGGATGACAACTGGTCTACCGTAGAAAGAAATGGCAACCTAACGCGGGAAAAATCTGCCTCGTCAGTCATGTATCGAAAGATACATGATCGCCTAAGCGTGTATCACGCATGGCACATTATTGACTGACTGTTTAGAGTCATTAATTAACTCTGAATTGGTTAAGCAGTTCACATAGGAGGGTCTTCTTTCAGATAAGTAATGTTTTTTTTCTAGGTCAACTGCTGGTGTGTTAATGATTATTGCAGAAATAATCCATCAATCTCAAATAAGAATAATAAAGCTCGGGTTATTGCTTTGAACATCTCAGGAGCATTTGACAGGTTTTGGCAGACTGGCTTCCTTCACAAGTTGAAAGGTGTGGTATGTTTGGATAAATTTTGAACTGATTCTGACTTTCTTATCAGCTCGCGAAATGAAAGTTGTCTTGAATAGCCACTATTCTAGATCTATTCACATAAGTGGAGGTGTTCCCAAGGGCTCTATACTTGGACCAACGTTGGTTCTAATTTTCATAAATGACCTTCAGGATGTCATCAGTTGTCAATGTATATATGATAATAACAGAACTATTTACTTCTGTCTTAATAGTCTAATCGGTTCAATAAAGTCTCGGATGATCTCAAAAATATCCTACAATCTGTTGTTAAATGGGGCAAGGTGTGGCTTGTTAATTTGAACGCCTCAAAAACGAAATTGGTCTCTTTTAATCATCTGAAAGAATCCTTTTTACGTTCATCAACATGGCTGATGTTAACCTTCAGGTGGGTGACTCATTGCGCCTTGTCGAACTAATGTTTTCATCTTACAGGTAGTGGGGAAAGTATATTGAATCAATTGCTAAGTTTGCAGCTAAGAAAGTTGATTCATTATGTCGTGCTAAACAATTTTTCTTGCCAGAATTTATCTTACATATCTATACGTCTACCATTCGACCTTGTTTTGAATGTTACTGCCACATCTGGTCTGGTACTCCAGTTATATATAGAGAGGCTCTTGATAAAGTCCAAAGAAGAATCTGCAATGTTATTGTTCCTGACCTGGCAAATCGACTTCAGTTCCTTTACCACCGCCGTAATGTAGCTTCATTGTGTCTTTTCTATAAAAAACGTTCATAGTAATTGTTCTCATGAAAATTTCTCTATGCTACTTAGACTTTATGTATTTAAGCGCAGTACTAGATTGGCGGCAAGGTCTCATCAGTTTACAGTTAAAATGGCTAGATGTAACCGTAAGTTCTATGCTAACAGTTTCTTCTCTCGTACTTCTTACTTGTGGGACTTTTTTCCGGCTTCTTGATTCCCAATCAACTTTGATCTTCAAAAATTTAAATGCGGTTTTAATGGTTATCTTCTGTCTTAATTCTTATTTTTTATTGTCCACTCTAGTTTTTGTCATATTCTCTAACACTCAGTAAGCTCTTGCATTCTAGTGCCTTGCTTAGGGGGAAATTATTTAAAAATGACTCGAGTATAAATTCGATCAACGTTTATGTATCTTCGCAAGTGCAATAAAAACAGATTTCGACATTAAATGACTAAAAAACAAAAACAAAAAAAAAACAACAATATGACATAAAATCCACCAACCCAAGCTAACGAAATATATTAGTACACTTGGCTTAGGACGGCACAAGCAAAATACAAGAAATTGCGATGAAAAGGTTTTATTACATCGATCTTCTAATTGGAAGTTGCCTTCTACCTCAAAAATTAGGATTCGAAATCATGGATATTTACTTGGAGTTCGAATGTCGACCTCGTGAAAAAAGCACCCACCCACAATCCAAAGCAAAAATTATATGTTATAAAAATAAATAAATAAATAGACTTGTTTATTTCTAAATCACGGTAACAAATTTAAAAACATTGTAACAATATTAAAAAAATAACTGATTTCCTGACCAAAATGTCGCATCGCATTAGAAGTGTTCGAGACGGCATAAAAATACAAATAGCCAAAAAGTTATTTTTCTGCATGGATATAAAGTAAAAAATGTTAAAATAAAAATAAAATATTAACAGACTAAATAAAAATAGTTGAATTTGAAAAATTAAAATTAAAATTATACATTTGAAAGCTGAAAAACCATCGTGTTTGAACAGCAGTATAACTGTTACGGTTTATGGTAAAATGACTTTGAGGCCAGTATTTTAAAATGCAGGTAAAAAAAAAAATCACGAAAAAAAAAGAAACAGGACAATATTAGCTCTGTTTCTGTGTATTTCTTTAATAGACTATTTTTTTAACCCTAACCCTAATATCTCAAATCCTAACCCCTAACCCCTAACCGTAACATCCCAAATCCTAACCCTTAACCCCTAACCCTAACATTCCAAATCCTAACCTCTAACCCTAACATACCAAATCCTAACTCTTAACCCCTAACCCTAACATACCAAATCCTAACTCTTAACCCCTAACCCTAACATTCTAAATCCTAACCCTTAACCCTTAACACTAACATCCCAAATCGTAACCCTTTACCCCTAACCATAACATTCCAAATCGTAACCCTTAACCCCTAACCTTAACATCCCAAATCCTAACCCTTAACCCCTAACCCTAACATCCCAAATCTTAACCCCTAACCCTAACATCCCAAATCCTAACCCTTAACCCTAATATCCCAAATCCTAACCCTTAACACTTAACCCTAATATCCCAAATCCTAACCCTTAACCCCTAACCTTAAAGACTGCGGGAATAGTAGAAATCTCGGTGCTGTTATGGATCTACAATATTTGGATTTAGTGTAAACAAAAACATTTATGCCTCGTGACATCGAAATTATTGACAGTATTAAGCGTGGTTGTTAGCAATATCTGGGAAGATGATTAAGAGGACGGAAAGTGCGATCCAGAAATCCGAAGGCACTTTAGGATAGCGAAAGATGCCTTCCAAAAGTTGGCCAAAGTGTTAAGAAGAAGCGTGGTTAATAAATCTGCTACAATGGGTTCATGCATACCAAACATGTCACTCGCAAAACCAAGTTGTGACCGTTTTTTTCTTTCTAGCCAAAATTGTGACATTTTCTGCGACTTTATTACCGGTCACGGTATTTTAGTGTTGGTATAATGTTGATAAGGTCTTAAAATCTTTGTGGGAATTAATAAAGTAAGGTAAGCTTAAAAAAAAAGAAGAAAAAAAAAGTACGAGACAAGACAGAAAAAGGATGTAAGAAGACTGATACTTCTCAGCTATTTTGACATATATTTTTTATGTAAAACTTGTTCATTTGCCTTAACATGCGATTAGCTTCGGGCGGCGAAGGAATTAGTGTTAAAAAAAATCAATTATTATTTTAAAACAGCTTTGCAGAAGGAGATTTTCTTGCTTGGTAAAGATTGTACCATTTAAGGCATGTGTCCTTGAGGGGAAGTAATTTGATTGAAACAACCAATCAAATTAATAGTAATTGATGGTGTGTCACAGTGATGGCGCTTGTTGCGTAGGAACGTTTTCATTCGGCAACTCAAAACAAAAGACAATTGAAAATAAGCAACGCTTCTTCACAATGGTTGCCATAAACACGCCATTTTTTTATTTTCTAGTGTCGAATGAAACTAATTCCTCTTTAAGGTTTGAATCGCTGAATAATGAAATCACAGAATTATTTGTTAATTACTCTGCAAATGAAAACGACCTGAATAAAGGGGGGAAATTCTGGTCTTGATATATTAAACAACAATCCAATGGCTTTACAAAGTATAAGGAAACATAATGTTAGAAAAGAAAAGTAGTTATGAAGAAACCAATTTTATTATTTTATGTAAGATGATCCCAGTAAACATTTGACTCGAAAGCATCCTTCTGTTGTCTTTGATCAGCCATTCACTCATTCAAAAGGTTTACTCGTTGCTTATTTTGCCTTCACTATGTCCTGTGAGAGTTAAATTCTCCAGGCTCTCTTTCCTCATTAAGTGCCCCAGAACGGTTCCTTTCTTATTGTAAGTACTCTTAGGTGTTTAATACACCGGGATCTTAATGATTGGGTAAGTTAGAATTTTTCTCGATATACAACGAACGATAAATACGCGGCTGGTGTAACGGATAGCAACTCGAAAATACCGTTGGAAAAAGTATGAATCTGTTTCTTCTCCCTCTGATATGGATTAAATAGTAGAAGGCATCTGCTTATCTAGCGAGATAAACGTATCGCTCTGTATGTTCAACATTCAGTATTTTGGTGGGGGAAACTGGAGTGACCTCTCCGGGGTGAAGTCCTGGGCGATAGTATATGTAGGTCGTCTGCTGCCCAGAGTATATGCCCCGCCTCTCGCCCGTACTGGCAAGATCGAAAGAAATACAGGGCATTACATTTGGGGATGCCCTGGCTCCAGAATATTGACATCCAACCTCCTTCGTGGTACCACTACGATTTTTTTTTGTCTGGATTTACTTCCATAGCATTTTCAGTGTTTTGGGTATGACCGCAAGGCAGCGGAGTTTTAAAATCAGGTTTTTCCTTCCCTTAGATGGACTGCATTCCTAGGCTGTCGAGCTCCGTCTACCCGAAGCAGCTGGTGATGAGGCGCCAGTTTTCCGTCTTCGCCCATACTTATAGTTTGGAGCTTGACTTAGTTGTCAGAGGCTATTTGAGACGCATGCCATGGAAGTATTTTATAGATAGTGGGGTGCTTGTCCCCAATATCACCCCCGGCTGTGACATCCTTCGAAACATGTATAAAGTACGTATATACATTTTATACGTGTTTTAGATAGCTCCCCACAAAAAAATAATAAATAAGAAGACAGATTATATTATGTTCATCCATGGATGACAACCAATCTTGGGAGAAAGACAACTCTGAATATCATTATTATTATTATACAATAAACGGAGGATAATAAAAGCGGGGGGTCAGAAATAAGTTAACGGTTTAAAGGTCAACGCTCGGAACCAGCAAAATGTATGAGCAATTTTTACATTCATTAAGTCCTGAAAAGAAGATATTTATATGCAATAAAAACATAATAAAAAACTAAACAAAAGGAACTTGTTGGTCTTTCCCAACGAAACATATATTAAAACACGTTGGCTCCCATACAATGCACCGGAGTGTCATGGTGGTATATCTGCAAGGACCACTCAACCTGCCGATGGGTCGTTTTTCTATGAGGATTTTTGGGAGTTGGATGCTATGATTGATGACATATGAGATCATGGTACACCAGAACCACACCCCCGCAAAAAATGTTTAATATTTTTTACTTTTTTGTCATTTATTTAGTTTTCCTTTTGGAATTTCTACTGTTGTTTTTGGGGGTCATTTTTTTTATTTTTGCGCACAAAAAACTGTAACTTGCATTTAAGTAAAGTAAAAGATTAAGTAAATAGAAAATTTAATTGGCAAAACATTATGAAATTAAAAAAAGGTATCAAAATAATGTCTACAACCAGTAAATTAAATAAGAATCCTGATCTATTAAAAATCACATTCCTAATAAAAAAAAAACAACATATTTCTCATGTCTGGCTTCTTGAAAAAGATATAAAAGAAAAAATATGGAAGCACATATTGCTACAATACTCGGAAAAATTGAATTGATTCTTATTTTATTTGTCTCTTATTAAAACACTCAAGGCAAAGAGAAGGATTAGTTTCATATTCAGCACAAAATGTATTGAATTTTTTGGTTCTTTTATCGCCTTTTCCCTAATTGTTTACCTCACTTAACTATATCAAGAGTTAAGGTATAATGTTGGGACCCTGGGACAACAAGGGAAATAAGTTTTGGAAGCCAACGTGTTAAAGAGAAGTTGCTGCCAAAATACACAACAATATATATGTATATATATATTATAATTCTTGCAACATTTATCTTCGAGTGTTAAATTATCTCTTAACTTAAATAAATGGTCCTAAAAGCTACTACGTTTGCTTATTTCAATATCGATTCAACACACGTTATATAATTCTCTTCACATTGTGAATATTGCAGATTTATTTTGATAAGATGTCACACATTAACACAAAAAACAATCAGCATTTCGTGTATTCTACTAAAAGTCTCGCATATAGAAACATTAAACGTGGTTTTACTTTTGCCATTTCATTGTCGACGTTTATTTAATGAGCAAATTATAATGAGATGATTATTCATTTGGCCTAATAATTGCGAATTACGAATATTATACATATATTTTTTTTACCTCTTTAGCCAGCGTTCCCTGATGATCCGCTTAGGTGAAACCTTGGTAGGTTTGTCTGGCTCTCTAGGTTTAACTATATATATATATATATATATATATATATATAATAAATTTAATTTTCAATTTAGGTCAGCGATTCGGTAGCGAATTATGCATCGAAAAATAATTCATATTTATCAGTATCTCACTCATTTAAACCGTTATTTAACTCCTCTCTTTAAAACTTCTGTTAAAGTTTAGTCCCCACCTTCACCTGTTCTTCTTTCTTCTGTTACACCTCTCTCTAAAGCTTTCATACATTTCCCTCTCACACTTGTTCCCCACTCTCACATAAACTCTCAATAAAATTTTTATATTTTCCGATTTCTTTTTGAATTTGTAGGTCTGATGAATTGGATCGTGATTACGATTCCAATGTAAGAAATTATAACCATGGAATATTAGTGTTTGAGCCTTTTTATTATATTATTACTCTGTCCTGGACATTGAGTTCTATCTGGATTCTATCCTCTTGGAGATATATATATATATACGAGGGTCATTCAATAAATAAGGTGAATTTTTCGGTATAAGGACTTCTAATACAGATAGAAGCTTACTTTTTTTTTTTACTTCTTTTTCACATGGATTTAATTTCTTTTTCAGATTAAAAAAACTTTCAGAGTTTTGGCGATTAACAAAGATGGCCGACAAGAAGCATGCTCCAGGATTGAACAGCGGTCAGTTATCAAGTTTTTGGTTGCTGAAGGATGCAAACCCGTTGAAATTCATAGGAGAATGTCAACTGTGTATGGTGCCACATGTTTCAGCCAAAAAATATCTACAAGTGGGCTAAATTGTTTAAAGAAGGACGGAGCAGTGTTGAGGATGAAGACAGGCCTGGGAGGCCTACAGAAGTGAGGTCTCCTGAGGTGATCGAATCAGTCAATGACCTCATTCAGTCTGACAGAAGGGTGACAGCGGATGACATTGCAAGGACTTTGAGCTTATCTGTTGGGACAGCACACAAGGTCAGCTGCCGGTGGGTGCCAAAGATGCTTACTGAAGAGCACAAACAGTACAGCAGCCCAAACGGTGCAGACCATCAACGAGCTGGGCTGGGAACTGCTCCCTCATCCCCCTTACAGCCCAGACCTTTCCCCTTCAGACTTTCACCTGTTTGGTCCCTTGAAAGCGTTCACGAGAGGTACGAAGTTTAAAAGTGACGATAAAGTCAAAAGTGTTGTGAGCGACTGGCTGAGGCATCAGTCCAAAGATTTTTACGCTGAGGGAATACGGGAAGCTTGTGCACAGATGGGGAAAGTGTGTGACAGTGCTGGGAGACTACGTTGAAAAAATAAGTAAGCTTCTATCTGTATTAGAAGTCCTTATATCGAAAAATTCACCTTATTTATTGAATGATCCTCGTATATAATGTGTGTGTGTGTGTGTGCAAACATTTCTGTATTTAATATTTAAAAAATACCTTTCTGTAACTGAAATTAAGTTGGACTGCCAAAATAATGTCTCCTTGGTACTTTATTTGGCTTATTGTTTTCACCTTAATGAAATTGCCAAGAACTTTCTGAATTAATATTTAAATGTATCCTTCTGAATTTAAAATCAAAATGATTATTTCCTTTTGTTTGAATTTCGGAGATGATGAGTTACCTTTATTTACATTCAGGCTATTGTCCCCATCTTTGTTATTATCGTAACGTTTCGGTCAATGGGACAATAGGCTAGTAGGATAAAGCGTTGGTTCGTGAATTTGGTGTCATAGTAAGTGTGCGTTCAATCCTTAGCCCGGGTAGTGTGTACTCAGTGAAAACGGGGCCAGTAATAATTGAGCAGCACTAAAAATAAGAATATCTCTAGACATGGGCAATGGAAAGTGAACAGTCTATCGTTGTCGATTAAATAAAGGGTAAATATACACTGGATGAAGGCCAGGGGTGCACAATAGATGAAACGTTATAACAACGACGAGGACAATAGACCGATTGCAAATAACCATTATTTCTTTATTAGTTTATTTAGCCTAAGGGTCTAAACTTGAGAGAATTGACTTTCGCTATTCAATATTCCAAAGTATATTTCTATATTTAAAGATTAAACTTGGTAGTTTATTTGGACAATTGTTATCAGCTTTGAAAAATTGAGGTGTGGTACTATTGATCATCTAATTCTTTTTTTTTATTCAGAAGCAATACTAAGCAATTTAATCGGATTTTAAGCACTTTTTTCTTAATAATATTTTTCTTGCCCAGATAAACAAACTGTTTTAAACAAAATGTTGGAATAAGCTATTTTGTTCATCTCTTGAAAGGAAGGATACGGAAGGAAAGGATCTCAACTTGGGTTTCTTTTTCTCCGTTCTGCATTTAATATATAAAAAAAAATATTTCTGTACTAAAAGACTTACAGCTACATCACGTTGAAACACCGTTTCTCGTACGGTTACCGAAGTTAAGCAACGTCGAGCCTGCTCAATACCTTCAGGATGACCGCTTGGAAATACCAGGCGTTGTACGCTTCGATGCCCGGGTGGTGTAATAGATAATAGCTCAGAATTGTTAATCGGAGAGCCGAGTTCGAATTCCCGTTGGGTTCGTTATATTCATTTAGGCGCAAATAACATTTGGGAAAGGTATGAATCCACCTCTTCTCACCCCAGCTATAGGTTAATTAGTAAGACTTATGTCACTAAACAATTATTATGTCTGCCTCCCCCCCCCAATTCTTACAATGTAAAAATATTTTCCGGCTTTAAAGTGTTGATAAGCTGTAGAAAGCGAATCAATCAATAAAAATAACAAATTAAAGCATATCTTCTGTCGCACTTCTCGCTTGTGGAACTCTCTTCCACTTAACTTAGAAAATAATGATTGCCATTGCATTTAAATTTTGGAAGGTCAAAGTTAAGTGGAATTAAGATGGAAAAGAATTCTGTATGGAATTAAAACCACAAGTGCAATTTTTTTCAAAGGGCTATAGACATTCTTAATAAACCTATTGGCGTGTTTATTGTTGCGACTTGTTTAAAGTCTTCGTCAATGATGGTATGTCAACTTTAGATCAATTTTAGAGAATGTTTTCATGCCTGCAAGGGAATCCAAAGTCCATTCTACATTGGGGATAGGATATGAGTCTGCGCATATTCTGTGGTTTGCACCTATTTTGTAGTCATTACAAATACGAATACCCCCATCCTTCTTTCATAAAATTACTAACAGGGAGGCCCATTTGCTCCCTCCTGGTGGAACTTGTTCAAGTAGATCTTGTTCCAGTAAGTCTTTTTAGTTTTTAAACAACTATTGGTAGTAGATGAACTGGCACTTTTCGTACTTGAAAATATGAGGGCAGGGGAGACATTTGCCTTTAGTCTTAACTTTGCTTCATACTTTTTTAACATTCCAGTTTCTTCTGCCTTAGCATTGTTTACCAATTTTGTCAAATTTATGTTCAATACATCATTTCCTATTAGACCATGATTCTTTTTACAGTTTGCCACAATAATTGATAATATGTCAAACGTATTTTTTAGTTCCACGTAGGCTTCAAAATAGCCCAACGTTTTTGTCACGGATCCGTCGAAGTGATTCAGTTGGACAAGGCTTTTCTTTAATCTTGGTTTTCCTTATTTCTTCCAGAAATTTCTGAGTATCAACATCACGTCACTTCCCGTATCGAGTTTCATGTCCGATAAAACATTATTGATTCGAATTTTTAATAGCCCTTTCTCATTTCTTTTTTTCAATGAAAATACGTCCATACTTATTTCTTCATTTTGTTGGACCGTCTCTACGTTTTTCTTTTTGGATTTACACATACGTTTAAAATGAAAAAAAAAGTACACAGTATTTTGTTTTTTTTTCTTTATCGCGTATGTGTCCATTTTCTCTACCAGATCCATAGCTTTTGTTCTATTAAATTTTCGAATCAATTCTTGTTGCTGAACAAATTCGACACGCTGTTCTAGTGACAACTTTCCCCAGTTGTAAATGTATTAGATTCATTTGCTGATATTCCTCATTTTGAAGGCCATTTACCAATTTCATTTGAATCAAATCCTCTTCAAATTACTGATTTTTCGATCCCAGTTTCTCAAATTCACAATATTTAGTGAACTGTTTTAAACGAAGAACGTATTCAATAACTGGTTCATTCACTTTTTGAGAAATGTCCATGAACTTAGCTCTCTCTGCATTCAATAGTTTTTTTTTCTTAGGTGCTATTTTTCTTACTATTAGTTGACTTATATCATCATTTTCTTCAACTGTCTTGAGTATGCATTTGCTGATAATTTTATGATGGCCTCACAACCAGCAATTGCCAAGAAGAGATAAGTTATTTCGTTTTTTCCCCCAACTGATTTCAAATCCTTTAGCTTTTTTTGTTTTAACTTTAACTGCTAGTAGCCTAAGTCACGCTTGTGTGTACTCATAATTATCAAGTGATAATTGTTCACTCAGTTCTTTATCTTATCGGCGACGCCATTGTGGTATAGTGTTACTCATAGGAAGTAGTATGCACTCAACCACCTCCTGGGTAATAGCTATGGCTACTTATAGTCTTTGTTACTTCACATGTAAATGAGTCACCTCAGTATTTAAATCTTCGTATCAGATATTTTACAGTAAGTGGTTTTCTTTCACCATTTTTGGGTAGCAATGCATTTGTCATAAAAATAAAATATGTTCATGATGATGCCCAGTTCTGCAATATTCGACTAAAATAGCCTACTAGTATTGCTCAGAAGCTGTAGTCACGTTTGATAAAATTAGCTTTCTCACAAAGAATATCAGGGATTATACTAATCAGAAATTAGTCTTAAACATAGTGACGGTCCGGGCAAGATGAACTTCGGCGCCCTTACAAGTATAATCTTTTTAAAAAATCGTCAGCAGAAAAAACCTGAAAATGTAGAATAATGAGTCTATTACAATGTACAACTTAATTCAAGCTAAATGAAACATTCGTTATCCTACCTGAAACATTTTATCTAACCTTTAGATCTGCAAATCTTTTCATGGTACTTTTTACACTCATTTTCTTGAAAAGATCATTTTCTAATGACATAATAGTCAAAGAATTTAATTTGTCTTGTCATGGACGACCGCAAGTATGTTTTAGTTTTGGAAGATCCCAAACACATGGCGGTATGATGACGACCTAAGCCACTGCCTGAGTTCCCAGTACCTTGCGCCGGGCTTGCTTATTAAACGAGTATATACGGTAATAAATTGTGGAAAATCTAGACTAATTCGTGAGGATTACATGTGTTTGGCCTCGTGGCCAATAATAAAGTCACAGGAAAAAACCTACAATTAATTTATGAATTCAAATTTCAAGTTCTGCTAAGATTGCTTACTAGATTACACTAAACTAATTTCGCAGATCTTAGCTAACGTGATGTGTTCAATGCTTATTGGATACGCCAATTTTTTATCCTATACTTTGAACAATAAATGAGAGCGATTTGACTATTAAATTATATTTTTTAAATCTTATTAGAACCTTCAAAATTTTGGTCAAATCTTATTTCTTGCGTCTGCAGGTGATCATAAATTAGTATAGGAAATTTTAGCGTCTTTTTGCCGTGAAAAAGACATGGATTTGGAAATTCTTGCAAAAATCAAATAATTGTCGGGTTTTAATGAAACTTTTTAGGGTTTATTCACGAATGAATTAAATTATTTTAGAAATGTTTCTTTTTTTTTAGAAAATTTTGCTAATTTTTTTTAGATCTGATAACCCCACACAATTATTTAATTTTTATGAAATTTTGAGAAGGGCTTAATGTTTATATTATTTATAAGCAGAAGTCATTGGCGAATTTAAATTTCATTTTTTTTTGTAAAACAGGAGCCCACCCCATTACAGAAAATCTGCTCTGTATCGTAAAATAGAAAAAATGCAATAAAACTAAGAAATTATTTAATTAGAGAAGCTTTTAAATGTTTTTCATGAATAAGATATATTATGAAAACTATTGTCTTAAAATTATTTCGATGAATAATGAATTTTTACAAGAATAGTTTTCATTCTTTCAAAATTTTAATTAGAATAATTTATAAAATTTTAAAACTTTAAAAATTCTGTATTAATTTGCACTGATTAGATGATATTGTTATTAAGTAAAAACTATATTAACTAATCATAAATAGAAACGCTTACTACAATTCAGTGACCCCATTATTTTAAAAAGAATTTCGAATTTGTGTGTGTGTGTGTGTGTGTGTAAACATGTTGATTATTATAAATATGGACGTTCATACACGAAATTATCAGAAAATTAGCTATAAAATAACCTATAGTAAATTTAAAGCCAAAGGTCCTAAAATTCAATAAAATATTAGATTACGGAGAATATTTTTCTAAATTTTTAAGATAACTAAATAGTTAAAAATATGTATATATATATAAGTGGCACTTACGTTATAGTCAAGTAATTTTTACAGATATGTTCCCCGTAGGAAAAAAATAACAAACATATGTCTATCGAGGTAGTTGTCAACATCTCATAAAAACAGCCACCACCTTGTTAAAAAATGCTTTTCCGCAATATTTAAGCTAAAAATAAGCAATATTTGATTCAAATCAGACTAATTAAACTTTAAATCTTCCTCAGATAAAATTTCAGAAAAGCATATATTATTTTTGAAAGATATTCATTAATGAGAATTACGTTGTGCTGAGAGAAGTGTAGCTATGGCTAAAATCAGCCATTTTAGCGATAGAAAAACTCTTTCAAATCAACTTAAACTCTTTTTGAAATACAGTAACATATTTTGCCTATTTGGAATATCAAATTTAATCTATTAGCTTAAAATTAAAACTAAAATAAAAGCTTCAAGAAAGATTTTTCATTTTGTCGGAGTTAGCTCCTCCTCAGTTTCCTTAATCCTTCAACAGGGGTCTCTCTCCCCTGACTATAAATACTGGCTGACCCTTCGCCTCTCTCTCTTTTTTCGACTCAGGCCTTGGGTCGCTATCGCACAGAGACGAGGAAAAATCGTTCTTTTTCCACTTACACCAATATGTGACCTCTCACAGATACAGCGTTTTCCAAATTCTGGGAACATCGCTAAGAACAATACACGTACGTACGAACATTTACAACACACGCACATAATTGCTCCATACAAACTCTATGTAACTGTTCATGTCTTTGTGTGACTCGTTATTAATATATATTTGTTTACCCATGTATATCGGTCTTGTTTGTTTTCTTTGGACTTCATTTAAGTCCGACATTCCCATGTAGCTGGACCGGCCAGCAGGAAATTTTAACCTTCTGATATCTCTTCACATCTTCACCCCCACGGTCCGCTACAATTTTTTATCGCTTTTCTTTGGATGTACCTACCTTTAATGTATATAAAAATTTTATATAATAAAGAAAGTAAAATTATAAGGAATAATTAAAGGGTAAATAAACATATAAAATAGACTTTTTTATTTCACTTTCTTTTCTGGGGGAGTGTTAAAAAAACGTTTATTAATAAGAAACTGCTAAAATGAAGCCAGACGGTTATAAAAAAAAACTGCTTGAATAAAATTTGATGTGTAAAAATTTGTATATGTCTGATGTTGTAAAACAATATATTAAAATGAAGTTTGACGGTTTTTTTTTTTTTAAAGATAAATGTATAAAATTTAGTTTTCAAAAATTTGTACAAAAGAGGCCGATGGTCTCAACTGAATCGAAGTAAGTGAACATTTTGTTGATAATATTTCTAACTAGAAATACATGAAAATTTAACGGTTTTCCTGTTTAATATTCAGATGAATCTTAATTCTTAATGATTGAATAAGCTCATAGCGGGTACTACAACAATAAAATGTCCATAGAAATTCCCCTATCGATCCTTAAATATTTGAACTTAACAACTTTAACAAAATATTGCAATAACAATAAATATGAATGCTGGTCGTTATTTTAAGAAGTAAGGGGATACAAAGATTTGAAATTGATAGCTATTTCCATTTCACTCTTCCCTTCTTTCTTTCTTTCTTTCTTTTTCTCACTGAAATCAATGATTAACATTTCACATGATTAAAACGGAATGGTCAATTTATGAAGTATTGGTAGGATACGTTAGCCACTTTTACCTTCCCTTATTTCTTAATTCTTTCTAGCCAAATTCAACAGACAATGTTAGTTTATTTAATTTATGGTAAATGGATTTTTGGCGATTGTTTACTTGGCTTCTGTCGTTCGATACTGTGCGTCTGAAAAATGCTACTTTTATCGTGGTCACCTTGATTCTTGGTCTTTTTGCTAAGATCAATGTGTAGTATCTGTTCTCATCAGTTTAATCCGATTCTCTGTCTCTCTACTTCTATCTTCCCTTTTTTCTTTCATTTTCTCATTGAAACCAAGTAATGTCTTTTCCCCTCTTTCTACATGATCAAAACATAATAATCCATTATTTATATTTATGGGGCATTGGCAGGACGTAACGGTCATGCGAACTAAATGAGGAACAAGCACAATTATAATAGTGTTGTTTTTTATGAGCCCAACAAAATTGTAATTAGAATTTGTTATCTTGCTTAGTTGTTTGGCGCACAACGGAAAATTTTGCGCAAGTTTATTTTGTAAATGTTGTATGCAGTATCATATATATATATATATATATATATATATATATATATATATATATATATATATATATATTTACTTTTCTTTCAAATTTCACACCGAAGTAACAGTTTTGTGGGGTTTCTTTTTTTTTGGTTCATTTGCGTCATTCAGAATACACGGGATAAGAGAATTGACGTCTCCCTTTCTTCAGCCCCCACCAAAAAATCCTTTTAAGTACTCACCTCAAACCTCAACATTTGTCATTTGACTTTTTTCGTTAAACACAAGCATGTAATATTTGTGCTTTACATTGTTTTAATATCTTTTTTTTTTACAGTGGGGTTCATCCTGGATAAGCCCCGGGTGCCACTCGAGGTAGAGGCAGTTTATGTGGATAGGAGTGGAAAATAACGGTTAACCCTAGACTTGAAAGGTTAAGATTGTAGTGATCGGGTAAACATCCTTTTATGAGCCGGTTCTGCAAAGCAGTGGTTTTCGCGAAGAAGCTGCTCGTGAGGAACTTACTTATCACCAGTGGAATATGGGAGGGGATGATGGGCGTTTGCTACAATGTGAGTGGTATGGCGGGTCCTAATCGTAAAAGTTAAACATGGCGGAACCATGCAGTTCGTTCAAACACTATCTATGGAAGTAGCGATAGAGCAGTGGGAGGCTTGTTACGTCCCGCCTGTAATAGAGGCGTTGGAGGGTGGCAAATAATTTGTCACCCACAATGACTAGGAGACGCTTTTGGGCTCTATCGATACTGGAAAGTGAGGAATGGACAGGTCCTGCCCAAAAATGACAACAGTACTCCACTTTAGGCCTGATCTGGCACTTGTAAAGGTAGCGGATAGCATGAGGAGTCAGGTACTGGTTGCAGCGACACAGGGAACCGCAGCGCAGATGTTTCCATTTAACAAGATATCGGCTGATATTGATATCGCTACATCGGTTATAGGATGATCCAGAAGTTAGGGTCAGTCAGTACAAGTATTGTTACTATGGTAGCGCTCAAGCCAACCGTACGCTAACCGTCGTTAGTTTGGTTTTCGAGGTATTGAATGTAACCAGTCACCCCTCCCCACACACACACTTAGAGCTAAATCGAATAAGCGATCATCTGCCAATCTCTGATCATCCCGAGTTTTGGAGGTGCACCCGTATATCGTCGTGCCATCGGCATAGATATTCAGAAGTGAGTATATTTTTAGGCAAAACATTTATGTAAAGTAAAAAGAAGGTTGGTCTGTGAAGTGACCCCTGTGGGGTGTTCGTGTTGATTGTTAGGGCCCCTTAAAACATTTGTAAATATTCAGGAAGTGTATACAACAACTCATTAATCCTTCCCCTCAAAATTAATACAACGGCTTGAATATAATTTGGTACTGTGAGAAAATGAAATAAAATCGATAAATAAAATAAAAATAATTAATAATCAAAAAAATTAAAATAAAATACATTTGTCCATGATACTATGAGTAAAGGAACAGGAAATATGATTACCCCACTTGGTTTCGAAAAACGTCGTTAGGTGGCTTTGTCGAAGTCTATAAAAAAGGCAAAAAGGTGTTTCATAAAGACGGATTATATATAATGGTGTTTCATTGAAACGGATCAAAGTCAGCAGTAAATAAATCAATGTTATTGGTAAAAAATTATTTATTTCTCTATTGGATCGTATTATTTAAGTTATGGCAATTATGTGTGAAAAATAATATCGCCCAAATGTCTGCCATATCTGAAAGAAAAAGAAAAAATCATTAGACGCTTAAACTTAATTCACATTTAAAATCTGTCCAAGTTATTGGAACACCCTTTATGAAAAGAAATCTTTTTGTTCATTTTTTTTTAAATTGACGAGAAAAAAATGAAGGAAATTTATAATTTTGTAAGTTTTTATAAATTTAGGAATAAATAGAATTGTTTTCGTATTTAAGTTTTCATAAAATTTTAAATTATAAACATTGCATTGTAATTCATTCACATATTTTATAATATTTTAATAAAAAGATTATTATTGTAAATAAAAAATCTGATAGTGTTGAATACTTTTGTTGTCAATTCTCAAGAACAAAGAAAATATATAAACCCACTTTCATATACTTGAAAATTAAAATTTTAAATAGTGCTTTTGGCACTTGACATCTAAAGGGTGTTTTATTAAGACGGATCAAAGTCAGCAGTAAATAAATCAGTGTTATTGGTGAAAATTTATTCCTCTATTGGATCATGTTATTTAAGTCATAACAATTATGTGTGAAAAATAATATCGCCCAAATGCCCGCCAAATCTGAAAGAAAAAGAAAAAATCATTAGATGCTTAAGCTTAATTCACATTTAAAATCGGTCCAAGTTATTGGAACACACTTTATTTCCTACCTCAACCTCTTTCTCCTCTTCGCTCCAAGATGTGAACCGCATGGTATTTACGTTCCCACTGTGGAACGTTAGATTCCCCGTTCCACTGACGACCGAACTCTCTTCTCGCTTTCCACCGCATGGTATTCGCACGTGTCTTCCAAAACTTCAACCGATGAGTTTTCTCCTCAGTTGTTCCAAAATAGCGTATGGTTGCCTTGAGCGCGACCATAGTAACGATGCTTGTACTGACTGACCCTAACTTCTGGACCATCCTATAACCGATGTAGCGATATCAATATCAGCCGATATCTTGTTAAATGGAAACATCTGCGCTGTCACAAAAATCGTTTCAGACATTTATTAATCCTGATGATTATCAGCCAAGTGAAATGGACTTCACAGGACCATGTCAAACGATCCTGACAAAGAGGGGCACTGAATGAAAATAAATGACTCTTTTAGACAAAGATGACAAAACAAAGAATAATGTTCTTTATAAAACAGTGGTCACTACGACAGAGAGATCCAGGCAAAGTATGGAAAGGGACAAAAAAAAAACTCCCCGCAAAAGGGAAGACGCCCATTAGACTGTTGACCTTCCTTAATCTTTGCCTCACTCGTCTATCGCAGTAGGTTACGACCTGAATAAAATTTGTTTACTACTACAAATAGTTTAATTATTTACATTATTCGGACAATTGTCCTCATATTTGTCGCCATATTCATTACAACGTTTCGGTCGTTGTACGCTCCAGCCTTCTTCAGGTGGTTGGAATGTCGAACTGAACCCTTTATTTCGCTCACTGGGGTAGATTGTTCTAGTTCCACGTGCCATGTTTAATGGATGTCAGTTATCAGTTATCTCCTGTTAATTTCCCTCTGAAAGTTCTCCACTGCCTTAACCGGGTATTGAACTCACACTCTTTGGGTCCTGTCATTGAATCTAACTAACGCCTTTATTCACTGTGCCATGTGTCTTTGAGGAAAAGAGTGTGAGTTCAATACCCGGGTCAGAATAGTGATACGACTTCCAACCGCGGTGACAGGATCGCGCCGAAGTGTAACACTTGACGAAGGCGGAGTCCCTAGACAGGGCCAAGTCAGAATAGTGATACGACTTCCAGGGCGGATCAACTGCGGTGATGGGATCGCACCGAAGTGTAGCACTTGAAGCTGGAGTCAGAGAGGAGATACGTCTTCCAGGGCGGATCGACCGCGGAAACGGGATCCCGCCGAAGAGTATTCTGTCGACAAAGCACCGGAAGCTCACAAAGGTAGCGTACTACACTTTGATATATTTATTGTATATAAAATACAATTAGGGCACAAGGCCAAAATGAGGAGGGGTTGAGACTGGTCGTCACTAACTATCTTATACCTAGCTAATCTGATTCACTACCCATTCACACATTACAGTTTCCACATTCACCACAAGAACTCGTCCATCGCCAATCAATCCTCCATCTACCATAATACCGAATCCTCTCAAGGGGAAGCTACAAAACGCGCCCCCATGCCTTAAAACTTTCAGGCCCCCAGGCTGTCGCAGTTAGCTCCTCCTCATTTCCTTAATCCTTCAACAGGGGTCTCTCTCTTCCACGAGTATAAATACTGGCTGACCTTTCGCCTCTTCCTCTTTTTACGGTTTACGCACACGTGCGGCCAGCTATCTCGACTCAGGCCTTCGGGCCGCAACCTCGCGCGTGAGGCGAGGTAAAAAAAACTTTCTTTTTTTTTTACTTACACCAATATGTGACCTCTCACACATACAGCGTTTCCCATATTCTGGGAACACGCTAAAAACAACATACGCGTTCGTACGGACACTCAACTCACTCACCATAACTTCTCCATACAAGACTCTGTAACCCTTCATGTCATTGTAATTTGTTATTAATATATATTTGTTTGCATACATGTATATCGGTCTTGTTTGTTTCTTTATCTTCTTTGGACTCCATTATAGTCCAACATTTCTATGTAGCTGGACCGGCCAGCGGGAAAGTTTAACCCAGAGATATTTCCCCATCTTTTCACATATTCACAACCACGGTCCTCTACAAGGCCGAGCAGCTCGGATTTGGACGAAAGAAGGGACTAACAATATGTGAAACGATTTGTTCAAGTACTTCCTGGCTAATGACGACCGCGACAGACCCACAGTGCAGTGATAAAAAGCAACAATTCGTAGAGAAAAGTTAGCAATAGAATAAAGAGTAAGACGTTTTTAAAAACAAAAATTAAAAAACACACTTGACATTAAAATACGAGAATTGTAGAAGAGTTCTCTACCCGACCAAGAGTTCCATAAAAATGAGTAATATTTCTTTTTTTAAACTGCTCAATGGAAAATGATGCCATGGCATTAGGTCTCTGGTCTGGACCCGGAAAGAAATGCGCGCAGAAACCAAATGAAATAAAACAATAATAATAAAAAATATAAATGAATAAAACGAAATCAATAAATAGTATTAAAAATAAATAAAAAATAAAAATGCTATGTTTTAATTTTAAATCATCTAATTAAGATTTTCGGAAGTAGGTAAATAACTTTTTAGCACCCACTCGTAGAAAACGAAATGGTCGGAAAGAAGAGGTTTGTAATTCTTTTTTTAAATTAAATAATCCTCAGCATTTGGTCGAAGTGGTTAGTTTTTTTAATTTTTCTTCTTCTAAGAAGATGTTTATGACGAATTTATTATTGGGCGCTTTTCGTAAAGCTATGATTAACAGACCAATGTCGTTAGTTACGATCCTCACTGGGTACCTCGAGATTGAATTATTAACTAGAGAGACAGTTACCTCATGGCACCTGTAAAGTCAGTAAATGAAATGTAATCGGTGTTCGAGCTTAGGTAATGCCAGAGCTAGCCTGTCGAAAGATTGGCATAACACACTCACACACAAACACAAACTCGTAGTAAATCAAATGTAGTGTTACCAAGCTTAGCTTGTTGAGAGTCGGCATTGGCCCATTGTACATAACATAAATAATCGAATTTCCTTCGATTTGGTTTTTATTGCTACCCAACCCGAATCTTTAAGAGGAAAAATGTTATACACGTGTCGTGTCGTCTTAAATTTTTGGGGACCTTTTTTAGGATTTTTTGCCATAAATTAAAAATTTGTGAAGAAAAAAAATCTGTATCTCCAAATATGGTTCTATAATCCGGTATGTTTTTTTTTTTTTTTGCCTTTTTCAATACGGTCATTCATGCAAGCAAGAATCTCTTGTCTTTCCGATATTATTAAAAATAAAATCTCTCATAGGAAATTAATCTTCATAAAACTAAATAAAAAAAAGGGTTTATTGTTCTTTAGACCATTCCTTTCTTTTTTTCTTCCTGTCCACTTAAAAAATATGCAGTATGAGAAAGCTAAATGAAGAAGGAAGTTCGTAATATGGAGTAAAAGTTGAACTGTGACACCGCAAGTTATTTCAGTCAAAAAGGAAAATTGGCATTTGGTTTACACAGCATCATAAGTAGGGAAAGGTCTCCTCCTCACTTATTTACGATTCGACATTACAATTTTCTGTATAATCGACTTACTAAAATAAGTGACCGTGTAACTAAAAAAAAAACGATATTATCCACCATGAAGAAAGAAAATGTGTGTTATTATTTTGGATTTGGAATAATGGTTTTATTAACAGGCAAGTTGGTTTTCTTTTATTGTTTATCAAAAAAGGAATAATTGTGATATGTTTTTTTTCATCGTTTATTTTGTTAAAAAAAAAGAGAGAGAAAAAAAAAGAAATTTTGTTTTGTTTTGTTTTCCCCGGTACTGTAGTTGTAACTAAATGGCCTCGTTCTTCTGCAATTATTCCTGCTATAGCAGCTATTCCAAATTCTTTCTTTTTACACTTTCTCTCGTATCTGATTCTCAATAACTTTTAATTTTTGAAACTTAACCATTGTTTTTTTTCCCTCTTTATTTATCTACTTTTTTTAACACCCGAAATTCTTTGATGAAAGTGAATTACAAAATGAAAGTGAATTTTTTATGCCATATTCATAAAACTTTGATGGGTATTACTATTATTGTTTGACTAAGACTACAGTACATAATACACATGGATACAAATACAATATTAATAATTATTTTTTATTTATTAGCACTTTATTCGAGTAAGTTTATAGTTTAATTAATAAGTAGTTATAATTTTATTTGAAGTTTATTTTTCAGAACCAAGTTATTTTGGAGCCAATAAAAAAAAAAAAAAAAAAAATTCCAACAACCCGGATCTGAAAGTTTTAAACTTTTTTAGTTGCCTTGCCACAAGCGGATGAAGAAAACAAAACGTTTTTTTTTTTTTATTGAAAATTAGTGAGAATAATTATTTTAACGGGATTGATCTTGTTAGAAAAATCAAAGAATTCCAGTCTTGATAAAATGCAGAAATAATTTTTGATTCGATATGCATCTGCAAAAAAAAAAAAAAAATTGTAAACCTTTTGTTTTGAACATTACCGAAAGAAATTGTCTTCTTAACTTGCAGTGGAATTTAAAAAAAAAGCTTTTATTTTACATTTCTTAGCATTTAAGAAGCTGCTAAGCTGTATAAACTTTCTGGAACTGTCACCTTATAAATCTTTCTTTGGGATGGAAGAAAATGACCATCCTTCCATTAGTTTGAGAAACACTTTTTTTTCTTTAACTAATTACTAAAGTAAGGGAAACGAATATTTTTACATTTTGACTTTTTCTGTTTAATGTAAAAAAAAAAAAAAAATGAATCCTTGTCCCTGATGTAACTGAAAATTTAAAAATCAATAAGTATTTCAAATTGCCAAATACACTCGTTGTAGTAATAAATTCTTACATTCTTTATTATAAAATTTCGTTATTTACCTTGTAAGTAAAAAAAAAAAAAAAAAAAAAACAACTAGTTTCCTCTCACACTATTGGGGGGGGGGGAGAAGTAGCCATTTGAGTAAATTATCAAAAAAAAAATGCTTGATACTTTCTTCAAGAAATGAAGTTAAGAACTTAATTTTTTTTGTAAGACTTTTATTTAATTAATTTAATATACTTTAAAATAAAACAATTTGTTTCCATCTAAAAGTAAGATGAAACAACTTTGGAACACGCTTGAAAAGGCATTCGTAAACAAAAAAGCAAAAACGATTCCACTTGTAATAAAAAAAAAAAAAAAAAAAAAAAACTTATTAATAATGTCATCATATGCCTCACGGGACCACTTTTTCAGACATGTACTGCAGTGAGTGTTTCATCTTATCATATGAAACTCCAATACAAAAACCATATATAAAAATAATAGCCAAACAAACAAAATAAACTTTACAAAATAGCTACTGTGAGAAGAAATAACAATTTTTAAAAATTTATTTCATATTTCTATAGATATGCACTTGTTTTATATCAACTGCAAAAGCATTTGATAATGTACGTCCCAAGGATCTATTTGAGCTGCTAGGAAAACTAATCTATTTAGAAAAGATGTTAGAATATTCCAGAACTTATACTAGGAGCAAATCACCTGCATACTGATAGAAAATTAAGTAGCTACACAAAAAATAGAAAAATGTGTGAGACAAGGATGCATCTTCTCCCCAGATGTATTCAACTTCTACAGCAATGCTATCTTAATGGAACTGGAGACCCTACCAGGCTGTATTATTGGTGAGCATAATCTTAACAATATAAGATACACAGATGACACTGTGTTGATGGCTATCTTAGAAAGAAAACTATAGGAGCTCTTGAGACAGTGTGGTGTGAGAAAAAAGGATTAACCATCAACTTCAAAGAGACAGTATGATCAGGAAAAGAAAAAAAACAAAAAAAAAAAACAAGTTGTGAGTTACAAATTAGAGATATATAAATATCAAGTTGGTACAGAAGTATAAATATCTGCAAAGTATTTTAACAGAGGATGGATGTGACACAGAGATCTGAAGTACTCATTGGACTAGTGAAAGAAGCATTTCAAAAGCTAAGCAAGGTACTGACAAATGGAAAATTTCTGTTAGAAACAAAGAAAAAGAGCTGGATTGCTGTGTGTTATTCATCTTAAATGGCAGTGAATGTTGGACAATCTCTCCATGGTCGAGGACAAAATTACAGACAGAGGAAATGTTGTTTTACTGAAAGTTTCATGGACAGAGCAAACGACTAACAAGGAAAGAAATCACAGGGTATCTTGAGGGCAAGAGAGATACAGAGGACAATAAACCATTTACGTGACAAACTTGTGAAATTGGATTATGGAATTTGACACTGCTTGGCCTGGAGCCCTGGATCAAAGTGTAGTATCTGTTCTCAGATCGCTCGCTTTGTCGGCCTTTTGGCTGAGAGCGTCACTTGATACTTACCTGGTGTAGGGATTCGTCCCTGCGCTGGTAGTATCATGGCTACGACTAGCTTGGACCGGCTCCGGCCTGGACCAGCTATGACAAGCCAAGACTAGCTTGGACAAGCTATGACCAGCCAAGACCAGCAGCCCGGGTGAAAACACTCGGGTCCCCATGTTAAAAACCGACCTTGTGTCACAACCTGACTCAGTGGGGGGGGGGGTCAAGTAAATACCTGGATTATGGAATTAGGATGTGGGTGGCTGGAGGAAAACTGAGAGCCACACAAGGTAGGGTACTCATGACTCTTCACATTCTGAAGGGAAGTGTCACACAGAAAAATAGATTAACGAATGAAAATAGATTTTTATGAATATAAAAAAAAAAACACTTCTTTTCAAACCAGTGAATGAATTTTTTTACATATATAAAGGTACAAGTTTAACAAAATTTTATTGATAAAGTCTTTTAAAAAATCTTTTTTTTTTAAAGAACCAGATCGGACCAAAAAATGGAGTATTGCTGCCATATCAGAGCTGGAGCGGCCCAATCCTCACTTTCCAGAAATGACAAAAATGCAAAAGCATCTATGTTGCCTTGTGGGTGATGAATTATTTTCCACTCTATAACCTCTTTCCCACAGACAAAATATTGCAAGCTTCTTGCTATCATTATTTCCATGGAAGGTGGAAATATGGAAACAAACAACAATGAAAAGTTCATAAAAATACTCTGTATATGAGTCTTAAAAATATTGTTGTTTAATCAAACCAGCTGTAATATAATATGAAAACCAGTACACAAAGAACTAATTTGAGCAGTTCACACTTACCATACTTGGAGTTAATGCTAAGCTATCACCCTTTGAACTCATAACACTAGAAACCTTAACCTTTTTCATACTATGGGTCAACCAAAGGACAAATTCCAATCTCACTCATTCTTTTCTTGTCTTTGTTAACACCAGACCTTTAGTACTTATCCTATGATTCATAGCAGTGGAACTTATCAGCACTTGCTACGGTTATAATCAAGAGAGCACATTCAAAACTACAAGTTCTTTCTTCCTTATGAACTGACACCGATTTGGGGTCTGCTTGGTCGTCTTTCTCAGATTTTGTCATCCAAGGTAAAAATGAGATTTCAAGTTTTTGAGGTAGACAGGGTCTCTCTAGTGAAACAATTTTTCTAGACTTCTCACCCTTTAGACATTGTACCTGACTAAGCTAAACTCTAACCCTTGACCTTAACATCCATCCACATGATTCTGTTGGGCTGGCATATTCTAGTTGAAAAGATAAAGTATAATTCATTTTTTTTGTGGGGGGGGGTCTCCTAAACCCTTTGTGGGTTGTTTAAATCTGACACATTTCAGATTGTAGGAAATTGCTTACAGTAGTGTTGTTCCCAAACAGCCCTCCATTTAAGCACTGATGGCTCAGAATATCAGTGTTTTCAGTAGGATTTGATTTAATGCCAATAAAGAATAAAGACAAGTATTTGGTCGCATGATCATTGGATCAAAAGAGAAATTGCATTTTTAGCTCAAACTAAAGATTCTTGTCAAATTCTAGTCTTATTTATTTATTAATTTTTTTTTTAAAGTATTTTCTTTCATTAGAAATATATTAATAATTATATATACTGGAATAACATTTGATAAAAAGAAATTGCAAAAAATATAATCTCATGGTATTGGAGATCTTGCTTGCTTGATTTTGCTTAGCAGCATATCAACATCTCTATCTATATATTTTGCTTGCTTGATTTTGCTTAGCAGCATATCAACATCTCTATCTATATATTTTGCTTAGCAGCATATCAACATCTCTATCTATATATTTTGCTTAGCAGCATATCAACATCTCTATCTATATATTTTGCTTAGCAGCATATCAACATCTCTATCTATATATTTTGCTTAGCAGCATATCAACATCTCTATCTATATATTTTGCTTAGCAGCATATCAACATCTCTATCTATATATTTTGCTTAGCAGCATATCAACATCTCTATCTATATATTTTGCTTAGCAGCATATCAACATCTCTATCTATATATTTTGCTTAGCAGCATATCAACATCTCTATCTATATATTTTGCTTAGCAGCATATCAACATCTCTATCTATATATTTCGCTTAGCAGCATATCAACATCTCTATCTATATATTTCGCTTAGCAGCATATCAACATCTCTATCTATATATTTCGCTTAGCAGCATATCAACATCTCTATCTATATATTTCGCTTAGCAGCATATCAACATCTCTATCTATATATTTCGCTTAGCAGCATATCAACATCTCTATCTATATATTTCGCTTAGCAGCATATCAACATCTCTATCTATATATTTCGCTTAGCAGCATATCAACATCTCTATCTATATATTTCGCTTAGCAGCATATCAACATCTCTATCTATATATTTCGCTTAGCAGCATATCAACATCTCTATCTATATATTTCGCTTAGCAGCATATCAACATCTCTATCTATATATTTCGCTTAGCAGCATATCAACATCTCTATCTATATATTTCGCTTAGCAGCATATCAACATCTCTATCTATATATTTCGCTTAGCAGCATATCAACATCTCTATCTATATATTTCGCTTAGCAGCATATCAACATCTCTATCTATATATTTCGCTTAGCAGCATATCAACATCTCTATCTATATATTTCGCTTAGCAGCATATCAACATCTCTATCTATATATTTCGCTTAGCAGCATATCAACATCTCTATCTATATATTTCGCTTAGCAGCATATCAACATCTCTATCTATATATTTCGCTTAGCAGCATATCAACATCTCTATCTATATATTTCGCTTAGCAGCATATCAACATCTCTATCTATATATTTCGCTTAGCAGCATATCAACATCTCTATCTATATATTTCGCTTAGCAGCATATCAACATCTCTATCTATATATTTCGCTTAGCAGCATATCAACATCTCTATCTATATATTTCGCTTAGCAGCATATCAACATCTCTATCTATATATTTCGCTTAGCAGCATATCAACATCTCTATCTATATATTTCGCTTAGCAGCATATCAACATCTCTATCTATATATTTCGCTTAGCAGCATATCAACATCTCTATCTATATATTTCGCTTAGCAGCATATCAACATCTCTATCTATATATTTCGCTTAGCAGCATATCAACATCTCTATCTATATATTTCGCTTAGCAGCATATCAACATCTCTATCTATATATTTCGCTTAGCAGCATATCAACATCTCTATCTATATATTTCGCTTAGCAGCATATCAACATCTCTATCTATATATTTCGCTTAGCAGCATATCAACATCTCTATCTATATATTTCGCTTAGCAGCATATCAACATCTCTATCTATATATTTCGCTTAGCAGCATATCAACATCTCTATCTATATATTTCGCTTAGCAGCATATCAACATCTCTATCTATATATTTCGCTTAGCAGCATATCAACATCTCTATCTATATATTTCGCTTAGCAGCATATCAACATCTCTATCTATATATTTCGCTTAGCAGCATATCAACATCTCTATCTATATATTTCGCTTAGCAGCATATCAACATCTCTATGGGTTATTTAATGTTGAAAACTACATATTTTGTACATAATTTTATACTTTCAGAGTAAAGTTTTTTTTTAGATATATATTTTGTAGATCATAAAATGTATTATTGGTAATTTTATTATAAAAATGTATTTTTATATTTTTTTTAGTGTTGCATTGATTGTCATTTTGCTATAAAAATGTATTGTTGGTCATTTTATTATAAAAATGTACTGTTGATTTTTGTTTGGGTGTTCACTATTTGTCCATAACTGGGACCCTAACAGGTGCTACCACCCTGACCAAAGGTGGACCTATGAACAATAGCAATTAAGAGGTGGTTTCATGCTCTTAAAAACCTCCAATCACCTCTAATCAGAGGCCTCAGAGGATGTAGTTTATGATCGGCATGGAGAACAGAATGATAACTATCTGTCCTGTGGATTGAATAAAGTGTTAGATTTAAAATTCCCAGAAAGTTACCAAATATGTTGAACACTTGAAGAATACTGGGAAGGTAGAACAGCTAAAATGTTTAATGTAACAACAAAGATAATTTCTTGTCTCAGAAATTCAAAAAAAATTTCACTGAGTAAAATACATTGGTACACTGATAAAAATTCATTGGACCCCCAACTCTTGTTTTTAAAGAAAAACAAATGTGGGTGTGTGACGAAGCCAAGGAAAATTTTTTTGATCTCTTTTATTCTAACAGTTTATTTTCTCGCACTTCTTGCCTGTAGAACTCCTTTCCAATTTCTTGCTTACCTGACACCTGCAATCTTCAAAAATTTAAATGCAATGTCAATTGCCATCTGTCTTCTTGAAACCTGTTCTTTTATTGTCCTTTTTCATCACTACTCCTCAGGCTTACAAACATATCAAGTTAAAATGCTAGTCCTTGTCTGATCACTGAAATTAAGCAATTTTGAACCTGGTTAGTACCTAGATGGTTGACTGCTTGCGAATTCCAGGTGATGTAAAACTTGAATGTGAATGGCTCGGAATTGTTAATCAGAGTCAAGTTCCAATTCCAGTTGGGTTAGTTATATTCAGTTATGTGCAAATAACCTTGGTAAAGTTACTAGTTCACCTCTTCTCCCTCCAGCTATGGGTTAATTAGTAGGACTTGTATCAATAACTCTTTATTATCTCCCATAATATATTACTATCTAAAAATAATTATATGGAAATAAATAACCTGAAAAAGGTTTATGGTCCTTTCTACTAAAGCATTCATCTCTTTTTCACCTCTCTAAAGCGTTCTCGACCCTTTTCACTCCTCTCTAAAGCGTTCTCGACCCCTTTCTCTCCCTCCTCTAAAGCGTTCTCGGCCCCTTTCTCTCCCTCCTCTAAAGCATTCTCGACCCCTTTCTCTCCTCTCTAAAGTGTTCTAAATGATCTTTATTGTTGTCAGATGTCCTCCTTAACATTTCTACTGAAGGAGAGCTTAAATGCATCAAATAATATAAGATTTGTGAAAAATAAAGGAAAATGAAATGACACAGTCAGTACACTTCCTTTTCTTGCTCCAGCTTTACCAGTTGAATTATTTTCATAGTCTTATAAAGATTGAAATATTATGAAACTTTTTATTGATTATTTTTTTATTTTTCTAATATTGTACCCAAGATGATATGGAGCAACAAGCGGTTGAGATATGACCCAAGTTTTTGCTAATCTTACATTGCGAAGAACTGTCTGCCTTTAAAATCAGCATCTAAAATACTAGCTTTTACCTAGGCACCAAATGAGAAATAGGTCATTTCTTCTCAGTGTAGCAAACTGCAGAAGTAGATGTTTGCTATGTAGAGCTTTTGTTTTGCACAAGATAGCAATCATAGGGTACCCAATGAGGATCAACCTTGGAACATCAGGAACGACAGCCTCGTGAGAAAAGTTTATTAAACATTACTGTATGGCAAGCATTCAAAGTACTCTTGCTGCTAGAATAGATGTGTTTGTTTGGTTATTAAAACTTTTTTTTTCTTCTTCAGCTTACCCACTTTTATTCCAGAACCCCATTTTATTTTCCGTTTTTATCAAACTTGTCCATTTATCCAATCCTCTCTCTCTCTCTCTCTTCCCTTTTTCGTTTCAAAAACAAATTAATTTTAGGAAATGTTTAACCCTTGTACTTGCAAAAAAAACTATGGTAAAAGGACATGTTCTCTTGATTCCACTATTAACATATACTCCCTCAGCAATATTTGTTTTAAAATACTATGTTTAGATTTTTAAAAAACAAAAATATTTAGTTATTAGATTGTTTGTTTATTTACAAGATTATAAATATACGTGAAGATTCAAATTTGATTGGCAATGTTTTTAACAACAAACCATTCCAATCACCAACTGCTTTGCTCAAGTGGCTTTTACTAAGTTTTTTTAGTGGCATATCAACTATTTTAATTTTCTTGAGAGCATTAGTAATTTGTTTTACAAAAATGTATCGCTGGTAATATTTGGTAAAAAAAAAAAATGTATCGCTGGTATTTTTACTATAAAAATGTATTTTTATACTTTTGTAGTATTCAGACTCCAGTTTGGGGGAAGGGGAAACTATTTATCCATAGCTGGGACCCTAACAGGTACTACCACCTCAGGTCATGTTGGATGTGGGAACAACAGCAATTAAGAGGTGGTTCCATGCTCCTCAAGACCTCCTGATCAGAGGCCTTGCTGCCGGATGTAGTTCATTATCATACCCAGGATGTTTTTCTTCTAAGATCTTTTCATTACTCATTACTTGGCTGATGATAGATGATCTATATGTAGATTTTCTAAGGCCTGTTTCACTCAAATCTTTAGAAAAATTAGCAATGATTTAAAATGTTTTTTCAAAATTATGTTTTTCAAAATAGTGTAGGAAGGAGGTTAACCTATAATTGCTGAAGTTTTAGGCCTGGGATCTTCTACTGATTAGGCATCGTGGGTTATAATTATACAGAAAATTGGAAAATAAAAATGAGAAGTATATTCTGATATATAAAATAATCTGAAAAGAAAATGTAGAATGTTTAGAAAAATCACGTTTGTCTAAAATTTCTTGTTTCATAGTTCACTTTTTTTTTTTAATAAATTTCTGCAAAAAAAAATTTGTTTTCATAGTTATTTCTTTATAATATGATCAATAATAAATATATGCTGATCCCAAAATTTTTATGATCTTATAAATAATATTATTAATCTTGTTTTAACAACCATTCCAATTTGCTGGTTTCACCAACTGTTTTACTCAAGGGGCTTAGTGTCCATTCTTTTACTAAGTTTTTTTTTTTTTTTTTTTTTTTTTTTTTTGTGGCATATCAATATATTCTTCTATAGCTTCATCCACCGCAAGGAAAATTGGCTCCCTGTGCTGCGCCAGGAAAATTTTCTCCCCGGAATCGATCCTTCAAATCTACAAATCAACCATTCTCCCTTGCATGGAGTATTGCTGCCAAATATGGTCTGGAGCCCCCTTCTATTTGCCTTGGGGTTCTTGATAAGATCCAGAGAACGATATGCAATGTAATTGGCCATGATCTGGCATCTCGTCTGCAGGCGATCTCTCACAGACGTGCCTTCGCCTCTCTCTGTCTTTTTTACAAATACTTTCACGGTAGTAATTGCTCCGATGAGCTGCTTTTGCTGGTTCCCAGACATCGTGAATTCGAGCGACCTATGAGGCTGGCATCCTGCTCTCACCCTTTCACTGTTGAAACTGTTAAATGTAGCCATCTCTTCTACTCCAATAGCTTCATATCTCGCACCTCTCACCTGTGGAACTCCCTTCCCTATTCCCGTTTCCCTGATAGCTATAATCTCCAACTATTCAAATTTAATGTCAATAGACGTCTCCAGATGCCTTGATCTATCCCCTATCTTTCTCTTCATCCTTTCCTCTATCACTCCTATTTGCTCTCTCTCCAACTCTCTGTAACCCCTTGTGTGCTAGTGGCTTCCCACCTTGCTTGGGGTGAAATGCTTAAAAAAAAAACAATAACCAAATAATGTGTAATGTTTTTGTTATTAAAATTCTAAACATATTTTTAAATAAATATTGTTAAAGGACTGTACATAATAAATGTGTCAAAAGAAAAACACTGATGCACTGTGTTTTATTTTTTGTTTTTCTTTTTTTCTTTTGTGGTTATAAAGGTTAAACTTTGCCAAATTTTCCAGCCTACCCTCTTATTCCAGACTTAAGAGTAGGAGCTAGCATTGTGCCAAAAAAAAAAAAATCTTGACAAGTCGTTACTTTACCAGAATGATCTAAAAACAAGTGGTAACTTATAAATTAGGAGTAACTCTTATTTAGATGTTTCATTTTCAAGTAAGTATTGTATGAACCAAACGAAACTCCTTACATTAAATTTATATTAATTTTTTTGTTTATCTTTTTCTAGCTTTTTCCATCGGCCATGTTCAAGGTCAATGTCAAAAAGAAAATTCGGAGGAAACTTTGACTAACATAAAACAAAGGATATCACGTACGAACAAAAACGGTGACTATGTGGTTCTTTATCAGTAAGTATCTTTATTCTTCATGTATATAATTTACTATGTACGATTTAAGAAAATGGCTCTAGGCATAACAGACTTTTCAAGCATCGAATATAGCAGTTTGGACATACTAAAAGCAGATTTAATGCAAGAATATTTACTGTATTTGAAAGCATAAGAGATACACAGGCATCAACACTGTATATTTTTTTTTTTTTTTTTTTTTGAGGCAATTCTCCCCAAGCAAGGTGGGAGTGCCACTAGTATGCAAGGGGTTACAGAGGATTGAGAACAAGAGTAAAGAGGCGTGTTTGAGGAAGGGATACAGAGGAGGACGAGAAAAAAGCTCAGGGTGTTAGATGTCGATTGACATTACACTTGAATATTTGAAGGTTATAGTTATCAGGGAAGCAAGTAAGAGGAAGGGAGTTCCACAGACGGGAAGTGCAAGAGAAGAAGCTGTTTGAGAAGAAGAGACGGTTACATTTAACCGTTTTGATAGTGAAAGGGTGAGACCGAGATGCTGGTAGCATGTTTAAATTCATGAAGTCCTGGAACCAGCGACAGTAGCTCCCGGAACAGTTGCCGTGAAAATATTTGTAGAAGAGACAGAGGGAGACCACAGTGCGTCTGTAGGATAGCGATTGTAGACTAGATGCCAGATCAGGACTAATCATCTTGCATATTCGTCTCTGGATTTTGTCAAGGACCTCAAGACGTACAGCAGGTGTTGATGCCTGTGTATCTCTTATGCTTATTACATGCTTAAATACACTAAATTCATTTTTTCCTGAATGATTTTAGTGTATTTAAGCATGTAATATTTAAAACAAAGACTTATGGCCATATCACATTGAAACATTGGTTCCTGTCTGATTACCAAAGTTAAGCATATAGGTCTTTAATTTTCCTATTAAACTTGACTTAACTATTCAGAAGTAGTTTTAACTAAATAACAACCAACTAACCAAATTCTATTTTCTCACTGGTTGTTCAAAATTATTTGGGCTTATCATGTTAAAATGCCTGTTTCTGTATGATCACTGAAGTTAAGCAACATTGAGCCTGGTTAGTACCTAAATGGGTGACTGTTTGGGAATATCAGGTGCTGTAATCTTGAATGTGTAGTGGCTGGTGTAATGGATAATGGCTTGGAATTGTTAATATGAGAGCCAAGTTCCAATTCATGTCAGGTTTGTTATATTTATTTACATGTAAATGTGCTTCTCTCCCCAGCTATGGGTTAATTAGACTTGTCACTGAACCATTATTATCTCCACCAATAGAAAATAGTTCTGGATATTCTTGCTTTTACTAGCATTTACTTGGAAATAATCCTGAGCCTAAACCTGAATAGAAATTTCCTCCTCTTTTATGTGCTGCCTTACTTCAGGGTGTTGGCAATCATGCCTCTCCCCAACTTCCTTGAATCAAAATTGTTCACATTTTCTAGTTACTATCTTAATTATCAATATAAAACTGTAAGATTTTTTTCCATTGGTTATCAAAGTTTGAAGATAAAATATTGAACTGCTTTTTAAAAGAAAAGTTTAAACCAGTCAAAAAGTCAGATTTTGATAAAATTTGTATCTCTAATCAATAAGAAATTTAATCAGTACTACTAAACAAAATAAGATCATTAAATCTGAAGTAGGAATATACAAAATAGATTGTAAATAAAATATATTGGTGAGACAGCTAGAATTTTAAGAAATTACATGAAGATAGGCAGAACTTTTTTCCAAAATGATATGAAATGGATAGAATCTTGTAATAAGAAACCAGATAGCTGAGTTTGAATTCCAGTCAGGTTTGTTATATTCACTTAAACACAAATCCCCTTTTGTTCTTACAATCCAAAATAGGTTTTGGTTTTAAACTGGGTGCCTCCACTTGTTAAATAAAAAAAACAAAACAGTGTAGCATGATGAAAAAAGGCCCCAAACGTAAAAGTTTTGTCATCAAATGTTTGTTATTAAGACCAAAGTATTTTTTATTTTATTAAATTTTTAATCCCTTTTAGCACATTTGAAATTTTGATGAAAAATCTTTTTTTTTATGTCAGCAGTTGACATAATGTCATTTGACATAAAGCAGTTGATAAAATGTTGACATAATATTTATAATTAGTTTTGTTATTTAGTTTGTTTTTTTGCAGGTAAATAACATTGATTTAGAAATTCTTGAAAAATCAAATAATTTTAATGAAACAATTTAATGAAATCAAAAATCAAATCATTTTAATGAAACTTTCTGGACTTATTCACAAATGAATTAAATTTATTTTTTTAAAAAAAATTTTGGTAAAAAATATTTTTTTCTTACATGTGTTACCCACACCAAACCCACTTATTTAATTTCAAGAAATCTTGAGAAATTAAACTGCAATGTCAAAATTTGTTTCATTAGTTAAGAGCAGGACTCTTTGGAGATTTCAAATCAACATTTTTTTTTTTTGTAAAACGGGACCTCAAGTTACCGAAAATCTGCTCTGAATCTTAAAATGCAATAAAACTAGCTAATTATTTGATTAGAAAAGCTTTTAATTGCTTTTATAAAAAAGATTTATGAAGACACTATTGCCTTAAGAAAATTTTTTTTTTTTTTTTAGATGGATAATGAATTTATACAAGAATTGTTTTCATTTTTTTTTTTTAATTTTAATTATAATAATTTAAATGATTTAAAATTTAAATCATTTAAAATTCTGTATTACTTCAATTCAGTTAGGTGATTGTTATTAAGTGAAAACTATATTTACAAATCAAAAATTGAAAAGCTTAATAAGTCATGTACCCCCAATATTTTAAAAAATAATTTTTAATTATATTTTAGTGTAGAAACATTCCCATTTTCATAAGTTTGGATGTCCGTCATGTGTTTTAAGAGTTGGCATTCTTTAAAATCTGGCTGTCTGTAATTCTTTCGTTTTCATTTCTGTTTCATTGTGTCTAGTTTAACATCTCAACAGGCTTCGCATATCATCCCTTTGAAACCCAATATAATTCTCCCTAAAAAATAATTTTTACTTTAATTTAAAATTTCTTGTTCGTGTATTGCTTAATATATTGTGTAATTGTCATTTTTGATAATGGTTTATGTAAGCCGAATGCTTAGAGGGGATTAAAAAAAATATGTATCAATATTGTGATTTTCTTTCTTCGTTTAATGATAATGTTATTAAGCTTATCAGATGATATGAAAAGAACTTACATAAAATAAATAGACAACACTTGTCTATATTATTTAATGAAACATGTATGAATGAAAAAATGCTGCCTAAATACACACAATATATATATATATATATATATATATATATATATATGATAAGTTGAAAAACTAATCTTGTTCTTGTGTAAAATATAATTATTTTGAGATTCAGTGGTTTAAATTTTTTTCTTTTCTTTGTGACAGGAATATGAAAAGAGAATACCTCAAATTAATGAAGGATACATTTGACTGTGAAGACACTGAAAATTTGCTTGATGAGTGGGATAAAACTGAAAAGAATTTACTGGACACTATCAAGAAATGTGAGTGACCACTTAACTGCAAATTAATTTTGGACATTTTTTTTTCAAAATTATGTCCTAGCTTGAAAAATCTATATTTTTGTCTTTGCATGAAATTTCTCATGTTATCTTAGTGCTGCATTGAATCAAATATAAAATAACCACATTTGACTTTTAACGAAATATGCAGTCGTGGGTATGATGATTAAATTACATCCAACAACAAGGCCCCCATACAAAAATCAAAACACTAGAAAAGTATAAAAATACATTTATATAGTAATATTACCAGCAATACCTTTTTATATATAAAAAATTACCAACAATATATTTTTATAGTAAATTTACATTACATACAGTACATTTTTATAGCGAAATTGCCAACAATACATTTTTATAGCGAAATAACAATCATAAAATAACATTTTATAGTAAAATTAAAAACATGACATACATTGTCAAAAAAAAATATTTACTATGATTAATCTCATTTCTTGTAAAGAGAAACAAATTTTCACTCCTCGTTTGATTTTGTCAGATAATTTGGGAAAAAATGCAACTAAGTAATTATAGTTTAATCCTGAAATAACATCATTCTCTTGAATTATAAAGTTTTAATTTTCATATTTAGATTTCAGCATTAAATAACCAAATTTTAATAAAATATATATTTAATCAATTTGACATTAGGCTTTTCGGTTAAAAAAAAAAAAAAAAAGGCTGATCTTGATATGTGAATAATTCTAGTTGCTTCAGCTGTTGAACTACTTGTTGAAGTGTATGTACCTAGGCTTATATAATGTGAGGCAATAATTGGTAAAAAAAAAGGCGGGGTGGGCAACTCTTTTATATCATACCACCCCAAAATCTATTTTTATCATCATCAGTCTTATGACCGACTGGTTGTAGTTTTGCTGTGCACTTAAGGACTTGACTAGTTCGCTACACATATCTGAGTTTAAAGCCAGTGAGGTATTCATTCAGGTGTGGTGTGTCCATCCTTGTCTCGGTCAAAACACAGCCAATGTCCTTCAAATTGAATGCTTACTTTGGTCACGAACACATGTTGATTGATTCCATTGGTGGAACTCTCCGCCCTGGCCACTGATTTCAGTCTAGGAACCCCTCTGCCCACTGGCGCTGTCTCACTGCATTGGCTGTGTAAATAGCTGTGGAACCCAGTCTACTGCACTGTGCTAGATGTCTGTTGACCCTAAGAGAAGGCTCATTTGCCATTAGGCAGATCTTGTTTATAATCCTCCTAGCAATCTAGTGACCCTCCTTACCAGAAAAAAAAACCTGATGGAGGGAACTGGTTTAGTTGCCAATGACCCAAGCATGCAGCAAGTAGTACTTGGTTGCATAGTACCAGTATTAGTAGAGTTATATGACATGGATCTTTCTGTAATGTTTCCAATACATATTACTTATAATACATTCCTTCTTGCTGTCAATTTTGATGGCATGGATACACTAGTGTATAGAATCCTATACAACACAGGAAGTGTGTTTGTATGTATGTGTACATATGTGTATATTAATTCCTTATAATAAGACTGTGTGTGTGTATATATATATATGGAGAGGGAATATACATATGTGTATGCATGCTGACAAAAACACAAAAAAATGGCAATAAATCTAAGGACACATGGGTCATTAAAAGATAAGAATATAGATATCTTTCCTTACCCTTTCTTGGACCAGTCTTAATTGTTTTATTACCCTTCACGCAGAACTTTTTCACTGCCAGTTCAAGAAAGACATTTGGGTCACTAACACACAAAAAAGAGAATGTCTAATATTGAGAATATTTAACATGGAAAAACATAAGAAAAATTAATTCCTTTTAATAATATATGGAAATATCCACTCTTTGCCTGATGAAGGTCGCGGGACTGGAAACCTGTGTAGCAAAATTATGAAAAATAAAGCATTTTTCAAAAAAAAAAAAATATCCACATTACAAACAAAAATCGTTTGCAGTTTCTCTCTTCTTTTTAATAACGCTTTTCTCTCGTTGGAACTACTATAACCTCTTCCCTTTATTTATATATATATATATATATATATATATATATATATATATATACACACACACACACACACACAACACCTGAAAGCAGTTCCCAGCAAACACTTGGGTACAACTGTACTTCATCTAGGAACTTTCTAATTTCATTAGAAAATGTGTAATAAAAACTGAAATAATTAATATTTATAGGATTTTACTTGTTGGTAATATTTTTATACCATTATTTATAGAATACCATTTATAGATATAATAGCATAGATACAAGTACCACAGAAATACCATTATTTATAGATAATTACTACATATCAAAACAAAATGTTAATCATATAATTTGTCTTTTAATAACATTTTTAATTGAAAGGCACTAGACATAAGTACACAACAAAGATCTATCTGGTTATTTCTGTCATGTTTCATCATGTTCAATCTGTTCCTTATTTTATAGCTTGTCCTGACTTTGAGTTATCTTATGAAGAAATTGAACAATGTCGTCGGAACCTGGATGTTTACAATTTTGACAAAGACCCCAAAAAATATTGCAGGTAGGAAAAATATTGTCTCACTGATAGCATAACATACATTAATCATCTTGCTTAACTTGGATATTGGAATCTTTAAGAGACATACAAGGTTATTTAAAATCTGAAAACCAGGAAGAGTGTTATATATTCTGAGTTTTAAGAATTTACTTAATGTAACACGAGAGAAAATTGCTCATCTGTCAGAAAATTGATTCAGATGTTCTTTGTGTGTAAAGTGTCCCCCACAAAAAATGATGGCTGGATGAGTCATATATTTAAGAAATGATAGATTTCTGAGTTGGATACTTTTGTAAGACCCTTTTTTTTTGTACCTATGTAAACATGACCTCAAGCTACAAAAAGTGCTTAACCCTAGAACACAAACCATGGGTATATAGTACCCAATGCAAATTTTCCTATTTTTAATTAACATTTTCAGTACCTGATTTTCTTACCTATTAATGTTAACTCAAAGTACAAAGTTTGAAGTGCCTGCATGTAAAATATTTCAAATAAAGATTTATATTTAATATTTTTTTTTTATATTTTGAAAATCGGGTATGATATACCGATGGTTAGTAGTGGTGTAACTTTAATTGATGGTTAGTGTTGATGGTTAATGAGGTGACAGAGCAGTGGTAGTGAACAGAAGACGTGTTGGACTGATTTACGCTACACTGGTGAAATAAATAAATTTGGGAACATTATTCCAAGCAAGAAGGAACTGGCTACACTTAATTTCTCTGCTTGTCTTTAAACTGATAAACTTTGTGTGGAATATATGCATTGTAGTTGTACATCAGGAGGCACGGTGGAGTAATGGATAGCGGCTTGGATTGAGGAATCGGAGAGCAGAGTTCGAATTCCAGTCAAATCCATTACATTCACTTAAGTGCTAATACCCTTGGGAAAGGTGTGAATCCTCTTCTCCCTCCAACTATGGGTAAATAGCAGGACAGACTAAGTTCTATAGCCTTGGATGGCAACTGGTCTAGGAGAAGGACAACTCTGAATTCAAACCTGGAGTGGAGCCCCCCAAAAAGTTGTCAGCATTAAATGACCCATTGAGGTTGATATGCTGTAAAACAAACCAAAATAATAATAGTACAACTACTCCAAGAGTCTCCTAATATTGCTACATCTGCCTGCTAGTGGAACCTTTTAAATTCCAGCCAAGCGGCACTTTTTCCTGAAAGTTTACATTTATTTATTTTATTTTGGTCAAGTGTGTGGCTGTTTTGAAGATTTTACTTCATAGACTTTACTGCTGGTCATAAAAGCACTAAACACTTCAGGATCTGATAGAATCATTTACCATCCACTTCTCTGTGGATGTTATGATCCACTCATTAGGAGGGGAATCTATTGTGCCACAAAATCACATTGGGTTTGATATTGAAAAACTACAATGACTGTCAAGTTTTGCTTTGTTGCATCAGTTCTTTACTTATTTAACTACTTCTTTTGAGCCTTGTATAATAAACCATTTTTGTATAAGGAAAGTATAACAACTATTTTCTAATTGTTTTAGTTTTCATAAGTGTTTTGCCAAGTTGCATGTGTGTGAAATTATCTGGGAAAGTGTACAAAATTTATTTTCAATTTATTTCATTTAAATATATATCTATATATATATATTTTTTATTTTCTTTTTTATATATTTTTTTTAATTTTGTTTTTTATATATATATATATATATATTTTTTTTTTTTTTTTTTTTTTTTTTTTTTTTTTTTTTTTAGTACTTTTGAAAAATGTTTCATTATGCATGGAAAAATGTGTGCTCCCTTGAAGGAATTGTTTCTCTTGGATAACCGAAAAAGCAATGCTTCTGTGAATTTTTGCCCACTTGGTAAGATTTCTGTAGCTCTGTCTACCAATTTCTCATTTTCAAAAAAATACACTTGATTCTATCATACAAATTATTATATATAGCACATACATTACAGGATTTTTTACTATCAATTTGAAATTGTTTCCTGACAGGATTTGAAGTCGAAATGAAATTCTAAGATAGTGGTTCCCAAATTCTTCTTACTCGTGGCACTAAAAAGATTTTGGTACACTTTGAACATAAGCGCCTTGTATGACCAAACAACAAAACTGTTGGTTTATTACACAGCAAATACTCAGCTTGGTTTTCATGTACTTGTTATCCACATTCCCCAACCTGACAACACCAGAAGTGGAACTGAGCATCTTCTCCAGTTTTAGGTGACAATTATCGTTTAACTTTATTATTAATTTTAGTTCATAATTTTCACATTTTAAAATAAAATATTTTGCAGTCTACTGAATTTCATCTTGAGGCACACCAGTGAGTCATGGCTCAGTTTTGGAAACACTGCTTTAAAATCGGATTAAAAATTTTATGAATTTTTGAGAAATTGCAGACATTATTATTATTTTTATATATATATATATATATATATATATATATATATATTTATTTTTTATTATTCAGAAAATAAGATCTGTGCAACTGCTGTAATGTGACAGTCTATTGTTAGGGAATTCAGTACTCCCTTATCAACTCCTCCTCTTCTAGTCTTGTATCAAACTAGATTAAACACAATAAGCATTTGTTCAAGGTTTACATTATACTGCAGTCTATTTAGTGAAACAAACACAAATATTTATTAAACAACTATCAAAGTGCTAGGTTCTATAACCAAGATATGTTCTCAGTATTGAGGAATGCTCAAATTGATCTTCACCTTAAGGTTTTAATCAATTTATATTAAGTTCTTCCAGCCATTCCTCTATTAGCAGGAGTGGCTGTTAAGTTTAATTATAATTAGCTTTTGATGTTTATATATTTATTATATAATATACTTTTGTTTTAATTAAGTTTATTTAGCATTAAGTCTAAAATAAAATAAACATACCTTAATTGAAAAATGCTTTATTGGTAAAAGAAATGACACAAAGGCACAAAGTGAGCCAATATTTGGTTTGCTTAATGCAGAATTAGCACAAACTTTTAAATTGTTAAAAAGAAGTCAAAACTGCAATATTTGCAAAGTGAAATTACTTAATGGCTGACCACTTCTTTTTGAGCATGCCTATCCCTTGGGGCAGCTAGCCAGTCTCTGTTGTGAAGATGCCTGCTCTGGTGCATTTGTTTTTGAGCATGCCTATCCCTTGGGGCAGCTAGCCAGTCTCTGTTGTGAAGATGCCTGCTCTGGTGCATTTGTTTTTGAGCATGCCTATCCCTTGGGGCAGCTAGCCAGTCTCTGTTGTGAAGATGCCTGCTCTGGTGCATTTGTTTTTGAGCATGCCTATCCCTTGGGGCAGCTAGCCAGTCTCTGTTGTGAAGATGCCTGCTCTGGTGCATTTGTTTTTGAGCATGCCTATCCCTTGGGGCAGCTAGCCAGTCTCTGTTGTGAAGATGCCTGCTCTGGTGCATTTGTTTTTGAGCATGCCTATCCCTTGGGGCAGCTAGCCAGTCTCTGTTGTGAAGATGCCTGCTCTGGTGCATTTGTTTTTTGTTCAGCACTCACAGAACCAACCTGTGGTTTATCTAGAAACAATGCCGAGCTGACCTTAGTTACAGTTTTTGGGACAGAGCACATCATTTGACATGATCAACTGTTTGAGTAAGGCCAGTACACACAAACCCTCGGTCACGATGACTTGTGGCTTTGTGCTAGCACAACCATTGACAGAATAGTTCTGTTTGTCCAATGTCACCGACAAGGCTTGGGCGAATCCATGATATTCATTTTTAGGCATTTTCCAAATGTGTAGCATGCTGGGATTGCTTACCATGCTGATATTATCAAGAAATCATATTCCTGACAAATCCACCATAGTGGGGTTTGAACCCGAGTTTCATGGTCAGAAAGTGAATATTCTAATCACTCTGCCACACACTGATGAAGTAAAATAAACCTAGTTGTAGATGTACTAATCAGTACCAAACACCTCTACGGGTCTAAGTTTCTGTCATCTGTTTACTCTAATCACATAATGGAAAAATGTCATATAAACATTGATTAAATGTTTTGTTCTATAAGCCAATCTAATGGTAGATAAAGTAGTAACAAAAGTTAAATTATTAGCCTGCTTATAAAAATATTGCGATGAGACTGCATCACTATTTTAGTCAGTGAGGCTTATTCTATTTAGTCAACTGCTTTATTCAAGTTGTTGTTTTCCATTAGGGCAGTATGCCTGGTAAACAATAGGCCATCTTATTTGGATTCAAAGGGCAAGTATTATGTGATTAAATAATATTCACATCTTGAGATACAAAGGAACAGAACGAAAAACAAGATATCTATTTGCTGTTTTTGTTTTGTTGTTTTTTAACCAAAACTTTTTACTTTTTTATGCTGTAGAATGTGATGATATCCAAAAACTTAAGGAAGTTTTAGAAAATTGCTGGGCAGGCACACTAATTAGAGGAAAACAATCCTCTTCACAGTGAGTATTTAATCTGTTTATCTGTCTTGATATTGATTTACGATTTAATCTTGGTAATGTTTCAGTAAAGTGATTTGGGCCCAAATATAATCCTATTCAATCACATATGGTGCAGGATGCTGAAAAGTTCTTGACCTGATCCCCACTTGACTAAACATATGTACTTTTTTGTGGTTGACGAGCTTCTTGGGCCAAAATTATTTCAGCAATCTCTTCTACATATATTCTAATATATCGGATGGAATTTGTGAAAACCAATTGAATGTTTAAAATTTTAAAATTTTCTTGTCAACGTTTAGCTCTGTATGATCATAATTAAAACAAACCTGTACACAGTGTTGAATCATAAGCATTCCTTTTGTATTCCATTGATAAGGAGGAAGTTCCACTGAAATGGCATCTTCTCATCTTCCTGATCACTACAGTCTCAACCTCTTCAAGATTGGGGTCAACCAGTATCTATTCTACATAACCCCACCCATAATATGCCCTTACAACAATTCAGTAACCCTCTACCTTGAGTGGCTCTTTATTTTCAGATTCAGCATGAGAAAATATCCCAGAAACATGTACCCATTGCCCAACAACATTTTGGTCGAAAAAAAATGTCGACTAGTGTTATTTATCTTAAATTAAGAATAAACGGTTACACTATTTTAATAATTTATGTAAATTTTTGTTCTTTACTTAAAAATATATATATATATATATTCATTTGTTATTTAAGAAAATTTTTTCTGTAACTCCCACCTCAAAAATGTGTTTTCATGTGCAAAACAGCTAAGGCTAATAACTCTGTAAAAGTCATGGATCAATTTGACACTATTGAGATATGATAAACAGGACCCCCACCTTCTAAATCATTAATAAATCAATATTTTTAAATTCTGAAAAGTGTTGCGACTTAAGGAAAGTCTAAAGAATTCTAATCTCCAAAAATTATTTCCTAAAAAAAAGAATTTTCCCTATTTTTTTTTTTTATGAGTGAACCAGTTTTATTTAAGTAGTTTTTGACCCAATATAGAACTGTGAATTCTTTGGAAGCAAAATTTATCGTGGCAGGCATCAACAGTTATTATGGCGGGCATCAACAGTTATTATGGCGGGCATCAATTTTCCATTTCAGAACATTGTAGCAAACAGTCAAATAGTCAGAGTATTATTCATCAATTTAAGTTTTATTTTATGACTTCTTAATATCATGGTCGGTAAATCATCTCTAAAATCTATAAATGAAGCAGGTGCAATTTTGGAAATTTCAATTTTTGCTTACCTTTGAACAGGTCACTTTCAGATGCCTCCTTGGTTTTTGTATTTTTAAATGATTACATTTATGGTTAAATGTAGCGGTATGAATTTGTTGCTATGACATCTAAAATATAACTTTTTAATAAAGATCTGTGAGTAGCTTAATGGGTACTGACATGGAAAGTGGAATTGGTAGGTTGAGTTGAAGTCTCTAAATTACCAGCAATACATTTTTAAAAAAAAAATACGAACAATACATTTTATCATCTACAAACTATATATCTAAAAACATACATTTGCCCTGAAAGTATAAAATTATGTACAAAATATCTGTAGTTGAAGCCATAAAATTGTGTATAAAATATTTAGATTTCAGCATTAAAAATGACTAATCTCCCAATAGCATTTGTGCAAAAGTGAATGCAGTCTGGAACTTTATCTCAGCTTATTGATTCTACTTACCATGACTGTATCCATTGCACTACGGTCATGGAGTAGGCAATGAGAAACCATGGTCTTTCCCAAGAAGTCATGGCAATTCACAGATAATAAAAAAGGAGGTTAATCTTGGAGAAGGCTGAAAGATATTAAGAAAAATACCCCCCCCCCCCCCGCCAAAAAAGAAGTTGTTTATGAAATCAATTTGTACAGCTCTTTATTATATTCATGTGAATGAAACGTCTTTTATTGTGTTTTTTTTTTTTTAATTCCAGACGCTTTGATTTGTTCTCTGACTGTGTAATTGCTTCCAGAGAACCAACCTGCTGGATAACGAAAAAAATTATGTTTCGTATCTTTCCTCTTTATCATAGCTCTCCGGAAGAACTCATTACTATAAAAGGTAAGATGAAGCCGAAGTTATATGGATTCTTCAATGAAGAATTTTTCTTATTACATTTTGAAAGGTATTTTATCTTGTTATCAAAATATCATTTTTTATCTTATCTAAGCATTTGAAGTCAAGTACCCGTCAACTGTTGCTAAATCATTTCAGGCGTTGTCAATATGAGTTTCTAAAGTAAAAGGAACCAAGTTAGTCATGTATTTTATTCCAATTTCACACTAGTAGACAAATACTGATCCTACAGGAAGATAAGTTGGAAGTTCTATTACATCTAATTTCTGTACAAGCATCTCTCTTAACCTCTCTAAAAATGTCTGAATAAGCATTTCTCTTACCTCTATACCCAAAGTTCTCTTACCTCTCTAAAAATGTCTGAATAAGCATTTCTCTTACCTCTATACCCAAAGTTCTCTGACCTCTCCAAAATGTCTGAATAAGCATTTCTCTTACCTCTATACCCAAAGTTCTCTTACCTCTCTAAAAATGTCTGAATAAGCATTTCTCTTACCTCTATACCCAAAGTTCTCTTACCTCTCTAAAAATGTCTGAATAAGCATTTCTCCTACCTCTGTAAAAATTTCTGAATAAGCATTTCTCCTACCTCTCTAAAAATGTCTGAATAAGCATTTCTCCTACCTCTCTAAAAATGTCTGAATAAGCATTTCTCCTACCTCTATACCCAAAGTTCTCTTACCTCTCTAAAAATGTCTGAATAAGCATTTCTCCTACCTCTATACCCAAAGTTCTCTTACCTCTCTAAAAATGTCTGAATAAGCATTTCTCTTACCGCTATACCCAAAGTTCTCTTACCTCTCTAAAATGTCTGAATAAGCATTTCTCTTACCTCTATACCGAAAGTCCTCTTACCTCTATACCGAAAGTCCTCTTACCTCTATACCGAAAGTCCTCTTACCTCTATACCGAAAGTCCTCTTACCTCTATACCCAAAGTCCTCTTACCTCTCTAAAAAATGCCTGAATAAGCATTTCTCTTACCTCTATACCCAAAGGTCTCTTACCTCTCTAAAAATGTCTGAATAAGCATTTCTCTTACCTCTATACCCAAAGTTCTCTTACCTCTTTAAAAATGTCTGAATAAGCATTTCTCTTACCTCTCTAAAATGTCTGAATAAGCATTTCTCTTACCTCTCTAAAAATGTCTGAATAAGCATGTCTCTTACCTCTATGCCCAAAGTTCTCTTACCTCTCAAAAAATGTCTGAATAAGCATTTCTCTTACCTCTATACCCAAAGTTCTCTTACCTCTCCTAAATGTCTGAATAAGCATTTCTCTTACCTCTATACCCAAAGTTCTCTTACCTCTCTAAAAATATCTATATATGTATTTCTTTGACCTCTATACCCACACTCTTCTTTTTTTCTTTTTATGTACTGTGTCCCTTCAAGATGTAGGCAATCATTGCTTTCCACAACTGCTTGTCTCTTGTAGCTCTTACTAAACTTTGTCTTACTGTTATTTCTAAGCCTTGTTCCACTATCCATTTACTGAAGCACATTAAGTACATTATGTGTTGTCTTCCTCTTAATCTGTCCTGTGAGTATCAGATTTTCCAAGCCCCCCTTCCTCATTATATGCCCTAGAAACCTCAACTGTCTCTTCCTGATGTTAAGTATTAGTTTCCTTTTCGTTTCCATTTTCTCCAAAACTTTGTTACTCACATGTTTGGTCCATGGTATCCTCAGCATCTTTCTGTAGAACCACATTTCTGTTGCTTCAAGTCGCCTCTTCATCTTTGAGGAGATCATCCAGCACCTGCTGCCATACAGGTGGACAGATATCACATAGCATAGAGTTTAGTACTCTTTCTTTCTAGTAAAATTTTTCCATTTCTCATTATTCTGCTTAATTCTTGCAATGTTTCCTTTCAGTGTTATACTTTTCACCCTTTTTTAAAACATTTCTCAGATATTTAAATTTCTGCAGTAATTCGATTTTGGTACCTTTTGATTTGCAATTCGCATTTTCGACTCATCCTTTTGCTAACAACCACGCATCCTGTCTGATGTTTAATATATTCTTCCCGCTTTCCCACACTACCATTTGTAGATTTTGTAGCTTCCTTTCTATGTCTGCTATCAACACTGTGTCACCTGCATATCTTATGTTGTTAGAATTGTGGCTACCAATAACGACTCCCGGTAAGGCTTCTAGTTTTCTTAGAATCACCTCACTGTATAGGGTAAATAAGTCTGGTGAGAAGATACAGCCTTGTCTTATATCCCTTTCTCTTTTTGCATATTTGATGAACTCATTTTCTATCTGTATGCAGGTCATTTGCTGCCAGTATATGTTCTTGATTATTCTTATATTTTGTCCCAATATATCAGGGCGTACTTTATCAAACACCTTTGCGTAATCTATAAAACATAGGTACACATCTATCTGCATTTGTATTGCTCTTTCTGATAACATTCTCTGCATAAATATTACATTTCTTGTTCCAGTGTCTTAGACAAACCTGCACTGTTCTTGTCCAATTTCTGGTCTGATTCATCAGAATTCAAATAAGTTTTGTTATATGGCTTATTAAGTTGATTGTCCAATGGAGTTTGCATTCATTTTCACCTGGCTTCATAGGCAGTCCTATAAAAATAGATCTACTTATGTCTTTTGTTATATCACCACTGTTGTAGATTTCATTTATTATATCTGTGATATGTTGAAATCGTCTAAGAACTCCAGCTATTACAATTCTGTCTGGTCCTGACGCTTTGTTTCTGTTCAATTTGGCCAGTGCAGATTCCACTTCAGATTTTAATATTACTGTTTCATCAATATTTCTGTGTATTGCTTGTTGTTCTCTTTCATTGTGGTAGAATTCTCTGATATGTTTGTCGCATCTCTGAAGTATTTTCTCTTTCTCTAATATCAGTGTTTAATACTTAGACTTTATGCATCCTGTCGATGAGCGCATATCTTTTCTTCTGCTAGTTGCCTTATTTATTTATGCATGTTTGTTTTATTTCATTCTTTCTATTTCTCTATATATTCTGTTCCATGTCTTGGCAGAGCTTTCTTTGTCTCTTTTTTTATCATGTCTCTTAACTCTATAAAATGTCTGTATGTACATTTTCAGCAAGACTACAAGTTATTTTTGTCATTATGCTAAGTCCACTTAAATTGCTTACTATAGACATAGCTAGCTAATATCGAAATGACTGTGAATTAAATATTTCAATAATTTTCTAATATTTGTATTTTCTATCTGTCTATATTTCTGAGATGTGGTATTATGTACACTATTTACATTATCTGGACTATTGTCCTCATCTTTGTCGCCATATTTATAACAATGTTTCAGCCGTTGTATGCTCCGGCCTTCTTCAACATACAATGACCAAAACATTGTAATAAATATGGCCACAAAGATGAGGACAATAGTTTGATTAATGTAAATAGTGTACATAATACCTCATTTCAGAAATATAGATAGATACTGAAAGGCCAAAACGTTGTAATAAATATGGCGACAAAGATGAGGACAATAGTTCGAATAATGTAAATATTGTATTTTTTAATGTTTTAATAATAAAAATGAATTCAGCAAACTTTAAATAATTTGGTACAGATTTTATTTAGATCAACAGCTAGAGAGTATTTTGATTGAGAACATTGTAAATAAAAGTAATAATAAGATAATTAAGGGGAAAATTAATAAAGAAAGTCGTAAGTTTGTGGGTTATTCCCCCCCCCCCCAGTTTGAGTCAAATGAAAGCAAGTTGCATTGTTGTCTTTTGAAGATGATTTTGTGAAGTAAATTCAAAGTGGATTCAACAAGTTTAGGCTAATGGGCCGAATCTGCAGTGCATGATGGTACCAGCCATGATGATAATTGCTATTAATGAGACATAAATATGGTCTTTGCTTATGAGAGATCAATAGTCTGCTTCCTTCCCATGTTGGACAGAGTGAAGATCTTTGTTCACAAAAGTCTTAGTAAATAATCAATGAGATTTTTGCTTTGTTATTAGTGGGTGTACGCCAAATAAGGCCGCTCATTAGGAAATGGGCTGATAATCTTTCTTTGCGTGCAAAATGGGGAAATTACAGTCTTGTTTTGCCCATAGAAATAAATTTTATATATATTATAATAATAATATAAATATAATTATACTCATCTGGAAAAATCTTAGGTGTTTTGACTTGTAAATGAACAAACCAATACCCGAGAAAAATAAGGGATAAAAAAAGAAAGAACTAAGAACATGTAATTGAGGCAAAAACAATCGTCCAGAATCCAAGCTCAGAGTCCAAAGAAAAAACCCTCCAACATGAGTAAAGGAAAAGTAGCTAAGTTACGTGCTCAATACACTAAGTAGAGCAAATATAATTATGAACCTAAAGAGGCAGGTAAACCTATGTAGGTTTCACCTACGCGGATTGTCAGGGTGCACTGGCATAGTGTTATATATATATATATATATATATATATATATATATATATGTGTGTGTGTGTGTGTGTGTGTGTGTGTGTGTGTGTGTGTGTATATATCTATATATATATATATATATATATATATATATGAGGAGGCACAGTGGGGTAATGGATAACGGCTTGGATTGAGGAATCGGAGAGCCGAGTTCGAATTCCAGTCGATTCCATTACATTCACTTACGTGCTAATACCCTTGGGAAAGGTGTGAATCCTCTTCTTCTCCCTCCAACTATGGGTAAATAGCAGGACAGACTGGGTTCTATAGCCTTGGATGGCAACTGGTCTAGGAGAAGGACAACTCTGAATTCAAAACCTGCGGAGGGTCGTTTGGGGACCTTGTGGCATCCGTTGCACCAGGTCCTTGTATTCGTCCCTCCAAAAAGTGTGGATGGCCCTGCACAAAGCCTTCACCACTATAATCAAATTCTGTGCGGGTGTCGGGCTTTCAGTTTCTGGGAACTGATGTGTCTGACCCTCATACGTCGAGTTCGACGGGAGAGTCCATCATATATATATGTATATATACACACACACACTCACACACACAGCTGGTGCAAGGGTCTCCAATTTTCATAAGATAGTATTCATATGAAATAGAAATGTTATTGTCTCCCAATTATGTACAATGATGGATCATATGCAATGTGGCTGAACAATTCATCGAGAAAAATAGAAAATAAATACAGTGTATCTTAATACAAATATTATAGATCATTCCATCTTAAATAAATCGCCAGTGTTTTGTGGTAATATTTAACATCAACTTAACATCTTCCTTGTTATAAAGTTGAATATTTTTTTAAATATTCAACATTATGGATAAAAAATAGTGAATTTTAGTGTTTTTTTTTTTTTTTTCAAGACTTGAGAAAAACAAATTTATGGATTTCGACAAAACCCAAAACCCAGAATTACATCAAAATCTGTGAAAATTTTCATCCTTTTAATAGTTGGTTGTGCTTAGTTTAATTTGTGATTTATACCTCGCCCTACGTTAACTGGTTTCAGAGGTCACGACTTAGGTAGAAAAACGAATTAAGTTGAAATAACAATAAGCACTCCCCATTGCCTATTACAGTATTTATCATATATATGTAGAGTATTATGAATAAAACAATTAAAAATAATTAAGTAAAAAACCGGTTTAAATTTATGTAAACTCCATATAATACTTAAGAAAAGCCGACGTATCATCGAAAATGGCTTAACTTGAAATGACTTAAGTCGAAGTATCACTGTGTGTGTGTGTATATATATATGTGTGTGTGTGTGTATATATATATGTGTGTGTGTGTGTATATATATATATGTGTGTGTGTGTGTGTATATATATATATATGTGTGTATATACATATATATTATTATTTATTTATTTATGTTTTTAAACATTTTTTAATATATTTCAAGATTTTTGCTATAGAATATGAGCTTTTTTATTTTAAGTTATTTATTTACTTTTTTGAAGGTCTAGCCCTATGCAAACAAATATGGTTGCAAAAATGAACAAATATGTCTACATTATATTAGTTAAAAGTGCTTGGATGCCTGGATTATATGGACAGTTCTTACACAATCTGTTCAAAAAAGAAATCATTTGTACAACTGCAAGAAAAATATAATAAAAAACTTAATTACAGTGCCTTGTCAGTCATTTTCAATGGAACCTGTATACAAGAGGGATTGCTACCCAAACACAATTTTTTTATATATATATATATATATATATATAATATGTATATGTGTGTGTGTGTTTAGCGAGTAGGTTCAACATGTTTGAGTTGCTATCCTGTTGTTTATTTTCTTAAATGGTGCAATTAATAACAACTGGCCTAGATTGAGAAGTCCTACTAATGTGTCACTCGATAATAATTGAACCTGTATCTACCTTTTCCATCAGAGAAAACCACTATTACAGCCAACCGAGACCATCATGAGAAGGCAAAATTTCAATTACCTGTTTAAGAAATACATGTCTGTCCGATCCTTTACGAATCTATTTCAGCTAGTTTTGTACCTTAAACATAAACAATAATTTTAAAATAGGTAAAAAAAAAAAATACTGTTTATATTTTTGGTATGAAAATGAAACTAACAGATATAGATTTGGAGAAGACTTGAGAGATGTGTATTCCTTAAATAGGTAATTACACTTTGCTTCATGGCGGAGTAATGGATAGCAGCTCAGATTGAGGAATCGGAGAGCCAAGTTCGAATTCCAGTTGAATCCATTACATTCACTTAGATGCTAATACCCTTGGGAAAGGTATGAGTCCTCTTCTCCTTCCAGCTATGGGTAAATAGCAGGACAGACCAGGTTCTATAGCCTTGGATGGCAACTGGTCTACCGCAGAATGAAATGGCAACCTACTGCAGGAAAAATCTGCCTTGATCAGTCATGTATCAAAAGATACATGATTGCCTAAGCGTGTATCCTGCTTGGCACATAACTGACTTTTCAGGATGGTCTCCCCTGGTCAAATTGGTACCTGCACACTTTATCTAGAAGTGTATTTTCGCTGATAGAAAAGGGAGATACAGGTTCAATTCCTGTTGACAGGTATATTTTTCTTTAGTAGGATTTCTTGCTCTAGGCCAGTTGATATTAAATTTCACTATTTAAGAAAATAAAAAGCTGGAGTATCAACTCAAACATGTGTACCCAGCTAAAAATAATATTTGTCTACAGTAGGAAATGAAATATATTTGATATTGTTGTAAGACAGTGGAGCCACAGGGCCTGTGGTTCTATTAAATTGACATGAGGTTGAGAAAGAATGTAAACATAAATTGTTAGTATTTATGCAATTTACATTGTTCAGACTATTGTCCTCATGGCCGGAATGTTGTCATATTTACAACATTTCGGCCATTATACGGTCTGGACTTCTTCAGGTGATTGGAATTTCAAACCAAACCCTTTATTTTTTGTCCACCCTGGTAAATTGTTCTAGTTCCACATGACACATGGACCTGTGGTAAAAGCATTGGTGGTTGAAGTAATCCAGTAACTTGACCCAAAGAGTAGAGTTCAATACCTGGCCACAGCAGAGGTGAACAAAAACTTGGAGAGTCGAGTTACTAAAGAGGAATAAGTGAAACTGAGATATCCAGAAGAGGTATGACATGTGGAACTAGAACAATCTACCCCAGTTGGTGACATAAAGGGTTTGGCTCAAAATTCCGATCACCTGAAGAAAGGCTGGAGCATACTATGGTTGAAACGTTGTGAACATGACAAAGATGAGGACAACAGTCCAAACAACATAGTGTAAATAATTATAGTACTTGATCTTGGAAATATAAACAGATATAAATTGTTCGACTGTTTAGGGAGTAAAGCAAATTAAGGATATTTTTGGGGTTCAGTTTTAAAATGAATTAAGGAAAAATAAAATAATTAATTTTTTATTTTTTATTTATTGTCATTAAAAATGTTGACATGAAATTCTTTTCATACTTTTAGAAAACCCAGAAATCAAATGCATTCAAGACTGGAAAGTCTTGAAGGAGAGGGAAAACCTGAGTTCAAATTTGTGCAAGTAAATTATTTTATTTATTTATTTATTTTGTAACTATTTTAAGGTACACTACAGTTTAAAATTTTGAAGTAACCTCTGGTAATTTTTTAGATTGACCCCAAAAGTAGTTGTTTTGTACTTTAAATAAGAGAAAATTATTATTCATGGTTAAAAAAAAATAGTGATACACGATTTTTTATTAGAAATTTTGTTATAAGAAAAAGAAAAAAAAGTACTTAATGATTAAATTTTGCTCTCGTCAAAATATCCTCCTTTAATCTCGATTACTGCAGCACAAATTTTTTCCCCCTACTTATTTTTCAAGTTCATCCCATGCTAATTCTGGAGGTGGCATCAAACTTTTGAACTTTAGTGTAAATTGAATTTGTATGAATGAATATATATTTCTCTGAAGATGTATGGCTTATGGTTCTCATCTGATCACCGAAGTTAAGTATAGTCAGTACGTAGATAGGACACCACTTGGGAATACCAGGTGCTATAAGCTTTGATGTGTGGGTCGTGTTGACAGCACAGGATGAGAATTAAGAGAGCTGTGTTTGAATTCCAGTCAGGTTGATTACATTAATTTACACAAATACCCTTGGACGATCATGAATTGAAAAGAGGTATGATCACCCAAGCATGTCACATCAGCTCCTACTAATACGCATTGGGATAGTATGGTAGGGTTGTTGTGCATTCCTTCCCATGAATCTGAGGAAGGCTGACGTCCACAGGCTGAGAAAATCTATGAGTAGAATTTATTTCTCTTATTATTTTCTGTGGCATAAACTGCTACTTTGATTGGTTCAAATTGTAATAAAATTAGTTACCAATAGCAATCTGTTTAGCAAATCATTGACCAATGAAAATCTTGGATGATCAGCTGACCCACACCACACCTTCAAAGCTGTTGTTGTATTGTTTCTATTTCCCCACATCCCCTAGTAAATTTATTAATATGAAAAATGTTCAAAATTGAGAATAAAAAAAAATAAGTAAGGCAAACATAAAATATGTAGATTGATTTAGATGTTATTCTAAGATGAATTTTCATTAAAATCTAACAAGTTCACCTGCATTGTCAAAAAATGGCAGGTAATTTTCCAATTGGTTATATTAGGTTGAGTGAATAATTTCCATTTTTATTTATCAACTTTATTCTTCCAAAAAATAAAGAACAATTGCATTTAATCCGATTCTATATTCACCATTATTTGCAAGGATTAGTTGCCACACATCAGACAGCTCTTTGGTTTTGTTTTAATCAAATTCTGAGAGGTTTTGATGTGAAAAGTTTCCAACAAACTCTTGAGTTTTCCACATCAATGCATTTTACAGTGATTGAAAATCTTGGTGCAAGCTCAGGTCGATATGACCGGTCAGGTAGAACAGACAAACTGATCCGTACACCAAAATATTTGACGTATTTAGTATTTACTAATTCCACATCCTGAATTTTGATCATTGATTCAGTGTATGAGCCATCACTAATTTCATTCCAATTCCAGATCATAGTTTCTGTTTTGGAATAGGTTCTCTTGAGTCCTATTTCTTGGGACACTTGGTAGAGGATGGATTCTTTTTTTTCCAAGATCATATTCCAATTATGAATACTTAACTAGATAATTTTGTTGTTACATACTGAATATGTAGATCTTACCTAACTTTTGTCATATTGTAAAGATGACCTGTAACTATTACTACTGCAATTTTTCTTTAATCTTAACCCAAATATCCAGTATTGATAGCCAATATCGGTGCAAGGGTTTTGTATCTCACCATCTATGATACAGCACCTCCGAAATCTATGATAAACCCTCATATCAATTTTCATAAGGTAATATTCATATAAGATACAAATATTATTGTAACCTAATTATGTACAATAATGGATCCTATGCAATGTAGCTGAACAGTTCAACTAGAAATATTGAAAATAAATACAATGTATGTAAATATAATACAGATATATAATAAATCATTCCTTCTTGAATAAATCAACAGTGTTTTGCTGTAATTTTTAACATCAACTTGAGATTTTTCTTATTAAAAAGTTAAATAATTTTAACACATTCAATATTATGGATAAAAAATAGTGAATTTTATTTTGTGCTTTTTGAAGACTTTATATGAACAAAACAAGTTCAGATTTGGAACATAAAAAAAACGGAATGATGTCAAAATCTGCAAAATTTTTTCATCTGTTAAAAAATACATATTTGCGATATTTTAAAGTAAAAGTAATATTATTTCAATTCAGATAAAACTTTAAATGGGATAAATATTGTGAAAGAACATTTCAGAAAAGCATATTTTTAAAGAATTTCTTATAAAGAGAATCATGATGTGTTGACAAATTTGTCCATATGGACGATTTTACTGATAGTCAAAAAAGATTGATTCTAATCAATCTAAATTCTGTTTGTCATACTCAAAGTATTTCGCTTATTGTAAATAATATATTGAATCTATAAGCTTAGTTTAATTTGTAACGTATATAAATGTTGATGAGCTAGTGAGGGTCACAAAGCACTACCCCTGGGCCTCATTCAGGTTTGGGCTCTCCTAGTTGGAGGGGTAGGGGTTAGTGTGCATCAGTCCTGCTGCAAAACCAAACTGTTCTCCTTCATTCTACAGCTGATTGATATTTACTATGCCTAGTAAATATCAATAGGACGATATATATGATTAGATGCTTATTAAAAGTAAGATTTTAGCAGACATAGACTGAGCAACCTGAATATTAAGTACTGTTCCATAGGGAAAATATTAGTCAGTTATATGCCATGCGTGATACACACTTAGGCGACCATGTATCTTTTGATAACATGGCTGACAAGGTAGATATTTTCCTGCAGTAGGTTGCCATTTCTTTCTGTGGTAGACCAGTTGCCATCCAAGGCTATAGAACCCGGTCTGTCCTGCTATTTAACCATAGCTGTGGGAAGAAGAGGAGGATTCATACCTTCCCCAAGGGTCAATCAGTTATATGCCATGTGTGATACACGCTTAGGCGATCATGTATCTTTTGATACATGACTGACGAGGCAGATTTTTTCCCCCCAATAAGTTGCCTTTTCTTTCTGTTGTAGACCAGTTGCCATCTAAGGCTATAGAACCTGGTCTGTCTTGCTACTTACCCATATCTGGGAGAAGAAGAGGATTCATACCTTTACCAAGGGTATTAGCATGTAAGTGAATGTAATGGATTTGACTTGGCTCTCTGATTCCTCAACATGAGCCGCTATCCATTACCCCACCGTGCCTCCTACAGGGAATATATGTAGGTGTTTGAGAACAGTTAGTCTTAACTTTATTGCATTCTTCTATGTGTCGTATCCTTTCAAGACAAGGGCGATGCTGGCTCTCCCCAATTTCCTGTCCTTTGTAGCTCTTAGTAAGTCATGTCTTTTTGCTATCTCTCATAATTCCTGTTCTGCCAATGGAAAAGTTTTCATATATTGTTTTGAGAAAAATGAAATCCAATTTTGCCAAAAATCTTCTTGATATTTCAGATTACTCAAAGACATGAAAACCTGTATCACAACGTTCCTAGCAGGAAATGATAAAAAATACAAGGAGAAAGTTGCCAAGTGCCAGTACATTCCAGTTAACATGATTAAAAGGGAAACATATCAACAAACAACGCAGAAGCCTTCACCAGGTAAGTTGATCACATTCAAGAGCCACTCAAGGTAGAGCGTTGCTTGCATGAGTGTAAGAGGAGGAGGTAAGAAGTGCAGCTTATTGATACCCAAACACTCTGAAATGTTGGTATAAGTTTCAGGCATGAATGCCAAGCAGTACAGCATGCTATTTCCAAATTTCTGGTGGAGTGAATTGCATCATGGTGCTCTTTTTCTCACAGATGGTGCCCAACTGACCCTACTATACTGTACAGTAGACAAAATCAAAAACAAACAACACACATGCATGAAATTAAAAATATAAAATGGCTACAATTTACCCATCGCACCTTGTATATGTAAAATTATGTCATTTAACCTGTTAACCGATATTTTTTGATAGATAAAAAAGAGCTCAATAGATATGTAGAGCAATAATTATTGTTACCAAAAATATAGAAATCTCACAAATGTCTTAAGTTGGTCTTTGATAATTATCTTGAATTAAACTTTATATATATATATATATATAGTGTGTGTGTGTTAATGTATATTTGGGCAGCAACCATTCTTTTAAACATCTTTCATTAATATGACTGACAAGGAAAAATTTTTATTTTTTTTAAACTTATCCCAACAGTGTGCCATAAAAAACATCTATCAAGCCGCAATGTACAAGAAACCTTAAGAAAAATACTAGTCGAAAACATTAGATTTGTGTGTAAATCAAATTACTGAAAACGTTTTGCTATAAGAGAGGCCCTTTACATCAAACATCTCTCCCCAACTATCAACCTCACCTTGTTTAACAATGGGAGTTGCAATGGTTTGGAATAAATGCTCCTACTAGAATTAAATAACCACACAAATAATACATCTCACACAGTGAAAACATGAAAAGAAATAAACAATACCAAAACAAAACTCCTTAGAAAATGACTGAGAAAGTGTTTGGAAGCACTTGAGACAGTGGCTAATATGGCTGGTTTTTTGTACTTCCTCACTCTCATCAAATGGAAACATGTAAGAACACTGGAAAATGTAAATAATATGTATGTATGTATATGAAAGTAAATGATATATATCGAAAATGTATATTTAAAAAAGATTTTTTTATTTAAAATTCTGAATTTCTCCTTTCCTTTCTGCGCATGTGTAATTACATCAATTTAGTCTGATGAAGTCGTAAAGGACAAAAGACACAAAAACTTTTCCCACTTTGTCATACCTTTTCCCAATAAAATTTTTCTTGATATCTAAAAAATTTATATACCGTTTTCCAATATATATATATATATATATATATATATATATGTGTGTGTGTGTGTGTGTGTATATATATATATTGTGTGTGTAAGTAAACAAAGACAGAAGGAAGACTTAGCTGATGTATTTTATCTTCTGTCAGAATTCATCAAAGCAAATATGAGGATTTTTTTTTTTTTTTTTTTTTTTGCAACAAGTATTTATAAAATTCCCACATTTATCTTGATAAAGTCTGTCAGAGGATGAAACGTGTGGGGTAAGATAAGTTTATCTGTTGTCTTTATTGATATTGTCCTTTGACAGATATACTTTTAGTTATATCTGAAATTTTTTACATACTCACACACACATATATATATATATATCTCAAATATTCAGTTCAATTTATATTACAATGAATCATTCATGCAAAAAGTAGATTAGTAAAGTTAATGACATAAAATTGGTGAAATCCCTTTGCTAACAATACTTACTTTTTGTATGAATGATTCATTTTAATATAAATTAAACTGCACCACATATTTGATTTAAAAGAACTGATCCGACGTGCAATTTTTCGGGATAACAACTGAGACATTAATCTATTTATTGAACAATTTAGTTCATGCCACATTGACTGATAAACTCGTACAACCAAAAAATTCTCAAATTGCCATATTAGTAAAAAACGCACTCACTTAAATTTTCTAAAACTTCAACCATAGCATTGTGACTGCATGCTCCAAAAGTTTGTATCTGTTATCAGTAACACATTTGAGGAAAAAAAACATTTTGATTTGCATTATATTTTTTTGTCTTGGATGCTACCTGAATTTTACGAAAAACAAAATAATTTCCATGCCTGAATGTACAGTTGAAAGTACTTGTGTATTAAAAAAAGACCTTATACATCTTATAAGGAACATAACATTCATCGAGTGATTTGTAGGTTAATGCACCTTTAAAATTTTGTTTGCGAAGGGATTTTGCCATTTTATATCATGAAATTTACTAATCTACTTTGTTGTATGAATGATTCATTTTAATACATATATATATATAGTTTCTTGTGGACACTTATATGTTGATGGTGTCATCTCACAATCCTCAGGAGGTAAAAATGATAAGGAAATAATCAGTTCTTTATTAAGATGGTCTTTTTTGGTATTTAATATACAAGGGGTGTGGTTAGGAAAGGAGTCACTTTCCCACAGACTCACACTTACTATATATACTCAAGTATAGTGAGAATTTTTATTAGCGTTTTTTATGCAAAAAATAGGGGGTTGCACTATACAGAGTTTTTTCTGGCCCCAAAATTCAGGTTTTACACTAGACATGAAGTTGGCTTATCCATGAGGATATAGTTAACAGATGAAGAAAAGTTCAAAGGACTTACTTTTATTGTTGTTCTAATTTCTTCTTCAGCACTTGCTTTACAAAAATTTGCTCACCTTTTAAATGCATTAAAGTCTACTAATTTAATGTCAAGCATTATCAATTTGTGTGTGTGTAGTGTATACATATATATATATATTTTTAAGATATATTTTATGTTTATATATTCTTTTTTTATAGATACAAATATTTAAGTAAATGCTCTGTTTATAATAAACAGTATGAAATAACATTTATGGGCCTGAATGTCCGAGAAATTTTCATAGAAAATATTTGTCCTCTGACAGGATTTGAACCTGTATCCTATATGGAACTGTCATATAGCCGGATGTGCGTTTTTAGTGATTCGGCCACAGAGGATTGTTTGGTTGGCAAGGTTGAATGTACTGCTTATAAACTTCAATCTTCCATGAATGTCTCATGTACATTCATAACTGTTCATGGCGTATCAAATGCCAACCG
>OZ038499.1:102351866-102384366 GCA_964036315.1 Acanthosepion esculentum
ATATATATATACATATACATATATACATACACATATACACACGCATACACACACACATACATACACACACATACACACATATGCGTACATATATACATTTTTCGTGTTCCACAGATACCCGCATGTGAGCTTGCGTGCATGTATAAGAGCGGTTTGATCACTGTATTTGGTCACCATGTGTGCATGCTGTGTGCTTTTGTGTGTGGGGTCATGATCTATTCAGTTCCGGTTTGAATTTATTTATGAAATTTTTTTCCTGTATTTGTAGATAGGAATAATTGTCTGTTTGGTATATCGGCATGATATTAAATTTACCCTGGTTACATTCAAAAATATGTTGTGAAACAAAAAGTTTTCTGTTGTCCGGCAACTTTATGTTGCTTTTGTGTAGGGAGACCCTGTTGTTCAGTTGTTGGCTGATGCCTATATATGATTTCCTGCATTTTGTGCATTTAAGTACATAAATCACATTTTTGGAGTTGCAGTTTAAGTTTTTGTTTATTGTGAACGTTGTTTTGGGGTTTTGAAAAGTGTACGAGTTTCCTTCTATAATGATGTCACAAACCCCACACCTTTTTTTGTTGCATTTTGTGACTCCCTGTATTGTGTGTTGGGTAAATTTAGATGAGGTTAATATGTGTTTTAGGTTTTTAGATTGGCGTTTACTTTTGATTATTTTGGTTGTTTTTATTATATTATTCAGTTTATTATTCTTGCTAAGTCGGTCTAGATTTTTGGTAATTTTTGTGAATATTTCTGGATTGTTTCTGTTGTATGTTGAGACATATGCTATAGTTGGCTCGACATTACGTTTCTTTTTATTTCTGAGTTGGTCTAGAGGGATTTTTTTTGCGAGTTCAAAACCTTTGTTTATTAGAGTTGTGGGGTAGCCTCGTTTTTTTAGAGTTTTATGTAGTTCTTCTAAGCGGGTTTTTCGGAGGTGTTTATCAGTCACTATAGTACAAACTCTACGTGCTAGGGAATAGGGAATAGATTTTAGGCAGCTTTTGGGGTGATGGCTCTTGAAATGAAGGTATTGTTGGGTGTCTGTGGGTTTGTGGTAGATATCTGTGATTATATGGTTGTTTTTATTTCTAATATATATATATATCTGTTATCTATCAATATGATTGTAGTTGCGGTGCCAACTACATAGGGAGGACAACACAACAAGCGAATTAAGCAACACGTTCCCACAAAAATCAGGAACCATACCGTGCCGTTTGATGGACTCGTCCCGAACACCTACAGTTCAGCCATTTGTGAGCATCTATTAAAGAACAGAAGGGGTGCGGCTAAATTTAGTGTGGATTGGTTCACCGTGTTGTCCCGTTCACACTCTTCATTTCATCTAAAGGTGCCGGAGTCAATTTACATCGGGTCCCGCAGGCCCTCCCTGTGTAAACAGCGTGAGTGTCTGTTGGGGCTCGCTGTCATTTGCCTCTAGCTCCAAATGTTTTTTTTTCTCCCCCTCACACTCATTTCCTTTTCATTGCATATTCTGTTTTTTAATTACATTAAAATCTCCCGTAGAAGCCTGAAGAGCGGGAACGAAACCGGTTGCTTCCCTTTTTAGTCTTTGCTTTAGTATTTTAATATGTCTAGTAATATTAAGCTTAACACCTTCATTTCAGATATATATATATATTTTGTTGATATTTATTAACCCCGGTGGTTAAGGGAGAGAGAGTGATGTTGGTTCTAATTGGAAATGACTGCTAACAATTCCCTCTCTCCAAATTTATAGACGAATCCTATAGATACATGATGATGTTGTTGAGAATTTTATCAATTCCACTTAAAAATGCCTTTTTATTCAACACGTGCAACACCTCAAACATCTACAAAACAACTTCAAATCTCTAGTGATGTCCTTAAATGGCCTCATTAGATCAAGACTCAGATACGGATTCATGCATGATGCCAAATTTGTTCAGAAATATCTAAACTGGATACAACTGCTTTCTCTGATTTATAATTACAAATGGATTTAAGTAAATGAAGCCTGTAGGTCTTAGCAAAGACCGACTTTCTTCGAACCTAGCTGACTGACAACAAAATCACATACCAAATAAGAGAAACCATATCACTTGAGGACTTTCAACAGCAGCAACAACTAAAATGGATAGCACATGTAACTAAGAGAAAAGATGTTGACATTTCATACTATTCAAAAACAAAAGGCCAGGAAGGAATATCTCATCTATACTCCATCTTGGGTATGACTATAAACAACATCCAGCAGCAAGGCCTTTTGAGGTGTGTGCAAACAACTCTTAATTGATGGTGTTCCCAGGTGCACCGTCACCCGGGGTGCTAGAATCTGTTAGGACCCCAGCTATAGGTATATAGTTAACCCACAAAGTGGATCAAAACATGAAAGTGTAAAAATACCAGCAATACATTTTTGAAAAAAAATTATTACCAGCAAGGCAGTAAAGCCACTAAGACACAAGGGATTACTGGGCATGGAAGAATTAGGAACAGAAACATTAATAATGAGCAGCAAGAGGAAAGAATAATCTGGAGGGCAGTAGATAGGGATTGACAAATAATCTGGAGGGCAGTAGATAGGGATTGACATTGCATTTAAATATTTGAAGATTAAAGTTGACAGGAAAGCATGGAGCCGGAAGGGAGTTCCACAAGCAAGGCAGTAAAGCCACTAAGACGCAAGGGGTTACTGAGCATGGAAGAATTAGGAACAGAAACATTAATAATGAGCAGCAAGAGGAAAGAATAATCTGGAGGGCAGTAGATAGCAATTGACATTGCATTTAAATTTTTGCAGGTTAAAATTAGCTGGAGAGCATGGAGCCGGAAGGGAGTTCCACAAGCAAGGCACTAAAGCCACTAAGACGCAAGGGGTTACTGAGCATGGAAGAATTAGGAACAGAAACATTAATAATGAGCAGCAAGAGGAAAGAATAATCTGGAGGGCAGTAGATAGGGATTGACATTGCATTTAAATATTTGAAGATTAAAGTTGACAGGAAAGCATGGAGCCGGAAGGGAGTTCCACAAGCAAGGCAGTAAAGCCACTAAGACGCAAGGGGTTACTGAGCATGGAAGAATTAGGAACAGAAACATTAATAATGAGCAGCAAGAGGAAAGAATAATCTGGAGGGCAGTAGATAGCAATTGACATTGCATTTAAATTTTTGCAGGTTAAAATTAGCTGGAGAGCATGGGGCTAGAAGGGAGTTCCACAAGCGAGAAAAGAAACTGTTAGCATAGAATTTAGAGTTACATCTAGCCAGTTCAACTGTAAATTGAGGAGATCACTATGCCAGTTTAGTACTGCACTTGAATTCAAAAAGGTTAGATACTATAGTGTAGAGCTCATGTGAACAATTACCATGAAAGTATTTATCGAAAAGGTTGAGATGCAACCTTATGGGGTTAGGAAAGTGACTGAAGCTGAGGTGCCAGATCAGGATCAATAATATTGCTAAATGTTTAGATTTTATCAGGGAGTTCAAGGTAAATAGCAGGGCCACTGTATGTGGCAGCAATAGCTTGAATGCTAACCTCTGGCATTCATGGAATATATCTGCTGCTATGCCAAAGTCTGTGTGCCTTTCTGATGCTAAATGCCATAATATCATTAAAGAGATAAATCACTGGTAATTCTACAGAAGACTTTAAAGAATATCTACAGAAACTCTTTAAATTTATCAAAATGTCAGGTTTCTTTTACAGCTCAACTGAGATGGAGTGTGGCTTTCCATTCTTAAATACCGAGTTTTCAACAAAGCTTCAAATGCCCAAAAAGAGTTACAACTTACGTTGGTCAATGACAAGAGGTGCATTGGGACCAATCAGCATTGCAACAGCACCAGCACCGCCTGTGCAACGAGCATTTCCTGATGCATACACTGCAATATCTCCAGCCAGAACAACTGCATACCGACCTGAAACATGAATGAAATAGGTAGATAACTGAGTGTGCAAAATTGAACGGAAATGAGTGGGGGTGGGGGTGTAGATATGCACTACAGTGTGACCCGGATATAAGAGAGATTTTATCTGGTTCAAATTAGAGCCATACTTACCTAAACAAAATAGACCAAATCCAGATATAAGAGACTTCTTCTCCGGTCCCGACAACTCTCTTATATCTGGGTTACACTGTATTTTCTCCCCCCCCATTCTTTTGGCAAATTAACATTTAGGTTTGTTAAAAGTTAAACCAAGTAAAAGAGTAAAAAAATATATTTAAATGTGTGTAAAAATATAAACAAGATGAAATAATTTCAATTTTGCTAAACCAACATAAGCAAGATTCTAAATTAATTGATGCCACTTGTTTTAAGTGTATGGATACTGTAAATGACAGAATATGTCCTCAGGTCATGTATTAGTTATCTGGACACTACCCCAGTGTGCTTATTTGGCATGAATTCAACAGGGGTGCTGCTTATTATATCCTAATGATTTTACAATAATAAAGAGATGTTGACTGCCATAATACCATATATATATATATATATATATATAAAAAGACATTTTTATGTTTAACATTCTTTTTATTGATACAAATATTTAAGTAAATGCTCTGTTTATAATAAACAGTATTAAACAACATTTACCGGCCTGAATGTCCGAGAAATTTTCATAGAAAATATTCGGCCTCCGACAGGATTCGAACCTGTATCCTATACGGAACCATCATATAGCCTGACGTGCCTTTTAACCGATTCGGCCACAGAGGATCATTCGGTTGGCAAGGTCGAATTTACTGCTTATAAACTTCAATCTTCCATGAATCTTTCACGTACATTCATATCTGCTCAAAGCGTATCCAAATGTAAACAAATGACGTCACACATTATGAAATAGACAATTATTTTAAGACATTTTTATGTTTAATGTTATATATATATATATATATATATGGTACAATTTTTATATTTTTAATTTTGCATATGCGTGTTGTTTGTTTTTGATTTTATCAACTGAACAGTATAGTAGGGGTCAGTTGGGCACAGTATATGAGAAAAAGAGCACCACGAAGCAATTCATTCCATTAGAAATTTGGAAACGTCCTGCTATATTGCTTGGCATTCATGCCAGAAGCTCCGATACGACCATTTCAGAGTATTTGAGTGTCAATCTGAGGACAGTGCAGAGGATTCAGAAAGAGTTGGAGGAGTCTAATGGTGATTACAAAGGTACAGCAGCTTGGGAAACTCACTCTGATAAGAAAAGAACTCCCGAATTTGTTGGTGAGGGCTTGAAACTCAACACAAAGGCCTACATCAAGGGCCTTGAGGAGGTAGTGCTATCCTGGGTCAAGAGGGTGCCTACTGGAAGACCTATGTCTGGCAACAGGACTCTGCACCATGTTACACAAGCAGGAGAACCCAGTCATGGCTGTCTAGACAATTTCTGTGACACTCCTTACATCTGACCACCTAACAATCCAGACTGCAACCCGCTTAATTGTGTGTGGGGGTACATTTGAGTGAGAGACCAAGAAAACTCCTTGTAACACCAAAGATGAACTGAAGGCAAGGATTATGGCAGCATTCACCAACTTAAACAAGGAGGCTGTCTAAAAGAGTTGCAGGAAATTCTGAAGTCATCTGGAAGTTGTGGTTGAAGCCAATGATTATATTACTGAATAAATTTACTTTTTAGCATTTCAAGATATCTTTGTATAGTTTTGGTAAATATATGTTAAAATGAGATGTCAGTGTTATTTTCATTTTTGTGTAATGTAGATAACAATTTATCCATCCCACCCTATATATATATATATATATATATATATATATATATATATATAAACATGACTAACCAAGTAAAATCAAGCACAATATCAGAATTTCTTTCTTCTTTGTCTCCATATCTCATTCTTTGATGAAGTTTTAATCAAAGTGAAACATGTTAGATTAATAAACATTTCCTATTTGTCTTTTATCTTATATTGTTGGATTCCAATCCATATTTGATTCCAACTCAAAAAAATAATAAATAAAAAATTTCACAATATTATATTGATTTGATCGGTTGTCTTTGTTTATCGGCATATCAATCTCTGTGGGTTATTTAATACCAAAATTCTAAATATTTTGTACACAATTTTATTTTATTTTTAGAGATAATAATGGTTTAGTGATACAAGTCTCACTAATTAACCCATAGTGGTGGGGAAGAGGTGAATATAACAAACCAAACTGGAATTTTAACTTGTCCTGCTGATTAAAAATTCTGAGAAATTATTCATTGTAACACACCTGCAAATCCAAGCTTACAAGCAGGTATTCCCAAGCGGTTACTCATCTAGGTGCTTGATGTTGCTTAACTTAATCATACAGGAACCTGTGTTTCAAAATGTGTCACAATACTATATCGAGCAACCATCAATAACCAAGTCAGAGTCGACTGCCATAAAAGTGGCAGTGTCATTTTGATGTTCTCTTCATCTATCTCAAAACAAAAAATTGGTAATGGATAGTGTCTTGGAATGAGAAATCTGAAAGCTCAGTCTGAATTCCAGTTAGGTTCATTACATTCACTTATATGCAAATATCCTTGCGAAAGAAAGATATGAATCCATATCCTACCCTCAGTTATGTATTAAATAGTATGATTAGCATTAAAAAAAAATTGTTATTCTTTAAAAAAAATTGCTAATGCGACATGCACTTGTAAAGAAAAAAAATAAAGAAATGAATTGTTTTTTACAATTTAAAATGTTTCATCTTTAGCCAACCCAAATGATTGATAAGCCCTAATGAACAAATCAGTGATTTAAGACGGACCCTATTGAAGCAAGTATCTCTTTACTAGCCTTGCAAAGTTAGTTTTCCTTTAAACAATAAGTTCTGAGCTGTGTGTTGAAAGATATATTCAACACACGTTTTGAATGGACTTCTGTGGTCACATCTGGAATTAACTCATTCCATGCTTCCAAGATCCAATTTACAATGATACGTGGTGGAGTCTTAAGTTTCTCAATGGAGTTTTCTGGTTTCTTCCTTCCTCAGCAAAGCTATTGGCCATGTTTTACTGGAGATCTTGCCTTGAATGGATTATTTCAGCTCATATCTGGCACCTCTACACATTTGGCACAGTCCCCATGTGTGGAAAAACAGTATTATCAACCTCTTTTGAATGGAATGATGCTCTGATACTATTTTCAAAAGTGAATTTTGTAAACGTCTTAGAATTAAATGATTGATGACGAAGTGAAAAAGGTGCCAAAAGTTTTATTCAGCCGGACATAAGTTTAACTTGGTATTCTATTGGGAGAAAACCTAATGACAATTTTTAAGTTGTTATTGTATTTGTTCGTTCCACTCCATGTGGAATGACCATTAACCCCCCCCCCCCAAACCCCAAATTTGTAGAAAAGTCCTGCTGATATATGTTGGAACTTCCTAACCAATAAAATAATCAACCAATTCTCGGTTTCATCCACTATTTTTTTGTTCTTTCTTATCTTAAAAGAACAACACTTCAATCATATGACTGTATCCCTTTTGCATGTGAACACAATTCTTACTTTGTGAACATTATGCTTTATTACTGTTGCTTTGTCTAGTTTTGACTTGCATATATATTGTTTGCTTGGTATTATTTTGTCCTGTTATTTTTCTTATTGTTTATTGAGCCTTTTGACAACTGCAATTACTCCACAGTAGTTCTCATTTTGAAAACAATCATTGCAGGTAATTTACCACCATCTGCTTTTGCTTCAATAGACACAAAACCCCACAAAAGTTTTTATGACCAGCCGGTTTAATGATAAGAGTTTTACTCTCACAGTTTTATCTGTGGTTGAATCCGAGACCATGTTGGATCAAACAGGTGTTCTTGTCCATAACAATTATGTATTCCTATCTTGAAGACAATTGCCAAACGTGTAAAAACAAATAAGTTGATCTGGATCTTTTGGGATGACAGATGTTTTTCAGTGTAAAGATAAGGTAGCATAAAGTTATGCAACCAAGCAAGAAAAACCAACATTCAACTCATTCTTGAACTGCAATTGATGTCACCTCGCCATACAACAGCTTGGTCTTTTTCATTTTATATGATACCCAAAGTCCTTTCTAGTGTCAGCCATAATCCCATGAACATGGATTCATCCAATCTTTCACTGAAGGGCTTTTTATTGGCACCATCACATTTTGCTGCTACATTCAAGATTTCTTCTGCCATTCTTAGAAGATACAAGCTTTAGTTAAGCAAATTTAATTAATTGGTAGTTGTGAGTTCAATTCCTGGGTCAGGTAAATCAAAATTCATATAATAATTTGCTGATTCAGTGGAAAAGACAAGTAATATCACAAGGACAAATTAACTGATAAGAGATCTGGATGGACAATGGAAAGAGTAAAATTGACATCAAGCCTATGCAACCTTCTTCAAGAAATGGACCACATGATCTATAGCTCATCATAAGGTGGGCTGCACTACAGCAAAGACTCAAGGTAATTTTCATTACAGAAAACCATATGCGTAAGAATGTACCTTAGGAATAGGAAAAAACTTAATTCTTTTTACTTGTAGAAAAGATTTTTCTATAATTAAAAAGCTGAAGTCTTGGAATAATATTATCACTGATGATGACAGTGTGATTAACATGTGTTGTTGTATGTGATTTATTTCTAATTTATACATTTGAAAATAAAAACATTTATGTCTTCTTTAGTGAAAAAATTTGTTTACATGTATGATCTTCCTTAGTGAAAAATCACCAATGGTTTAAAATGAAAATTCAAGAAACATTGTACTTAATCATTGTTTATGTATGTGGTTATGTATGAGAGAATGCGTGAGTGAACAAGTGAGAAGGAAACAAAAGCAAATTTTAAGAAATGCTATTTTCCTTATGAAATTAAGTGTGCCATTCAGAAAGACCAAATGGTGTGCATGTGGTCTGCGGACTGCAGTTTGCCGCTGACTTATCTATATCCATAGATTGAATAAAGAGTTTAACTCAAAATTCTTGGAAAGTTAGCAACTATGACAGACACCTAAAGAAATAGAAAGTTGAAGTGTTGATTTGTCACAACCAACATGAGAACACTAGACTGTGTAAATAACAATAATTCCTCATTTGAAAAATTTAGACAAAAAGCAATTAGGTCATTAAATGTTAGCTCAATCCTTTGTTCATTTATTCATTATCACAGCTGGTTCTTTGCCATAATTTGAAACAAGGTGGAATGACTATTCACAAAATTAACTTATTTTTTTTCTTCTTTTGATCCACTCAGCCCAAGCAAAGTGATAATGTCACTAAGATGCAAGAAACTATTGAGAGTGGCAGAGACTTTAGAAGGAACCAAAAACCTAATCCTAAACAAAAAACAAGGGATAAACCTCTACTCCTGTTCAAATGAGAGAGGAGTGTGAACTAGGTGATAGCCAAACTTATCTACTCTTATTAAAGAAAAATAAATAAATAGTAAATAAAATTTCAGAGGTTAAGCAGATGTAATTTGAAAAGGTCGATCATTAAAATTAATAGACACAAAATGTCTGTTGTTTTTAATATTTGCCTTAAAGAACATTTGCTGCTTAGATACACACAAATATTTATTTATATACTTACAAACTCAATATAACATAAACCTAAAAAGCCAGGCAAACCTACCTAGGCGAAACCTTGGTAGGTTTGCCTGACTCTTTAGGTTTATATTAGGTTTGCTCTACTTCGTGTATTGAGCCCTTTACGTAGTTGCTTTTACTTTTACTCGTTTTGGAGGTTTTTTCTTTGGACTCTGAGCTTGAATTCTGGACAATTGTTTTTGCCTCAATTTCATGTTCTTAGTTCTTTCTTATTCCTCATTTTTCCTTGAGTACTAGTTTGTTCTACTACAAGCCGATATACCCAGGGTTTTTCCAAGTGAGTACCACCATTTATATACTTACAAACTCATATGTAGACTCATGCAGGTGTAAGGTTGAAATTAAAATCCTTTCAATTGATCAAAGAAAATTCTGATAAGAATAAAAAAGCATATCAAATGAGAAGCATTTGTTTTTGCCAGAGAAAAAGGAATTATTCATGTTTCAAATATACAGAACCTCTTTGATTTGCAAGACACATTTCTTCTTTGTTCTATTGTTTCAGAAAGCAAGTGATAGATATGAACATCTACATCTTATATTTAATTGTAGCTTTTTTTAAATTTTTTTTTATTTGGTAGATCATTATTATTATTATTTTGACTAAAATGAAAGATATTAAATAAAAACTGACAAAAAGATTAGAATTGCAGATCCGAGCGTTGGGAGACGCTTAAGAAATTTAAGGAGTGATAAAGACACTGAATATTGAGGGAGAGTATTGTGATGGGTGGGGTGGGGGAGAGAGAAATTGTTACAGGTGTATGACTCGAGCGGAATTATGGACACATGCATATCAATATATTTTACATTGAATGTGTAGTGACTGTAAATAAAACCAGAAAATGGGGTGTGAGAGATGACCCACAATATATACGATTCCTTGCATTTAAGCACCACTTCAAATGTTTTGACATATCCGTCTCTCATGTACACACTAAACATCTGACTAGATATGATGAAATTTGACAGGAAAACATCTTAGAGAATGGGAAGGTCAATTCAGAATAAAAAAAATAAACTTGGTCTCTCTTCGGAGAGATATTTCTATTTCACCGATATATTAAACACATAAAATTTTTAACATGAAAAGATATTGAGCAAAAAGCAACTTATAAAATACCAGGAGTAATCAATGAATCATAGATATGATTGAATGTATCAAAAAAAAAAAAATATAAAGAACAGATTAATTAAACGGTTCATTGACCTCTATTTTTAGTTGTGAATTCTTTATCTCTGTTCTATTGAATCTTAATTTATTGTTCCAAGACTTTCGTTTCATTGCATCTCACAATTAAAACTTTCTAACAATTGCCGTCATTTTTAACAGCACAGCTATATTAGTATATTCATGAACAAGACCAGTATGCTCTAAAAACTTGTTAATATATATTCATTTTGTTTGTTTGTTTGTTTGGGGTTTTATGGCATATCAACCACTATGGGTTATTTAATGCCAGATCCAGTATTTATTAGATATATCAAAAACGTATAGTTGGCAATATCATTGTTTAAAAAAAAATGTATCCCTGGCAACATCATTGTTTCAAAAACGGATAGCTGGCAACATCATTGTTTCCCATCACATTTTAGGGGTAAGGTGTTAGTATATTTAGAGTAGGGTTTGGGAGGGAAAGTTAATTGTAAGTTGTAGTTGTTTTGGGATAGGTTAGATGTGATGGGGCATGACATGACCAGCCGATTGATCGGATCGACGGCCTTTTGGTTGGACGTAGTTTATCGTCATACCCAGGACGCGGATGTAGTTTATCGTCATACCCAGGACGTACGTATATATATATATATATATATATATATATATATATATATATATATATATATATTCATTTGTTACAATTTACTCATTCATCATAAGAATCTATCTATTACCATTTGCACCTACATACACCAAAATACCACACACACACACACACACACACGGCCCCCACCGAAAAACACTCTGACTTAACATTTCAATATGTACAATAGTATAAAAATTCTATCAATCTTATGAAATGATGCCCGGGGGGGAGGGGGTAATGACACAAAAAAGAAACTGAAAAAAGAAAGATGTTAGTAAGACCTGTCCACCTCTCAAAAATAAGAGTTGCTGCTGTATTCTGTCTTCCGACAAAATCAAGAGGCTAAGGGAGGGGGAAAAAAAAATCTTGTGTCTTAATTATCATGCTTGGGGTGAAATGATTAAAAATAAAAAACTTTTGACTTTATGCTAGCACAACCCATTGATGCCTGTCCTGGGTAAGACGATAAACTACGTCCAACAGCAAGGCCTCTGATCAGGAGGTTTTGATGAGCGTGGAACCACCTCTTAATTGCTGGTGTTCCCAGATCAATCCTGATCCAGGGTGGTAGTACCCATTAGGGTCCCAGCTATGGGCAAATAGTTAACCCCGAAACCGAGGTAAAAAGCATTATGAAAGTGTAAAAATAGGTTTTAATACCAGAAATACTTTGTAAAAAAATTATTACCAGAAATACATTTTTTTAAATAATATTACCATCTATATATTTTTGAGGAAAAAAATATTACCAGAAATACATTTCTGACAAAACAAAAATATTACCTGGAAAAAAAAAAGTTGTCGGCATTAAATAACCCATTGAGGTTGATACGCCGTAAAACAAACTAAACCAAACCATTGATGCATTCTGAACAGTTTTGTCTACCTAATTACGTTCATAAGGCATGTGTCAAATGAACCTGTAGAATGGTCTTGAGACACTTCCCAACAGCACCTCATTTTGGGTTTGGCTCTCTAGGCAGATAATATAAAGAAGTCACCTCCGTGAGAAATTGGCCACGAGATTTGAACCTGTTCTCGTGGTTGAAATGCTAACATTCTAACCACTTGACCATGAGCAAAATAGTAATAAAATGTGAATTTGTAAGAAACATGGCCATAAGAAAAAAAAATAAAAAAATGTTATCACTTTTTGATATTTTTTTTTTGTTTTTAAATTTCCAGAGACAGAAAATACTGACCATCCCAAGCGGAAGACTCAACCCAATTGACAGCATTGAAAAGTGCAGCAGTTCCTCCATAGCAAGCATTTGTTGTATCAATCCCTTCAACCGAGCTGTTTCCACTGGCTTCAAACAACTGCATCAGAACTGTCTTTACACTCTTGGATTTATCCAAAATAGTCTCTGTGCCCACCTCTAAGCGCCCAATATTTGAATATGATAAATTATATTTCTCCATCAATTGCTGGAGAGCTGTCAAACATAAAGAATTAATATCTTCACGGTCTGAGCAGAAACCCATGGCAGACTGGCCAAGACCAACTGTATACTTCCCAGAGGAAACACCATCGAAAGCTTCAAGTTCCACTTGGTCCACGTAGAGAGCAGGAAAATAGAGTTCCATGGCTAAAATCCCAACATCTTCAGGTCGGGTATTTGGGTGTTTTGACGAAGAGGCAGGCATTGTATTTCATGTAAGAAACAAGCCTAAAAAAAAAAAAAAAAAAGATAAGAAAAATACGATGAATACAATGATAGACGATTGTATTTTTCTAAAATATTATTGTCATAAATACATATTTAAAGACTTTTATAATATGTTTAACATTCTTTTTTATAGATACAAGTATTTAAGCAAATAAAAAGAATGTTAAACATATTATAAAAGTCTTTAAATAAATTGTTGGACTATGTCCAATTCAAAAATATAAATACATATGTAGAAATTGTCCCCTACATCCTAATTTTGATTAAAATATCAACATAAATACATGTCCATTTCTCTTTAATGTACACACTAAATATCTGGCTAGACATGATCAAATTTGGTATGAAGACACCTTAGGATGGTGAAGGCCAATTCAGAATAAATGATGTAATAAGAGAGTTTCAATCTGTATTTTATAGCCATGGAGGGCATGAGAAGTTAATTCAGTTATTAAATTAAGAATTCTGATTCACCAGAAAATTAAAATAGGAAAAATTGAAATTTTCATTAGTCACCATATTAGTCTAACTTCATTGTTTGACAATAAATATGTCCATCAGAATCCAGTTTGTTCATCCATTAGCACATGCGTTATGCCCTGCCATTACTGCAGATAAATAATGGACCATACCATTTTGATTGCAAGGAAAGAGGGGAAAACAGAAAGAGGTTATACCAGAGACACCGTTTACTTTTAGTGAGATAAAGAAAGCATACATCTGTGGAAACGACTCCCAAGAGGATGCTTCTCCGATCACTACAATCTTAACCATTTTAAGTCTAGGTTTAACCGTTATAATCCCCATATATCGTATAAACTGTGCTTCTTACTCCATAAACCTCTGCCTTGAGTGGCCCCCAGGCCTTATACAGGGTGAACTTCTTTGTAAAAAAAAAATTAGATAGAAAGGGAAGATGATTGATATGATTGTTTTCTACAGCTTATCAACAATTTTCTTTGGGTCGAGATGATAATGGTTTTGTGATAAAAGTCTTACTAATTAATCCATAACCGGGGGGGGGGGGAGAAGTGGATTCATACTTTTCCCAGGAGTATCTGTGTGTAAGTGAATTTAACAAACCCAACTGGAATTGGAACATGGACTGCCTGATGAACAATTCTGAGCTATCCACCACCAGCACACCCATGCTTAGTGCACCTGGTATTCCCAAGCGGTCACTCATCAAGGTACTGACCAAGCTTGACATTGATTAACTTTGGAACTGGTGTTTTAATGTGATGGCCCTCAGCACAGGTAAGATAGGTGGTAAAGTATTTAATGTCTACTTCAGTGAAATTGAAAAAACCTTGTCAATTTTTAATCTTTTCATTTGTACCCTCTTACTTTAAATAATCACCTGCATTCATATTTATGATTGTCTTTGTAATATTTTGTTACGGTCATTAAGCAGAGATATTTAATGAGGCAAGAGAAGGAATTTCCTTGGGTTTTATTATCTTTGATGAATTCACAAGGAACTTAGTCAATTATTAACTTATGATACATCAGAAAATACAAATAAGAATATACATTGATTATAGAAACATAAATTATCATTATTCAGTAACCTTTAACAAAAATTATAAAGGTCACACATACCTCACCCATTCATACTTGCTGAAGAAATGAAGATCAACCAACATGGACAAAAATGCCAAGTTGAACTCACAGTGAAACACATTTTAACTGAATGTACTTACTTAGCCCCTATAATATATAAATACTAAGGAAAACAACATAAGAAAACTATTTGAAAATACTGAAACTGTCAACATAATGCCCTAGCTTATAGAAATTGGTTTATGAATAAAGACAAAAAGGAAACTTAGCTGTTGTTTCAACCTCTGATGGACATTATCAAGGCAAAAGTGAAAATTTTATTTTGCAACATTTTTTTTTTTTTAAGCTTTTCACCCCAGGCAAGGCTGGAAGCCACTAGAATGCAAGGGGTTACAGAGGATTTGGAGCGAGAGCAGATAGGAGTGATAGAGGAAAAGATGTGGAGAAGGATAGTGGATAGATCAAGGCAAGGGGTTAAAGAAGATTTGGAGTGAGAGCAGATAGGAGTGATAGAGGAAAGGATGTGGAGAAGGATAGTGATCAAGGCAACTGGAGATGTCGATTGATGTTACATTTGAATAGTTGGAGATTATAGTTGTCAGGGAAACAGGAATAAGGAAGGGAGTTCCACAGGTGTGAGGTGTGAGATATGAAGCTATTCCTTCCCACACCCAACAGTGGAGAAAGAAACAGCAAAGACAATTCTACGTCGAGATAATTTTATCTAGCAAGATGATATTCGGCCAACTAGCATGAAAAGTGGTGGCGACCCATTACTTGCTCTTAAAGACTTGGGGGTGGGGGGTTCAAAGAGGCGGTTCTAACTAATCGAAACGAAATACAGAGTTACAAGTTAGGTTGGAATAAATTAGAACAAAAATAAATATGTTATAAACAAGATAAAAAAAAATGTTAGCTTTTCAAAGTTTTAAATTTTAAGAAATGATAATAGATATTCATTAGGTTAGCTGAAAAGTTTAGGTAAATTATGGAGGATGCTAAATAGGTCTATGTCAAAACATATGACACCTAAAATAGGCCATCTACAAATTATATAACTATAAAACATATTTACACTGAAAATATAATATTATGTACAAAATATATCATGTCTATGTTCAATGTCCAAACAAACCAATATTTTTAAATTTTTTCTCAACACCTATTTCTTGGTTTCAACTTTTCCCTTTCAACTTCATGTACTCAGGATTATTTCTCTTCAAACTTCACTCCTCCATTTTGTGTCTTGCCCATATGAATATTCAACTAGAACTCTGTTGGCCCCCAACTATATTTAGTTCGTTTACCCTCCCGATTGGCCACACCCTTTTCTAATTATAATTTAGCTCTCAGACTAATAAAAATCTGATACATCTATTATCACTGGTTTCAACCAAAATTCTGACTTCCTCCATACATGGGCGTCATACTAAAAAAAAAAAAAAAAAAAAAAAAAAAATCATCCTTGATTATACTGAATATGACCACACCCTATGACCACACCTATTCATGGGACTAATGATGATGGCTCTGAATACTGTAGTGCATAAGATAGTAATGTTTAACCTTGCTGAACAAAATGCCTATGTTTTGAACAGCCAAACTTGGACTTACTCAAACAAAATTTACATGACCTGGTAGGCACTCTATGAAAGAGGGTGTAAATATCTTTGGGAATGATACGAATTCAACTCTTCTCCCTCCAGATATGGGTCAATTAGTAAGACTTGTATCCCTAAACCATTATTATTAAGAAAAAAAAAATTATAATCTGAAAACATGCGATTGTCCAATTTGCTAATGAAGCAAACCATACGTCTTGGTCAGGCTAACCTTAGCCAACAGAACAGCATCCTTGTGCAATGAGAAACTGGGGAAAAATATCCCCTTGCAATAGCAAATGTGTCACAGTTGCTTGAAATCAGTCCAAGAACTGTAGAATGTTTTTATCACATATTTTATAATGGCAGTCAGAAAAATGCTGCTTTTTAACAGTGAGCAATAAAGATGGGGAGGTAATGAAATTTTTGGACTTTTCTTTTTCAAATGTGTATTTTTAAAATTTCTTATAGTGGTGAGTAGATTTCTGATGACACGGTATCCTTTGACTGCAGCAATCAACTAGGGATGATTTTCAGTTTATAGTGAAAGAAACAATTTGGAACACTGATTGTCCAAAGTTTCTTGTCAATTCAGTAAAATATATATCCATTTCATAAGGACTTCTAATATTTACTAATAATTACTTTAACAAAAATGTCTTTTTTCATGAAGCATAGAGCTCTATATCACACTGCTAAACAATTTGAGAATACAAAAAAAAATAAAAAACTGAAACTTAATGACATTAATTTTATTTTTGAGCATTGTTAAAAAAAAAAAAAAAAAAAAAAAAAAAAAAATTTGGCCTGGTCATATATCTCCCAAGATAGAAGATCTGATAAATTTGATACTTGTCTAAAACCATTTAAAACTGTTATTGAATAATTGTAGTTGAAAATATGATAAAATAAAATATATGGGCAATCCTCTATATATATATATATATATATATATATATATATATATATATATATATACACACATACATACATACATACATACATACAAACAAACAAACACACACACACAAAAAGAGGATTTTATGATTGATTTTCTATGGTTTATCAACCCTTTGTAGGTCATTTAATATCAGAAAATTTAGATTGTAAGAATATTTTTTTAGAGATTATAATTTAGTAATACAATTCTTACTAATTAACTCATAGTTGGAGGTAGAACAAGGGAATTCATACCATTCCCAAGGTTACCCAATGAACAATTCAGAGCCATTATCCATTAAACCACCAGGTATTTCCACAGTCACCCATCTCTTGGTACCGACCAGGCTTGATGCTGCTTAACTTCAGTGGTCATATGGGAACTGGTGTTTCAACGTGATGTGGCCCTAAGCCTATGCAAAAGGTGTAAAGAAATTTCAAGCAACAATGGGCTAAATGTATTAGCTTAGTTGTAAATCAAAAATTGGTGAATCAGGTTCAAATTCTAGTTGCTGCCTCTACAAGCTGATGTATTATTTGATTAAGAAAATGATGCTCAGATTCCAGATTTGCATTTTCACTCTCAGAAAAAAAAAAGGAAGAAAGAAAAAAAAGAAAGAGAGAGATGTTGAAGGGCGAAAAATAATTTGTCACTCACAAAGACTTGGAGATGCTTTTGAACACCTGATAATAATACGTTAACTATGACGGTGTTCCAGGCCACGGCCTGCTTCGGCCACCAGTTATGGCGGCGTTCCGAGTCAAATCCCAGTCTGCTCACTTGGTCAGGATCGATCCTGGTACCAGAGAACAAGCCATCAGCCCACTCGTCGGTCGTTGATGGCATTTGACACAGCAGCTGATCTTTAAGTTAACCTCTTCAACTGTGACCTCTCATACCCACGTTGTGATTTTAATCTTAAGAGAGTCAAGCCGAATTATCACTGGGGTATCTCAACCACGCTAAACCAAGGAGTTGAATATGTGCACACAAAATTGAAAAATAAAATTGATGACGCCCGAATAAGTCATGATATGATATTTATATCAAAATAACGAAAAAAAAATATTTACAGTTCTTTTTTTTTGTTCTTTTTCTCCTTTTCCCAACCTGTTCTAATATTTGGCGATGGAACGAAAATTTCGGGTAACTTCTTTAAGGGTGGCCAGACTTGACAACTGGATTTATCTTCAAATACTGTTGTTTGTACTTTCACGGATGGCACAAAGTTTATCATCGGAGTTTTTTTCTTCAGTAGATAATTATTATTATTCTTATCATTAGATTGGCAAAACAGCGTTATGTCAGAAATCTCTTAACTCCCGGTTACAACCTCACTGAAACTGGCTCCAACTACTGACTTTACCCTGTGGGCACTTGTATTTATGGGTGTCCCTTCCAACTGGTGTGGTGCGGGCGAATAGGTGGGTTTTATGCAAATCTCCTAAAATTCAACCAGTCGTTTTCTATTTCACACTTCCAATTTTGGAAGATCCCCTTCCTTTGTCGGGAGGAGTCATTATATGATGTCAATCTTCCTGATGATATCTGCTTTTAATTTTTTCTCAGGGAAATTTTGACTGACAATTTTCCCATTGACACCTTTCAGCAGACGACCTTAACCTCTGGCCCCCGACCTGCCAGCTATGTTTAGCTGAATCGCATTGTGTAACTTTTTCAACAAAACTCGTACATCTGTTCCCGTATCCTGGGAAAATAAGTCTCTTTCTGACAAAAAAAAAAAAAAATAATTTTGTTTAACCCTTTTTGTCTGTACGCCATGTTAAATATTGTTACAAACAGGTCAATTAAATGCAAGATGATTTAGAAGACAAATGACTTCAATTTGATGAAGAATGATGAGAAAGTGAGTATAAGTGGTAGCAGGGTGACCCAGCACTATAGATACTGGAGATATGCTAGTCAGTAGATAGAAATATGTGAACCGATACATTTTTTATTATGGATCTGAGAGCAATTTTTAAAGTTAAAAAATAATAAAATAAAAATGCTGTTCGATAAAAGTGACTCACCTTATCCTTTAAACTTAGCACAACATTCGTTTCATCGGAGAAGAGAACATTCTTCCCGTCTTCTACGGTGACATTTTTGTAATAGTGAGCCCATTCAAGTCCCTTGGGTTTGTTGGCTTTGCTTATTAGTGGCTTAAACCTTCATGTACAAGATTTGTAGCCTTGTTCTAACAGCCACCGACGGACTGTTGAAGAGGCAAGACTAACACCTTGCTCTTCACTTAGACTGGCTGCAATTTCTTGGCTAGTTATAGTCCTATTCTTCGCAACTTCTCTCTTGATTACCCTGCCAGTTCTATCATCAATCTTTTTCTTTCGTCCCCTTGTTTCCTTCCTTGGAGCAGGAATGGCATCATTATGTGCCCTAAGCACTCGAGAGAGAGTTGATTGCGAGGTTATAGCAATTTCTGCAATTTCTCTCGTAGACTTGCCTGCTTTTGAGAGGGCAATAATAGATGCCTTAAGTGGTTCTGATGCATGTTTGTACCCTTTCATCTGGTTAGTGACTTGAGTGGCTATTTCAAGCTGTTTTTATACTGCGTGAGGCTTTCTGAAATATTCTGGAATACTCTAGATTTAATTTAAGCTGTTCTAGAATTCTCTAGAATATTGTTCTGAGTGTATTGTAAAATAGTTTTCAATATTTTGTCAAAAGCTCTTTAGATTTACCAGTTTAATCATTAGAATGCGATATCTGAGTCACTTTTTTTTCAAGGAGTTTTTTTTCCTGAATCTCATTTATATCCAAATTTATAATTATCAATAGAATACCTTAGGGTGAATAAACTTTTTTCCTAGGTGGTCAGGAAGGGGTCTTTATATTAGTAAGATTAAAAATTACTTTAACCCCAAAAACAATAGACAAAAAATATTTTTATTAAAAAAAAAATCAGGTGAGTCACTTTTATCGAACAGCACTATATGCTAGATTTAGTTGTGTTACTCTACCAAGTGAAGATAGCTCTGGCTGACACCAAATTAGTTGTTTGTCAATCCTGGCTTGAGGCATTTGGATGTCTAGTCGCACTGAGGAGCTGTGATACAGCGAAACAGTACTGTCTGTGAATGACATAAATATATACATATATATATATATGGAAAGTAGCCAAATCAGGGGAGCCATAGGAGAGACTGGTATACTGAAGTAAAACTATCCAACACAACCCAAGTATTCTTGCTGAAAATGTACTTTTGAAATTAACTAATATGTGATGTATTCTAATTTATTAAAGTCTTTACTTAAAGCAATTCAAAATTAAAAGCATTTTATAATCTTTTTTTAAACAGAATTTTGTATTTTACACAGATTATAACAATTTATGACAATTCTATGCAATCTTAGAAAACAGTATTCACTGTAGATGCATTTTAATCTGAGCGAATTAAATTAAGCTCAACTTGCTATTTTGCTTATATTAACATATGACGATATGATTAAGATATACTTGACAAAAAAATTATATGAAACTTGAAAAATGCATCCATTTAAAGAAAAAGGAGAGGAAAGAAAAAAAAAAAAAACTGAAATAAAAAAGAAAAAAAAAAGAAAGCGTTGTGTTTGTGGAAAAATATTATATTTATAGTGGGGAGGAATGATTACTGCATTTTTTATAATTTTCTTTTAACAAGTTTTGGTTCTTAATCTGTTTGCCGTATACTGAAGATCAGGTAAAAAGAGAAAAAAAAATGAAGTCGTGTTTAACTGACAGAACAGGGTTGTTAAATGCATAATACAGATAGAAAAATGTGATGGGAATATAAAGATCTATTTTTGGTCTGTAATACATTTCACAGAAGGTACAGATACTACACTCTGATCAGAGGTATATCTATCAAATGTAAATAAACTTGTCTTTTTTAATAGGTACAATGTTAGTATTCAAGTTTATACACACACACACACACAAAGTATTCTACAAAGTATTAAATGAAGATTATATATTCTTTTTTGTATTGTACAAATATTTTCACCCATTAAAATGGGATTTTTTTCTATTAAATTAAAATGCTGTTGTCTAGCCTGTATTGTACCATGGGGATTCCAATCAACTAACAATAAGTTGAAATATATATATATATATATATATATGATGAAAAATATAGAAAAGACAAAACAATCCGAATATGCAAGTTTACTGTTTTAATGTTTTACTGTCGACGTCAGACGTTTCGGTCTAGTAGACCATCTTCAGGACATGGTTATTAGAAACATACTAAGGATTAGACGATATTTAAGTCAACATGAAAAGACGAATTTGTTCTGTTTCTGATTAGTCTTGTGTCTATCATCTTTTCATGTTGACTTAAATATCGTCTAATCCTTAGTATGTTTCTAATAACCATGTCCTGAAGATGGACTACTAGACCGAAACGTCTGACGTTGACAATAAAACAATATTAAAACAGTAAACTTGCATATTCGGATTTTGTTTTGTCTTTTCCATATTTTTCATCATACCGTCAGATCTACATCCACATATTTGCTTACATATATATATATATATATATATATATATATATATATATATATTATAGTCAGAATTGCTCTTCTGTCATTTTTTAACCATTTTATTTTTTTAGAATGAAATTTTCCCCAAAGTTTAGACTGATTGGATCTAATAATCATTGATTCTATTAGTATTATCTTACATTTACTCCAGGGCTACCTATATAACATTACATTTATGATTTTTCATGTTTGAATATTGCATTTTCAGTTACACTATTAAAATAGACTTCTTGCCCAATAGCACAAAAAAAAAAAAAAGTTTTGAAGACCTTTGATTATAATTTGGTTGCTAACTGAGCTACCAAGATAAATTTGTTAGCATTTTTTATATTTAGCCAAAATCTCTCTTTATCTGTATTAAAGTTTTTGATTTTTTTTTTGATATATTAAAAAAAAAATTTAGTTTCATATACCACTCAAAGTGCAGGTGCTCTTTATGAGGGCAGCAAATACCTACATTCCTTGGGCCAAATGCATGTGAAAATTCTTTAGTTAAACCAGTTCAGTTGCAATATTTAGAGAAACAGACACTTTTTTTTCTTTTTAATCAATTTTAGAAAGAAAACTAAAATTTGAGACACACTATTTCAATTTAATACAAAATAAAAAGTAAGATAATTATGCACCACCTTAGAATGCTTGTAGATCAAATACATACCTGACTATATAAATAAACAAATAGAGAGAGAGAAAAAAAAAGTTGTACACATACATAAGTCTTTCTGACAGGATCAACAAAAGAAGAATGATTTATTTTAACAGGTGCCAGTATATCAATGCCGGATATTGTTGAGTTTAACATCTGAAACAATTTTCACATTCCAAATACTGAATTACCTCCCTTAGATTACTTTACCTATCCTCATATTCTGAGCATAGCAACACTCAGAAAAAAACAAAAAAAACAACACTATATAGAATAAATATCTGTACAGGGTGAGTATTTTGAACAATGATTAATTTTCTGTGAAATTATATTACATTTCTATTGTTCGTTTTATTTCTGGTACATGACATTTCAGATACAAAAGAATTAAGCCCAACTATTTTTATTTTAATTATTTATTTTCTATTTTCAAAATTGTAATTTTTTTACTGCTTCAGTCAGTTATGTGCCATGCATGATACACAATTAGGCGATCATGTATCTTTTGATACATGACTGACAAGGCAGATTTTTTTTTCTGTAGTAGGTTGCCATTTCTTTCTGCAGTACACCTGTTGCCAGCCAAAGTTATAAAACCCGGTCTGTCCTGCTATTTACCCATAGCTGTGGGCAGAAGAAGAAGATTCATACCTTTCCCAAGGGCATGTAAGTGAATGTAATGGATTCAACTGGAATTTGAACCTGGCCCTCCAATTCCTCAATCGAAGTTGCTAACCATTACTACACCATGCCTCCTTTTACTGCTTACAAATATTGAATTAAATTTTATATTTTTTTATACAAGAAAAAAAATGTGTGCCTAGAATATTAGCCATAACAGAAAATGCAGTATTTGTTATACAAAAATTGTTTTGGATGGTAAACAATGATAGCATCCAGTATGATAAATACTCAAGAAAAAATAAATTAAGTAATAAAATGGAGGAGGAGATTAGATTGAAAAGTTATGAGGGTATCGTTGGAGATTTTTTATATTTTTAGCATGAAGTTTTGTTTTTTTTCAAAGAGTATTGGATTGTTATGTGATGTCCATCCTTTTATAAGGCAGTGAATGTTGGACAATTTCCATAAGGATGAGGAAAACATGAAGCTGCAGAAATGTGTTTTTTGTAACAAAAGGATACAAAAAAAAAAAAAAAAAATAGGAATCTCCAAGAAATGCGATACCTAAGGTTTAAAATGAAAAAATCTTTCTTGAAGCTTTTATTTTATTTTTAATTTCAAGCTAATAGATTAAATTTAATATTTCCAATAAGCAAAGAAATTTTTCTGTATTTCAAAACTAATTTAAAATTGACTGGAAGAGTTTTGGGAATGGTTAAAAATCGCTGATTTTTACATCTTTTTTTTTTTTTAACCATTTATCATGTAGTAATTCTGTATTAAAAAATCTTTCAAAAATAAAATATACTTTTCTGTAACTTTGAGGAATATTAGCTGATTTAAAGTTTAATCTGATTTGAAAGAATCATCACTTACTTTAAGTTTAAAATTTTGCAGAAATGCATTTTTTAACATGGTGGTAGCTATTTATTGTTAAGGCGTTGACAGGTTGACATTTTTATATTTTGTATATAGTATGTATAAATTTTGTATATACAAGAATTCAAGATTGTTGTAAAAATATTACGGGGGGGGGGTCGCTAAATTGAACTAAAAACTTTTCCATTTATGATTAATTTTTAACTTAATTACAATATCACCTAACAACTGGGATGAATTAAAAGTAAACAGAATTTGAAGATTTAAAACTTTATTCTAATTTAAAATTAAAAAAAAAAAAAAATGTATTCTTGTAAAAATTGTTTTATTGAAATAGAAATTGGGGTTCACAAGAGGCGCGAGTAACAAAGAAAAAATTTAAAATAATTTCATTCATTTATGAATAACGTTTCATAAAAACCCGACAATTATTTGATTTTTGCAAGAATTTCCAAACCAAATCAATGTGTTTTTCAACGTAAAATTTTCTTAGATTGAATTATGATTCAAATCGACTCAAAAAAAAAAAAAAAAAAAAAAAAAAAAGTTCTAAAGGATAAAACTAAAAAAAGTAAAACAATTTTATCCCCCCCCCTTTTCGGCCTTGTTCCACAATTGTGCATTTTTTATGCAATAAATCTTAATTATATAATAAAAAATCCTTTGGTCTTTTCTCTTAAACAAAGATTTTGTTGACGATAAAACTTTTTTATTAAGTTTGGCCCCCGCCTTTTTTTTTTCTTCCATTTATGCTAATTTTTTAGCGAATCAGTGGTGGACTATGCACAATTTCATAGATGGAGCAAGTAAGTATATCAAGGAATTCTTAAAGAAAATTGCAACAGAAAGAATATTTACTCAAAATCAGGAAAAGATAGCCAAAATGCCTTGGGCACATAAGGAGGGCTTGGAATTTAATTGTAGTAGGTATGTTAGGGGACGGCAGCGAACATGTACCTGACAAACTTGTGTCAAGAGATGGCGAAACCGGGGCGGGGCCTTAGCAAAGGGATAAAAACTGCTAAAGTAACACGCGATAGAAAGTTGTGGAGAGCCATGATCGCCTATGCCCTGAAGGGATGCGGTACATGAAAGTGCTTAAAAAAGTGAATGAACGTTTATGTAAAGAAAAGTGATTAAATATGAAAATTAAAAAAAAAAAAAAATCAAATCAAAATAAGAGCTACATTATTTAAAATTAAAAAGGAATTTGTGCGTACGAGTGATTTTGAAAGATTAGAAATAAAATTATCGTTATCCTCAAGAACCCTAACGCTCAACGAACGTTATTATTATGTTCATTTCATTCAAATCTGCTGTTCAAATATTCGTTTTACTTGACAGCCTTTCTTAGGCTGTTGTTATACAAGATAAACTTCTTTTTTTTTTTACTATGTAATTACTTAAAACAAAAAAAACTTTAGAGTCATTTAAAAAAGAAAAGAATAAATGTATCTAAGCGATTTTTTTTAATGCAGGTAAAACAGTCACCTTGCTTTTATCGTCTACTAATCTAATAATGTATTAAAAGCAGCGAAAAATATAGTTTGTTATCAATCAAAAGTTAAATTTTCAAAAGCAACAAAATATTTAATTTAAAATTTAAAACAAATATTACAAACCTGATATTCAATTGTCGTGCGACTTAGCGCAGGACGTAGTCAACTGACCAGGTGAATATTTTCACGGGGACTAATGTGGCCTATCACCGTGCACATGGTATTTTTCCCCTCTTTGATGCTTACTTCAAAAACGTCGACACACTTTTAGCATGAACATTTATGACGAAATTTTAATGACAAAAGCAAGCAGACACAAGAATAAAATAACATTGCTGACAATTTGGAAATGTTTCAAATTCATTTTGTTTTGAATTGGATAGACCAGTAAAAACCTTTTTTCTAAAATTTCTCTAGTCGTAAAAAAATAATCTATTGACAAAAAAATCAAAAAATCATTTCAAACCACCGGCTAAAAATTAGAATTATTGTATGGATGATGAAAACCCCCTAGAATACATACACACACACAAAAAAAACCTACTCAATAAAACTAAAAAAAAAAAATTTAATTTTAAAACTTTTTACTTCATAAACGTCAATTTTGGTACGACTACAACTAAGGTTGAACTCACGTTTCGAATGTAAGTCGATGTAGATTTTTTATTAGAAAGATATCTAAATGAATATTTTTGAAAAATGTTTTAGTTATTGTGATTTTACAAACGAATTTTTAACATCAGGTTTATTCGCTACTTCTGCACACCACTTACAATGTAAGAAAGAGTGGAAAAGCAGAGAAAAAAAAAAGGAATAAATTAAAGGAAAACTAAATTAATCATTTTTCTAGCTAGAGTCTCTCTAGACTCAAGGGAATCATTTTTGTTGGGGAATGGATTATTACATTTATGGTTAAATAAATTAATAAAAATTATTGGATTGATCTAGTCTGGATGAATGAACGAATCTCATTCAAATTAATTACGGAATCTGCAATAAAAAAAAAAGAATGAAATAGTGGATGAAGGTTAAATAAACGAAAATAAATATTATTTTGGCTCAAATGTAGATGTCAAATAAAAATACCTTTTTATTTATTTTTTAGTAAAACTCATAAAATAATGTCTTTATTTTTAGATGTATTCGAATCAAAGCAAATTAAAAGCACTATGGAATTTTTAATAGAAATATATTTATCTAACACAAACAAGAAAAAGTGATTTAAAAAAAAAAATCACATAATAAAATAAATGCGATGGGGTTTCTTTTGACCTACGAATTCACATTAAGGACGAAGGAGTCATAATCATTCCCAATCAATTGGGAATGTTTCAGCTTAGTGTAATTTATTTTTAATATTAAATAAATGATCAATGTTTCACTAAACAGAACCCTCTGAAAGAAAATATCGTCATATAACTTAAGAGTTCATCACATGGCTAACAACATCTTCAGGTGGTATCATTAATTGAATAAACTTAAAACAAGGAACGAAATGTAGGAGTGTAAAAACTGTAAATAATTGAAATAACGATAGCGGAATTAATTCACAGCGACTTATATGTAGATAAATGTTATTTATAGTCGTTCTGCAATAAGAAAAGGTGAATTACAAAAATGTGTTCAAGTTGTGAAAGCGCATGCACTCACAAAACCTGGAAATTAAACGAAAATAATAGCAGACCAACCTTATCAATGGAAAACGGCCTTTACCGGAAGCGTGTAGGCAACGCGTGCGCATGGAAGCACTCTCTCCGTTAATAGTTTAAAATAAGGGGTTCGAACTAATGTCTCTCCTCCACAATCTCTTTTATTTAATTTAATCTTTCGGCTCAGTATTAAAATAACAAATTTAGCCGTAGTGATCTTGAAATAAGAATAAAATAAATTTTAAAATGATTATTCAGCATATTTATTGAAAATATGAAATTTATTTTTACAATCTCATTAATAATTTATTTTTACAATTATGATAATAATTTATTTAATAATCAAAATAACTTTTACTAATCAAATCAACATTAGATAAAGAAACAACAATATCTTAAAATGATATAAAAATGTTTGTTTAATTTCAATAATCACACTGAATAAAGAAATTTCTTTTTCTTTATGTTATGATATTTGAAATTTTAATCTCATAATTATAGTTACATCAGTGAACCAAACAATACATTAAAAAAAAAATTCTCCACAATCAGCTGGAAAAGTAATTATATAGCCCAAAGTAAAGAAAACTAAGAAGGGTAACTGAGATCCCTAGCAGTGGTATTATGAAGTTTCCTTACATACTCACAGGTGGCCCAAAAGATAACCCCACCCAATGAGTTTATCTTGAAAGTTATTTTAACCTGATTAGTCACACTAGTGTTATTTAAAAATTGTACCAGTATTGCAGATTAAGGATTTTTGTATTTTATTATATGAAAAATTAGGGGGAAAAAATCTATTAATGTATATTTTTATGGGTTTGGTTAAAAGAGATTGGGGAGAATGGAGATCAAGCGACAACAGGGCACACCATTAAAAAAAATGGTGAGAGATATTCAGTGAGATATAAACTCAAAACAATTTTATTAAAAGAAAACAAAGAAAATTTAACTAAATCAGGAGTGTAAAAATTTGGTGGTTTGTGTGCCCAGAAAAGAGGGTAATAAATTTCTGGACAAGTAACTTATATTTTCTAAAATAAGGCTCACTAGTAGTTAAGGGAAAAAGGGTCCAGTTTACAATCAAAATCAATCAGATAACATAAAATATCACAAGAGAAATGTCAGCGTATACAAAACAATACAAATTACAATGAAGAATGTACAATAAAAGTGTTTCAGTGAGGTCGAACCCGTCTTAAAAGGTATAAAATGTGAATGTTCTTAATAGTGAGTTATTGAAGTTCATTACAAAATCTGTTCATGGCTTCAGAGTTCAGAGTCTTTAATGTAGAGTGTTGTTTTGAGAACAGTATTTGTTCACTTATGTGAAAACAACTATTTTTTTTTTTTACAATAGTTGGGGTGAAAATGAGAATTATGTTGCAAAAATGACAATTTGCTTGTCAAGATTTTGTAGAGGAGTGGGTTTTCCTGGCTGCTCGGTCAGCTTTTCAGATATTTTTAGAAGGTATCACTTCTCCCACTCCTTGGTGTTGCGTCATCTACTCTGCTGGCATCACGTCTCTTACTGCTGGTGATGGTTGTATTGCAGGGATTTTTATAGCTAAAAGTCGGCTCTGATTTACCTGAAAAACTTTGGCAGTCAACAAGCATTTCAACCAGTTCGAGTAGCCATTGGTGAAAAAGTTAGGTTTATCAAAATATTGTAATAGAAAAAAACACTTCTGATTTTTCTTTCCATTTTCTTCACCTTCAATTGACCCCCCCCTCCACACCTTGGTTAAGGAGATTTGCTTGCAGAGTGGCAAGGTACAGGTTTCAGTAATTATTTTATTACCTTCCTCCTTTCCCCCAAACAACCTAGAACTGAAATTTACATAGAGTGAAAAAATAATTTTAACAGTATCAAGTTATCCTGTTTGTGAAGAAAAAAATCTGTATAAATTAAGATTTGATAAAATAAACAAATTAAACAGATTCAAATTAAGTCAGTTTCCTACCTCCATGACATTCTTTCCCTGGGCCTTTTTCTATGAATATTTTCAGGGTAATTGTTCTGATAAGCTTTCCTCTTTGGTACCTCAACTTCATGAATTTAAGTGTAGTACTAGATTGGCAGTTAGGTTTCATCATTGTACAGTTGAAATTGCTAGATGTAACCTTAAGTTCTATGTTAACAGTTTCTTCTCTAACATTTCGTGCTCATAGAGCTCTCTTCTGGCTTCTTCCTTTCCAGTCAAAAATTTAAATCCAATTCTAATCATTATCTTCCGTCCTTTTAATTCCTGTTCTTTTATTTTTCTCTCTCCTTAATAATGTTTTTTTTTTCCTCATATTCACTCACACTCAGCAACTCATATCTTTATTGTCTTGCGTGGAGTTAAATGATTGAAAAAAAGAAAAAAAAACACTTTTTATACCCTTCTTTTCTTTTTACACAAATTTATTTCAAATAAACAAATTCTTTCTGTTTAATTTCATACTGTATAAAAGTCATTTTTTTGTATACCTCATGAACCAACTAATTGTTTTGTTATCTTTTTCTATATGGGAAAATTTATTAAAATTTATATAATAAAAAAGAAATATAAAATTATATAAAAAGAATGAAAGGGTAAATAAAAAATGATACAAGAGACTAGGTTTGTTTATTATTACACAAATCACAAATAATATTAACTTCTTTCTCATATTTTTCTAGTTGTATTACTATTATTATTAGCTTAATATTTATAAAGAAATATAAAATTTACAGTAGTTAAAACATTATTAATCTGCAAGGTTTCAATTTTTAAGCAGTTGTAGTTATTAAGTTATTAGAAAATGAATACTCTTCAATTAACACATTTTCAAGCATAATTTAACATATTTCTGATAAATATTCACACAGAGCCTTGTGTTTACTACTTGGTCTGTGCTTTTAGCATAAATTGGAGACAATGTATCAAGTGCTGTATTTTGCTGTTTTTCAGACTCATTTCTTTCCCCTATAAAATATCTCCCAAAAACACACTGCATCCTATAAATTTAAGGTCAGTGACAGAAGTTATAAGGTTAGGATGTGGAATGAGCATCGGCTTATCAGTTACACCTGATTCTGAGACCTTGAAAGAAAAATAGGTCCATTGTTTCAACATTAAATTAACAATGTTTTGAGAGAAGCTATTTATGAAGTTGGGATACTTGGATATTGACAAGAAACAAAATTCTAACACCTACCTTTCTTTCTTTCTTTCTTTCTTTCTTACAAACCAGCGACATTTAAAAATAATACAACTGTATACTACGTTTCAGTTGTACACTCTAACTTCTCTTCTAGTTATTACATTCTCAATACTTAAAGTTTAGCTTTTTTTCTCGGACTGTGATCAATTTGTCATGACTGGTCAGGTTTTCATGCTGAAATCTGTTATTCAGTGGGTAGAATTGGGGATAGTGGGGAGGGCTATGAAGCATAAGGAAAAACTTTTTTCTGATTTCTCCTTCAAAGCTTTTTTTAGCGGGGGGGGGGGGCAGCATCTAATGCATCAGACCATCTTATAAGCAGCAAAATATGAAAGTCAATTGGAAAAAAAAAAAATCTTCCCTTGTCTAGTTTATTTCCGGTAGTATGAAAACTTCAAAAGAAGAAACTTAAATCATTCTTTTTTCAAACCACATTAACAATTCATGAATATATATATATATTTCAAGCTTTCTCTTTTTCTTTGTGGACAAGTTGAATATTTTGACAAAATCTTCACCCCCGCTCAACCTTTCACAGTTTTCTACAATAGGAATAGCATTTGATTGTAACGGATACTTCAGTTATATGATAAAAATAAATGATATGTTCAGAATATTATTTTATTAGCTTGAAATATAAAATATATAAACGACAACAAATTAGTAAATGACTGACAGAGTTAAACTCATCTCTCTCTTTCTTTCTTTCTTTCTTTCTTTCTTTCTTTCTTTTTTCCCAATGCCATAAAGTTAAAACCCATCTATTTATTGGAGTGAAGGACAATATAAAATTTACCAGTACAGAAAACAGGATTAGCAAACAAAGTTCAAATTCTAGCTGAGGTCATTTTTTTTTTTTCATTTCACTCCAAGCAAAGTGATAATGTAAGAAGATAAAGATGCAAGAGGTTACTGGGAGTGGAATAGAGCAAGAAGACTTTTTTTTAGTGAGGAGAAACTACAATAAAAGAACAGGATTCAGGAAGACAGAAGATGGTGATTGGCATTGCATTTAAAATTTTGAAGATTGCAGGTGGCAGGGAAGCAAGAAATTCGAAGTGTGTTCCACAGGTGAGAAGTGCAAGAAAAGTGACAATTAGAATAGAACACAGTTGCATCTAGTTCAACGGTAAAATAGGCCTAGTGGCCAATCTAGTAGCCCGCATAAATTCATGCAGTCGAGGTATCAAGGAGGAAAGCGATATTTATTCTGTTTAAATTACAGAAATGTGGCACAAGACCGAAAGGGGGATTAGGGAAGGACGGTCTTCTTCTGTCTTAACTATAACTTAGCTAGCCGCAAACACTGACCCAATCGTACGAACAATATTCCTTACACCAAAACACCACATTCATACGTACCTTTCTTACTACAATCACCATAATACCTCACTGTCTCTATGAAAATACTAACTAGTCCCCATATTTACAATTCAGTGTCTGTGGGGGGAGGGGAATAAAATAACAATCAAGGAGGAAAGCTCATCAGAACAATTGCCATGAAAATATTTATAGAAAAGACAGAGGAAAGCTAGGTCAGGTCAGTGAGAAAGTGACTGCAATCGAGTTGCCAGGAACAATTACATCCATTTATATTTCTTTGCACTGTTTTTGATCAATTTCTGAACTGAACCCTTCATTCGCAGGGTAAATTGTTCTAATTCCACATGCCATGCCTCTTCCGGATATCTCAGTTTCAGTTAATTCCCTTTAGTAACTCAACTTTCCAAGTTTTTGTTCACCTCTGCTGTGGCCAGGTATTGAACTCACGACTCTTTGGGTCAAGTCACTGGATTACTTCAGCCGACACTTTTAGCCACTGGCCCATGTGTCCTTGGGGAAGAAGGCTGGAGTGTACAGAGGCCGAAATGTCATGAATATGACAATAAAATGAGGACAACAGTTGAAACAACATAAATAGTGTAAATGGCTGGTTCTTTGTCATTAAATAGACAGTACATCACAAGCAAATGCTCAGATGACCTCCATTCTTTATTTTCACCCGTTCAGATCATTACAGTGAGGATTTGCCATGCTACATCCACGGAGTTGAATCATCTTCATTTCCTTTGCATTCCAATTGCAAAGAGGAAGTCTCACTTGGAATTTTCCCAAGAGCTGCTACTTTGTAGAACAGACTTCTGCCTGGATACTTTCCTGAACACTGCAATCTTAGGAGGTAAGGAAATTGAATACAAAACCTCCAGGGGTATGTTTGTTCAACACTGTAAGATACAACAAAGCCAAAATCTTAACCTGAAAACTCAAGTCACGATCTTAAATAGCTTTGTCAGATCTAATTTTG
>OZ038499.1:102386866-102389366 GCA_964036315.1 Acanthosepion esculentum
GCGGACAACTGGCACCTCATAACCAGTTACTTCGGGCAGATGGAGCACGACAGCCCAGGAAAACAGTAACATGGAAAAGGTTATGGAAATAAATTTTCCAGATTGAAAACCCAGAGTGGAGCCCCGAAGGCAGTTGGCTGTAAACACTAACAATTTTTAGCAACTCCTGTAGCCAAGCCTTCTCCAAATGTAATACCCTGTTTTCTTTTGGACCTTGTCAGTATGGCCAAGAGTTTGTGGGGTGTGGAGCATGTAGTCTAGGCATAATTTCTTTATATCATCATCCAGGCCAGCACCATGGTTCACCACTAAAGGACTGAGTTTTAACCAAACAGGATTCTATGATTATCTTGCGAGATAAATGGATGCCAATACTTAGGTATTAAAATTAAAATAAAAAATAAAAAATTCATAGCATTACATTTTGGTAATAAAGTACAATGATTATGAATTGAAAATTTTAATTGTTGACATGTAGTATTTCAAATTTTAATTGTTGACATGTAGTATTTCAAATTTTAAGTGTTGACATGTAATATTCCAAATTTTAAGTGTTGACATGTAGTATTTCAAATTTTAATTGTTGACATGTAGTATTTCAAATTTTAATTGTTGACATGTAGTATTTCAAATTTTAAGTGTTGACATGTATTTCAAATTTTAAGTGTTGACATGTAGTATTTCAAATTTTAAGTGTTGATATATAGTATTTCAAATTTTAAGTGTTGACATGTAGTATTTCAAATTTTAATTGTTGACATGTAGTATTTCAAATTTTAAATGTTGACATGTAGTATTTCAAATTTTAAGTGTTGACATGTAGTATTTCAAATTTTAAGTGTTGCTCACCATATGTTGTGCCCTATCAGAATGTCAATCCTTTAACTTAAACACTTCGACATCCACAGCTCGGATGACAAAAACAGACCTTAATTTCATCTGGCTCCACACACCCACATCCAGAATATCATCCAAATACCAGGGCCATAAAACATTTTCTCTAATCAAGCAGAAAAGGCCCACATGGTTTTTGCAGAAGTTGTTTCTGAGCCACTGACTCACTATAAAGCCAACAATGATTTCCCCACAAAGGCAGATCCTCTCTCAGCTGGCATTAGTGGTGGACCTAACAGCAGGTAACATTAACCAAGACTGCACTATCATAGCCGCCAAAGCCATCAGCTGTGACACCAATTTGCTTCCTTTAACAGCAACAAAATCAGCAGCAGCAGCGATTAACTCACGACTATTACAATATAATAATTTGTGGAATATTTCTCCCATGAAGATATCTCATTCAACTACATATGCACGTTGATTTTCTTCACATATCTATCTTGACTACTACCTTGTGTTAGACTCCAAATGAACTCTCAGTCTCCAAAAACTGATATATGATACCCTGGAACAAGTAAGCTATTGACACTTGTATATCACAAGGAAATAAACACTTTTTCACTTATTACAACAACTTATCTACATTTGTTGTTTTGTCATTTCTACTTTTTTATTATTAACTGTAAGGTCACAAGTTACTGATAGAATGGATTTGCATTAGGTGACTAATGATAAAAAGAAAATCCTTCTTCTAAAAATGGAAGCTGGGACATTTCAAAATTTTAATATTACCACGTGATTATTGCATGAATATATTTGAATTTATGATTAGCCTCCAAAAATTATAAAAGTAAAAATAGATAAATAAATTATAATTTATATATGAAATAATTAAACAATTTAAATTAAAACATAAATAAATAAAATATTAACCATTAACATTTTGTTGGTTATTTTGCTTGCAAAGCAAAAATTTTATCCTGCTACTGCAAGTGACTCAAATGAATGAATAATAGTGTGTTGAATTTAGCAGTTGTGTTGTCAAATCCTGCTATGGCAACAGAAAATGACTATGCCCGAAATTAAGTAGCCTTGAAAACCAATGCAGTGGAAAGGAAAGTTAGGAATAATACAGAGTGTTAAAATTTAAACAAATAAAATGTATGTTAAAATTACAATATATATTTGCTAATAGCATTTACCGAGTTTTTGTAATAGGAGATAAATTTAGTCACAGTTTAATCTAAAAATATGCTTGATATTCTGGCCCAAATCAAAAATTTAAAATATAAAATAACTTGAATCTATAATTAAGTAATTGAAAAATAAACAAATACATAATCAATAAATTTGAACATTGTGAATTATAGAATATTACTTAGAAATTTGCAATAATGATGTAATTATATATTAAGGAATTAAAAAGAAGAAATAGGAAGAGGAATTTTAAAGGAGGAAGGTGAAGAGGAAGATTTCAACTCTCTTATCCTTCTCTTTATAAGTATTTTTAGAGGTATCCTGGGTATGATGATAAACTACATCCTGCAGCGAGGCCTCTGACTGAGGAGTGTGGAACCACCTCTTAATTGTCGCTGTTTCCAGGTCCACCCTGACTCAGGGTGGTAGCACCTGTTAGAATCTCAGTCCCAGTTATGGGCAAATA
>OZ038499.1:102394366-102416866 GCA_964036315.1 Acanthosepion esculentum
GCCAGAAAATATTTCTGGGCAGCAAGAACTTTTGAGAGATAATAATGATTTACTGATACAATTTTTTACTAATTAACCCATCACGGCGGGGAGGGAATGGGGATTCATACCATTCCCAAGAGTAACTGCGCATAAGTGAATTTAACAAACCCAACCTGGAATTGGAACTCATCTCTCTGATTTCCAATTGCATATTCAAGCTTAAAGCACTTGGTATTGCTATGCATTCACTCATCTTGCTACTGACCAATCTCAACATTACACTTAACTTTGGTGAGCGTACGGAAACCAGCCATTTTATTCACCTGTTCAGAAATTATTCATTAACAAATGGAGTTACTTTTGAAAAACATTTTTTTTGTTTTGGAGATTTTTTTTTATTAAAGAAGGTAAATATTGTCTGTCAATTGCTATAAATAAAAATAATTTATAAAACGAATAATTTATCAGTTTTATACTATGATCATTTAGAGAATAATTTATCAGTTTTATACTATGATCATCTAGAGAATAATTTATCAGTTTTATACTATGATCATTTAGAGAATAATTTATCAGTTTTATACTATGATCATCTAGAGAATAATTTATCAGTTTTATACTATGATCATCTAGAGAATAATTTATCAGTTTTTTACTATGATCATTTAGAGAATAATTTATCAGTTTTATACTATGATCATCTAGAGAATAATTTATCAGTTTTATACTATGATCATTTAGAGAATAATTTATCAGTTTTATACTATGATCATTTAGAGAATAATTTATCAGTTTTATACTATGATCATTTAGAGAATAATTTATCAGTTTTTTACTATGATCATTTAGAGAATAATTTATCAGTTTTATACTATGATCATTTAGAGAATAATTTATCAGTTTTATACTATGATCATTTAGAGAATAATTTATCAGTTTTTTACTATGATCATTTAGAGAATAATTTATCAGTTTTATACTATGATCATTTAGAGAATAATTTATCAGTTTTTTACTATGATCATTTAGAGAATAATTTATCAGTTTTATACTATGATCATTTAGAGAATAATTTATCAGTTTTATACTATGATCATTTAGAGAATAATTTATCAGTTTTATACTATGATCATTTAGAGAATAATTTATCAGTTTTATACTATGATCATTTAGAGAATAATTTATCAGTTTTATACTATGATCATTTAGGGAATAATTTATCAGCTGTTATGTTTTCTACTCATCTTCAGGATGCTGGGAAAATAGTCAACATAATCAAATTATTGATTCATGAATTTGGTGACAATAGTAATTATGAGTTCAATCCCTCATCTGGGTAGTCCAGACTCCATGGAAACAAGACTGAGTAGTACTAAAAAGAAAGAATAGGATAAGATATCAATAGGTGTAAACAACAGAATGAAAACAATCTACCCCCCTCCCCAAATTAAAGGAAAGGTCCAGTTTGAAACTCCCTGAAGTTATCTGGATCAACAAGCTTCTGAAGAAGGCAAGAGGATGCAACATCTGAAACATTGTGATAGTAACAACAAAGAGAAGGATATTAGTCTGATAATGCCAATAAGTATTCCTCATCTCAGAAATTCAGACAGAAGTATAGAGAGTAAAGTTTTTGAATTATTTCTTTAATGGCACATCAACTTCTTCATGGGTCATTAAATGCTGAATTTTAATTTTCCTGTAAGCTTTGAAGTAATAAAAATATGATATATGTTATTCTGCTTTCACAATTGAATACATGGTAGATGATACTCAGCTTTTGTATATATATACATGTTTGTGTGGGCAATGTTTATGAGAGGTGCTGATATGTGTGTCTTACGTTGTAGTTTTGTTGAAGTTATGTTTTGGAATAGAGTTTGAGTTTAAAAACAAATTTAAGAAATTGTACAATATTATATGAATTAATGTCATGAAAGAGTTATTTTATGTTGTTTGTTTGATTGGTTGATTTTGTTTGATGGCATATCAACACCTCTATGGGTTATTTAATGATGAAAATCTAAATATTTTTATGTAATTTTATGCTTTCAAATACAGATATTTTATCCATAATTTTATACTCTCATAGTAAAAGTATGTTTTTTAGATATGTATTTTGTAGATCATTAAATATATTGTTGGTAATTTCACTATAAAAATTTATTTTTTATAAGTTCCTTCATCTACAAAATATATTTTAGTATTTTTTCTCTTTAAAAAATTAAATATATATATATATATATATATATATATATATATATATATATATATATATATAAAACTAGGGGTTGTAATAATACTTGATACAATTATTATAGCTGAAGAAAAAAAGTTTTCTTTCCAGAGAAAAACACCCCAAAAAGCAAAGATGAAAGTTGTGGAGATTATTTTTTTTATTCTTTAACATTACATTATTTTAAGTATTGTGATAAAGTAATCGGGAGTAATCTCCCTTGTTTTATGATTACCTCCCTTTGGAGAATTCTTTCATTTGTAGAGGACTATAAATAGCCAGTACACTGATATCAATTATCGTAAGCAGAATAAATTTTCCTAAAGCCTACTCTTGCTCTCTTTTGTTATTACAAGCATTTCACCCCAAGCAAGGTGGGAGAGCTACTAGCATGCAGGGTGTTACAGAGAGTGAAAGTGAAATTTTTGAAAATTGTAGTTAGCAGGGAAGCAAGTAATAGGAAGGGAGTTCCACTGTGGGGAAGTGCGAGAAAAGAAACTGCTGAAGTAGAAGTGGCAGATACATTTAACTATTTCAAAACTAAATGGGTGGGACCTAGATGCCAATCTAGTAGCATGCTTAAATTCATGTAGTCGGGGCATCAGGGAAGATATCTCATCAGAACAGTTGCCATGAAAATATTTGTAGAAAAGACAGAGGGAAGCCACATCACATCTATGAGAAAGTGACTGAAGTCGAGATGAAGTCAAGGTCTGATTGCAGATCCTTCTTTGGATTTTGTCGAGAACCTTGAAATGAACAGTAGGGACACCAGACCAGATATGGCAACAATATTAAATGCACGGATGAATGTAAATTTTGTAAATGTGCAAAATGGACTCTGACAAGAAAAATCTTTTGGCATGACACAGTTGCTTATTGTTTAATGATTATTTATTTTTAAATGACAATCTATTTAAATAAATCTTAATTCTATTTGTTTACTTCAAAGTTATATAAAATTTAAAAGTTTTATAAAATTATATAAAAGCCAACATCGCTATTTTGTTTATTTGTTGGTTTGGTCATACGAAATCAAACAGATATATAAAATTAAGTTAACTCCACCCTGAAGCTAGCAAATTACATCCCAATATGCCAAGCATACTGCTACTTAAAAACTCTGATAAAATTAGTTTTGAAATATTATCTGAAATATTTTTTTAATGTTTGTAATTATTTCAAAGCATTGCTTTCTCTTTTCAAGTCATCTCGAGGCGTTAAGCCCATTTAATGAAAGCAAAATTTAATATTTTATTTGAATATTTATTACATTTTAACAAGACAGCCATTTAAAAAAAGTTTTAAATTTCCATTCTATCCCGAATACATGAATTTAAGCGTGCTGCTAGATATGGCATCTAGGTTTTTTTTTATCCTTTTACTGTTGAAATAGTTAAATGCAACTACCACTTCTACTCCAACAGTTTCTTTGCTCACACTTCCCACCTGTGGAAATCCCTTCGGTTTCCTTGCTTGTCTGAGAACTACAGTTTTCAAACATTTAAATACAATGTCAATCGCCATCTTTTATCTTTTCAAATCCCATGCATTTTTTGTCCTTTTCTCAACTGGGTAGTCCAGACTCCATGGAAACAAGACTGAGTAGTACTAAAAAGAAAGAATAGGATAAGATATCAATAGGTGTAAACAACAGAATGAAAACAATCTACCCCCCTCCCCAAATTAAAGGAAAGGTCTAGTTTGAAACTCCCTGAAGTTATCTGGATCAACAAGCTTCTGAAGAAGGCAAGAGGATGCAACATCTGAAACATTGTGATAGTAACAACAAAGAGAAGGATATTAGTCTGATTGTAAATAATGCCAATAAGTATTCCTCATCTCAGAAATTCAGACAGAAGTATAGAGAGTAAAGTTTTTGAATTATTTCTTTAATGGCACATCAACTTCTTCATGGGTCATTAAATGCTGAATTTTAATTTTCCTGTAAGCTTTGAAGTAATAAAAATATGATATATGTTATTCTGCTTTCACAATTGAATACATGGTAGATGATACTCTACTCTTGTCTCAATCTTCGCTATACTCAGTCTTCTTTTTATCTTTCACTCCTTGTAACCCCCCCCCCCTGTTTTATAGTGGCATTCCCACCTAGCTTGGGGTGAAATGATTAAAAAAAAAATGGTAAAACATGTTCAAGTCACTCAGAAGAAACATTCTGATACTGGAAACATTTTGGATATGATAAAAGACAAAAAAAACACAAAACAAAACTGGTAGACCTTCAAATTGGACAAAAAATATGAAAGAAAGCCTTATGGTTATTTGTATCCAACTGAAAAATAACAGCTCGTCAAATAATTGATAAAAACATTATTAGCTTTTGCATAAAGTGTTTACCGTATGATTTTTTGACAAATTGCTTTTTTCTTTTTTTTCCCCCCCAAATAATACTGGAGTGTTTTCAAAAGCTATCACAAACTATTATTTTTCAACTAAATTTAAAGTTTATTTTTCATTTTTTTTTTCTTCATTTTTTTTTTTTTACAAAAGAACCAATAATTGAAGTCTAGATGAAGTCAAGGTCTGATTGCAGATCCTTCTTTGGATTTTGACGAGAACCTTGAGATGAACAAGAGGGACACCAGACCAGATATGACAACAAAATTAAATGCATGGACGAATGTAAATTTTGTAAATGGGCAAAATGGACTCTGACAAGAAAAACCTTCTTGCATGACACAGTTGCTTATTGTGTAAAAAATATTGCTTAAAGTGTTTACAGTATATATTCAATATAATTTGTCATTTATATAGATTTTTGTTTTTTTAAATTAACTGTTACATAATGTCAGTCCTCCTACATGACAGTGAATGCAGGACAATCTCCTCATAAATGAGGAATAAACTTGAAGCAACTGAAATGTGGTTCTACAGAAGGATGCTGAGAATACCATGAATCAATGACGAAGTTTTAACGAAAATGGAAAAGAAAAAGAACACATATACTTAACACCAGGAAGAGATAGTTAAAATTTCTAGGGCACATAATGAGGAAAGAGGGCTCTGAAAATGTGATACTCACAGGACATACTGAAGGCAAGAGGAATACAGAACGTAACCTACCTAAAGAGCTTGTTTAAATGGGATGGCAGGGTTTAGGAGAGATAGCAAAATGACGTAATTTATTAAAAGCTACAAAGGACAGGAAATTATGGAGAGCCATGATTGCCAACGTCCAGAAGGGACAAGGCACATAGAAGAATAAATGTGTTAGATTCAAAACTGCTGAATTTAAAAAAAATTATAAGCATAGAGGATAGGAATGTAAGAAGATATCAATATTGGTAAGAACGATATTTTTCATACAGCACTCAGGTACTCTACATATATATCCAAAGGTGTTAGATACAGACAGGTATAAATCGACCAGAATTAAAACACGGTGAAAGGGCGCCCCAAGGCGGTGTAATGGTTAGTAAGCTTGTCTCGCTAGATCAATTGCGACTGAGTAGTGAGTTTGATCCTCACTGGAAGCCCCATGCTTTCGGCCTTGTGACACATCTAAGCTACGCTTGGAAAATCACTAAAACATGGTGAAAACTTTAAACACAAAGCGACAGGGAGTGGCAATATTTGTTGTAACAGCCAGTCCGGCTTTAATATTTACCGTATACATAAGTGACATCATAAAATAATTTTAAATGTGAATTAAGTTTAAGCGTCTAATGATTTTTTTCTTTTTCTTTCAGGTTTGGCGGGCATTTGGGCGATATTATTTTTCACACATAATTGCCATGGCTTAAATAACATGATCCAATAGAGGAATAAATAAATTTTCACCAATAACACTGATTTATTTACTGCTGACTTTGATCCGTCTTAATGAAACACCCTTTAGATGTCAAGTGCCATATTTGAGACATGCTTGGACTAATGCTTACGATTCATGACTAACTAGGCAGAAGATTTTCCCGCAGTAGTTCGTCCTGCTATTCGTCCCAAAATAGTTGGGGGTGGGGAAAAAGAGCTTTCGCAAGGGCATTTTGCGCGTAAGTGAATGTAACAGGCCCGGCTTTCCTAATTCTCATTTGGGTCATTTGGGTTCAACCCTAAAGGAAACCAGAGAGAGAGAGAGAGAGAGAGAGAGAGAGAGAGAGAGAGAGAGAGAGAGAGAGAGAGAGAGAGAGATTTATGTATGTATCTAGAATTATGTAAAAAAACATTTAATGCCAATCAGTATCTCCTGTCTTCCTGAAACTGTTTTTTTTATTGTCCTTTCTCCTCACTAAAGTCGTCTCATCCTCTTACACGCCCAGTAACCCCTTGTGTGCTAGTGGCATTATCGTTTTGTTTGGGGTGAAATGATAAAAAACAAAAAAAGCAAACAAAAAAAAAAACCCCAAAAAGAAACGAATTCGAACTCTCCCCGCTGTTTTCGCAGTCCGTACAGATATGCATTACACAGACCGCACACCAGGGAAACAACCATTTTACTAGCCTCTTTAGAGATGGATTGTATATATTGTTTAATAACGAGTTTTCAACTCTCAGCCAATAAAGATATACATAATATAATGACCTACTTGTTTTTTTAATTTTTTTTATTTATAGATGTGAATGCTGCTAGTATAACGGTTATCGGTATACATAGAAAGTGGAATCGGCAAACCGAGTTCGAATTCCAGCTTAGTCTGTTGCATCAACTTTCGCACTAATCCCCTTGGGAAATGCATGAATCCACCTCCTTGACCCTCCGTCAGCGATGGGTTTAAATAGCCGAGTAGACTGGTCTTTCTAGTGTTAGCCAGTCTTTTTACAGCCGCAGAAAAAGCAACGGGAAATCGCACCACGATATTTCCAAAGAACTCGTGGCAATTTGTTGATAAGAAAGAAACGGAACCCGTGGGTCGCCCATGTCCTGAGGGGGATAGGTCATAAAAAAGCTGCTGTTTGGAATGTCTTTTTTTTTGTGCATAAATTAGTTAGTTAAACTATCATTCTTATTTCCCACTATCTATGTCTGTCTTGATACACAGTATACGTGGTTAAGCTGAGAATTTCATAGGCTTGTTCGATTGTTATTTTATAACGGTTCCCTACCCCCAGGAGCTCACAAAGAAGAATACATGCAAAGTAGTAAAAAGGTAAATGAAAAGAGAGGTGCCAACATACGTTTAACATTTTTATTAAATGAAACAATGTAGAACAATAATAACATGACATAAAAATGGTATTTACAGCCAATGAGGTTTGCACTATAAGATTACTACCTTTGAACTGAGGTGAGGTGAAGTGAGGCGGTCAGGTATCATCTATGAATACCTTTCTCCTCCGTGGTGTGAGTCTTGGACGTTGGTTGCAGCACGTGTTGCTTTAACCTCTCCTCAGAAGCGGACTGGTATCTAACTGTGGCAAAGGCCTTAATACAACTTGTTCTTACTGTGCCAAGGGCATTAACTCACCTCATTATTTGCTCGCTAGGTGGAGTGTTCTGTCTAAAACCCTACAGGCTGACTATGGTGATAGTGATGTTAGAGCTGTGAAATCTTGCATTCATTAATTTTAACTCTTATTAATGACTGCATTTTTTTATTTCCAGGTAAACTGATTCTGTTCAAGGAAGGCTGTTCATTCTGTAGGTCAAAAAAGTCATCAACAGGAGATATGACGTCGTCATCATTGCAATACTGGTTCCCAGCCAAGTGTTTTTTCATGCTGGGGAACAGATGATAATCCATCCAGGAGAAGACGGCGTGTGATCAACCAATTTAAAGCCACGCTTGAAAACGAAAGGGCATGTGTGCTGGAGTATTGTCGTGATGAAACAAGACTGCTTTCGTCAGTTTTCCTGGGAGTTTGGTCTTTATATCCTTTCGTAACTGCCTCAGTATGTTGGCACAGTACTCTCCATTGATAGTGTGGCCCCTTTGAAGATAGTCAATAAACAATGCTTTTTGCACCCTCAAAACAGGCCATCACATTCCCTACAGCTGAACCGACCATGGTATTCTTTGGAGCAGGTGAGGAGAGGTGTTTCTGTTGCATGGATTGTCTCTCTGTCTCTGGCTCAAAGTGATGAACCATACATTTATCCTGGGCTAGTAAACGTTCGAGGAAAGCAGCTGGATCTGCCTCAAACAATGTCAGATTTTACCATGAGGTGATCAGCCTGAGCGGTGTCAAAAGACGTGCCACTCACCGAGCAGAAACCTTTGTCATGCCAAGTTCATTGTTCACAATATTCTCAACTCTCTCATGAGATATGCTAATAGCATTGGCTGTTTCATTTATAGCCAATCGCTTGTTATCCATCACCATGTGCTGAACACAATCAATGTTTTTTCTTGATGGTTGCAGTTGCATGGCGTTCACACTTTGAATCAACCTCTAGATTTCCCTTTCCCTTCCTAAATCCATCTTCCCACTTTTACACTGTTGATAAACCTGGGCGCTGTCCCCTAGTGTAGCAACCCTATCACCATGAATGTCCCTGGGGTTAAATCCCTTTTCTGCATGTACTTTATAACACCACGATTCCAAAATTTCTCCATTTTCAATAGAAATCGCTACTAGTTACATTTGAAGTCTTCTTTGAACAGTCAGATGTCAGTTTACCTGGACAAAAACAATGCCGCTATTAATAAGAAGAGTTAAAATTAATGCATGCAATATTTCACAGAGATAGAATTATTGGACTTTTCAGTCAACCTTCGTAACTTAGGATAATATTGAAATTATTACGAGTCTTTCGAAGTAACCCCACTTTGAACGGGTCCCATGGCATTGTTACAACGATCTACATGACTGGCTGTATAGGAACCAATCAGAAGGCTCCTTACTGAAGCTGCTTCACCCCAATCTGCGCGCTATGCTTGAATCTTTTCTTTCTCTTTTCGTCCTCTTTTCTACGTTGCCTTTAAACGAGAAGCACGTACAAAAAACTGCTCTCGGAAAAAAAAAATCTTCACCAACAGATCTGTGGAATCCGGGATTGTGGCACCTATTCCATGGGAAGAAATATCTTATCAATCCTCAGGAAGACCGGCCACCATTACAACAAGAAATCACAAGATCTCAAGGAACAGTTAACAGGACGTTTCTTTTCTGTGACAAGTCCGCAAAATACCATTTTTTGCAACATCATTATTGTAAACCTTCTTCCTTTCTTCTCATTCTTTTGTTATACTCATAAAAAAGTTGTCAGTGTCAACAGGCAGATATTTTTTAATATTTAGATTAGATTAACTACTTTGTTATGCCTCAGAAAAAAAGTCCATGAATTTCTTGGTGGAAAATTTGATTGTCTTATAATTGCATTTAATGAAACAAGGCAAGTTCAGTTGACCATTGATGACAATTCCAGAACAAAGTAACTATAAACAACTTTTTTTCTATCCTCTGCCAGCCGCAATGATTCGCATTACCTCGAACCATCGCCAGTGAGACACCCTGCAAGAGCCACTCCATTTCGCGAGGCTCGTCCCTTAATCGAGACGGTGAACGGTGTGGCCTTGGTTTAGAAGAAGCGGCTTCGCACGCTTTCTACCATTGTCCCCGGGTCCGCTCCTTATGGGACCATGTCGGCGAGTTGACGGCTCGTCTCACTCCCGAAAAGCTCGTGCCCATTGATCGCGCATACGCGTGTGACAATGTGTCGCCCCCGTATTCTGGGGTGAAACGAATGGTGTTTCTGACGCTGCTGGCCGAATGGTGATTTGGACGACGCGACAAGAGGAAGTCTTGCGAGGCAATCGTCTTTCTCATCAGGATCTGATCTGATTCTTTGAGCATCAGTTCAAGATGAAGATTAGAACTGATAGAAAACGATTGCATTCGACAGTCTTCTGCGAAAGGTGGGTGAAAGAGGCGAGCTTGGTTCTTTGAACGGGGCTAGCCTTGATTTTCTCTTTTAGGTCAACCTCGGGGCGGTTTCCTGTGGAGCCCTCCCCTGGTTAGGTTAGATAAGCTTTGTGTGCCTAGTTAATGTGGGTAAGTGTTGTCCCCGGCCTGTTCCCGGCCACGTCTTTGGTTATGATCCAGGTTGAGATTCTCAACCTCCCCAATTTGTTTTGGCCCCTTTTTTTATCTCGTCTGGGTCAGCTTTATATTTTCCCATGCCCGTATAATTTTTTATCCCTTTTCCACTCCCTTAGCGAGAGAACTTCTTGATTTTGTCCCATGGGCAGAATACAGCAGCCTCTCTGTTTTTGAGGGTTGGACGGGCCATACTAACATCAGTTAGGTTTAATTTGATTTGTGTAAATATTTCAGTTTGTTACTGGGTTCATCTCCCTCCCCTCTCATTTTTTCATCACAGATTTTTATATATATTTTACTATCATTAAATTTTTATGACATGGGGCGCGTTTTGTAGGTCCCCCTAGAGAGGATGTGGTATTATGGTGCATAGAGGATTGATTGGTAATGGACGAGTTCTTGTGGTGAATGGGTAAATTGTAATGAGTGAATGGGTCGTGAATCGGATTAGCTAGGTATAAGATAGTTAGTGTGGATCAGCCTTAATCCCTCCACTTTTCGGCCTTGTGCCACAATTATGTAATTTTTACATAATAAATATCTATAAGCTGCAAAGAGGAACAATCGTTTTATTTATTTCATTACAAGAATTTACAAAGAGGAACGATCAATTAGTTTATCGTCATACCCTACCTGGTGGCAAACGCTGCTGGTAGCGTCAGGGGTGGCGGTCCCGCCATAGTCACCGAAACAGTGATATCACCCCTGGTCGGCGGCTGATGGAGACTGGATATCGCACGTGTTAACACACGTTGTATGTTAAAAAAAAAATTAACAATCGGAAAGAGTAAAAATAATGTTGCTTTTTAAATATTTCATAAATATTCATTAAATTTTTGAATAGTATTGTTTGTTTTTATTGGAATTCTATAAATATTCACAGCTAGAGATCCCACCAATGAGAAACCTCCCTGCCTTCCTTTAGAATGTTTGATGTTCAACTCCACGAGAGTACCTCTCTGCGACTGCTTGGTCTCACGCTTTCCACTGACCTGAGGTGGAACACCTACATTGAATCAATAGCTTCATCTACCGCAAGGAAAGTTGGTTCTCTGTGTCGCGCCAGACAGATTTTCTCGTCCGAGTCCGTCCTTCAAATCTATAAATCAAACATTCGCCCTTGCATGGAATACTGCTGCCATATATGGTCTGGAGCCCCCGCTGTTCGTCTTAAGGTCCTCGACAAAATCCAGAGACGGATATGCAATGCGATTGGCCCTGATCTGGCATCTCGTTTACAGTCTCACAGACGTACCGTCGCTTCTCTATGTCTTTTCTACAAATACTTTCACGGTAACTGCTCTAACGAGATACTTTTGCTGGTTCCCAAACTGCATGAATTTAAGCGTGCTACTAGGTTGGCATCTCAGTTCCGCCCTTTCACCGTCGAAACGTTTAAATGTAGCCGCCTCTTCTACTCGAAAAGCTTCATGTCTCGCACTTTCTGTCTGTGGAACTCCCTTTCTCTTACTTGCTTCCCTGATAGCTATAATCAACTACTATTCAAATGCAATGTCAATCGACTTCTCCAGATGCCTTGATCTGTTCCCCATCCTTCCCTTCATCCTTTCCTCTTTCACGCCTCTTTACTCTTGGTCCTATTCTCTGTAACCCCTTGCGTGCTAGTGGCACTCCCGCCTTGCTTGGCGGCGGGGGAGCTTAAAAAATGTCGACAGTAATAATATCAAAAGAATAAAATAGTTTTTTTTTTGACTTGGAAATCTCCTTTTATCAGATGGATTGTCAAATTCAAAGTTCAAAATTCAAAGTTTTCAGGAACGATGACATTTTCAGAAAAAAAATCTCGTGTTGCGTCCACAGTCTTGAAGCTTTAAAAACAAAAATATCCCAAAGTTTTTTTTAAATTTAAATTTTATTTTTCTTATACAGCAAAAAAGCCCAAAGCAAACAAACAGGAACGGAATGTCATTAATATTCAGTTTGATTTGATGACGGCGTACATTTTAAAAGCACATGAATAAGTATAGTGCGGTCGATCTTCTAGACGAGGGCAGTCATGGCTCTCCATAACTTCCCTCTTTTGTAGCTCTTAGTAAGGTTTGTCTCTTTTGCTATCCCTCCAAATCCTAGTTTTGCCAACCATATACACAACTCCGTAGGTAAGTTAATTACTGCGTTCATCTGTCCCTCTTGACTTCAATATATCCTATGGGTGTTATATTCTCCAAACCCACTTTCCTCCTCATGTGCCAGCGGCCCACTAATATATACGGCCCCACATGTCACATTTCAGGCTAATTTCTAACAGGCCTATTTGGTTTGTAGTCAATTTATGTCTGTTTTATATAAAACATGTTAAAACCGTCCAAAATACACAGACAGGTTGTTTTTTTCTCTCTCTTTAAACAGAAATAAATAAAAAAAGATTGTAAAGAAACTAAAAGTTACTAAAGAATTAAGCGGTGATACAAAACAAAAAACAAGTAAAAAAAAACTTACCAACAGTTTCTCTACAAATCAATTTTCTTTTGACTTTTGCCTTTTGTTATGGTCCCGGTTAGGACCAAGGAAGAACAACACGAACACAAGAGTAGAAATAACGAAGATATATTACACGGAATAATAATACAAGATGTGGAAGGTGTTAGTATCTAGCGGACCGTGGGGGTGAAGATGTGAAGGGATATTGTATTTGGCAAAAGAGATGGTGTTCTTATTTTTTCTGAATGTATTATAGGAATTGGATGTAAATGCCAATTCAGATGGTTTCGTTTTCCTTTCAAAATGAAATTTCTCTTCAAAATGTTTCATACAGAGAACTGCATTTTTCGTAGGAAACTAATCAGTACAATTAACGAATTCTGTTCATTTTTCTCTGAGGTCGGATTTTCCAAGAGGAAAAGAAAATGTCGATACCTTTTCACTGTTAGTAACATATCTACGAGAACAGCCAAATGCAACACATTTTTTAACCATTTTTATTAAACAAAATATCACAACAAACTTTATAATTTAATCTTCAAATGCAATGGAATATGAGGTAGATAATTTACCTAATAGCGTTCAGTTGCAAAACGGGCCGTGCACGCAATTGAAAATCATAAAAGCGAGGTAACTATCACTCGTCTTTATTTTATGGATTGTAAAAAAAAACGGTGTCAATATGCATTTTAGTGTTGAAAACATGTCTTGGGAAATGAAATAACGTCTGATAAATTCTACGTAATTTTCTAAGTGGTCATTCACATTTTTTGTTTTCATTACATCGGTCTGTTAGAATTCAGCTTGTTATGTGACAAGTGGGGCCGTATAATACTAGTGGGTCATGATGCACCCTAGAAATTTCAATTGTCTCTTTCTGATGTTAATTATAAGTGCCCCTTTTAATTCCATTTTCCGTAAATCTTCGGTGTTGCTCACATATTCAGTCAATGGTGTTCTCATCATCCTTCTGTAGAATAATACTTCCGTCGTCTCAAGTATCTTCATTTAGCTGAAAGACTGGAAAATTTGTGTTACTTAAAGTTTAGTACTCTTCATAGCTACTTAGTTGCAATTTTTAACTATGGTTATGTGTGTAAATTAGGCCTTGAGTAGAATATGCTAGTTTTTTATTAAACAATTAAAAAAACTAGATACCTCCACAAAAACGCTAAAAACAATCAGCTTACCGCGATTAAAACATGCTTCAAGCGTAATGAAATCATAGTTTTATTGTCAAAATCGTTATGTTATTATTAAGAGGAAGGATCAATGTATTTTTTTTATTATTTAATTAATTTTTTTACTCCTTTTTAGAACATTCGAAATTTTTATTAAAAACTTGGTTTTCTTGCGTCAGCGGTTGTACTAACTTTTAGCATAGCAAATTTTTGCCTCGTTTTGCGGTGACAGACATATTAATTTGGAAATTCTTGTAAAAATTAAATAACTGACCAAGTTTAATGAAATTTTCAGGGCTTACTCACAAATGAATTAAATTATTTTAAAAAATCTTTTCATTAGAAAATCTTAGTAAAGATATTTTATATGTGTTTCAGCCACTTACTTAGTTTTATGAAAACTTGACAAATACATCGAGATAAAGTAACTATATTAGTTAAAAGCAGAATTCTTTGAAGAATTTAAATCACCGAATGTTTTTGCAAAATTGTACCTTACCGCTACTTACCTGACGGGCTCATGTGAATGGGTGGCGGAACGGTGCGAGGAGCCTTAACAAAGGGAGAAAAACTGTTAAGGGCTACAAGGGTTAGGAAGTTTTAGAGAGACATGATCACCCATGTCCTGAAGGGACACGGAACGTACAAGAAGAAACTAGGACTGTCACAATGGCAATAACCCAACCACACCCTGAAGTTTTGATAAAAAATAAATTTAGTTTTGTTACGATGGATATATCAAACAGAATTTAAAAGTGGATGTTCGGCATTGTTTTTTTTCCTCTTTAGTCGAATTTCAAAAGCCGGTCACTGAGTACTTGATTAATGTTAAGCAAACTTTTGGCGGGCCAATTGTAAATGAGTGACCAAATGGATATGTATCTGTATATATCTATATATGCGTATATAAGAGGATAAGTTCGTAGCCTAACACATTTTAATTTGAAATTTTTACTTTACACTGTTTAATCCATATGATTAAAGGAAAAGTGTTGAATTAGGTGCATTGACAAAAAGGAGATTATGTTGAAAGATGAATATTTGTTGAGTAAAATAAATGATTTTCTTTTTATAATTTGGCAGCGGACTTATTGATTTATCAACGTGTGTAAGTGAGTGTATATGTGTATATGCCTATTTGAGTAGATAAAATAAATATATGAGTATTTATGTATTTGCCTATGTATAAATTGTATAAATGTATATATGTGTAAATGTATGTATGAATTGTATATATGTATAAATGTACATATCAGGGAGTGTTGAAAAGTTCTCGACTCGATCAAGAAGCCTAATTTAAATAATGACGTTTGGTGAATTGATCAGATGTCAGGAATTAGGTTGAGTCGAAAAACTTTCACCACGCCATGTGATTCTATGTGTGCATATGCAAGTAAGTACATCCATGAGTAAGAGTGCATGTATGTGTACGTATATATGTGTATATACACTACAGTTCAAAAGTTCGAGGCCACTCCTGGTAATTTTTTAAAAATGGCCCAAAATGTAGTTGTTTTGTACTTTAAATAAGAGAGAATTATTATACAAGCTTTAAAAAAAAGTGAGAAATGATTTTTTGTTAGAAATTTTATCTTGACAAAAAGAAAAAAACATTTTATGATTAAATTTTGCTCTCGTCAAAATATCCTCCTTTAGCCTTGATTACTGCAGCACAAAGTTTTGGCATTAGTTGCAATAATAGTCTCAAAGTATGTTTGATAAGAGCTCCTTTTCATTTTTTTGGATGGGACGGTTTTCTCCCTTCTGTCAAGTTCATCCCATGCTAATTTTGTGGGTAGCTTCAGACTTTTGAACTATAGTCTATGTACACGTTGCGGGTAATCGCAGTACTCTACGGTAACCAATGTTGTGTGGTCATACTTTTTTTCTGAGCAACTGAAGCAGGGTTTCATTGTCACTCTTCGGTGTATTTTAACTTGATTCAAGTGTTGCATGTTGTTTCAAAGATGTAAATACTGTTCCTAAATGTATCGTTCCTAAACGTATTATGAAATGTATCATTCCTAAACGTATCATGAAATGTATCGTTCCTAAACGTATTATGAAATGTATCGTTCCTAAACGTATTATGAAATGTATCGTTCCTAAACGTATTATGAAATGTATCCATTCCTAAACGTATTATGAAATGTATCGTTCCTAAACGTATTATGAAATGTATCATTCCTAAACGTATTATTAAATGTATCGTTCCTAAACATATTATGAAATGTATCATTCCTAAACGTATTATGAAATGTATCGTTTCTAAACGTATTATGAAATGTATCATTCCTAAACGTATTATGAAAAGTATCGTTCCTAAACGTATTATGAAATGTATCGTTCCTAAACGTATTATGAAATGTATCATTCCTAAACATATTATGAAATGTATCATTCCTAAACGTATTATGAAATGTATCGTTCCTAAACGTATTATGAAATGTATCATTCCTAAACGTATTATGAAATGTATCGTTTCTAAACGTAATATGAAATGTATCGTTTCTAAACGTATTATGAAATGTATCATTCCTAAACGTATTATGAAATGTATCATTCCTAAACGTATTATGAAATGTATCGTTCCTAAACGTATTATGAAATGTATCATTCCTAAACGTATTATGAAATGTATCGTTTCCAAACGTATTATGAAATGTATCGTTCCTAAACGTATTATTAAAAAAGGCACATACGCAATAATAACCCCAAAAACAAATAAAATAGACAATGAAAACCTATCAAGTAATCCTTCAGAAACTCCAAACTTAATAAGAGAATTAAAAACTATATTTGAAGAACTAAAATCCCTCATATTTGGACTCAGAACAGATTTCAATATCCAAGAAAAGAGTAGAAATGAACAACCTAAGACAAGTCAAAACTAAAGAAACCAAAAAATCACCCAAAGAAAATTCTGAACCAAACACTAATGAAACTGCATATCCCCATCTCCCAAAAAATCACAAGATCCAAATCACTCCCTAGACAAAAAGTAAGCAACACTGAAAATGGATCCACAGTACTTGAAAAAATGGAAACAGAACATGAAAGCAAAAACCAAAAAAAAACCAAACCAAAATATAAAGACTAATAGGAAAACAAGAAGCTAAAATCAAAACCAAAGACAAACTAAGAAGAGGAAAAGAAACAGGGAAACCAGAAAGCATGGATTTCTAGAAGAATACCACAGAGTACGCCACTTAAGGAAAAACCTAAACAAACCTTAAAATACAAAGCAATCCAATGAACCAAACAAGAAAACAATGATCACAAACACACATAAGATACTTCAACGGAACCGTAGAGGAATAAATAAAAAATTATTACCAGAAATAAATTTTTGAAGGAAAAAATATTACTAGCAATTTATTTTTGAAAAGATATCGCCAGCTATACGTTTTTGGAAAAATACTATTACCAGCTATATATTTTCATGAAAAAATATTGACAAAAATAGATCTTTAACAAAACAAAAATTTTATCAGAAAAGAAAAATTGTCGGCATTAAATGCCCCATTGAGGTTGACATGCCTTAAAACAAAACAAACCTAAACGTATTATGAGTGGGGTCTTCTAGCAAAGGAAAGCGAGAAGAAAGGACTAAACTCCAATTGTACGAAGACAGAATGTATGGTTGTCAGTAAAAGGAACAGCCCAAGATACCAAATTCAAATTGGAGATACCGAAATCTTGCAAGTAAGAAAATTTAAATTTCTGGGAAGTATTTTAGCACCGGACGGAAACGCGACCCCGAAATCTGAAGACGCATTTATATAGAAAAATATGCCTTACGAAAGCTAAGCAAAGTATTAAGAATCAAGAAAATTTCTTTTGAAACAAAGAAAAGAGTGCTGAACTGTTATATACTATGTAATCTTGTGTGGTAGTGAATGCCGGACAACCAAAGATGAAAAAAAGACTTAAGGCAACAGAAGCATAGCTCTACAGAAGGATGCTGAGAATATTATGAAATTAACATTTGAGTAACGACGAAGAAAATGGAAATCAAAAAGTATACTTATACTTAGAATCAGAAAGAAACAGCTGGAATTTCTAGTATGCATTATGAGGAAAGTGAGCTTGGAGAATTTGACACTCACAGGGCATACTGAAGGCAAGGGGGGACAGAAGGAAACGGGAGTAACCTACCTAACAAGATTTCATAAATAGATGGCAGAAAAGGGACTGAATCGGAAGGTGAAAAGACTGACATTGTTGAGAGCTACGAAGAGTTGGAAGTTGTTGAGAGCCATGATCATCCACGTCCTGAAGGGACACGGGGAACGGAACAATAAGTCTTAGACAATCGTATCGTTAATCTATTTGGCAACATTATAGGAGGATATGCTTATTTTAGCAATGATGTACAAGGCCCAATAGCCTCTCGTGGTAGAGGGTTACAGATTAAGAGGCACAGTTTATGTGGATATATAGAGAAGATAACGGTTAACCGTAGACTTGAACAGGTTAAGGTTGTAGTGATCGGTGAAGCATCCTCTTGGGAGTCGGTTCCACTAAGCCGCGGTTTGTGGGAAGGATCTACTCGGGTGGAATTTACATTTCACCAATGGAATACGAAAGATGGTTCATTACAATGTGCGTGTCATGACGGGTTTTAGCTGTGAAAATTAGAACTGGCGGAACTAAGGAATGTAGTTCGTCTGAACATTTTCTATGGAAATAGTGACACAGCAGAGAGAGGGATTGTGATGTTTCGTTTCTCGGAAAGGAGTTGTATATTGGAAAATAATATTGGAACGAAAAGGACTCAGAGACGCTTTTGAACTCTATCAAGACTGGAAAATGAGGACTGGGCAGCTCCTACCCAAATATTTTTTTGTTTTAAGCTTTTCACCCCAAGCGAGGCTGGAAGCTACTAGCACGCAAGGGGTTACAGAAGGTTTGGAGGAAGAGCAGATAGGAGTGGTAAAGGAGAGGATGTGGAGAAAGATAGTGGATCGATCAAGGCAAGGGGGTTAAAGAAGATTTGGAGCGAGAGCAGATAGGAATGAAAGGGGAAAGGATGTGGAGAAAGATAGTGGGTCGATCAAGGCAAGGGGGTTACAGAAGATTTGGAGCGAGAGCCGATAGGAATGAAAGCGGAAAGGATGTGGAGAAGGAAAGTGGATAGATCAAGGCAACTGGAGATGTCGATTGACGTTACACTTAAATAGTTGGAGATTATATTTGTCAGGGAAACAGGAATAAGGAAGGGAGTTCCACAGGCGAGATGTGCGAGACATGAAGCTATTGGAGTAGAAGATACGTCTACATCTAACAGTTTCAACGGTGAAGGGGTGGGAACGGGATGCCAGGCTCGTAGGACGCTTAATTTCATGAGGCCTGGGAACCAGCGAAAGAAGCTCATCGGAGCAATTACCGTGAAAGTATTTGTAAAAAAGACAGAGCGAGGCAACGTCGCGTCTGTGAGAGAGCGACTGCAGACGAGATGACAGATCAGGGCCAATTACATTGCATATTCGTCTCTGGATCTTATCAAGAACCCTCAATACTCTATTTTAGGCCTGATTTGGCTCTTTTAAATGTAGAGGATATCACGAGGAGTCAGTTACAGGGTACTGACCATTTTTCCCGCATTTTTTGCGATGGATCGTATGTACAAGTTCCACTTGAGGTCAGGTGTGAGTTTGAGGCGCAGTAGTCGCTCAAGTTACGGGGTCTCCCTGTGGGAACATCTATTAATTGTAACAGTGGTAGTTCAGGTTCGGATAGGCTGTAATGATGATTCTGTGGGAAAAGGGTTCTATAGTGGAAAATAATTAATCGCCCACGAGGACGCGGCGACACTTTTGGACTCTATCGAGACTGGAAAGTAAAGACTCAGCAGTGTAATAGTTGACGTCTCGGAACGAGAAAACGGGGGAATTCGTTAGATTCACTTTAGCAGAAACACCCTTGGGAATCCATTTGGCTAAAATAGTTGATCAGATTGGGCTTTTCTTTTCTTTTTATGTTATTTTTTTTTCAGGACGTAGGCGATCATGGCTCTCCACTTCCCTCCCATCCCTTGCAGCTGTCAGCAAGTTCCTTTCCTCTGCTTCCTCCCCCAGACCACGTTCTGTCATCCACTTGCTTAAGCCCACCAGATATGTCATGCGATGTTTTCCCTTGTCTCTCTCTCCCTCTGTTCGACCCGTGAGTATCAGATTCTCCAGGCCCTCCTTCCTCATTATGTGTCCCAGAAACTTCAGCTAGCTCTTCCTGATATTAAGTATAAGCCTCCCCCTTGTTTGCAACCTCTTTAAGATTTCATCGTTACTTACACGGTCTGTCCATGATATCCTTAGCATCCTTCTGTAGAACCACATCTCCGCTGCCTCGAGTCTTCTTCATCTTTGAGGAGACCGTCCAACATTCGCTGCCGTAAAGAAGGACAGATGTCACGTAACAGTTCAGTATTTTTTGTTACAAAAGAAATCCTCCTGTCTCGCAATACTCTGCCCAGCTTTTGGAATGTGTCCTTGGCCATCCCAATACGCCTACGGATCTCAGTGTCGCACTTACCGTCCTCTGTCAAGAGGCCGCCGCCCAGATGTTTGAACTTCTGCATCTGCTCGATTATAGTGTTCCCGACCTTCAAATCGCATTTTGAGCTCACCCTCTTTTACTCTTACGGCCATGCATTCTTGCTTTTAGTTTAGGCTTAGTCCCTTCTCCCTCTCTGCCGCTACGTTCTGTAGGAGATTTGTAATTCCATTTCCGCGTCTGCTATCAGTACTGTGTCATCTGTTGTTAAGATTGTGGCCGTCAATGCTAAATCCCGGTAGGGTTTCCAATTCTCTCAGAATTGCCTCGTTGTATAGGTTAAACAGGTCGGGTGAGAAGACTGGGCTAGTTGAATTCAAAACCGTATCTAGCCCTGGAAAAAAGTATGAGTTGACAAATAATCGCAGTTCGGTGTTGCGGGCTCTACTGAGGCCAATTAGATAGATAGGTAGGCAGGTATCTGAAGATAGACAATGACTTTGGTAATGTAATGAGAAAAACACTAGGCGAGATGGAATGAATTAATGGAAGAATACAGTTGGACTTGGGAGTAAAGACAGCTTTTGTAACATCCATTAGCTTTCCTTTTCAGGGTCGGAGAGAAGGCAATGTAGCACATTTCTGGACTCAAATTATGTGAGCGTCACAGATGCAGATGAGGCATCCATCGATAAGTTTGGTTTGCATACTCTCTCCTGTCGTCGTAGTGCCGGCCGCTTTCCAAGGCATGCAGCAATAAACAACATCATCAAAAGAGGTTTGGATGCAGCTGGGTTCCCTTCCCAAATCGAACCCGTAAGCCTCGACCGTGGTGATGGAAAACGGCCGGATGGCATTACCATTTTCCCTTTTAAAATTGGTAAGTCGTTGATTTGGGATGCGACCTGTGCGGATACATTTTCGGCCGGTAATTTGATCAGGTCCGCGGTTGAGCCGGGGTCCGTCGCCCGGGACGCAGAGATAAAAAAAATACTTAAATATTCTTCTCTTGCTGAAAGATATTTTTTTTTGCGCCTGTAGCAGTGGAGACTTCTGGGGTTATTGGCCCTCGTTCGATGGCGTTCCTTCGAAGGGTTGGCGGGATTTCGTCTCGATTAAGGGACGAACCTCGCGTAACGGAGTGGCTCTTGCAGCGTGTCTCACTGGCGACGGTTCGAGGTAATGCTTTCTCCATCATTGCGGCTGGCAGAGGATAGAAAAAAAGTTGTTTATAGTTACTTTGTTCTGGAATTGTCATCAATGGTCAATTGAACTTGCCTTGTTTCATTAAATGCAATTATAAGACAATCAAATTTTCCACCAAGAAAATCATGGACTTTTTTCTGAGGCATAACAAAATAGTTAAACTAATCTAAATATTAAAAAATATCTGCCTGTTGACACTGACAACTTTTTTATGAGTATAACAAAAGAATGAGAAGAAAGGAAGAAGGTTTACAATAATGATGTTGCAAAAAATGGTATTTTGCGGACTTGTCACAGAAAAGAAACGTCCTGCTAACTGTTGTTGAGATCTTGTGATTTCTTGTTGTAATGGTGGCCGGTCTTCCTTAGGATTGAGAAGATATTTCTTCCCATGGAATAGGTGCCACAATCCCGGATTCCACAGATCTGTTGGTGAAGATTTTTTTTTCCGAGAGCAGTTTTTTGTACGTGCTTCTCGTTTAAAGGCAACGTAGAAAAGAGGACGAAAAGATTATTTTGTTCTGGAATTGTCATCAAAGCAGTTTAGTAATTAATTACAAAAAGACCCGGTTAGCATGTTCTCATTCTAGAAAATAGAAACTTCATTTCTATTATTCTGACTTCTTCCAAGCCGTCTTTATTATTATTTTGTTAATTATAAAAGTTTGGACAAGTATCTTTACAGGCGTCAGATACTACCAAGGCCTCCCACATATATATGACAAACCCAACAACAGAATACAGACAGTGGGCTTGAGCATTTAGTACTTTTCCACAGTTATTGTTTTTTTTTTCAGCCTCTTTTAAAAATAAGTTAAACACCTTCTTCCTATCATTTAGAATTGTTTTAAAATTACCAGAGATGAAACGACCCAATCCATTGGTTAAAATCAAATACAATTCATTGTTTTAAAAAAAATGGAAGAAAACTTTTCTATTAAAAACAAGTTTAAACTG
>OZ038499.1:102421866-102484366 GCA_964036315.1 Acanthosepion esculentum
ATCTCAAAGTATTTGCAGTTGTAATCCACAACAATAATGTAGGTTCTCCCCTGGACTTTGAACAGGTCCGTACCAAGTTTTGTCCACGGTTTATCAGGGTTCTCATGGTTCATGAGTGGCTCGGCACCTTTTGTATTCATGACAGTTTGCTATCGTATCTGCTATGTGTGCATTAATGTTTAGCCAGAAGAGTGATTGTCTGGTATAGAATTTTGTTTTTTCAATTCCCAGGTGGCCTTGGTGCAGGATACTGCACATTTCTAGTCGGAGTGTCGAGGGTACGATAATCTGTTGACCCTTGGGGAGGAGCCCATCTTGATATGTAACCTCTGAATTATAGTGGTGTGTGGTCTGAGGCAGAGGTCAAGATTGTGTCGATGTTCTGGCCAATCTGAAGAGATCTGATGTTGCAGTGTTTTTTGGTGTATCTTCTTCTGCTGTTTCCAGAGACTCTTTTCACTGATTGAGAGTGATGACATCAGAAAGTGCACAAAGTAGCTCATTTCTTTGTCAGAGATTTCAGGGGCGTTGTCTTGTAATGCGGTTCGGCTTAGAGTGTACGCAATCTGCATTAGTTTGCCGTATGTATATTCCAACTGAAAGTCATATTTTTGAAGTCTTAAAAGGAAACGCTGTATTCCAGATGGAGCCTTGGTCAATCGTTTGTTCATCATGAGTTTCAGAGGTTTGTGGTTATTGTGCACGGTTAATGTGGCGTCCATATCAGGGTGAGGCTGGTATGTGAGGTCAGATTTTATGGATTAGTAAAAAACTTGCTGAACAAATGAATATAATTATATTTGATTACTAACGAGTAAAAATGAAATTTAGCTAACTATTATTTAATTTTATTCAATAAAACTACCACTAGCATCAATAATTGCCTCTACACGAGGTCGAAATCGGCTGCAAGTTCTGATTAATTGGTCCTTATTTATGTCATACATTACTCGAACTATTGCAGCTTTAAGAGAGTCTTTAGTGTTATGAGACTGTTTATTAACCTCCTTCTCAACAACGCTCCACACATAATAGTCTAGTGGAATGATATCTGGAGTGTTAGGAGGCCAAATTTTGGGTGTGATGTGGTCGTACAAATGGTCAGCCATCCATTCTTGCAACTATGAGAAAACGTGCAATATCCAAATCGCTATGATCAGCCTTTAATGCCACAATCACAGCATGTCTTTTCATTTCATTTGTTATCATAGGGTTTGCAAGTTTTGATTTCTGAAAAATAAAAGCATTAGAAGTTAGTGGGAAGCAGTATTAATCTTAAATCTATATGTCCTCAAATACCAGCCGAACCCTGTAAATACTCATGAAAGTCTTGACAGGCAAATAGAATTGAGAGTATTTCTAGTTCTAGAGGACAGCAGTTTACTTCTGCCGATGTCAAGGATCTGATAGTATTAGTCTATTGGATGCTACTTTTCGTCATGCAGCTGTTCCAGCAGGGCTCCGAATCCTTGGTGTCTTTCTCGAGAATGAAGATGTAGGGGTGCCGTTTTGGCTGTGAGGTTTGGGAGAAATTTCTCCGGGTATGTGATCATAACTAAAATGCGTTGTAGTTCTTGCTGGTTGCTTCAGACATATCTATAATGCCTTTTATTTTCCTGGCATCTGATGCTGTTTCCTTGGATATCGTGTGTCCTAGAAAAAAAATCAATTCTGTCAAGTTGAATTGACACTTAGATTGATCCAATTTTACTCCTGATTCTCTGACCGTCTGTAGAACTTCAATTGTTCTGATTTCGGGTGTGTCTGCACAAATGATAATATCATCCTGTGCATTCCGATAACCTTCTACAGGTTCTATGATTGTGGCAATGCGGGCTTGACACACTTCACTGTCACTGTGAATGCAATGTGGAATGCGTAAGTATCTCAAACGGACACAGGGAGAGTTGAAGGTAAGGAGTTTAGAGCTTACTTCGTCTACTTTAATTAGCCAGAAGGCATTTGAGGTATCCAGCTTGTTGAAGTATTGTGCTCCTGCTATTTCCTGAAATATGTCAATTGCTGTGGGTTAAGATATAATGTTCTCTTTTTATTGACTTGTTTAGATTTCGAAGGTCGAAGCATACTCGTAGGGTGTAATTTGTTTTTTCTGCCACTACTAAAGAGGAAACCTAGTCTGTTTGTTCAGTTACAGGAATGATTTTGCCTGAGTCATTCATTGTGTTAAGAGGGGTCCCCATTTCACACAAATGGGCTCAACCGAGGTATACATATACTACCACCAGTGAATACTCGGAGTACGTTAAGAAGTCGAGAAGTCTGTATCAGAGTAGTATTAAAGGAGGGTAACACAAGAGTCACCGTCACAGTACCTAGATTCAGTAAGGAGTCATACCGCGATACTTCAATACCAAGACTGTATATATATTATTGCTACTAACCCGCATTCCTGGATCTACTAACCCGTATTACCAGTTTGTATTATTACGTTAATACATTTATTTTCCTTATCTATTCCTGGCGTTTGTTATTTATTGATATCGGATTTCATCCCGGAATCCACAACACGTTGAAGCTCCTGTTTTAGTTTCTTTTTTTAGGGTAAATCATACTTTGCTTGGTGAGTTTATAATGGGTTTTACCGTTACCATTGTTTAACCATTGTTATGTAATGATGCTCTGGTAATGTCCCCAGTTCCCCAAAACAGTCTTTAAATTTTGAGAAGAAAGCATGTTCATTTTTAGAGATACTGAGGATTCTTTGTATGAGGTTCATATCAGCACTGGTTTTATTCCGAGGATTGGAGAGGCACCGCTGTCTGCTACAATGAATGGGACATTGTATGTGCTGTTTTGTGTTAGATTTTCACACATTTCCCTACTCCTGGGATGGAGGTGCCGTTGTAGGCTGTTAATCATGTGCGGGTATGCTTTAGTCTAGTTGTTTTTTTTTTTCAGCAATTGGTAGTCTTTCCTTGGAAGTATGATTACTTGACTACCTGAGTCAATTTTCAATTTTAGCCCAGTGACATTCACTGCTAAGGTAACAGTCTTCTGAGGTTCACCTTATACGTCTTTTGTTTGTGTGTTGGTGGCAATGTTTTGGTCGTGATGCTGCCCACAAAAATTTATCCATCCTTTGATACAGGTGAGTCATGATGATTATCATGTCCTTCATAAGGCTGTCTCTTAATTCGTTGAGTTCACAGTCGTGACTGCATTTTTTATGTTTAGGAAGTCGTCAAAATTTTCAGCTTCGTCTTGACGAGAGTTTGTACTGCGCTAACGTTATTTTTTTCCGAGACTTGCAGTATTCCTTGAATTTATTCATGCCTATGCCGTAGTCCATTTCATCATAGTCCGAAAAAAAGACCTTCAAATTTGAATGCCTTTTTTCCTATAAAATGCTGGTTTTGACGTTATAAGACTTTTTTGTTTTTTCTGAAGCTATTAAGTAGAATTTCATCTCTTGTTTGAAAATTTTCCAGTTTTCGGAAATATTTCTGTTAAGAAAAATTAAAGTTCCCGGGAGAGTAAATTGGGTAGCCATATTAACGCTCGCACGAATGCTTTCTCCCAGAACCTGACTGAGAGATAGGTTGAAGTTCAAAGACATAATTCTGACAGACAAGAAGGAGAAAAGGCTTACCAGAGTCTAGGTGGGACGTCTGACCTGTGGTAAAGAGACTAAGACATACGCTAGAACAGATAACAAATACTCGTGTGTGTGGCTAATTACATCATTATTTTCTGTTTCCTTTTCCGGAAGTATTGTCCAGTAGGGTCCTTTACTCCAAGGGAGTTAATTATATAAACACTGTTTATGGAATTAAAGGGAGCTGACTATGCAATCAGTGACTGTTTAATATACAACATCTTCCCTCCCGAGTCCTTTGTTTTTCATCTGTCATTTTGTGTAAAATACACGCTCCTACTCCATACGCACTTGCGTCGCAAACTACTATGATTTCTAAATCCGGATTCTAATGGGTTAAAAATAATTCCGAGGTTAACACTTCCTTAATCTTTTCAAATGCTTTCTGGCATTCATTAGTCCACTTCCAGGGTTTTCCATTCTTTAATAGTTCATTTAATGGTTCCCGCAGATCATACATTTTAGGGATGTATATTTGGTAATAATTAGCTAATCCCAAAAAACTTTGTAATGTGGTAATATCCTTTGGAGCCGGCATGTCTTTTATAGCCGCTGCTCGCTGTGGGTCTGGCCTTCTACCATTCTTATCGATGATCTGCCCCAGATATTTGACTTTCTCCATAAAAAACTCGCATTTACTTTCCTTGAGTTTAAATCCAAACTCCTGTATTCTGGAAACTACTGCATTGACATGTTTCACGTGTTCTGCAATACTTGTACTTCTCATGAGGATGTCGTCCAGATACGCTACAGCAAAATCCAAACCACCCAACATCGAATCCATTACTTGTTGGAAAATGGCGGGGGCGACCTTAATCCCAAAAGGTAGTCTGTTAAATTTATACAGACCCCGATGTGTGTTAATACACAAAAGTTTAGACGTTTCTTTTTCTACCGGTATTTGCAGATATGCATCGCTGAGGTCTATCTTCGAAAATATTGTACCTCCATTAAGCTTTGCAAATATTTCTTCCGCTGTTGGTAGAGGATAATTATTGTCTTTGAGTGCCGCGTTTAACCCCGTCGAAAAATCCGCACAAACACGAATGTCTTTAGACTTTTTTTTCACGTATACCGTCGGAGCTTCCCAATCACTATAGTCAACTTTTTTGAGTACACCGGATTTCTCTAATCTGTCCAATTCTTTATCAGTCTGTTCCATTGAGGCAAACGGAACATTCCTTTTCTTTTGGAATACCGCCTGAGCGTTTTCTTTTAAAAAGAATGTTGCCTCCATCTTGGTACACGTTCCCAACCCTGGAGAAAAAACAGTAGGAAATGTTTCCTTAAGTTTCTTTATTAATTTTTGGGCTTTGGAGTTTAAACTTTCTACCTTGTAACAAAAAGAATTTATCGGTAGATCCCATAATTGAAATTCTGTTATCCAACTCGTACCAAGTAAGTTCGTGGTATTTTCCATGACAAATAGTTTAACTTTTCGCGTTTTTTTATTTAACGTGACGTTTGTAACAAGTTCTCCAATAAATTGTATTTTTTCTCCCGTCACTGACTTCACCATTTTCTTTGTCTTCATTAAAGTTGGTTTCCCCAACTTCTTCCACGTATGCAAATTTATGATAGAGAGATCCGAACCAGTGTCAAGTTGCATTTTTATTTTTTTATTATTTATTTCGACGGTAACAAATTTTCTAGTTATTCCATCGTTTACCTCGTTGGACTTTAGTTTTCTTATTTTATTGCTTTTATTTTTTGAACGGCAATGTGTGCTTCTGTCCCCCACTCTTTCACAGTTGAAACATTTTTTATTCCTAAAATTGCAATATCTGTACCAGTGTAGTTCATCGCAAGTAAAACATGGCTTCGGGCGTTTTTTTGTTTTTTTTTTCTGGTATTTTACTTTTTTCTTCATAATATGCAATTTTACCATTCTTTTTGTTAGACTGACTTTCTTTTTTGTAACGAATTTTCCTTACATGCGAAACGCCAGACTGTTCTATCTTTTTTGCGTCTTTTTTATGCTAACATATCTTGTACAGTCTTCTGCCAAATTCTGTACCGTAATACTTGGATTGCTTTCCAATTTTGCCAGTACTAATTTTCTTAACTCTGCGTCTTTTTCCGCTACCAGACCTTGAACAAACACCAAGCACTTAAAATTGTCTGCGCTTAACTCTGCTAGCTTGAATTCTTCACACTGCTTATTCACATTGGCTGCGTACCTTATATAGTCATGTTCGTCATCTTTTATCAAATTCAAACATTTCCACCTCTTGTGGAACAAAGATGTCTTTTGATTAAATAACTCACTTAATATATTTACCGCCTCGATAAATGTCAACTCGTTAGTTTTTTTTCGGTAAAATGTAGTTTACCAATTTGTTACGCTCAGCAGTTCCTAATTTGCATAAAAGAAGCCTAACCTTCTTTCCTTCAGACCACAAATGGCAGTCCTCGTTATACACGTCTGTATATTTTTTATAGTATTCTTAAAAAGTTATCTCTTCATCTGGACTGTACGTGAATATTTCAATTGAATTCCATATTGTATTCTCTGGGAAAGAATCATTTTGTAGACTTTTCTCTTTCCTGTTCTCAGTTATTTCCAGAATTTTGTTTTGAAACTCCCCATGCATCTGTTCCATTTTCTGTTGGAATTGCATTTGTCTATTGAAAGTTTCCTCCTGTAACTGATTCTGGAATGCTTTTTGTTGTTCTAATATTTTCGTTTGTTGTTCCAACTGGAACTTTAAAAAATCCTGGAATAGACTTTTGCATTCCTCCATTTTTTTTTCAAAGTGTAAATCCGAGACTTTGTCGCTCACGTTATTTGTGGCTAAGAAAATTTTTCTTCCTCCCTAGGAGTGCGAATTTCGTCGTCAAAACCACTGTGGCGAACGAACTTTTTCTCCCTCCGTATGAATGCAAATCTTCGCCGCCAAAAGTTATATAGGCGAACGAATTTTTTTCCACCGTATGAGTGCGAATCTTCGTCGCCAAAAGTTATATTGGCGAACGAATTTTTTTCTTCCTCCGTATGAGTGCAAATCCTCGTCGCCGAAATTTGTTGTGGAGTTATTTCCTTAGTGGAAACAGTATTCGGACTAAATGCGTCCTAAATAGGTTAAACGTACAGAAACGTTAGGAACATGTAATAAGGTGTTACGCAGATTAATCAAGTTGTGGTCGCTGACTACTACTCTTTCATCCGACTACTACTGACTCCTACTTATAATAGATGGGAGAGTCTATTACCTATAGACTAGGTGTCTTTCACTATAACATATAGAGAATATGATCTGTATAGTAGTGGGAATTGAGTATAAATAGAGATCTGTATATTAATAGAGAATAGTGTATAAATAGTAATCTGCATAGTAATAGAGGATATTGTATAAATAGTGATCTGTATAGTAATAGAGGATAGTGTATGAATAGTGATCAGTATAGTAATAGAGGATAGTGTATGAATAGTGAACAGTATAGTAATATAGGATAGTGTATGAATAGTGATCGGTATAGTAATAGAGGATAGTTTATGAATAGTGATCTGTATAGTAATAGAGGATAGTGTATGAATAGTGATCTGTATAGTAATAGAGGATAGTGTATGAATAGTGATCTGTATAGTAATAGAGGATAGTGTATGAATAGTGAACAGTATAGTAATATAGGATAGTGTATGAATAGTGATCTGTATAGTAATATAGGATAGTGTATGAATAGTGATCGGTATAGTAATAGAGGATAGTGTATGAATAGTGATCTGTATAGTAATATAGGATAGTGTATGAATAGTGATCTGTATAGTAATAGAGGATAGTGTATGAATAGTGATCTGTATAGTAATAGAGGATAGTGTATGAATAGTGAACAGAATAGTAATAGAGGATAGTGTATGAATAGTGATCGGTATAGTAATAGAGGATAGTGTATGAATAGTGATCTGTATAGTAATAGAGGATAGTGTATGAATAGTGATCAGTATAGTAATAGAGGATATTGTATAAATAGTGATCTGAATAGTAACAGAGGATATTGTATAAATAGTGATCTGTATAGTAATAGAGGATAGTGTATGAATAGTGAACAGTATATTAATATAGGATAGTGTATGAATAGTGATCTGTATAGTAATTGAGGATAGTGTATGAATAGTGAACAGTATAGTAATATAGGATAGTGTATGAATAGTGATCGGTCTAGTAATAGAGGCTAGTGTATGAATAGTGATATGTATAGTAATATAGGATAGTGTATGAATAGTGATCAGTATATTAATAGAGGATAGTGTATGAATAGTGATCTGTATAGTAATAGAGGATAGTGTATGAATAGTGATCTGTATAGTAATAGAGGATAGTGTATGAATAGTGATCTGTATAGTAATATAGAATAGTGTATGAATAGTGATCGGTATAGTAATAGAGGATAGTGTATGAATAGTGATCTGTATAGTAATATAGGATAGTGTATGAATAGTGATCTGTATAGTAATAGAGGATAGTGTATGAATAGTGATCTGTATAGTAATAGAGGATAGTGTATGAATAGTGAACAGTATAGTAATATAGGATAGTGTATGAATAGTGATCTGTATAGTAATATAGGATAGTGTATGAATAGTGATCGGTATAGTAATAGAGGATAGCGTATGAATAGTGATCTGTATAGTAATATAGGATAGTGTATGAATAGTGATCTGTATAGTAATAGAGGATAGTGTATGAATAGTGATCTGTATAGTAATAGAGGATAGTGTATGAATAGTGAACAGAATAGTAATAGAGGATAGTGTATGAATAGTGATCGGTATAGTAATAGAGGATAGTGTATGAATAGTGATCTGTATAGTAATAGAGGATAGTGTATGAATATTGATCAGTATAGTAATAGAGGATATTGTATAAATAGTGATCTGAATAGTAACAGAGGATATTGTATAAATAGTGATCTGTATAGTAATAGAGGATAGTGTATGAATAGTGAACAGTATATTAATATAGGATAGTGTATGAATAGTGATCTGTATAGTAATAGAGGATAGTGTATGAATAGTGATCTGTATAGTAATTGAGGATAGTGTATGAATAGTGAACAGTGTAGTAATATAGGATAGTGTATGAATAGTGATCGGTCTAGTAATAGAGGCTAGTGTATGAATAGTGATATGTATAGTAATATAGGATAGTGTATGAATAGTGATCAGTATAGTAATAGAGGATAGTGTATGAATAGTGATCTGTATAGTAATAGAGGATAGTGTATGAATAGTGATCTGTATAGTAATAGAGGATAGTGTATGAATAGTGATCTGTATAGTAATATAGGATAGTGTATGAATAGTGATCGGTATAGTAATAGAGGATAGTGTATGAATAGTGATCTGTATAGTAATATAGGATAGTGTATGAATAGTGATCTGTATAGTAATAGAGGATAGTGTATGAATAGTGATCTGTATAGTAATAGAGGATAGTGTATGAATAGTGAACAGTATAGTAATATAGGATAGTGTATGAATAGTGATCGGTATAGTAATAGAGGATAGTGTATGAATAGTGATCAGTATAGTAATAGAGGATAGTGTATAAATAGTGATCTGAATAGTAACAGAGGATATTGTATAAATAGTGATCTGTATAGTAATAGAGGATAGTGTATGAATAGTGATCTGTATATTAATAGAGGATAGTGTATGAATAGTGATCAGTATAGTAATAGAGGATAGTGTATGAATAGTGATCAGTATAGTAATAGATGATAGTGTATGAATAGTGTTCAGTATAGTAATAGAGGATAGAATAGAAATAGTGATCTGTATAGTAATAGAGGATAGTGTATGAATAGTGATCTGTATAGTAATAGAGGATAGTGTATAAATACTGATCTGTATAGTAACAGAGGATAGTGAATAAATAGTGATCTCTATAGTAATAGAGAATAATTTATAAATAGTGATAGTAATTGTAGATAGTGTATAAATAGTGATCTGTATAGTAATTGTAGATAGTGTATAATTAGTGATCTGTATAGTAATAAAGGATAGTGTACAAATAGTGATCTGTATAGTAATTGAGAATAGTCTATAATTAGGGATCTCTATAGTAATAGATGATAGAATAGAAATAGTGATCTGTATAGTAATAGAGGATAATGTATAAATAGTGATCTGTACAGTAATAGAGGATAGTGTATGAATAGTGATCTGTATAGTAATAGTGGATAGTGTATGAATAATGATAGGTAAAGTAATAGAGGAAAGTGTATAAATAGCCATCTGTATAGTAACAGGGGATAGTGAATAAATAGTGATCTCTATAGTAATAGAGGATAGAATAGAAATATTGATTTCTATAGTAATATAGGATAATGTATAAATAGTGATCTGTTTAGTAATAGAGGATAGTGTATAAATAGTGATCTGTATAGTAATAGAGGTTAATGTATAATTAGTGATCTGTATAGTAATTGAGGATAGAATAGAAATAGTGATTTGTATAGTAATAGAGGATAGTGTATAAATAGTGATCTCCATAGTAATAGAGGATAGTTTATAAATAGTGATGCCACGCCAATTCCCATATATACACCTCCCCTATGACTCCATTGTGACACCTCGCCTATGACACCTCACATTCACTACCTTGTGTAGGAGGGTTTGGAAAATCTGATACTCACAGTATGGATTGAAAGCAAGGGTTAACTTTAACGGCTCAAAAACAAAACTGCTCTCTATTACTCACCACAGAGAACCAACCCTGCCCCCCATTAGAATGTCTGACGCTCAACTTCTCGAGAGTTCCTCTTTGGGACTACTTGGTTTCACATTCACTGCTAACCTGAGATGGAACAAATACATTGAGTCAATAGCTTCGTCCACCTCAAGGAAAGCTGTACCGCGCCATGAAATTTTTATCCCCGGAATCGATCATTCAAATATACAAATCAACCATTCGTCCATGAATGGAGTATTGCTGCCATATATGGTCTGGAGCCCCTGCTGTTTGACTCAGGGTTCTTGATAAGATACAGAGATGGATATGCAATGTAATTGGCCCTGATCAGGCGTCTCGTCTGCAGTAGCTCTCTCACAGACGTACCGTTGCCTCCCTCTGTCTTTTTTGCAAATACTTTCATGGTAACTGCTACGATGAGCTGCTTACGCTGGTTCCCAGACTTCATGAATTGAAGCATTCAACTAGGCTGGCATCTCGCTCTCACCCTTTCACTGTTGAAACTGTTAAATGTAGCCGTCTCTTCTACTCCAATAGCTTCATATCTCTCACCTCTCGCCTGTGGAACTCCCTCCCCTTTTCCTGTTTCCCTGATAGCTATAATCGCCAACTATTCAAATATAATGTCAATCGAAGTCTCCAGATGCCTTAATCTATTCACTATCCTTCACTTCATCCTTTCCTCTATCACTCCTATTTGCTCTCGCTCCAATTCTCTGTAACCGATTTAATTTTCATATTACTGACGACAGTCTTCTGAACATACATGTCTTTTCCTTCTTTCTTCCTTCCTTCCTTTCTTTCTTTCTTTCTTTCTTTCTTTCTTTCTTTCTTTCCATCCATCCATCAACCCATCCATCCATCCAGATATCTCTGAACACATCAGTCTGTCCTTCCTTCTAGCTTAGGACGCTTCAATTTTCACGTTACTCAGATCTTTCTTTTTTTCCCTTTCTATTTCAATTTTTCAGACTTTCCATCCAGATATCTCCGAACCCATCAGTCTGTCCTTCCTTCTAGCTTTCGATTCTTTAATTTTCACGTTACTCAGGTCTTTCTTTTTATCTGTTTCTCTTCCAATTTTTCAGTCTTTCAATCCAGATATCTCTGAACATATCAGTCTGTCCTTCCTTCTACCATTCGATTCTTTATTTTTCACGTTACTCAGGTCTTTCTTTTTTTCTCTTTCTTTTTCTTTTTTTCACTCTTTCCATCCAGATATATCCAAAAACGTCAGTCTGTCATTCCTTCTACCTTTCGATTGTTTAATTTTCACGTTAATCAGGTCTTTATTTTTATCTGTTTCTCTTTCAATTTTTCAGTCTTTCCATCCAGATATCTCTGAACACATCAGTCTGTCCATCCGTCTAGCTTTCGATTCTTTAATTTTCACGTTAATCAGGTCTTTATTTTTATCTGTTTCTCTTTCAATTTTTCAGTCTTCCCATCCAGATATCTCCGAACCCATCAGTCTGTCCTTCCTTCTAGCTTTCGATTGTTTAATTTTCACGTTACTCAGGTCTTTCTTTTTTTCTCTTTCTTTTTCAATTTTCCAGTCTTTCCATCCAGATATCTCTGAACACATCAGTCTGTCCTTCTTTCTCGCTTTCGATTCTTTAATTTTCACGTTACTCAGATCTTTCTTTTTTTCACTTTCTTTTTCATTTTTAATTCTTTCCATCCAGATATCTCCGTACACATCAGTCTGTCCTTCCTTCTAGCTTTCGGTTCTTTAATTTTCACGTTACTCAGGTCTTTCTTTTTTTCTTTCTTTTTCATTCATTCATTTTTTCCATCCAAATACCTTTCGATTTAATTTTCGCATTATTCAAGTCTTTCTTTCTGATAATCGTTTTTTCTATCCATTTCATCTCGCTCAAGCCGTGTAGAAAATCTACTAAAATTTCAAATACAATGCTAGTAGCTGCACTCAACTGACAGACAAATCGGCCATTAGAATACATTGAGATCTATGTAGAAATGTTTGTCTTAAAAGCTCAGAAACGTGGTACGAACATTTACCACTGTCAATTGTCAAGAATTAGCGCGTGAATTCTTTATTTTTTTAGCTTTTCACCCCAAGCAAGTCTGGAATCCACTAGCACGCAAGGGGTTACAAAATATTTTGGAGCGAGAGCAGATAGGAGTGTTAGAGGAAAGGGCGTGGAGAAGGATAGTGGATAGATCAAGGCAACTGGAGATGTCGATTGACATTACATTTGAATATTTGGAGATTATAGTTGTCAGGGAAACAGGAATAAGGAAGGGAGTTCTACAGGTGTGAGGTGCGAGATATGAAGCTATTGGAGTAGAAGAGACGACTACATTTAACAGTTTCAACAGTGAGAGGGTGCGAGCGGGATGCCAGCCTCGTAGGACGCTTGAATTCATGAAGTCTGGGAACCAGCGATAGCAGCTCATCGGAGCTATTAGCGTGAAAGTATTTGTAAAAAAGACAGAGCGAGGCGACGGCGCGTCTGTGAGAGAGCGTCTGCAGGCGAGATGACAGATCAGAACCAATTACATTGCATACTCGTTTCTGGATCTTATCAAGAACCCCGAGGCAAACAGAAGGGGCTCCAGGCCATATATGGAAGCAATACTCCATGCAAGGGCGAATGGTTGATTTGTAGATTTGATAGATCGATTCCGGGGAGAAAATGTCCTGGCCGGTAGAGGAAGCCAACTTTCCTTACGGTGGATGAAGCAATTGACCCAATGTATTTGCTCCAACTCAGGTCAACGGACAGCGTGAGACCGAGCAGCCGCAGAGAGGAGCTCTCGAGAAGTTGGGCTTCAGACATTCTAATGGGAAGCCGGGAAGGATCCCTGTGGTGATTAATAGAGAGCAGTTTTGTTTTTGAAGCGTTAAAGTTAACCAGCCAATTCCTGCCCCAGCAAGTGTTCGTAGTGGTCTACTTTATTTCGCATGGTCACTAGTGATAGTTTTCGCCTTACCTTTATCGTCAAAATTCAAGTTTCAATGAACGCAGAGCTGGGGGGAAGGGAAGGTTCAAACGGGCATTCCAATCTCCCCACCACCACCAACAGTGAGGTTTGGGTACTTGCATTCAATAAAAAAATTAAAATCAACAGGGAGAAAGAATGCGAAATACGACTATCTTGACTGTCTCGGAGGTAAATCGCCTTGATATCACCCTTGTGTACAAGAGCAGTCACGACTGGATCCTAATAGACGTTAAAATATATATATATATAGATATAAACATTGTGCAGACGCAAATACAGAGGTACCAAAACCTGGCAGAGCATATCAGAAATATACAAAGCAGTAGCTGAAGTTGTCTTTTTGTGGTTGGCGCACACGGGACTATTTTTGGGAATCTTTCTGGTACGCGTGATTTCTTGGGCATAGCATGCATCAATGTGAGTGCGCAGGTGGCAGCACAGCTTGGAACCGCTGATGTGCGGAAGAAAGCGTTTTGTCTCTAAACTGTGTGTAGGAGCTGAAATATGATCATCACCAACAGACCGAAACATCGATGGGAGGCTATCAAATGAAATAATAATAATAATAATAATCATATAGTGGAGAACAACAAAAAAGATCCATGTACCAATCTATTAAATGATTCAAGGGATATTTATGTATCTACTATTCGACCATGCATTGAATATTGCTGTCATTATATGTTCTGGTGCTCCTGATATATATTTAGAGATTCTTGACAAAATCCAAAGAATAATCGGCAATGTTATTGGTCCTGACCTGACATCTCGGCTTCAGTTACTTTCCTACCACTGTAAAGTTCCCCGCCCAGTTCCTTTTCTATAAATCATTTCATGGTAATTGTTTTGATGAACTTTCCTTTCTGGTACCTAGATTTATGAATTCAAGGGCAGTACTACATTGGCGGCAAGGTCTCATCATTTTACAGTTGAAACTGCTAGATGTAACTGTAAGTCCTATGCTAATAGTTTCTTTTCTTGCACTTTTCACCTGTGGAACTCCCTCCAGCTTCTTGCTTTCCAGTCAATTTTGATTTTCAAAAATTTCAATCATTATCTTCTGTCTTCGTAATTCCTTTTTTTTTTAAATTTTTTATTGTTCTCTGCTAATTAGTAATGTTTTTCTTTTTCTTATATTCTTTAACACTCACTACCCCCCGCGTCTTATTGACTTTATTGCTTTGTGAAATGATGAAAAAATGTACAATGCTTCGTTTCAGAACTTCAAACAACGCGATTTAGTCCGTGGAACAAAAAGACTGAAACGTTATCGAAGCAGTAAAATACATGAGGAGAGTCATCAGAAATATTCATCGAATACTACTACTACTAATACTAATAATTATGCTTTATCAAAGAATTTCAGACAGCCTTTGTTTTCCGTACTATTTAAAAACCTGTTGTCATGAAAGCAGTAGCTGTCATTTGTTTTTGACACGATCAGTAAGGGACTCTTAGCCTCTTGGCAAATTCGTACAGATTATAACCTTATCAGAATCGCAGTTCAAGGACTAAATTGATACTCAGGAAATTGTCAATTCTGATTTTAATTGAAAATGTCCGTGTGCAGTTCAAAAATAGGTTAAGGTTTTAAAATGATTAGCTAATTGACCATTGTGTCTGTGGTCTGTGAGTTTATATATCTACGCCACTTGACTGACATTTTTAATGCGAAAAAAAAAATTGGAAAAAAAGAAGAGAATAATGATGATAATAATGGTGATAAAAGAAGGCATCTACCTTTACAGAGATTTACATTTTTAAATTGCACAGTTTTTTTTTTAAATAGGTTAAATCCATTGTGTTCAGTTGTTCGCTTATTGACATTCTTTATGAGAATGTCAACTTGAAAGCGTCGGTTTTGCATCCAAATTTTTGAAGTCTGGCAACTGGATGACGACAGAAATGGAAGTGAAGAATAAAATTTAATCTAAACATACATTTGTTTTTGGAAATGTTCCTCACGACAGATGATCAATTTATCTGAAATTCGAAAAAAATAAAATAAATGTGTGAATAAAAATTGATCGTGCCTCGTGAAACCAAAATCAACATTACAAGTAATCGGATTAAGCAACGAATGAGAAAAAAGGGCGCGATATATGAATTCAGACTAGTTATTTACACTATCTCCCCACAAAGACAAGTTGTGAGACAAAGTTAGTTTTTAATGAAGGGAGCCCGAGCACGTACACCCGGGCTAGGAACAAAAACTGCCCGCAGCCTCCGCAACCGTCAGTTGCGCTGGGCTCGGTGCGAGCACCGATCCCTCTCTCTGGTGCAATGAGAAGGCGAGGCCTAGGGCAGCTGTTCTCCGGGGCTGGGCAACACTCAGTATAATTTTCCTCGGTCCATTGACAGAGTCGACCCTGAGTACACTCAGCCCAAGGACAGAGACGCAACTAATAGATGATAAATAATGTGTTACAAATCACTCGACGGAGCGGTTTATGAATTCAGACTATGAAACTAGGAACTCGCGATATGAGCTTAGACTATGAAACTAGGAACTCGCGATATGAGGTCAGACTATGAAACTAGGAACTCGCATTATGAGGTCAGACTATGAAGCTAGGAACACGCGATATGGGCTAAGACTATGAAACTAGGATCTCTTGATATGAGCTCATACTATGAAACTAGGAACTCGTGATATGAGCTCATACTATGAAACTAGGAACACGCGATATGGGCTCAGACTATGAAACTAGGAACCCGCGATATGAGCTCTGACTATGAAACTAGGAACTCGCATTATGAGGTCAGACTATGAAGCTAGGAACACGCGATATGAGCTCAGACTATGAAACTAGGAACCCGCGATATGAGCTCATACTATGAAACTAGGAACTCGCGATATGAGCTCAGACTATGAAACTGGGAACTCGCGATATGAGGTTAAAATATGAAACTAGGAACTCGCGATATGAGGTCAGACTATGAAACAAGGAACTCGCGATATGAGCTCAGACTATGAAACTAGGAACCTGAGATATGAGCTCAGACTATGAAACTAGGAACTCGCATTATGAGGTCAGACTATGAAAATAGGAACACGCGATATGGGCAGACTATGAAACTAGGACCTCGCGATATGAGCTCAGACTATGGAACTAGGGACTCGCGATATGAGTTCAGACTATGAAACTAGGATCTTGCGATATGAGGTTAGACTATGAAACTAGGAACTCGCGATATGAGCTCCGACTATGAAACTGGTAAATCGCGATATGAGGTTAAACTATGAAACTAGGAACTCGCGATATGAGCTCAGACTATGAAAATAGGAACCCACGATATGAGCTCAGACTATGAAACAAGGAACTCGTGATATGAGCTCAGACTATGAAACTAGTAACCTGAGATATGAGCTCAGACTATGAAACTAGGAACTCGCATTATGAGCTCAGACTATGAAACTAGGAACACGCGATATGGGCTCAGACTATGAAACTAGGAACCCGCGATATGAGCTCAGACTATGAAACTAGGAACTCGCATTATGAGGTCAGACTATGAAGCTAGGAACACGCGATATGAGCTCAGACTATGAAACTAGGAACTCGCATTATGAGGTCAGACTATGAAACTAGGAACACGCGATATGGGCTCAGACTATGAAACTAGGACCTCGCGATATGAGCTCAGACTATGAAACTAGGAAGCCGAGATATGACGGCAGACTATGAAACTAGGAACTCGCGATATGAGCTCAGACTATGGAACTAGGGACTCGCGATATGAGTTCAGACTATGAAACTAGGATCTTGCGATATGAGGTTAGACTATGAAACTAGGAACTCGCGATATGAGCTCCGACTATGAAACTGGGAAATCGCGATATGAGGTTAAACTATGAAACTAGGAACTCGCGATATGAGTTCAGACTATGAAACTAGGAACTCGCGATATAACGGCAGACTATGAAACTAGGAACCCGAGATTTGAGGTCAGACTATGAAACTAGAATCATAGATTCAAATTCAGAATCATTGCTGGTATCATTTTGATTCTATTTTACAATATTCAATCTGTACAAAGGCCAAAGCCACTCGTGCTAGGGGGTTACAGAGTAAGAGGTAAGATGTACAGTTTGTGGGGAAGGTAACTGTTCGGCCTGGACGTGAACATATTAACATTGTAGTAATCGGGAGTCTGTTCAACAAAGTAGAGGGGTTCGTGGGAACTTATATATCACCAATGACATTCAAATAATGTTCTTGGGAAAAGAACAAATGTCGAAATTTCCATCTTTACATCAGTGCAAGGAAACATTAATAGACACCCAGAAGAAAATTTTGTTTTCAATTCTGTCTGGTGACACACCTGAAGATTTTATGTTATGCTAGCAAACTATACTTGAATGCGCGTTGATGCAATGGATAGAACCGAGTTTGATTTCCAGTCGAGTTCGTTACATACATTTCCGCGTAAATTCCTTGGGGATTTATCTCTATATTTATGTATCTCTTCTCCACCACCAGCTATTTGTAAATAGCAGGACAGACTGGATCCTATAGAGTTGGTTGGCAGCCAGTCTAAGAGATAGAAAACTCTATGCAGGACAGACTGGATCCTATAGCGTTGATTGGCAGCCAGTCTAAGAGATAGAAAACTCTAAGCAGGACAGACTGGATTCTTTAGCGTTGGTTGGCAGCCAGTCTAAGAGATAGAAAACTCTAAGCAGGACAGATTGGATGCTTTAGCGTTGATTGGCAGCCAGTCTAAGAGATAGAAAACTCTAAGCAGGACAGACTGGATGCTTTAGCGTTGATTGGCAGCCAGTCTAAGAGATAGAAAACTCTAAGCAGGACAGACTGGATCCTATAGAGTTGGCTGGCAGCCAGTCTAAGAGATAGAAAACTCTAAGCAGGACAGACTGGATCCTATAGCGTTGATTGGCAGCCAGTCTAAAAGATAGAAAACTCTAAGCAGGACAGACTGGATCCTATAGCGTTGATTGGCAGCCAGTCTAAGAGATGGAAAAGGATTGGGTTCCATCTGGCTATCTTACCCAAGACACACCCACTGGCGGTACGCAAATTAAAAACTGGGCGTCATAGTCAAGGAATATAAAATATCGGAAATTAAAAAAAAAATCTCTATGGTTTTAATAAACACATGGAATTTATTTGTTACAATGGAACCAATCTTTTCCAGAAAATATTAATAGATGAAAGCAGAGAATTTCTTATGTAAATAGAAATTCATTTCAGCGTTTCTTTCTTTTATTTAATCACAAAACATGATAACTGTGCGTTGGACAGGGTTTTTATTTTTGAAATAAAAGAACTATTCGTTGTAATATGAAAATGAATTTTATTTCTCGCAGTTATTAATGTTGATTAGTATTCCAGATGAAAGAATTACTAGTATAAAATCGTAACTTTTCTGTGGATTATTTGCACTATTTATATCCGGATTATTGTCCGTTGTTCTTATTACAACGTTTCGGTTATTTTGTCTTCCGGTCTTCATCAGGTGTATATTGAGCTGGGAATTCTTGACCCTTTATTTAATCTACAGGAGTAGACTTTTCTTGTTCCACTGCCCATGTATAAGGATAGATCCTCATTCCAGAAATTCAGACAGAATATAGGCGATTATAACTTCCTTTTCTTTATTATCGGTGAATTGCCAAACCTTCTTCGGAAAAGTATTGAAGTGGCTCCCCCTTGCCTTCTCCATGCTTTAGAATTCAAAGTTTTCTTTTTCGTAAATTGGTTGCAATCCAAGGACAGAGAGCCTAGTTTACCCTCTAGAGGAAGAAGAGATAGGTTCATGCCTTTCCACGGGGAATTAGTGTGAAACTGAACGCAACAGACTAGGCTGGAAATTGAGTTCGCCTCGCTGATTTCACTTGCCGGATTTTTAACCCTAATACTTCCTGGGACATAATTCTTGTTCTTTTAAACTGTCCAAAGTAAAAGAGTCTACAGATACTGGTTTAAGTATCAGCCACTCCAGACAAGATACTGGAACACATTTTACAACGGGACTAGCAGGTGCTGTAAGCTTGGATGTGCGGGTGGTGCAGTGCATAGTGGTTCGTAATTGTTCATCGGATGACCGAGTTCCTTTTCTAGTTGGGTTCGTTATATCCACTTACGCACAAATACCCTTGGGAAAGGTATGAATCTACCTCGTCTCCCTCCAGCTATAGATTAATTAGTAAGAATTGTATCCCTAAACATTATATCTCCAAAAAACAGAAACAAAAATAAAAAATATTGTAAAAATATTTTCTGGCTTTAAATAATCTGCAAAGTGTTGATAAGCCTTAGAAAATGAATGTTGTACGCTTCGGCCTTCTTCAGGGGGTTGGAATGTCGAACTGAACCCTTCATTTCGCTCACTGGGGTAGACTGTTCTAGTTCTACATGCCATGTTTAATGGATGTCAGTTTTCAGTTATCTCCTGTTAATACCCTCTCCAAGTTCCCCACTGCCTTAACCGGGTATTGAACTCACACTCTCTGTGTCCTCTCACTGGATCTAACCAACGCCTTTATCCACTGTGCCATGTGTTCTTGCGGCCGAAACGTTGTAATAAATATGGCGACAAAGATGAGGACAATCGTCCGAATAATGTAAATAATGTACATAATACTTCATCTCAGAAATATAGACAAATCAATTCCAATTTGTCTGCTTCCAGGAAGAACTGGATTCACATCAAGAAAGAAACGGGCAACGAGGTGATAATCTTTCCCCTTAATGATCGTGCTAGGGTTTAGAAAGGCGCCAGAAGTACCGGAACTTAGGAAGACTTAAATGTCAAGTGCGAACATTAAAGATTGGTAAATGCTGATTTCGACCGATTTTGTTAAGATATTTAAAATACTCATAATACATGATGGAAAACTGCCCAAGGACATTTTATACAGGCAACGGATTATTAGTATCTACAAACGAAGAGGATAACGGCTACGGTACAAAGATATTCTGAAGGGACCCCAAGAAAGCCGACATTGACCTATTTAAACTTGGTAGATGTTGGTCCTACGCTGTCATGAGAAACGGTGTGGGCACCGCAAGAAACAAGCTCAGAGAATTAACTGACTGATGCGTCAAGCTCCTGCCTCGGCCCTCTTACTAGACATTCAGCTGTGTGTCAAGCAGTGCCTGTCAAGATGGATAGATAGATAGATAGGTAGGCAGGTAGAGAGGGTAGTGAGAGGGAGGGGAAAAGAGAAATATAGATAGACAGATTTATGAGATAACGATGTATATTTATATATATATCAGGAACAATATTCAGGAAAAATTTATGAAAAAGCGGAAAAAGTTATCTTGTGACGCGTTTCGTACGTGTAGGACTTCATCGGACTAAATTTATGTTGGCACGACTACACATGCGTACAAACAAGGGATGCTGGTCATTTAGACTCTTTTTCTTTTACTTTCCATTACTTTTGTTAGTAGTGATAACAGAAGTTATGCCAGAAATGTTGTGAGAACCCCGGGCGAAGATTTACTATAGATGGCCTTGCGATCAAGGTACTATCTAGACATTTTTGTCGAAGTGAATTGTGTTCTCCTTTGAGTAGAGTAGCATTTTTTACGTCAAAATTGTTGTCACCATTCCTGGCAGAACTTCTATTAGCACAGAGTGGGATATTTAGCTTTTCCCGGGTTATTTGCGCATAAGTGAATATAACGACCCCAACGGGAATTGGAACTCGGCTCTTTGATTAACAATCCCAAGCCGTTATCCGTTACACCACCCCCACATCCAAGCTTACAGCACCTAGTATTTCAAAGCAATCTCCCATCTAGGACTCAACGTTGATTAACTTCCGTGATCGTACGCACAACGATCGAAAACAGCACGATATAAGGATTCATAGGTCAGGCCAGGGATTTGTCAGCCGCCCTAGGAGACAGGCATACCCAGATTGGAAGATCCAGCCATTACTCTATCGCTATTTTCATCGAAGATGTTCGGGCGAACTACATTCTTTCGTTTCACCAGTGGATACCTTCACAGCCATACCACAAACGCTGAGTCAGCACGTCCTTATTCCGTTCATATTCCATTCGTAAGGAGGAAATTCTGCTCAGATAGCTTCTTCCCCAGAACTATGGAATGGGCTCACGAAAAGATGCTTCCCTGATCACTACAACCTTAACCTTTTCTTAGGCCGGTTGATTCCGATTTTAGAGATTCTAATTTCTGATTAGACTGACACAGGATCACTTCAAATGATATGCCTATATTTATACTATTTACATTATTCGGACTATTGTCCTCATCTTTATCGCCATATTTATTACAACGTTTCGACCGTTGTACGCTCCGGCCTTCTTCAGGTGGTTGGAATGTCGAACTGAACCCTTTATTTCGCTCACTGGGGTAGACTGTTCTAGTTCCACGTGTCATGTTTAATAAATGTCAGTTATCTCCTGTTAATTCCCCTTTCCAAGTTCTCCACTGTCTTAACCGGATATTGAACTCACACTCTTTGGGTCCTGTCACTGGATCTAACCATTGAGGACACATGGCACAGAGGATAAAGGCGTTTCAGAGGTGAATTAACAGGAGATAACTGATAACTGACATCCATTGAACATGGCACGTGGAACTAGAACAGTCTACCCCAGTGAGCGAAATAAAGGGTTCAGTTCGACATTCCAACCACCCGAAGAAGGCCGGAGCGTACAACGGTCGAAATGTTGTAATAAATATGGCGACAAAGATGAGGACAACAGTCCGAAGAATGTAAATTATGTACATAATACCTCATATCAGAAATATAGACAGATACTGAAGGATCTAACCAACGCCTTTATCCACTGAGCCATGTGTCCTTGAGATGTGAACTGGTAAAAAATGGTTGCTGAAGACATTAGATTTATAATAGCCAGAAATTCATACACCGATGTCATGGCACAGTGGATAAAGGCGTTAGTTAGATACAGTGACAGGACCCAAAGCGTGTGAGTTCAATACGGCGGTGGAGAACTTGGAGAGGGGAATTAACAGGAGATAACTAACATTCATTAAACATGGCACGTGGAACTAGAACAGTCTACCCCAGCGAGCGAAATAAAGGGTTCAAATCAATATTCCAATCACCTGAAGAAGGACGGAGCGTACAACGGCCGAAACGTTGTAATAAATATGGCGACAAAGATGAGGACAATAGTCCGAATAATGTAAATAGTGCACAAAATTACCACTAATACTTTTATAGAATTACCAACGATACTTTTCATCTGTAGTTGAAGACTTACAAATCCGTTCAAAATATATTTAGTTGGAGCCATAAAACTGTGTCTAAAATATTTAAATTTTGGCATTAAATAACTCATAGAATATAATATGCACTAAACAAAATCAATGAAAAAACCTCAGGCAACACCTCACACATTTTATTAAAAAGGGGAAGACGAGGGCTATTCTTGAAGACACTAGTAGGGAAATTCCGATATAGCTTGAACAGGTTTTATCTATAGTCCAGTTCTTGTTTAACGTTCCCATTTTAAACGTGGCCTTGTGCCATATTGCGTTCGAATGGGCGTATAGGTACATACATAATAAGCTACAAAAAATCTACTACTATTAATGTAATATTTTATATAAATATTTACTGAAACTGTGTTGTAGTTACTTTCCAAACGTAGCTTAGATGTGGCACAAGGCCGAAATTATGGGGCAACCAGTGAGGATCGAACTCACTATCCAGCCGCAATTGTTCTAGCGAGACAAGCTTGTTAACCATTACACCACCTCGAGGTGCCCGATTAATACAATATCAGTTTGTGGGTCCTAACTATATAACAGGCCCTCTATATAGGTATTCATTATGTTTAATTTAGGCTGACATAAGGTCACGACTGGAGAGCCCCAATTGAGGTTCGAAATCGCTTGCTCCGGGAAAATCTCTAAGCAGGTATTTATTGAGTATAACTCAGCTAAGTTCAGGTTAGATGTAGATATTTACTAAGGTTTGTTAGGATTATACTCTTAAACTTAGCTCAACAGTTTGTCTGGATGTAGATATTTACTCAGATTAACTGAACCTGGATAAATGCCTCGATAATGAAGCATCAAGTGAGTCTCCAGACGATTAGTAATAGCTAGCGACATTAGCTTGTGAAACAATGAGTAACAGCATCGGTTCAGCCCTTCCCTGAAAATTGCAATCTAATGTATATAGGTAGAACTGGACGTTTTATGAAAAAACTACACACAGAAGACACGCATTTCGGGGTACGAAGAGGTAAATTTCACCCCCCCAACCTGGGTAAGTAGTACTTTTGAAGCGTAGGTTTTGAATGGGAAAAAGACAATACAATGTCAGGGCGAATCATAATGATCAGTTTTGACGATAATGGCCGGACTTCCGGGCGGTTCTTATCGAAAAAAAAAAAAACTCTCCGAATCACTGCGCATAATAATTCACTGCCTAAATTCGACTGACATAAAAATAACGAGAACATAGGAAACTTGAATGTTGTTTGTTTCTCTTGCCCGCCATTTTAAAAAAGTTCGTCACGAGAAAAAGTAGAAAGCATGTGACGCTCATCAACATGCATTAACTTGGTTCTTTCATTATTCAGCCAAAAATACGCGTCCATTACAGGAGGATGTCGAACGTCAATATGCACATGCCTATGAGGAGAGAGAAAACAGATTTAAATGTTTAGAAGATTATGTTAAAGACATACATATTACAGAGAAGGGACAACTCAACACCACCGACTCAACACCACCGACTCAACACCACCGACTGTACACCAGGTCAACTCAGGACTGAGAAAAAACAGAACTGAGGCAACATAACTTTTTTTATAACCGAATAAAAGTAATTTATTAAGGATTAAAACCTTAATTAGTGAATATTTTTCTTCAAATAAGGCATTATGTAAATTATGAACCAGTTTTTTGTTTTTAATTATTTTTAATAAAGTAAATTATTTTTTGAAAAAAAATATTTTAGAATGTCGATTTACTTTATTAAAAAATATATTATATTACGATTTACTTTATTAAAAAATAATTAAAAACAAGTGTGTTTTATTGAATTATTTTTTATATGTCAATTTACTTTATTAAAAAAAAAATTCTTTACGATTTTCTTTATTAAAATAATTAAAAGCAAAAAACTACTTCATATTTTGCATATTGCCTTTTCAAATGCCTTATTTGAAGAAAAATATTAACTAATTAAGGATTTAATCCTTAATAAATTGCTTTTATTCGTTTATAAAAAAAGTTAAGTTTTTCTGGCACTGAATTGTCTGGGTCCTGAATTGTGTCAGTAACTAAGTTGTCTCAGTCTAGAATAAAAATATATTGATTTTTCATCATTTTACAAGTAAATCGAAATTTTTTAGAATATTTTTATAAAAAAATACTTTATCAAAAAATAAATTACATTACGATTTACTTTATTAAAAAATAATTAAACACAAAAAAACGGCTTCATTTTGTTTTGCACTTTTCGATTTACTTTATTAAAAAATAATTAAACACAAAAAAACGGCTTCATTTTGTTTTGCACTTTTCGATTTACTTTATTAAAAAATAATTAAACACAAAAAAACGGCTTCATTTTGTTTTGCACTTTTCGATTTACTTTATTAAAAAATAATTAAACACAAAAAAACGGCTTCATTTTGTTTTGCACTTTTCGATTTACTTTATTAAAAAATAATTAAACACAAAAAAACGGCTTCATTTTGTTTTGCACTTTTCGATTTACTTTATTAAAAAATAATTAAAAACAAAAAAACGGCTTCATTTTGTTTTGCACTTTTCGATTTACTTTATTAAAAAATAATTAAAAACAAAAAAACGGCTTCATTTTGTTTTGCACTTTTCGATTTACTTTATTAAAAAATAATTAAACACAAAAAAACGGCTTCATTTTGTTTTGCACTTTTCGATTTACTTTATTAAAAAATAATTAAACACAAAAAAACGGCTTCATTTTGTTTTGCACTTTTCGATTTACTTTATTAAAAAATAATTAAACACAAAAAAACGGCTTCATTTTGTTTTGCACTTTTCGATTTACTTTATTAAAAAATAATTAAAAACAAAAAAACGGCTTCATTTTGTTTTGCACTTTTCGATTTACTTTATTAAAAAATAATTAAACACAAAAAAACGGCTTCATTTTGTTTTGCACTTTTCGATTTACTTTATTAAAAAATAATTAAACACAAAAAAACGGCTTCATTTTGTTTTGCACTTTTCGATTTACTTTATTAAAAAATAATTAAACACAAAAAAACGGCTTCATTTTGTTTTGCACTTTTCGATTTACTTTATTAAAAAATAATTAAAAACAAAAAAACGGCTTCATTTTGTTTTGCACTTTTCGATTTACTTTATTAAAAAATAATTAAAAACAAAAAAACGGCTTCATTTTGTTTTGCACTTTTCGATTTACTTTATTAAAAAATAATTAAAAACAAAAAAACGGCTTCATTTTGTTTTGCACTTTTCGATTTACTTTATTAAAAAATAATTAAAAACAAAAAAACGGCTTCATTTTGTTTTGCACTTTTCGATTTACTTTATTAAAAAATAATTAAAAACAAAAAAACGGCTTCATTTTGTTTTGCACTTTTCGATTTACTTTATTAAAAAATAATTAAAAACAAAAAAACGGCTTCATTTTGTTTTGCACTTTTCGATTTACTTTATTAAAAAATAATTAAAAACAAAAAAACGGCTTCATTTTGTTTTGCACTTTTCGATTTACTTTATTAAAAAATAATTAAAAACAAAAAAACGGCTTCATTTTGTTTTGCACTTTTCGATTTACTTTATTAAAAAATAATTAAACACAAAAAAACGGCTTCATTTTGTTTTGCACTTTTCGATTTACTTTATTAAAAAATAATTAAAAACAAAAAAACGGCTTCATTTTGTTTTGCACTTTTCGATTTACTTTATTAAAAAATAATTAAAAACAAAAAAACGGCTTCATTTTGTTTTGCACTTTTCGATTTACTTTATTAAAAAATAATTAAAAACAAAAAAACGGCTTCATTTTGTTTTGCACTTTTCGATTTACTTTATTAAAAAATAATTAAAAACAAAAAAACGGCTTCATTTTGTTTTGCACTTTTCGATTTACTTTATTAAAAAATAATTAAACAGAAAAAAACGGCTTCATTTTGTTTTGCACTTTTCGATTTACTTTATTAAAAAATAATTAAAAACAAAAAAACGGCTTCATTTTGTTTTGCACTTTTCGATTTACTTTATTAAAAAATAATTAAAAACAAAAAAACGGCTTCATTTTGTTTTGCACTTTTCGATTTACTTTATTAAAAAATAATTAAACACAAAAAAACGGCTTCATTTTGTTTTGCACTTTTCGATTTACTTTATTAAAAAATAATTAAAAACAAAAAAACGGCTTCATTTTGTTTTGCACTTTTCGATTTACTTTATTAAAAAATAATTAAAAACAAAAAAACGGCTTCATTTTGTTTTGCACTTTTCGATTTACTTTATTAAAAAATAATTAAAAACAAAAAAACGGCTTCATTTTGTTTTGCACTTTTCGATTTACTTTATTAAAAAATAATTAAAAACAAAAAAACGGCTTCATTTTGTTTTGCACTTTTCGATTTACTTTATTAAAAAATAATTAAAAACAAAAAAACGGCTTCATTTTGTTTTGCACTTTTCGATTTACTTTATTAAAAAATAATTAAAAACAAAAAAACGGCTTCATTTTGTTTTGCACTTTTCGATTTACTTTATTAAAAAATTATTAAAAACAAAAAAACGGCTTCATTTTGTTTTGCACTTTTCGATTTACTTTATTAAAAAATAATTAAACACAAAAAAACGGCTTCATTTTGTTTTGCACTTTTCGATTTACTTTATTAAAAAATAATTAAACACAAAAAAACGGCTTCATTTTGTTTTGCACTTTTCGATTTACTTTATTAAAAAATAATTAAACACAAAAAAACGGCTTCATTTTGTTTTGCACTTTTCGATTTACTTTATTAAAAAATAATTAAAAACAAAAAAACGGCTTCATTTTGTTTTGCACTTTTCGATTTACTTTATTAAAAAATAATTAAAAACAAAAAAACGGCTTCATTTTGTTTTGCACTTTTCGATTTACTTTATTAAAAAATAATTAAAAACAAAAAAACGGCTTCATTTTGTTTTGCACTTTTCGATTTACTTTATTAAAAAATAATTAAAAACAAAAAAACGGCTTCATTTTGTTTTGCACTTTTCGATTTACTTTATTAAAAAATAATTAAAAACAAAAAAACGGCTTCATTTTGTTTTGCACTTTTCGATTTACTTTATTAAAAAATAATTAAAAACAAAAAAACGGCTTCATTTTGTTTTGCACTTTTCGATTTACTTTATTAAAAAATAATTAAAAACAAAAAAACGGCTTCATTTTGTTTTGCACTTTTCGATTTACTTTATTAAAAAATAATTAAAAACAAAAAAACGGCTTCATTTTGTTTTGCACTTTTCGATTTACTTTATTAAAAAATAATTAAAAACAAAAAAACGGCTTCATTTTGTTTTGCACTTTTCGATTTACTTTATTAAAAAATAATTAAAAACAAAAAAACGGCTTCATTTTGTTTTGCACTTTTCGATTTACTTTATTAAAAAATAATTAAAAACAAAAAAACGGCTTCATTTTGTTTTGCACTTTTCGATTTACTTTATTAAAAAATAATTAAAAACAAAAAAACGGCTTCATTTTGTTTTGCACTTTTCGATTTACTTTATTAAAAAATAATTAAACACAAAAAACGGCTTCATTTTGTTTTGCACTTTTCGATTTACTTTATTAAAAAATAATTAAACACAAAAAAACGGCTTCATTTTGTTTTGCACTTTTCGATTTACTTTATTAAAAAATAATTAAACACAAAAAAACGGCTTCATTTTGTTTTGCACTTTTCGATTTACTTTATTAAAAAATAATTAAAAACAAAAAAACGGCTTCATTTTGTTTTGCACTTTTCGATTTACTTTATTAAAAAATAATTAAAAACAAAAAAACGGCTTCATTTTGTTTTGCACTTTTCGATTTACTTTATTAAAAAATAATTAAACACAAAAAAACGGCTTCATTTTGTTTTGCACTTTTCGATTTACTTTATTAAAAAATAATTAAACACAAAAAAACGGCTTCATTTTGTTTTGCACTTTTCGATTTACTTTATTAAAAAATAATTAAAAACAAAAAAACGGCTTCATTTTGTTTTGCACTTTTCGATTTACTTTATTAAAAAATAATTAAAAACAAAAAAACGGCTTCATTTTGTTTTGCACTTTTCGATTTACTTTATTAAAAAATAATTAAAAACAAAAAAACGGCTTCATTTTGTTTTGCACTTTTCGATTTACTTTATTAAAAAATAATTAAACACAAAAAAACGGCTTCATTTTGTTTTGCACTTTTCGATTTACTTTATTAAAAAATAATTAAACACAAAAAAACGGCTTCATTTTGTTTTGCACTTTTCGATTTACTTTATTAAAAAATAATTAAAAACAAAAAAACGGCTTCATTTTGTTTTGCACTTTTCGATTTACTTTATTAAAAAATAATTAAAAACAAAAAAACGGCTTCATTTTGTTTTGCACTTTTCGATTTACTTTATTAAAAAATAATTAAAAACAAAAAAACGGCTTCATTTTGTTTTGCACTTTTCGATTTACTTTATTAAAAAATAATTAAACACAAAAAAACGGCTTCATTTTGTTTTGCACTTTTCGATTTACTTTATTAAAAAATAATTAAACACAAAAAAACGGCTTCATTTTGTTTTGCACTTTTCGATTTACTTTATTAAAAAATAATTAAAAACAAAAAAACGGCTTCATTTTGTTTTGCACTTTTCGATTTACTTTATTAAAAAATAATTAAACACAAAAAAACGGCTTCATTTTGTTTTGCACTTTTCGATTTACTTTATTAAAAAATAATTAAAAACAAAAAAACGGCTTCATTTTGTTTTGCACTTTTCGATTTACTTTATTAAAAAATAATTAAAAACAAAAAAACGGCTTCATTTTGTTTTGCACTTTTCGATTTACTTTATTAAAAAATAATTAAAAACAAAAAAACGGCTTCATTTTGTTTTGCACTTTTCGATTTACTTTATTAAAAAATAATTAAAAACAAAAAAACGGCTTCATTTTGTTTTGCACTTTTCGATTTACTTTATTAAAAAATAATTAAAAACAAAAAAACGGCTTCATTTTGTTTTGCACTTTTCGATTTACTTTATTAAAAAATAATTAAAAACAAAAAAACGGCTTCATTTTGTTTTGCACTTTTCGATTTACTTTATTAAAAAATAATTAAAAACAAAAAAACGGCTTCATTTTGTTTTGCACTTTTCGATTTACTTTATTAAAAAATAATTAAACACAAAAAAACGGCTTCATTTTGTTTTGCACTTTTCGATTTACTTTATTAAAAAATAATTAAAAACAAAAAAACGGCTTCATTTTGTTTTGCACTTTTCGATTTACTTTATTAAAAAATAATTAAAAACAAAAAAACGGCTTCATTTTGTTTTGCACTTTTCGATTTACTTTATTAAAAAATAATTAAAAACAAAAAAACGGCTTCATTTTGTTTTGCACTTTTCGATTTACTTTATTAAAAAATAATTAAAAACAAGTTTGTTTTATTGAATTATTTTTTATATGTGAATTTATTAAAAAATAAATTTCTTTATGATTGGCCTAGTGAATAAAAGTGTAGGTTTGTGAATTTGGTGACAATGTGGTTCAATCCCTGAGCCGGGTAGTGTGCACTTTCATTCAATAGAAACGGACTAGTATTAGCTGAACAGAGCCAAAGAAGATAAGAATTAGACAATATCCTTAGTGGAACGAGAACAGTCTAACTCCACCCACAGATTAAATAGAGTCCATTTCGGAAATGCCTGTCGGTTACCAAGATCGATATACACCTGAGGAAGGCCGAATAAAAACAAGATGAGGACAACAGTCCGAATATAAATAGCGTGAAGAATAGATAATTATCATTTATATATATATATATATATATATATATATATATATATATATATATATATATACTAATGTTCATCCAATATTAGGCCGAAGAGCCGCTCAAGGTAGTAGGTTACTGTACGGTGTTGCATGAGCGTAAGAAAGTATTAGTTGGGAAGTTCATGGGGTTATGAATGAAAGACAACGGTTAACCCTAGACTTGAAGAGGTTAAGAGTGTAGTGACTGGAAGAATGTTCATGAGAGTATCTTGTAATAATTGTTCTTGAAAGATATTGCTATGTAAAAAGAGTTTATGTGAATAACTATAAAGGTATGTTCCGCATGTGAGTGGTGTGTGTGAGTGAGAAAGTTGGCGCGTGGTTTTAACTATCGGGGAGATGAAAAAGACCTTAGATTTTATAGGCGACTGTAGGCTCCAAATCGCTGCGCGGGAAATAATTATTCTTCACGTGCAGACGATCTGATTGGTTGGCATCTCCCAATCAGCGAGCGAGCTTTTGGGAGACCTAAGAAAACTTCCGTGATCCGTTTCTCCCAAAAGTGCACAAAATTGACTACTTAAGAATAGAGCGATTACAAAATTGTCGCATTGTTGCGATTTGTAAATTGCCTATAATAACGCAGTGGTGATTAATTAACCAATGAATGCTTGGCGTTGTATGTGATTTGTATTTTGTATGTATGTTCGTGTGTAATAGATCCGGACAAAGGCATCGGACAAAGGCAATGTTTAAGACAACAAATTTAAGAATAACAACTGAAGACGATGGTGAACCCATGAACCTATGAACATTTCACGGCTTTGCTATGTTTTGAATTTTCTGATGGGTCATAATACTTAAGTTAATGATTGAATACGTTCCTTGCGATTTCCATGACTATAAAATATCAGTGAAACCTGCCCTATTGCACCATTAAATATCTGAGCTTAACAACTCTAGCAAAATAAATGCAGTAAAAGCCATAATTATAAACACAGGTCATTATTTAAAGAGGTACTAGGGTACAAACGAGAAAAGCTAAAAATTGACAGGGTTTTATGTTGCCTTGAAGCAGAAGTTCACTGCCTGGTCGCGTTATCTTTCTTTCTTTCTTTCTTTCTTTCTTTCTTATTATGTAGACTTCGTTTTTCTCAGTACCACCAAACAACGTCTCTGATATATATCTTTGCCCTCCGTCTTTCTTCGCAATCGAAACAGAATATCCATTATTTATCCGAGGTAATGGCAGAGCGTATAAAGGAATTTTCTAAATTTAATTTAATAAATATTTTATTATGTTACTTTATTAACGGAATATTACGAAATTTTTGGTTTGAAAATAAATTTCCAACAGTCTTATAGTTATCAAAATAAGCGTGTATGCGTTCGTTCTTTCTTTCTTTCTTTCTTTCTTTCTTTCTTTCTTTCTTTCTTTCTTTCTTTCTGTTTTCATTCATTCATTCATTCTTTGTTTTCATTCTTTCTTTCTTTCTTCTTCTTCTTCTTCTTCTTCTTCTTCTTCTTCTTCTTCTTCTTCTTCTTCTTCTTCTTCTTCTTCTTCTTCTTCTTCTTCTTATTGCATATTATGTTTCCTGCTTTGTATCCTGTAGAGCCGGGTCCAGACTATGGTCCTTAGGCCTTAAAAGAGAGTTTTCATTTAATTGATAGAACTTTTCTTTGTATATGGGATTTTCCTAGTAGGGCAATCTTCTGGGCAACTTGTATGTTGATGTTACCTGGAACACTATTAGTAAAATTGTCCATTCCTTTTTTCTCATGAGGCCAAGAGCTCCGATTACTATTGGTACGACAGTCTCAGTCTTCATTCCCCACATCCTGGTTAACCTCTTTCTCTCCAGCTCCTTGTATTTGGACAATTTCTCGATAATTTTTATGGAGATGTTTCTCTCAGATGGTACTATTATTATTTCTTTTTTTCATTAAACCCAAACAGCCTTTCTGATATAAATGTTCTTCTGTTTTTCGATGCAATTAAAACGGAATGGTTCATTATTTATCTGAGGTAACTGCAAACTGCAACAGACGTGTGACTTAAGGTACACGCAGAATTGTAATAATATGTTTCATCTAAGTAAGTTATAAAGCAATGAAGATTTGTTTAATTCCATGATTTGTTATGGAAAGCTAACTGCTGCCATTTGGACTGATAATCGCGATTTCAGCCTATTTTCAAATTGTGTATACTGTTTATAGAGCAGCCAATTCATGTATCTTTTAATAGACGTGGTCACTAATAAAACAACAAGACTGGAACATTATACAGTTGCTTAGCACAATTCTTGTTAGCGACATCATATACGCAAACAAATCAGTAGACAAAAAAGTCTTCACAAACTTTTACAAGCATAGGGCAATTAGTTAACTTGTAATGTCTAGCCAGACTAGGTCGCTGACTCTTCATTTTCTTCTTCCTCTATATGCTGTGTCCCTTCAGGACATATGCGATCATGACTCTCTACAACTTCCTATCCTTTGGGGCCCTTAGTAGTTTTACTCTCTTTACTAAGGTCCCACATCATTCGCACAAGCTCGTCAAGTAAGTGGTTCGCTTTTTTTCCCTATTTCTCCTTCCTTCAGTATACCCGGTAAGGGATCAGCACATATGCTAGGCCACAAAAATCTCCTGAGCCGACCAAGCATAGAAATGAATACAATATAGGAACCAGTAATAAGGAGTGACAGAGAAAAGCGATAATAACAACAAAAGTTGCAATATGAGCTCTGGTAAAAACATGTAATGATAACAGCAAAAAATTGCAATATGAGCACTGGTAAAAAATGGTGGCGAGCCATTAGGTTTATAATACCCAGAAATCCATACACAGATGTCCTCAAAGACACATGGCATAGTGGATAAAGGAGTTGCTTAGATCCAGTGACAGGACTTAAAGAGTGTGAGTTAACTGATAATTGATATCCATTAAACATGACACGTAGAACTAGAACAGCCTATCCCAGTGAGCGAAATAAAGGGTTCAGTTCGACATTCCAACCACCTGAAGAAGGCCGGAGCGTACAACGGCCGAAACGTTGTAATAAATATGGCGACAATGATGAGGACAATAGTCCGAATAATGTAAATAATGTGCATAATACCTCATCTCATAAATATAGACAGATACTGAAGGGCCGAAACGTTGTAATAAATATGGTGACAAAGATGAGGACAATAGTCCGAATAATGTAAATAATGTACATAATACCTCATCTCAGAAATATAGACAGATACTGAAGGGCCGAAACGTTGTAATAAATATGGCGACAAAGATGAGGACAATAGTCCGAATAATGTAAATAGTGTACATAATAACTCATCTCAGAAATATAGACAGATACTGAAGGGCCGAAACGTTGTAATAAATATGGCGACAAAGATGAGGACAATAGTCCGAATAATGTAAATAGTGTACATAATGCCTCATCTCAGAAATATAGACAGATACTGAAAGGCTGAAACGTTGTAGTAAATATGGCGATAAAGGTGAGGACAATAGTCCAAATAATGTAAATAATGTACATAATACCTCATCTCAGAAATATAGACAGATACTGAAAGGCCGAAACGTTGTAATAAATATGGCAACAAAGATGAGGACAATAGTCCGAATAATGTAAATAGTGTACATAATAACTCATCTCAGAAATATAGACAGATACTGAAGGGCCGAAACGTTGTAATAAATATGGTGACAAAGATGAGGACAATAGTCCAAATAATGTAAATAATGTACATAATACCTCATCTCAGAAATATAGACAGATACTGAAAGGCCGAAACGTTGTAATAAATATGGCGACAAAGATGAGGACAATAGTCCAAATAATGTAAATAATGTACATAATACCTCATCTCAGAAATATAGACAGATATCCGGTATCTGTCTATATTAGGTTTAAGTTTTCCAAGCATCTCTTCCTCATTATGCGTCCAAAGAATTTCATTTATCTTCTCCAGATTCTGAGTATATATATACATATATTTTTTTTTTGTTGCAATTTGTTTAGGACTTAATCGTTGCTTACTCAAATCATCCATGGAATTTTCAGTATCCTTTTTGAGAAGCGCATTTCCGCTGCCTCTAGTGGGGAGATTATCCAGCTTTCATTGCTATATAAGAGGATGGATATCACATAGCAATCCAGCACTTTTTCTTTGTTTGTAACCATTTTCTTCTTCCATTTCTTAGTGACTTAGCTTTCGAAATGCCTCTTTCGCTAGTGCCATACGCGTTCGGATCACGGTGTCGCATCACGGTGTCGTATTTGCCATCCTCTGTTAAAACTCTTCCCAGATATTTAAACTTCTACACTTGCTTCATGTTGACATCTCCAATTCGTAACTCGCATCTGGGGGCGTTTTCTCTTGTTGATTAACAATGCTTTCTGTTTTGTAGTTGCTGGTTGGTCCTATTTTTGTTTCGCTTTCTTCTTCCACCCAGTCTAGGAGATCCTATTACTTAATAGAAAAAAAAAAAAATTATCCAAAATGACAATTAGTAGTTTTTCTTTGAACTAGTATTTTTCTGTAGTGATTTATCCGATTTATTTCTTAGTACAATGATCGAGAGAATTATTTTATACTTATCAAATGATCAAAATAAGACAATTTCACATTGCATGATACATTTCTCAGGTCGAGGTGAATACAGGATGTGCAAAAGTAGGTATACAGTAATGAAAAACAAAACGGGCACACAAAACGTATTGATTATATAAATATATCAATAAAGCTCGAAAGCCACTGAAGCTAGAGGTTATTGTTAAAATGGCAATGATGAATGAAGTATGTGATATGAAGGAAAGAAGAGGATGTTGGAAGTAAAGATTATGAAGATAGCGTGGATAGATAACGATTGACCCCCCGGCTTGAATTGGTCATGTCTGTACTTCTCAGGGATGCATCCACACTAGAGTCAGTTCCCCAGTTCTTGGCTAAAAGCCGACATTAACTTTTTCTTTACTTTTGGAATAACCAGGAGATGGGGGTGATTCGATTCCGTGGAAGTAGCATGGTGTGTTCTAGCTGCAAAGGTCTGAACTGTTGGAATTGCAGTGGGATTCATCTTAACATTCGCTATGAAAATAGCGATAGGCTGGCAACGTTGCTTCTTTGGGAAAGATATTGAAGAGTGGATAATGGCTTCTCCTAAAAGACTACATAAACGATTTTGAAGTCCAGAAAATTGAGATTGAGCACCTCCAATCCAAACAGAACAGCAATACCATTTTTGGTCTAATCTAACTCTTGTAAATATAATGCATGGCAGAAGGAGTCCAGTACTTTCTGGAGTGGTACAAGAAGCTGATCATTTTGAAGTCGAGAAAATTGGGATTGAGCACTTCCACCCCAAACAGAACAGCAATACTATTTTTGGTCTAATCTAACTCTTGTAAATATAATGCATGGCAGAAGGAGTCCAGTACTTTCTGGAGTGGTACAAGAACCTGATCATTTTGAAGTCCAGAAAATTAAGATTGAGCACTTCCACCCCAAACAGAACAGCAATACTATTTTTGGTCTAATCTAACTCTTGTAAATATAATGCATGGCAGAAGGAGTCCAGTACTTTCTGGAGTGGTACAAGAACCTGATCATTTTGAAGTCGAGAAAATTGGGATTGAGCAGCTTTAGCCCAGATAGAACAGCAATACTCCATTTTTGGTCTAATCTGACTCTTGTAAAGCGTTTTTTTTTAATTTTCTATCCAATAACAGACAATATTACAAACATACCAAAAATATTCCACAATTTAAAATCAAAGTTATACATTATAAATTAACATCACCATGTGAAATATTTGACCAATCAGAGAAGACTAAAACCTTTCTCGAGCCTACTTTTGGGAAAAACTTCTCATAAAGCCCCACATATTTCGTCTTTCTAGGAGGAGGTATGCGACGATCTCAGCCTTTCGGATGTGAGAGATATGAAACTGTCTCCTCACTACGTGTGCTGAAGAAAAACATATATCGGCGAATTCAAACGAATCAGCTACAACAATAGCTTGAGAGGTCAGTGAATCTTTGTTGACGGTCAGTCGGTGACTTCAAACGGATTATCTCCAACAACAACAACATCAACATCAAAGACGGTTAGTGAAATTTCGCTAACGATAAAAGTTTTTATCCCAACCAGCTTTTTCGGTGTATCAATTACCCAAAGACTTTAACTCAACTAAAGACTATTTCTGCTACTTTTAAACTTTTTTGAATTCAGGTATATTTCTTTGTAAATAAAAATGATTTATTTAACAGGCATGAAACCATATTTTCTTTATTTTTATTATTGCTTGAAATTCGGACGTTCGGATTTTTAATATTAAAAAAAATAAAATAAAAATATGGAATGACTGAATTTTTACATAATCTCCCTCCAGTTAGGGGTTAAATGTCAAGGTAGACCAGTTTCTCTTGACTACAGGCGGCAACCAGTTTAGGAGAAAGGAAAATCTGAATTCCAAACCAACCATAAGAGGGTTGGGCTCCGTCGGGTTATTTTACCCTGTACTGCTGCAAAATGTGTCGTTTCTACGTGTTTTCTTGTGTTTACGGGATACACACACACACACATACACACACACGCACGCACGCACGCACACACACGCGCCAGCTCTAAATTATTCTCTGTCTATAAAAGAACCACGTTCAATCCAAAACTAGATCAACTGAACAAAATCCTTAATAAAAAGAATAAATAGCTAACTGACATATCTCCCTTTTTTTATTACACGTCTGGAAAAGAAATAAATTAAGTTTTTTTTTTCTTTTGTCAGTTTCTATTTTACCAGTTTGTAAGAGAGAGAGGAAAAATTATCCGGCCGATTTGATTGGCTCACTTCCGCCATATTACTTTTTCCGATATTGGAATATCACGTTTACTCTATTCTAATTTTTGACTCATAAAAATAAATAAATAAATAAAAATAGTAAGCACGAGTTGCTTTCTCTGTAAGCCTCGATACATTTTGTGCGACTGATATTCAATGCTAACTTTCCAACACGTATTTATAATCACTTTACCATTGCCTTACTTACAGTTTTCTGAATTTCTTACACGACACATTGTCAGTATTATTGTAATTTTTGACGAGTTTATATTATTTGCAGAATTATTTATTATTTATCGCAACACTCACTTTATATATATATATGTATATATATATGCAGTAATATAGTCTTAAAGTGTGCTATATTTATGGGGTAAAGTGCTCAATATCAGAGATAGAGCGTGTGTAAATATAAAAGTGGACATGGAAGTCAGCACTTAGAGGCGACAGTCTGTTTCATGCTAGTGCAATCGTCAGGCAATGACTGTTAAATCTACAGCATGGTTCGGAAAATAAAGAATTATAAATAAAAATAAAATGAAATAATCTTTGTGTCGTATATATATATATATATATATATAAATAAAAGTAAACATAGAAGTCAACACCCAGAGGTGACAGTCTGTTTCATGCTAGATACAATCGTCAGATATATATATATATATATATATATATATATATATATATATATATATATATATATATATATATATGGCCCAAAAATAGATAGATAGATAGATAATATCAGTGGTCAATATATATATATATATATATATATATATATATATATATATATATTCCCAAGAGGATAGAATCCAGGTAGAACTCAATTTACAGGACAGAGTAAGAATATAATATAAAATGCTCAAACACTAATATTCCATGGTTATAATTTATTACATTGGAATCGTAATCACGATCCAAATAATCTGACCTACAAATTTGTAGGTCTGATGATATATATATATATATATATATATATATTGACCACTGATATCTATCTATCTATCTATCTATCTATCTATCTATATATATATATATATATATATATATATATATATATATATATATATATGGGTGTGTGGCCGAGTGGTTAGAACGCTCGTTTTCTGACCATGAGGCCCCGGTTGATTTGTCATGAAGTAGACTTCCTGATATTATCGGTCTGGAGGGGGTGAACCCCGCGTGCGGCACCTTTGGAAAGTGCCTGAAAACCATACTACGGGTTGACCCAAGCCTTGTCAGTGAAATTGGGTAGACGGAACCCTTGGGGGTCCGTCGATAGTTTTTCTAGCCCGAAGTCACAAGTCATAAGTCATCGTGACCGAGGGTTTGAGTGTACTGGCCTTGTTCAGATTGTTGATCACGCTAGATAACTAGCTCTCTCCCAGAAACTGTAACTAAGGTCTGCTCAGCATAGTTGCAGGTTGTCTGTGCGGATGTTGAACAAACACAAATGTGTCTGAGCGAGCAATAACGTCTGCAATAGCGGTTGGCTAGCCGCCCTAATAGACGGGAATCTCGAATACATATTATTATCTATAATATATATATATATATATATATATATATATATATATAATTCAGAAGTATTTCTTATTACTATAAACATTATATTTAGTACAGATGTTTGAATACTTTTCTTGCTAGATCAATTACGACTGAACAGTGAATTCGATCCTCATTGGGTACCTCAAACTTTCGGTCTTGTGCAACATCTAAGCTACGCTTAGAAAATCACCATATATTTGAATACTTACCTGACTTTTATCTGGAAAGCTTTAAATAATATTAGCTCAAGCCCGGGGCGAGGATGCACCCAGGCACTACCTCTCCTTCGCGAGGGGGCTGGGGTCATTACCTGGTGCCTGAGGCGTCCTCAAAAGAGGAATCGCCGAACAATTTTTCCACGGTATTGTCGGTAAACCCACCTTAAACTGACTTTGATAAATACGCATATGTTTGAATATACACCGCCTTTTTTTCTTAACAGGGACGTCTCGAGAGGAAATATAGGAATCGACCATAGTCAGGATCATGGAGCCAATGTAAACAATCCTTTCCTTAGCTGTATAGTATGTCCTGCCCCAGGGCTACATACAGTTTTGAATTCAAAGTTTTCCTTCTCCTAGATCGGTTCCCGCCCAAAGCTATAAAATCCAGTATATTCTATTTACCCATATGTAGGGTGGGGGTAGAAGAGCTGCTTTTATACATTTCCTAAGGGTATTAGCCCGTAAGTGAATGTAACGGATTCGACCGGAATTCGAACTCGGCTCTCCGATTCCTCAAGCTGGGCCGCAGTCTATTATTCCACTATTTCATTAGGAATAATAATATTTAATAATACTTTCGGCTTTTCGGTGCATGTTAATTTCCCTCTTAAATGCTGTAAAGTAGGGTTAGAGGTTAGGGTGACATTTAAATTTCTTGCATGACCCACGTACGCGTGTCAAACCCGTGTTAAGGGTAGGTAAACAATGCTTCGACCTTTTGGTCTAGGATCAATCCTAATTTATCAGTGGGCATGACGCAGAATAAATGAAGTGAGCCTGGTACTGGGGATTCGATTCACAATATATCCCGATTGCATTATAAGAAGATGGTGGAGAGATAGCACGACTGATTTATTCTGGGCAAAGTTTAAACTTCGCAAATGAAAAAATGATTTTAAAAGGATGTTTTTTCTCTTCACACCGCTATAAGTGGATGCCTTGACTTCCTCCATAATATTTATTGCTAAAAAACAACAAAAAACAAAAAACAAAACAAAAAAAACAAAAACAACCAAAAACTATTTAAAATTTTAATTAAGTATATGAAAGTGGGTTTATATATTTTCTTTGTTCTTGAGAATTGACAACAAAAGTATTCAACACTATCAGATTTTTTATTTACAATAATAATCTTTTTATTACAAGATTATAAAATATGTGAATGAATTACAATGCAATGTTTATAATTTAAAATTTTATAAAAAATTAAATATGAAAACAATTCTATTTATTCCTAAATTTATAAGAATTTACAAAATTATAAATTTCCTTCATTTTTTTCTCGTCAATTTTAAAAAAAATGAACAAAAAGATTTCTTTTCATAAAGGGTGTTCCAATAACTTGGACAGATTTTAAATGTGAATTAAGTTTAAGCGTCTAATGATTTTTTCTTTTTCTTTCAGATTTGGCGGGCATTTTGGGCGATATTATTTTTCACAAATAATTGCCATGACTTAAATAACATGATCCAATAGAGAAATAAATCAATTTTTCACCAATAACATTGATTTATTTACTGCTGACTTTGATCCGTCTTAATGAAACACCCTTATATATAATCCGTCTTAATGAAACACCCTGTATTTATTTATTCATATGGCATCAACACTTAACTGTGTGGCAAGCAGTGTCTGTCAGGGATCGGCCTGTATCGCTACCCCAGAACGCACATATAAGTCTCTCGACGAAATTAAATTTCATCACACTGCTCTTGAGAGAGAGAGAGAGGGGGGAGAGAGGGGGAGGAGGAAATAAAAATATTTGTATTTGTAACTCCATTGTGGTAATGATCGTGGCCACTATGATTAAATGCAACTTGAAATCTCTTTAACCTAAATTTATTTTCCATTTTCTTCAGGTTAATTTTATTTTAATGTCATTTTTAGTTGTTTATTTATACTTTTGTACTTTGGTCCTCGCCTGAAATATCCTTTTACCATTCAATGTCTCGAGATTTTTGACATTACAGTCTTGAAGTTCCAGCATTATATACCGACGACATCTTCAGAAATTCTAACGCATTGTAACTATATTCATGTATAAATTCCCGAAAATTGCAGCATGGTGAACAACTGACGATTCCTTCAACGATCGAATGGTTATGGTAATTGATATATATATATATATATATATATATATATATATATATATATATAAAAGACATTTTCATGTTTATACGTTCCTCTTATAGATACAAATATTTAAGTAAATGCTCTGTTTATAATAAACAGTATTAACAACATTTACCGGCCTGAATGTCCGAGAAATTTTCATAGAAAATATGCGTCCTCCGACATCAATCGAACGTATATTCTATACAGAACCATCATATATTATTAGCCTTAGGCTATATGACGGTTCCGTATAGGATACAGGTTCGATTCCTTTCAGAGGACGAATATTTTCTATGAAAATTTCTTGGGCATTCAGACCTGTAAATGTTATTTAATACTGTTCATTATAAACAGAGAATTTACTTAAATATTTGTATCTATAAAAAGAACGTATAGACATAAAAAAATGTCTTAAAAAATAATTGTCGGACTTTGTCCATTTCATAATATATATATATATATATATATATATATATATATATATATATATATATATATATATATATTACATTATATATATTATAGTTCGTATAACGTTCGTACATGCTGTAAGGCTGCACGGGGAACAAAATGTTGAGTGAAGAATGTTTTAATCAGGTGAGAACATTGATTGAGAATACAGTAGTACGACTGGAAGCGCTACACCTCATCGAAACACATTTTGCTTCTATTCCATCAGTAGACGGTCTACTCACATGCTGATGGAGGCGCCCATGTTTCCATAATAGTGTAGAGAAGCTTAGACAGTCTTTCTACATAACAGTTATATCTGTCTATATATATAATTTGACACTGAATTCATGCAATTCGGTTCTCTATTCTATTTACATTATTCGGATTATTGTCCTCATCTTTGTCGTCATCTTTATTACAACGTTTCGGCCTTTCAGTATCTGTGTATATTTCTGAGATATTTCTCAGGGATATAGACAGATACTGAAGATACTTAGAAACTTAGAAACCTTAGAAACAAAGAAAATAGTACTGAACTGTTAAGTACTATTAGTCCTCTTCTATGGCAGTGAATGCTGGACCATCACTTTACGGATGAAGAAGAGACGAAGTAACAGAAATGTGGTTCTGCAGAAGGATGCTGCAATTATCATCGACTGAAAATCAGTAACGAGAATATTTTAAGGAAAATGGAAACGAAAAGGATGCGTTTACTTCGAATCCGAAAGATACTGTTTGGATTTTGGGGAAAAGGGACTTGGAGAATCTCTGACACTCATGATATATTGAAGGCAAGAGGGGCAGAGAGAAACATCGATCAATCTAACTTGTGCAATGGATGGTAGCAAAAAGAGCTACAAAGGGTATGATGTTGTAGTCGACCATGATCGCTTACGCCCTGAAGGGACACCACACATAGAAGAAGAAGAAGAAGAAGAAGAAGAAGAAGAAGAAGAAGAAGAAGAAGAAGAAGAAGAAGAAGAAGGAGGAGGAGGAGGAAGAAGAGGAGGAGGAGAATAATAATAATAATAAGAAGAAGAAGAAGAAGAAGAAGGAGGAGGAGGAGGAGAAGAAGAAGGAGGAGAAGAAGAAGGAGGAGAATAATAATAATAATAATAATAAGGAGAAGAAGAAGAAGAAGAAGAAGGAGGAGGAGGGAGGAGAAGCAGAGGAAAAAGGAGGAGGAGGATAAGAAGAAGAAGAAGAAGAAGAAGAAGAAGAAGAAGAAGAAGAAGAAGAAGAAGAAGAAGAAGTTCTTCGGAGCAAGGTAGCCATCGGATACCCTGGTTGATAGTTTTGTTGATGTATTGAATTTTACACCCGCCTGTATTACGACAGTTTAACTAATTTTAAAAATGTCAATAACATATGAAATTCAAACCTATTAAAACCGTGGGAGTGTTTTTTATTGGTTTCGTAATCGCCATGTCAACAAGCGGGACATTTTCAATGGTGCACTCGGGGAAACGGAAAGCACTATCGTAATTTACGAAGCATATCTTTAAGGAGCGTTCAACAATTAAGCGCATAAAATCAAAGAACGAATCCTTTACAAACTTTTGCAGAAATACCGACACGAAAACAGCTGCAATGCCTTCGGACTGACATCAAATTGTAGTACCAGTTCTTCACCTCATTGCCATGATTCTATTTCCATACAAGTGATGGAAAATCTTTGAGGGATGCTTAGTCCCGTAGTTTCCAACACTACGGCAGCACCTTCCTCATTGCATTAAAAAGTATTGGAGGATACCGAGCCCAGCGTGTCAGTGGTCGCAGGGACTGACCATTTTTGTTCTTATGGACACCATCCCCACATTAAAAACATGGTGTCATGTCCTACCCTCGTGGGGTGGTACTTAAAATAGATCTTTCGGGCTGTGATCAAATTTTCGATTCTCATCGGTTCCTAGTAATTCATAGGGATTCCAATTCTACGGCCGTACGCCCCCTTTTTTGCACTAGGGTTGGAGCATACAGAGTCTAGCGTGACATTGGAGACATCGCAGTAATAGATGAAATACTGATGCTAGCGTGACAATGATCGCGAGGCCTGGGCTAATTTTGTCCTCGGCCTTTGTGCACGGCACCCTCCATTAAATCAAGCTTGTGCCACACCCTACCTCCTGGGTATGTTGGTAAATAGATATCTCGTTAAAGGCAATCAGGTCAAATTAAAAACTAATGCATTATTTATTAGAGTCTATTAATTATTGATGAGTAGCGATTCGATTTTATGCTTTATTTTTCCTATTATATATTTAATTAACGAAGTGGGACGCGTAGCTACGAAGTAATGATTAACAAAGAAAAAATCTTGTAGACTATCGCTACTATAGTAAGATACCGTCGCTGGCTTCTTCGTAATTGCAATTGCTTACTAATACTTATGTAAAATCTTATAGAATTAACCTTCAGTACTCTGTACTTAGGTGATTTCATTTGTCAAACGAAATATTTGTACAGCCACTTCATGCAATTCTGATCATCAGATAATAATGTGAACTTTGTGCTAGTGTTGTCATATCCTATTAGGGCAACAGGAAAATGACTAACGGAGAATAGAAGATGATGCTACAGCAGTTGTCTGACCATTTATATTCATTGGATGAAATACTTATTGTTGTGGGGCAGACCCCTTTTACATGAGATGGACTCGTCCAAAGTATACTTATACTGACAGAGAGAATACCTGCAGGTTGAGATACGTTGAGTCAGGGTGAGAGATACGGACACAGTACACAGGGTGTTCACAGAGAGTTATTCGAAAGTCCAGAGAGAGAGAGAGAGAGAGAGAGAGAGAGAGAGAGAGAAGATGGAGAGACAGAGATAGATAGATAGATAGATAGATAGAGAGAGAGAGAGAGAGAGAGAGAGAGAGAGAGAGAGAGAGAGAATTACGGCTTCACTTACAGAGACTTGTACATATACTTTTCTACTAACCCTCATTCCTGGACTACTAATCTTCACTTCAAGTCTGTATTCTTACGTTTAATACACTTATTTTTCTATCTCAATTACTGGCGTTGTTTATTTATTTGTGCAGGATTCCATTCCCGGAATCCACAACACTTATGAATATTGCAGAGTGCTAAAGATTAAACGTTAGGCTGGCTTAATGTTTGATATATTGGAATATTTTCCCACCGATGCCAAAGATCTGGACAGAGACACAGCTGAAGAAAATAAAGCTATGAGATGCCCTGTCCCGGGGAAGAGCTGCTCGTGGCTGCACCCTCATTGCACTAAAGAGAAGGAGGATCGGTAGTCATACCGATGCCAACGCAACCGATGACTGCGGGGGTTGTGCAATTTTTGTCCATGGCTCGGGTGTACGCGCTCGGGTTCCTCACGTTAAACTTGAGCTTGTGTCATATCCTGTCTCAGTGGGAAGACCAGGATAAATACCCTTAATAAGAAGGCCTTCTTATTATCCTAACTTGTTTATGCCTTTTTTCTGTAACCTTTTGGCTAACGTGAGGTTATCTTTGTAAATATATGCATCTTTAACTAGATTAAACAAGAAATTGTCTGAATTTCTTTAACACTGATAATACCTGTTAAGATTCCAAGACATTTTTTTAGGAATTTCATAGATTTTGACAAATGGCCGTTAGCTAGGTTTCTGTAATTAGTATCAAGTATTAATATGAAGTACAGCTTAATTAATTATTTAATTAATAAAAGTCCTAACGAAAGAGAATTTATCCAGTCATCTCCATTAAACGTTATTTTCAAAGAATTTGTTGAGCCATCCACTCAAACGTGGTTTAAGCCGTTCGACTGTCGCTTAAAACATATATATGTATATACATACCTAGTTTCCTTGTAAGAAATAAAGACATTTTCTTGTTCAACTATAAGTTGGCGAATTCCCGATAAAAGAAAAAGAAAAAACTCATGTTTGTTTTTCTTTCCTTCCCCATATTTGCTGCTGCTTTCGAGTACTGCTATAGAAAGGAGATCTTATGCTTCGTCATCTCATCTACCGAGAGCAAATGTCATCACTAACAATAAATATAGAAGTAACTTAAAACAATTTTATTTCATTTTATGTATTATATTTATATCCTTCATGTGTATTTTTTAGTCCTACTTATGTTAATATATGTCATAGAAATATTTTATGCCCTAGATTATTACTTTATTATTGCATTAGCTTAAGTGAGTGACGGAAAATGGCGAGTACGTTCCGACTTACAGGGAAAATTGCGTTACGAATGGGATTCTAACTGTTGAGTCTTTACTCATTGTTGAATCTTGACTAATGCATGGAATAATAATGCAACACAAAATGTACTTAGAATAAGAATGTATTATAACAAGAAAGTGTACACAATATTTCCATATAGTATTTCTGTATATTTCTGGGAAGACGTTCCTGGAGAATGTGTTGACTAAGTCGCAGTCGATCAGAGTCTCTAGCTGGATCTCTGTATTCGCTCCTCTCGTCTTCCCGGTACCAACCATTATTTATATAGTCGGTAGTCACCTATGCAGATTAGGTGGATCCTACCACAACACTAACCTTAACGGTTGAGCAGGGAGAAACAAAAAGCAGCACCCAGGAGCAAAAATAATACAAAACTAAACATATAGGCTATGGGCCCAAAGGTCAAAATCACTCTAGATTTTTGATTCTGTGACCTACGTTTGGGGTGGAAGTAAAAAAGGTGGCAAATGAATGGCAAAAGATTCCTGATCATCATACTTTTTCCCAAGCATAAATGTTGCGCATGAGTGAGAATGGCAGCCATATTTAAAGATGGCCGACAATCATTCAATTAAAATATGAGGATTTACTTAAACCCTCATAACACCCAAACCAGGGAACATAGAATCATGTATTTTACCACATTTTATTCCCCATTAAATTCTGCTTCATATAATATATAGATATTGAACTGCATATCCATGGTATTTTTTACATTTGAGAATATTTGTTAAAAAAAAAGCTTTTTTTCAGACATTTTTTAAATACCGCTTCAATAGTTTTTATGTATAGCTTAAAAATACATTTCTTTGTTAAATTCTGATATTCCTCCCATAGAGGCACTTATATTCTACCAATATCACTAGTCACATAAATTTATTATTATATTTTTATAGCTAGAGACATCATTTTAACCTGAGATGTATTTGCGATTTTGTGTAATTTCAAAGGTGGTTCCTTCACAGCAAAATGGTATAGATAACAATTGACAAATTTTTTATTCAAAAGTAACTGATTATGCAACTTCATTAATATCATTGTCATTATCAGTGTCATCATCATTGTTATCATCAGTAGCATCATCATCATCTACAGCATTGTGTCCAGTAATTTGACAGCAAGTATCTCTAATACACTTGCACAGATCTGTGCATGGTACTTTGTTTTGCAGACATGTGCAAATGTTTGCATCAGTACACTGGCTTTTTTTACACTTAGCAGAGCAGTGTATTAAATCCATTAAACTCTCTAATAGACTTTTTCCCATATTGCAAAAATAGTGGACATCTGAGGATGTTTAACTGAAATGCCATGTCTATGATAATTAGAGATGCGAGATATAGTTCGAATTAGTCAAAGTATACAGGGGCTCCTCAGCTTACTAGGTGACAGCAAAACCTGACTAACAAACGCTTATAATCGCTACAACCCAAAAAACGTCCAGTGGTGGTGTTCTATAAAGGCAGGTAATCTTTAGGAACCTATTCTGCTTATTTTCTTTTCAATCTGAGAATGGAAACAAATCACTTTATAGCATCAAAAAGTATTAAACCATTTTGACAATTTAATAGAAAACGTTTATTTATTAAGTTATTTCCAGACTGAAGTTTTGTTTTCATCATATTTCTGTTCAGAAGTCGGATGTTTTTTGCCTCATCATCAGCTGCGATGTGGTTTTTAGCCACATTCGAACTGAATCGCTGCAGTCCCAAAGATCCAATGGAAGACCTATCAAATTTATGACGAGAAGATTTGCCACATTTTTAACTTGGAAACGGTAGGGGGCGTGTGTCTATTAGAGTTTCATTAGCCGCGCGCGAACCGATTCTTAAAATTACAAAAAGTTAGAGAACCGGTTGTTGGATTATCCGAAAATAATCTTATATATTAATAGCCGATAGTCTAGGTAAAATGTTAGTTACGCTATACTTGCGCAGTTAACATGTTACCTAGACCATCGGCTATTAATATATAAGATTATTTTCGGATAATCCAACAACCGGTTTGCTAAGCTTTTATAATTTAAGCTGCACCAGTGGTGTTTTTTTTTAGAGCTTTTAAATCCAGTTTCAGGTACATAGCATGCACTTTAACTAGGCTTTTTATTATCACGGCAGGTTCAAACTACTCTCGAACAGATTTTTGAAACGAGGAATTATATATATGCTTGGACTTATATATATTCAATCTATTGTATTCATGTTTCACTGTTATAAATATTATTATAGACACGATGTTTCGACATCAGGTTTCCATCAATTTGGATATATGGGATGTCTTATGTGTTGGTTTTTGTGCTATTTTCTATTTTATTTAATTGTTACACGACTTTTCAGAAAATGGCACAATAATTAATACATAAGATCATACTACGTCTGAACGGTAGTGCAGTAGATGTAAGCATTGGTCAGTCAATGTGGTCGTGAGTTCAAATTTTTGCATCAGGTAGTGAAACAATATACTCTTATTTAGCAGGGACGAACAAGTCAAAAATAAAAATCAATAAATAAGATGACCTATATAGAAAAATAAGTAGTATTGGAAGATAGCCAGAGAGTTCTTGCTCAAAACGCCGTGTCAATAATAACATCTGTAACAATAGTTCTTGCTCAAAACGCCGTGTCAATAATAACATCTGTAACAATAGTTCTTGCTCAAAACGCCGTGTCAATAATAACATCTGTAACAATAGTTCTTGCTCAAAACGCCGTGTCAATAATAACATCTGTAACAATAGTTCTTGCTCAAAACGCCGTGTCAATAATAACATCTGTAACAATAGTTCTTGCTCAAAACGCCGTGTCAATAATAACATCTGTAACAATAGTTCTTGCTCAAAACGCCGTGTCAATAATAACATCTGTAACAATAGTTCTTGCTCAAAACGCCGTGTCAATAATAACATCTGTAACAATAGTTCTTGCTCAAAACGCCGTGTCAATAATAACATCTGTAACAATAGTTCTTGCTCAAAACGCCGTGTCAATAATAACATCTGTAACAATAGTTCTTGCTCAAAACGCCGTGTCAATAATAACATCTGTAACAATAGTTCTTGCTCAAAACGCCGTGTCAATAATAACATCTGTAACAATAGTTCTTGCTCAAAACGCCGTGTCAATAATAACATCTGTAACAATAGTTCTTGCTCAAAACGCCGTGTCAATAATAACATCTGTAACAATAGTTCTTGCTCAAAACGCCGTGTCAATAATAACATCTTCTATAGTTCTATGTGGAACTTTGTTTTAACCGTCAAAACTTTTCAAGTTTTCAATTGAAAAGTTATCATTTTTTGTACATCCTGTTCAAACTGATGTTGACTGCATTTTGCCTTGGCAGGAAACGGCGCCTATCCGCCCATTTCCTTTTTCTGTCAAGTACAATCAATACAGTTGTTCTTAGAAACGAACTTTCTTTAGTTATTTATAGAAAAACATTAGTAAATTCACTGTCTCTACTGATCACTTCTTATTTCTTCAAATACGTTTAACCGTGAGTGTCCTTAAATTAAGACATTTATAAAATGTGAATGTCCTTTCATATATATATATACTTTAGCATGCACTTTAACTAGGTAGACATATACGCCCACGCGCCGCGCACACATACACACACATATATATATATTAGTGTATTTAGGCAGTAATCGTTCTTTCATGCACATTTCACTGAATACGACAGACAAGGTGCTTTGATTTCGTTATTTATACAATTTCTCAAGTGATCTAATACTTCGTAACATACTTGTTGACAACACAAATATAATAGCATCATCTACATGCAGAAAAAGGCTAAGAATAATGGAAGCCTTATTAATAAAAACAAAACAAATCCCCCCAAAAACTCAATAATATCAACTATGAACATGGGGACAATATCACAATCCGTGTTTTGAAATGAAAACATTATATAATTACATACATTTAAGAATCTATTTCTTGTTAACAGTTAATAGATTTCCACCTTGAAAATGGCTAAATGTAAAGCGGAAAGAGCTCGAATAAAAAGAACAATTGGACAGTTTTTATATAATTTATCATCCGAAAAGAAAATAATATTAGATCACATGAAAAATTATATAAAACATAAATCAAAGCACCTTGTCTGTCGTATTCAATGAAATGTGTGTGTGTGTGTGTGTGTGTGTGTGTGTGTGTGTGTGTGTGTGTGTGTACATATATATATATTATGTAGTCCTTACAACTCTTTTTTATGGTTCAGAGTCCTGGACACTGTACGGAAGACAAATTCAGCAGTTGGATGTATTTCACAAGGGCTGTCTTCGAGAAATTTGTGGAATAAACCCAAGCCAAAGGATGGCCAATGCTGACCTTTTCACCATGTGTGATATTGATGGTATTGATTCCTTTCTCATGAAGTCACAATTACGCTGGGCTGGTCATGTGCTACGTATGCAAGACAACAGGATACCAAAAATGCTCATGTATAGTCAACTTGACAGTGGTCATCGAAGCGTGGGCCGACCATTGCTTAGATACAGGGACAAACTGAAAAGTAACCTCTCAGCTGCGAATATAAATCATGCTACCTTTGAGAACACAACAATTGATCGCAATGAGTGGAGGACTACTTGGTACATTGGTATCAAGAACAACGCAGCATCAAACATCACCAAGCTTCGTCAAACTAGGGAAAGGACTAAAATATCTGCTGCTGTCCCGGCCATACACTCCAACAATCCACACTCTTGCACAATCTGTGGACTTCTTTGCAAATCACTAGCGGGACTGAAATGTCACTTGCGACTTACACACGGGGTTAAATAAGCACGGTTGTCGGAACCTCATACGTTGAAACGGACGGGAGAGTCCATCATATAGAGAGAATAAATAAAAATATAAAGTTTGTCACTTAGCTGACGTTGCTCAGGGTTAAATTGTTTCAATGTTTTAGACATTCAGTAAATTTTCTATGACCGTAATAACTTTCAAATAGTATGGCATTGTTCATAAATTTAATAATCAAACGCCCCCACTTTCTTCGCACGTTTACTGTAAAGCAATTTTTTCCTTTTAACGCTTCAATTATCCTTTTCAAACAATCTTTGCATCAAAGGTTGTTCGAATGCCAATTTAGAATGGAATCACATGAAGAAACTATCGGCTAAATGGCAAAAGCCGATTTTGTATGTATGTTGCGGCATTCACCCTGGATCGGTTAAGCCGGCTCCTTCCAAGGAATTCACCGCGTCCGGAACGAAGGCCGACCAAGCGATGCCAATGCTGAAACGAGCGACAGCCACTCCCGATTCCAACGGCGGCGAATTCTTGAAACGGAGTAACAAGGGAGTTTGAACTTCACACGCGGTCCCCACACCTCGCGTGCTATCCCAGTGGAGGGAGGAATATGCTCTTACTTGCCGCAGAATTTCCACAGACGCAGAGGCAGGAGTAACCAAGAGGCCGCCGGATGCCGGTGCAGACGCCGAATGGTTTTGAATTCAGAGTTGACCTTCTCCTAGAACCCAGTCTGTCCTGCTATTTACCCATAGTTGGAGGGAGAAGAAGAGGATTCACACCTTTCCCAAGGGTGTTAGCACGTAAGTGAATGTAACGGATTCGACTGGAATTCGAACTCGGCTCTACGATTCCTCAATCCGAGCCGTTATCCATTACTCCACCGTGCCTCCAAAGCCGATTTTGGACCTAGTTTGTCGCAGATTTCGGCGAGAGACAAGTGAGCCAGCCCGGCCGATGGTCAGACGACCACGGGGCGACTGATTTGAAAAAGACAATTTGCCGTGACGTCAGCGCAAAAGCGCGCGAAAAATAAATTCTTCCTCATCTTCGGCTAAGAGCAACGGTTTACTACTATGACCGGCCGAACGTGAGAGGAAGGAGTGAAAAGTCGCGCGTGCGTCAAAATGAAGGTGGGGATAGCGATATGACCCACAATCAGTCTATATTTCTGAGATGAGGTATTATGTAAGCTATTTGCATTATTCGGACTATTGTGCTCATCTTCGTCGTCATATTTATTACAACGTTTCGTATAATGTAAATACTGCTGTCTAACCTTGAAGATCGGTAATACGCGAAACACAGTTGTCGGATAATGCGATAAATCCATTGAAATATATATATATATATATATATATATATATATATATATATATATATATATATATATGTGTGTGTGTGTGTGTGTGTGTGTGTGTGTGTGTGTGCGTGCGTGTGCGTGTGCGTGTGTGTATTGATGTAATAGGAAAGAACAGTTAGATTAATGACCAATGTTCTTTAGTATTTATCTTTTTATTCTTAAAAAACAGTACTCGATACAGAAATAGAGCTTAAATTATAATTATTTTAAAAAATATGATTCCTGCGCGACACAGAAATTACTGTTTCGAAATTTGACTCAAGTCCTAAAGTTTAATTTCAGTATTAAACTTAAAATTTTCAGTTTGATTCTCAAGCGATGTTTCTGTGTCGCGATGGAATCATATTTTTAAAACACACACACACACACACACACACACACACATACACACACACACACACACATATATATACATATATATATATATATATATATATATATATACTGAATTGTTGATAAATTAGTGACAGTAAAATCTAGATTGCTTTTTTCTTCTCCATTTGAAGAAATGGCTCAAACGGATGGTGTATACGTGAGGAATAGTTAAAGAGGTAGTGTAGCTATGGCAGCTATGAGACACGGAAAAGATTTAACGCCGTTTGATCTGGAATCATTATTGGGGCTAACAAGATGAGGTACCTTATTTCCGAGTTGTCTACTTCTCTAGGTTTTAAACTGACAAAACAAGCTTTAATATGACATTAGCGATACGTGAAAAAAGTGCATGTGCCCACGATTGATGCACAAAAAAGGCCGCCACTGACTGACAAGAATTGAAACCACCCAAGAAAGATACATAAATGATGGTTGTCGATGCGTTAAACGAGTATATCCCATGCTTGTGAGAATGACAATGGCTCTTGAAGCGATCAAGGGACTTATAATGCTTATTTCCGACGCTGCAAACGGTACATGGTCTGGCTTGTTTTGTAAATTCTGTCCCGATTGACATTGATTACAATTTTCTCAAGCCATTTCACAAATTCAATATTTATGGTGACCGGAGCACCAACAATAATTGGTATGACTTCTTTTATATTGTTTCCAATTTTTACATTTTACAATTTAAACTATTATAGTTTTTTGTTTTTCTTCTTTGTCAACTACTGTATTGTCTTCGGGACAAGGAATATCTCTGATGATGTATGTTCGTTCCTCTTTATCTAAATGTTTGGTTTTCAGTGCAACATTTCATGGTTACATTGGACCAAGACATCCCACAAAATTTTGTACTCGTCATTTTCAATGGCACCTTCTGGAATTTGTTCTTAATATGTTTTTGCCCTCTCGAAACCATAATTACCTCGTAATTCCCAATATATCATTCTTGCAAATTATTATTATTATTTTATTTCCTTTCACTTCTGGGGTGTACTCATTTCTTTCTGGGTCCCGCCAAGGTCAGAAATGACATCATGACATTTTCCACTAACCAATTAAAACAAACGAACACACACACACACACACACACACACACACACACACACACACACACACACACACACACACACACATTTTACATAGATAAAGCCCTTCGTAAGGTGTGGGCTCAACTCGTGAGGACATTATTTTTTTGTATTTCTCTAAGGTATGGGCTTCCAGGAATCCCTTCAATGAGTCTACTGGAATCATTTCCAACCAAATCGAGGGCACCAACTACAACAGGGATTGTTGATGTTCCCATTGTATTTTGACATCTTTTTGAAGATCTTCTATTCCTTGTATTTTGATAGCTATTTATTATTATAATTATTATTATTATTATTATCAGTATTATTATTTTTATTTCCTTTGATATCTGGCGTTTACACATTTCTTTCCGGGTCCCGCCCAGGGACCTAAGGTTAGAAATGGCATCATGACACTTTCCACTGAAAAAATAAAAAATAAAAAAAATAATTACATAGATAAAGCCCTTCGTAAAGTGTGGGCTGTACTTGTCAGAACAATTTTTTGTATCGCTTTGAGGCATGGACTTCCAGGGATCCCTTCAATAAGCCTACTGGAATCTTTTCCAACCAGTCCAAGGGCTCCAACTGCAACAGGAATTGTTGATGTTCCCATGTGCCACATTTTTGAGATTTCTATTTCAAGGTCCTTGTATTTTGACAGTTTTTCGAATATCTTCAAAGATACATTGCAGTCTGTAGGGACTGCCATATCAATAAGGAGGCACTTATTTTGTTTGTGGTCTTTAATAACAATGTCTGGGCGGTTGGCTTTGATTGTTTTGTCAGTGTGTATTGTGTAGTCCCATAGAATTGTAACAGATCCTATCTCCGTAACCGGGTCAGGGTGGTGTTCGTACCAATTTCTTCCAGTTTCCGTCCCATAGGAGTTGCAAATCTTCCAGTGCAGATATTGACCCACTCTGTCATGCCGGGTTTTATATTCAGTGGGTGCCAATATCGTGCAACCTGATATAAGATGATCAATGGTTTCTGGATATTTGTCACAGAATCTGCATCTTGGGCTAACACAGTATTTTAGTATATGTGCTTGATAATTCCTAGTTAACAAGCATTGGTCTTGTGCAGCAATGATAAAACCTTCAGTTTCACCTTTCAAGGTTTTATCATTGCTGCACAAGACCAATGCTTGTTAACTAGGAATTATCAAGCACATATACTAAAATTATTATTATTATTATTATTATTATTATTATTATTATTATTATTATTATTATTATTATTTATGGATACTGTAAAAGGAATGATTATGTACGGAGTACGGTCAAATGATTCGTGGGTTGATAGGATTCTCTCCAAGCCACTATTAAGCGTCGGAAGATGGCATGGTTTGGCCGCATCACACAGGATAAAAGACCATCATGCAGTGAACTGTTGAAGGTGGGCGCCGGCGTGGACGGCAACGCAAAAAGCTGGTCAGACAACATCAAAAAGTGGATGGACAGAGCGATCCCGGAACTCCTGAGATCCACCGCCAACAGATCATCCTGGAGAAGGTTGTCTCTTTCTTCCGCTCTTAGATCATTCAACCCGACGATTGAAGCCTACAACAATCAATAAAAAAAACTGTAAACTCTGTCTGTAAAAAAATAACTATAATTACGTTCCCGGGCCAAAACAAACTACTAAATAAACGATCAGAACTCATCTCAAAATGCAGGAATGAATACAAATTTTTACTATGTTACTTAAAAATAGAAAACTGAAAACGAACAAGCATAAATGAAAATAAGCAAAAACAAGTAAAATGAATTAATCCAAACAATTAGATAAGTAAATAATAAGCAAATTAGTAAACTACGCCTACCAAAAATAACCGTTAGAATAATACAATGGGCTATCCACAATGCAATAGAATACCCATAATGCATCACTGACCTGCATATATAAAAAGTCGAGCAAAAACACAATGCACATGGCCTGACGATTGCGTTTACCATAAAAAGACTATTACCTCTGGGTGCTGACTTCAATGCCCACTTATATATATATATATATATATATATATATATATATATATATATATATATATATATATATATATATATATAGGGTGTCCATATAGTTCGTGTGCACTTTAAAAAATTTATAACTTTATTTGTATTTGCGGTAGAAATAATTTGTAAAAAGGATTAGAAACAAGTAAATCTATATTTTTTAAGGTTTTATTGAAATTTTATTTAAGTTTCCGCATGTCCTCCATCATTAGCAATACAAAGGGTAATACGATTTTGCAGTTCACGGAAAACATTTGCCAACTGGTTTACAGTAATGCCTGAAATCACATTAGTTATTTTAGCTATACTTAAAACTAGGTACATTAAACTTTATAACATTTTTTACAGATTATTTCTATCGCAAATACAAATAAAGTTATAAATTTTTTAAAGTGCACACGAACTTTAGGGACACCCTATATATATATATATATTACTTCAAACATTATTTTTAGTGGCTACCAGTATCTGAGTAGAACGTTCCATTTTTTAAACGTAGATCGGAAATCACATATCATCTAACTTATTTGACTGTGAAGCTCTCCTTAGTCGAAAGCACAGCAGATAGGATCAGACGGCGGTTCCTCCTACGAAGGAGGATGCAGGTTCGAATCCTGCTTGAGCGTACACTTTATTTATTTTCTCGAATGCGCAGGCCAGTAGGTGAAATAAACACTGTTTAAAAAACGGGCTGTTCTACTCAAATACGGGTAGCCACTAAAAATAACGCTTGAAGTAATAAAAATATGTTTGATTAAAAATGGGGCAATAAAAATGGCTGGTATGCCCAGTATCAGTATTGACAGACAAAGGCAAGTAATATATCGGAAATCTGCAGGCTAATCGTAATGGTAATGTTAGCCGTTTCCTTATAAGGAAACATTTGGCATTCATTGATCAAGCAGCCAGTACTACTTTTACTTGAAATTTATAAAACATTTCACTAAAAAAAAACAACACTTTTTTGTTTAGGAAAACAAGTTTCTGAAGTCCAGTAGCTGTTATAGTTCTTTCCAGTATTAATGGGGGGGGGGGTCCTTCCGAACCTTCTGTTTGATGTGGTGTGGAATATTAACATATTGGTTATTACATTATTTTTGAGCTATCCATTTTAATTGTTGCTGCCGTTGGTAGTCCTCAAACAATATGATTGGTTACATCTCTGAGTAACCTAATTAATTCTTGCTATACATTGTTTTAGTGTTATTTCTGTTTTTTATAGGATAGATAAGAAAAATCTAATTAATTCTTGCTATATATTGTCTTGAGTTTGTAAAGTATAAATAAAAAACAAAACAAATCAAAAGGTTTTAATTTGAAAAATCAACTTAAAAGGCCAGTATTAAAAAGTGAATTTTCAGTTTCAAAAGTTCAAATATGCAAAAATAGGTTTGATTTTATTTTCAGTAAACAAAACTACATGTAATTCCCACAAATATTATGAATAAAACCAAAATGTTCTCCTAATTACTTGACAGACGAGTTCAGAAAGCTACTTGATTAATTACGGACTTTTGACTTGCCAATTACTAAAAGTTATTATTAAGGAAAAATAGTTTTGGGGTTGTGCAAACACCCTACTGTACTAACGGAAGGTTAACAAAACTGGATTATGTTTGTTACTACAGCGTTGCGTATTACCGGTCGAGGCCAAGATTAATACGCCCGTATGGAAGGGGAGAATAAAAGTTAAAGTGAATCTGAGGAGAATTTTTTAAGTTTTATGCTTCATCTTGGCGATTTGTAACAAGACTCAAATATTTTTCACAGACACAATGTGGGAAGCTTATTGGTATTCTGTCACGATTTTTATTGCAAATGTTCAGAGGAGTTCCATCTCTTAGTTCCACTAGTTAAGCCCTACTACTGGGACACACCATACGATTTCTACGGAGTTAAATCATCCTAATTTCTTACATATACCAAATGTAAGGAGTAAATTTCGCTAAGAGAACTTTTCTTTTACCTTAAGAACTGCCACTTAGTGGAACAAGTCCCAGAGAGGATGTTTCTTCTTTTACTTGCATGAAGCATGTAAAAAAAGAGGATAAACATATACATATCAAGACGGCAGGCTCCAGAACCCCACCCCCTAAAAAAAGAAAGTTAAAACAAGAATAAAAAGCAGCGGACATCGTAGAAAACAGGCCATAAGGTAATAAAATAAAAAAAAAGAGAAAGAGAAAGAATTTTCAACAGATCATTGATGTCTGAAGACAAAACACTTAGAGATCGTATCCACTGACGATATCAATATATGATTTTGCAACAGGTTATAATCAGTCAATTCTATCTCCTCATATTCATCATGACCATTTTAATAGTAGTTGAGATTCTCTTAAGATTTGTATTGGTGAACTATAGTATAAAAATTCAGCAAAGATGAACCTTCGTGGCTGCAAAAAAAAAAAAACAAAACAAAAAAAAACGGAGTTGCAAAAAGACGGTTTTCCCATGATACCGCTTTTATTTTAACTACCTCCATTCTTCGGAAATGTTTATTGTTTTAAAAAGTAAAGATTAGAATTGTAATAAAACCTAAATATATGGAAGTGAATTTATACATTTTCTTTGTTATTGAGAATTGACAACAAAATAATAAACATTATTTATTCATTAAATTGTTTATTTACAATATTTATTACATTGTTTATTGAAATTTTCATTTGATTCAAACTTAATAAAATGGTAAATAATAAAAATTTCCTTATAACTGGTTCACATATTTTAATTTAATAAATGTTTATAAATTTATGAATAAAAACTTGTTTTCCTATTTATTTCTTTATAAATTGGTAAATGCTGAATACTGCATTGCATTACGCTTAATACAATTATTATATTAATTTTACAAAGTTGCAAATATAAAATTATTCTTGCAAATAAACAAACTAATAAACAGTTTTTAATATTTTTATTGTAAATTCTCAAGAACAAAGAATGTATAAATTCACTTTCATCATATGTTTAGGTTTTATTACAATTCTAATCACCGCTTTTTAAATTAATATCCATTGCTGAGAAGTAGTTAAAATAAAAGCGGTGTAATAGGAAAAAAAACGTCTTTTTTCGGGCACAAAAGTCCATGTTTGCCAAAGTTTCTTTATTAAAATAAAATAACATATTACAAAATAAAGCGGTTTTCCCAAAGAGTAGAGTTAGTAGACCACATAATTTAATATATATATATATAATGATAAATTAAGAAAACACCTTAAAAATCCATCTCAGTTATAATTTAATTCATAAATAAATAATGTTATATTCATCTTCTCAGACCGAATATTTTTCATAAATGAAAAAATATTCGACCTGAAGAGATGAAATAAATTATAACTGAGATGGATTTTTAAGGTGTTTTCTTAATTTATCATTATGTGTGTATATATATATATATATAGCTGGCCACTCGTATTCGAGGACACCCGTCTATTGTGGTTTATACTGCAACTACGTTGAGCAGAACATAGTTACAGTTTTTGGGAAAAAAAATCGACAATTCGAACAAGGCCAGTACAGCTATCGACGGCACCCAAGGTTTCCGTCTATCCAGTTTCACTCACAAGGCTTGGGCCCACTGGTGGTATGGCTTTCAGGGACTTTCCAAACGTGACACACGCTGGGATCGACCCCTCGAGTCCGATAACGCCAGGAAGTTTTCTTTCTGACAAATGGACCATCGTAAGATTCCAACCCGGGTCTCATGGTCAGAATGCGAACATTCTAAGCCACGTACACACACACACACACACACACACACACACACACATACACACACACACACATATATATATAATATTATTATTAGTAGTAATCTTATAAGTATAAGTAACTACACTCGTTTCGTAAAACCTTCAGTTTCTTGATGTGCAAATGATCAAATCAATATCGAAGGAAAAAAAGGTATAAAAAAAGAAAGAGCCGAGAACATGAACGCCTGTCGAAAACAATCGTTCAACATGCAGGTCCAAAGCACAAAGGAAAAAAACTCGATACAAGTACGCAACTAACTAAATAAAGTGCTCAATACAATAAGTAGAGCAGACCAGGTTTCCCTGACGATCCGCTTAGGTGAAACCTTGGTAAGTTTGTGTGGGTCTCTCGGTTTAACTCTCTCTCTCTCTCTCTCTCTCTCTCTCTATATATATATATATATATATATATAGCTCTTGAAAATACATTTCAATTGAGCACTGTTGAGTGATAAGCTAATTCTATAAACAACAGCCGCCTTTCACTAATGCAAAGCTCTTCAGTAAAATGAATGGAGCACTTTGGCTGATGGGCATTTGTTTACATTTGTAAAAACAATATGCTACATTTAGTTGTGTAACTCTACCGAGTGAAGATAGCTCTGGCTGACACCTAATCAGTTGAGTTTCAATCCTGGCTTGAGGCATTTGGATGTCTAGTCGCACTGAGGAGCTGTGATACAGTAAAACAGTACTGTCTGTGAATGACACACACACACACACACACACACACACACACACACACATATATATATATATATATATATATATATATATATATATGGGGGGGGGCAATTTGTTGATTATTTTAAATTTATTTATTCAAAGTTTCTAATATTTTTTTCTTATTCCCGATTTGTATTCATAATTATATTTCCCGCGTCGAAGAATTTTCGGCTAACGCTAGTCACGTTTTAGATATTCAACAAGGAACTCTTGTTGCTTTTAACCAAACTTGCATAAATGAGGAACTGATGCCCAAATAAATCCAATCTTATTGATATACATACATACGTACACACACACACGCACATATATATATATATATTAATAATTACACTTATACCTGCGTTTACACTACGTTTCAGAGCTTTGCCAATCATCAGGTACAAAAAGTTACGAACTGTTCGTAACTTTTTGTACCTGATGATTGACAAAACTATGAATCTTTGAGTCGTACTGCAAACATAAGTATATGTGCAATTATTAATATATACTTTATAGCTCTGGTTTACTATATGGAGCACTCTTTTGTCTACACCATTGATTAAATGAATAGCTATTTTCTATCTGTATGCGTACGTAGTCGCTCAATATGTATGATTGATCGTTTCTCTTTATTTAGATCATTTATATATATATATATATATATATATATATATATATAATAGATTCGAATGTTAATGTGTCACTGTGACATACTTTTTGAACTTTGCTCCTAGAGGCCGTAGCCGAACATACATGCCATTTCTGAATCAGGCCGATTCCGTGAACAAATTAAAAACATTTCGGGGCGAATCCGGACCCGCAATCCTGAAATATGAAGGTAATGAGACGAAACGGCTCTAATATATATAAAGATGAAACAACCCCGTCTGTCCTGCTATTTACCCATAGCTGGGAGCAGAAGAAAAGGATTCATACCTTTAACAAGGGTATTTAGCATGTAAGCGAATGTTATGAATTCGACTAGAATTCGAACTCTGCGCTCCGACTCTTCAATCCTAGCTGCTATTCATTACTCAGGACGACTCCGTTAGCAAATTAAAATCATCCCGGGCCCTATCCGGATCCGAAATCCTGAAATTTTGGATTCCCAAGTTTTCATTAATGCGATTGTTTTCGGATTCCGCTATCTTGGCTTCTACTGATAAAAGCAATTAAAGGGACACAACTCTCTAACTTTCAGTAGCTCATGTTCAATTGAAAAAAAATCACTGTTCTCAAATTATAGTGTTTCAAAATAAAATTGTCCTTGTTTTCAACTTTACTCTTAGAGGATAGAGACCAACATATCATATCATTTCGGAATCAGGCCGACTCCGTGAGCAAATTAAAAACATTACAGGTCAGATCTGAAACCCACAATCCTGAAATTCTCGATTCCCAAGTATTCATTACTGCGATTGTTTTCGGCGACTTTTTTTACATGATTTTTTGCGACGAATTCTTTTGTGATAACAATTTTTATAACTTGAAAATAAATTTGGGTATAATCGAAATTAATTGCGAAATCTAGCGAAAGTCACCCATGAAATGAAAATGATTGTTTGTATGGAAAGTAAGGACCTACGTACATCAAATTGTCCTTAAATTAAATGGCAGCAGAAGAATTATCGTTGAATTTTTAAAAGGTAAGCTTAAATATTAATGCAATACTTAAATGCAGCCATCAATTTTGAGTTCTTCTGGAGTTTATTGTTGCCTATCGCATCTACTCCACCCTACCTATTGTGATGAAGTCTGAATTAAGAGCCCTACACAGGAGCTAGCTTAAATGCCGCCCGACGATGCGGCTTTTTAGCTAGTATAAGTTTATGAATATATAGACTGGCGCGTGCAAGTGGCATTGTCAAGTATCCCAGATATTAGCAGTGACTGTACATTGGAACAGTATTAGACACAGTCCTATCAGTTGCTAAAATCTTTGGTCACATGGTTTCCTTAAACTGTCAGCTATCTCGAATCGACACTAACAACAGGCATTAGTCATTAACACCCAGTCACACCTTATTGGGTGACCGATATTTACAGGGTAAACACCCGCAGAACACACACACACACACACACACACACACACACACACACACACACACACATGTATACGTACGTGCAAACACGTTTACACATATACTCGCGTATTCATATTCTTAGACGCATGTATGCATGCAGTCACTGACATGTACACACAAATACATGCACGTACCAGCGCGTAACCATATATGCCATATACACATTCAGATACGAACACCTTCGCGCATACACACACGTATATTCACTCATGTGTACACAGGTATATACATATGAACGGACAAGCGCGCACACATACTCTCACACAGCCATACAGACCTACGTACACATAAATACACCGATCTCTATATTCCCTTTTGGTTTCACCCCCCCCCCCCCACACACACACACGTGCATATGGATGTGTTGCCATGTATAGGTTTATATACAAATATAATTGGATAACATAAACCAGGATGAGAATTATACAAACAAATAGTAATTAATATGAAATGTGAACAGATGTAGAATAAATATAGGTAAATAATACTAAAAAATCACATTCTGTTTCGAAGTCTGTCTGTCTATCTATCTATCTATCTATCTATCTATCTATCTCAGTCTGTTCCTATCTATCTATCTATCTATCTATCTATCTATCTATCTATCTATCTATCTATCTATCTATCTATTTCAGTCTGTTCCTATCTATCTATCTATCTATCTATTTCAGTCTGTTCCTATCTATCTATCTA
>OZ038499.1:102486866-102549366 GCA_964036315.1 Acanthosepion esculentum
AAAAAAAATAAACGGAGCTTCTACTCAGATACGGCTATCCACTAAAAATAAGTCTGAAGTAATAAAAATATGTCAGTTTAATAAATAATTCCATTAATACTTTAGAAATAAATATTAATATACATATGACATATACTACTACACACACACACACACACACACATACATACATATATATATATATATATATATATATATGTATGTGTGTGTGTGTGTGTGTGTGTGTGTGTGTGTGTAACCCAGCTATTCCAGAATCTGTATAGAGAGATAAATAGTTTCTTATAACTATAAACGGTTTAATTACTGGGTATACGTATTTGATTAAATAACTTTTACAGTAGTAGGAAATATCAGATAAAAATACATTAAAAATAATGATAGATGGATAGGAATAAATTGGGAATATATATATATATATATATATATATATATATATATATATATATATATAGATGCAGCGTGACAGAGAGAATATAACTTTGAAAATGTCATCCTCTTTCTTTATCTGTGGTTATGTGTATGAAGGTGGGTTTTAAATGCACGTTTGGTATTTCGTTCGTACGCGCATGCGTTTCTTTGTACACGCCTTTTGCGTGCTGATGTGTGTACACATCTGTATATGATGGGTGAATATCTTCTTGCATGTCTGCGTCAGTATGCACCCGCCCCATATACATACCGTCCATCAGTTCTCTCAATGGTCAATAGATATAAAAAGGCGAAATTTCCACTGATAAACTTCATAGTGAGGCAATCACAGACATGAGTGCCTACGCTTTTGATAACCAAAATCTCGCGTAACACGCTGAGCCCCTGACGCAGGACTCTGGACTGTCATTGTGCAGAATCTCTATAAATAGTGAGCCGCTCCGTTTTCACGGCAGTTAGTACGATAAGTGCAAGTACTTAACTTCATTCAGTCCTCAAAGTGTTTTGGTCAACGTTGCCCGGCGCTCACAATGGAGCAGCGCTTTCCGGGCTTTATTTTGGCCCTTTTCTTTGCATTCGCAACAGCTGGTAAGTTGAAAAACTTTCTTTTCTTCTTTCATCTTATTATTCTACATATTCAAAGTTTTCGAGAAAGAGTCACTTTAGTTTCTAATTTTGCAGTATTTAAAAATTTCTATTAAAGGTATATATCTACACACAGTAATCACTCGTTCGATGCGTATTCGATTACTGCCTTTTCGAATAGTGCGCTGAAACTTTTATACCAAAATTCGATTACTGCCTACATAAATACTCGGTTAGTGCGGTAAAAGCTTCTTCAGCTTAACCATCGGAATTGAAAAATTGAATTTTTATTCTTACCGATTAATTACAATTTGTCTAAAATTTTAAAATGGAAAATATTTTGTTTATCAATTTTGTTAAAATTCGATTAATGCGTATCTTTTAGTATACACATTAGACGCACTAATCGAGGGATTCCTGCACACACACACACACACACACACACACACACACACATATATATATATATATATATATATATATATATATATATATATATAACCATACAAGCATGAAAAAGAGGGAGGGAGAGAGAGAGAGAGAGAGAGAGAGAGAGAGAGAGAGAGAGAGAGAGAGAGTGGGTATAGGAATCAACACTAAATAGTAGTTGTCATTTTCCCACCTCATACTTTAAATATATATGTATATAAACTTCATACAGATATATACATATACATATATATATATATATATATATATATATGTGTGTGTGTGTGTGTGTGTGTGTGTGTGTGTGTGTACATACGTAAATGTTCCTATGTTTTCTATCTATCTATCTATCTATCTATCTATCTATCTATCTATCTATCTATTTGTATATGTATAGCTGATATAGCTCTCTACGCCACATCTGGTTATATTTACAGAAGAAATAAACAGACACACACACACACACACACACATACATATATATAAGGTATATTTAAGGACAAAGTTTTATTAAATTCAACCAACAATGTCTATTTGTTCAATTTTATTATTGTACTTTACAAATATAGACGGAATTCGAAAATGTGAAAATGCAATAAAAATTTAAACAGACTATATATATATATATATATATATATACATATATATATATATATATATATATATATATGTGTGTGTGTGTGTGTGTGTGTGTGTGTGTGTGTGTGTGTGTGTGTGTGTGTGTGTGTGTGTGTGTGTGTGTGATTGAATTAGTCGTCTTCGCCGAATCTGGTTAGTTATAACTACAAGAGAACGATTCCTTACTGCTGTAATTGTCGGCTGATGAGATCCTGTTAGAATCAAGTCATGTGAACCTGCTGGATACTCCGGATAAGAATTGCAATACCAGGAGGAAAGATAGGAAATGGCAAATTAAGTAATGTCTATATTGCAATATTTTTGTTATTGTCGCTATTTTGTCGCTAGAGGTCCATTTTCCGTTACTACGTACTAGGAATTAGTAGCATAAAAAAGATGGACTCCATTTGTTCCTGGCAAATTTACAACGAAGAAATATTATTAAAAAAATAAAATAGGTAAAAAAATGTTTAGCAAAATTATTTTTGGAAACACTCCAAGTTTTTTCTTGTCTGGACATTAATAAAAACAACAACACAGAAATGATAATCCGACTCTGGAAATAATCGGTATAGCAAAATATTTTCCTGTATAACAGAAAAGCAATCGAATAATTCTATCATTATGATGAAGATAAGGAAAAAAAAAAACAACCAACCCCCCTCTCTCTCTTTCTGTCTCTCTTTTATATTCTCTTTCTCATATATATGGGCGTAAGCGTTGTGAGTGAAATTGGGTACATGGAACTATTTGGGAGTAGTCGAAGTTTGTGCGAGCACGAAATCACAAGTCATCGTGACCGAGTGTTTGAGCGTACTGAACTTGTTCACTTCGGATAACGCGTTATTCTGCCAGAAATTGTAACGACGGTTCACTCAGCATTGTCAGCAATATAAACCACATGTGTCTGAGTAGGTGCCTGCAACAGGGATTGGCTAGACCTCCACTAGTAGACAGGCATATATGGATACGAGCGGCCAGGCATTATATATATATATATATATATCCGTGTGTGTGTGTGTGTGTGTGTGTGTGTGTGTGACCATGCGTGTGTGTGCGTGTGTGTGTTTCGTTAAATTTGACGGACTGGGAAAATTTTGGTTTGGTTTGGTTTGTTTTACGGCATATCAACCTCAATGGGTTATTTAATGCCGACAACATTTTTATTGCTGGTAATGTTTTTCTTCAAAAATCTATTTCTTGGAATATTTTTCCTTGAAGAAATTTATAGCTGGTCATATTTTTCCCAAAGAATGTATAACTGTTTTTATTGTTGGTATTTTTTTTTAAAAGTATTGCTGATAATAATTTTTCCTTCAAAAATTATTGCTGGTAATAATTTTTTTTATTACAAAATATTTCTGGTATTAAAACCTATTTTGACACAAGTTTGGTTGTCAACAATTTGTCCATAGCTGGGAACCTAACAGGTGCTACCACCCCGGGTCAGGGTGGACCTGGGAAAACAAACAATTAAGAGGTGATTCCACGCTCCTGAAAACCTCCTGATCAGAGGCCTTGCTGTTGGATGCAGTTTATCGTCTTAAACATGACGCGGATGTGGTTTATCGTCATACCCAGGACGTGGGAAAATTTTGTGATTTGTTTTTTTTGTTCACTGAGCGTTCTTGTATATTCTCTTTACTGAGGGCAAAGGTTGTTCAGGAACAGAACGTATAGATTATTTTAGGCAGTTTCGGTTAACACACACACGCACGCACATGCACACACACAGGCACACGCACGCACGCACACACACACACACGCACGCACACACACACATATATTAGTGGTCACTGAGATCGACACCGAACGGCGACAGTCTGTTTCATGCTTAAACGCAATCTTAAGGTCATGTTACATACGCTCTATTGAGGACTTTTACCCATAAAGGCAGCATACCTTAATAGTATATTTTATCACTCACACACACACACACACACACACACACACACACACACACACACACACACACACACACACACACACACGTATACACACACACACACACACATATATATATATATATATATTATAATATATATATTTTTAAATATGATTCCTTCGCTACATAAGAGTTCTCATGTTTCAAAAGCGAGAAAATTCCCAAATTCTCGCTTGACGAGGAAGCGTGACCAGACACCTTAATTCAACTTAATTTCAAAAATTATATTAGGGGTCTCGGCTCTCGCTTTTGAAACATGAGAACTCTTATGTAGCGAAGGAATCATATTTTAAAAAAAAATTATAATATAAGCTCTACTTCTGTATGGAGCACTGTCTTTTTAAAAATAAAATCAAAAATACTAAGGAACTCCGGATTATTTACCTAACGTGTTCTTTCCTATTTTTCTGCATACCTGCATATATATATATATAAATAAATATAAATATAAGTAATTATACTCGTCTGGAAAAACCTTAGGTGTTTTGGCTTGTAAATGAACAAACCAATACCCAAGGAAAAATATGGGATAAAAAATGAAAGAACTAAGAACATGAAATTGAGGCGAAAACAATCGTCCAGAATCCAAGCTCAGTCCAAAGAAAAAAATCTCCAAAACGAGTAAAGCAAAAGTAACTAAGCAAAGTGCTCAATACACTAAGTAGAGCAAATCTAAATACGAACCTCAAGAGCCAGGTAAACCCTGACGATCCGCGTAGGTAAAACCTAGGTAGGTTTGCCTGGCTCTTTAGGTTCATAGTTATATATATTATATATATATTTAGATGTGGAGTTGGTATCTATCTATCTATTGGTTGAGTTGTTGGTTGGTTTTACTATATATCAACCTTCCTTCTTCAAAAAGTATCAATCAAAGCGTTCAAAACATTTTTGAGATGTTGTATATCCATAATTATACGCTCTCTCTTCAAGGCCATACCCCTTCAAGACGTCTTTGGGATCATGGATCTCTAAACCTACCTTCTTTTTTGTTGTTTCCAGCTATACTTGCTTCTTTGTGACACCCCTTTCTTTTTGTGGCCCTTGTTCAGTCATTCATTTGCTCAATTCTTGTCAATTAGGTTTTCTCTTTTTCTCTTTATGAGTTATGTTCCTTCGAGATATAGCCGATCATGGCTCTCCCCAAGTTCCTGTTTTCGTTATTCATACAAATACTTATGACTCCACTTTATCTTTATGGTACTTGTCGAGTAGAGTTCTCTTGGCCATCCTCTTCTTATTTTTCCTTCGATGGGCCTAATGAGTGTTTAATTCTCCAATATTTGTTTTCTCATTATAAGTTTTTACAATTTTAGCTGTCTCTTTCTGAGAGCATTAATAATTATGCTAATTAGGTATAGCTGGCACTATAGATTTTAGAAGAACACAAATGTTCTAAATGTCGTAAGAGTAATGATTTCCAAATAGTTGCTTTTTATTTGTGATTGATATTAACAGCTGCTGAACGCCTGATGAATGACATCTAAAAAGCTTTGGATATAAACTATTTACAAAGAGCAAGTTGACCTGAACATAATTGAATTACTAGAACGTCCGACATTAAAATTAAATTTTTAATCTCTACAAATTCCGTAGAGCCTTTCTTTGTTCGAATAGGAAAAATAATTTTCTTTTTTTTTTTTCAGGATGGGCAAAAAGAATCTTACCGAGTTTTATTATTTGCATATTTTCTGCTAAAATGAAATCTGATAGCATAAAAAATAAAGCAAACAAAACGTGTTCACATGTTATCCTCTTCGGGTTGTTTGTTTCTAAGCACGGTGGCATAATTTAGTGTATCAGCAATGATTGCGTCTTATTAACAGTTTAGTTATTCTATGGGGGAAAAAAGCCACAAAGAAGGCAAGATATCGTTATAAGGAAATCGGAAAAGTCGTTTTGACCGCGACAGACGACATATTCTGTACACTGATTCTGAGTTTTCACCAGAAGAAGGAAATTAACTACAATGTAAGAGTATTAAACAGTTTATCGTTATTTTTTTTTTTATAAGAGTCAACGAGAAACTTTTTTTTATAATTCGAGGCTGAATTCATTAGAAATAATTTCAACATGGAAATTTATATCGAAACGCTGCTTTCGCTGGTTCCTAGGCCTCATGAATTTAAACGCCCTACGAGGCTGGCATCCCGTTCCCACCCCTTCACCGTTGAAACTGTTAGATGTAGACGTATCTTCTACCCCAATAGCTTCATGTCTCGCACATCTCACCTGTGGAACTCCCTTCCTTATTCTTGTTTCCCTGACAAATACAATCTCCAACTATTTAAGTGTAACGTCAATCGACATCTCCAGCTGCCTTGATCTATCCACTTCCCTTCTCCACATCCTTTCACCTTTCATTCCTATCTGCTCTCGCTCCAAATCTTCTGTAACCCCCTTGCCTTGATCGATCCACTATCTTTCTCCACATCCTCTCCTTTACCACTCCTATTTGCTCTTCCTCCAAACCTTCTGTAACCCCTTGCGTGCTAGTAGCCTCCAGCCTTGCTTGGGGTGATATGCTTAAAAAAAAAAAAATTAAAGAAGGAGACGCTCAGTTGTAAATTTAATTTCTTTAACGTTTAGATGTATAACATCAGTTGCTTTCATTCAGCTTTCTATAGTTGCTTTTATTGTTAATTTTTTTATCGCTATTCTTTTAAATTAAAAAAATTAGCAAAAATCAGATTTGAGCGTAAAATCTCCAGCTTGATAGACAAAAGTGTTGGGTTAAAATCCTTTATCTATCCATAGCTTATCTTAATACAGTACAAGGCCAAATATGAAGATTAAAGGCACAGGAAGATTATCTTACGCCAATCTTTCAAGTGGGGGTGAATCTGCTTGTTTGTGTAGACATCGGCCTTTGAAATCCTGTTTTTAACCTGATCTCGAACACGGGTCTCTGATATTGGTAGGAAATAAATAATTACCCCCATATTATCACCCTTAGTACTACACGAGAAAAATGAATAAGCGAAATAAATTCCAATCGTTTTGTTTAAATTTTTGATTAGGTTTGGTTTGGTTTGGTTTACGGTATATCAACCTCAATGCGTTATTTAATGCCGACAAGATTTTTATTGCTGGTAATATTTTTTTCCTTCAAAAATGTATAGTTTGGTTTCGTTTGGTTTGTTTTACGGCATATCAACCTCAATGAGTTATTTAATGCCGACAAGACTTTTATTGCTAGTAATATTTTTTACAAAAATATATTGCCGGTAATATTTTGTTTTCCTCAAAAATATATTGCTGGTAATATTTTTCCTTCAAAAATGTATTGCTGGTAATAATTTTTCATTCAAAAAATTAATTGCTGGCATTAAAACCTATATTTACACTTTCATAGCGCTTTAACCCCAGTTTAGGGGTTAACTATTTGCCCATAGTTGGGACCATAACATATGCTACCACCCCAGGTCAGGGTGGACCTACGAACACCAGCAATTAAGAGGTGGTTCCACGCTCCTCAAAACCTCATGGTCAGAGGCCTAGCTGTTGGACGTAGTTTATCGTCTTACCCAGGACGCGGATGTAGTTTATCGTCATACCCAGGACGGTTAGATTACTTATAAACTTGATATACATATTTACAAAAAAACAAAAAAACAAAACAAAAAGAAACAAACAGTTAAGGATACTGGTAGAGGAAATATGTAATAACTAGTGGACCTTTGTCGTTAAAAATGACGGCAATTATTAGAAAAGTTTTAATCGTGTGATGCAATGAAACAAAAGTCTTGAAACAATACATTGGGATTCAATATGGCGGAGAAAAAGAATTCGCAACTAAAATAGAGGACGATGAACAGTTTAATTAATTCGTTCCCTTTATATTTTTATACGTACAATGGTATCTATGATTCATTGATTACTCTTGGTATTATATAAATCATTTTTTGTTTAATATCTTTTCATGTCAATTTTTTATGCGTTTAATCTGTGAAACAGAAATATACCTCGTAAGAAAAACGATTAGCAACAGAACGATAAAGACTATTTCAAGACCAAGTTGAAGCAAGACGATCACTTAATAAACAAAGGTATCTGAGTGCCTCACATGAAAGGCTTGAACAAATAAGACTGCAATCTAACAAATGTAGGAATAAAGGAGCTGATTAATTAAATGGTTCCTTTTGCTCTGGAACTAATTTTGTCCAAATGCAGATAAATATTTTATTTATATAGATTATTAAAACGACCAAGGGAAGTAATTACACATAATACCGGCAAATATCTTTTGAATACATTACTCTGGATACCAGTCACCGTTTCGTTTGTTGCTGGGTTCAAGATATTTTTTCCTGTAAATACCTTGAAACAATGTCAGACACTGCTTTTAAGAACTCTGGTGAGCCTTCTGATCCCTCCAATTATCGTTCTGTTAGTCTTTTAACTTCTTTTGCGAAAATAAGATCTATGATCGCCAACGCCACGAAGAGACAGCAGGTAGAAGAAGACTAGATACTCTAATCAACTTTGAATTGGTTAAGCATCTCGCTTCACACAGCTTTCTTTCACGTAAACAATATGGCTTTCGTTTCTCACAGGCAGCTGGCGATGTGTTAACTGTTATTTTTTAATTTATTTATCAGGCTTTAGATAAGAACGACGAGGATCGGGCTGTGGCTTTAGATATGGCGTTTGACAGGGTTTGATAGGCTGGCCTTCTCCACAGGATAAAAGGATACGGTGTCTCGAAGATCGAGTTCAAAGGTCGCACTTCTACATTATTCCCCTCGATCCTCTGCCCTTCGACCTACGTTGTTTCTTATATTCATCGCTGACATTCCCAATGTCATCAGTTCCCAACTAGGTATTTATGCTGATGACACACCTATCTACTCCTGTCTTGATAGTATTTCCGATAAGTTCAACAAAATAAAACTGGCAGCTGCTCTCGAAAAATACCTCCATTTAGTTGTTAACTGGGGGCAAGGAATAGCTTGTAAATTTTAACGCCCCTAAAACGAAACAGCCATCTTTAAATCAGCATGGAGAACCTTTTTTGCCTTCCACCGGCATGGCTGATGCTAACCTCCAGAAGAACAAAACGTTACGCCTTTTTGGGCTCACGTTTTCCACTGACATGAAGTGGAGTGATTATATCCCTTATGAAGGCTCGGCGTAACCCAATTTATATCCCCCTGTTCTAATTCAACCTACTAGTTGGCCTTGTGACGTACTAAATTAATTGGTTAAGCATCTCATGTGACACGTTCTTCTTCTGGATAAACAATACGGCTTTTGTTTCTCTAGGTCAATCGCCGATGTGTTAACGGTTATTACTGAATTCGTTTATCAAGCCTTAGTTAAGAACGGCGAGGCTCAGACTGTGGCTTTAGATATCTCGAAGGCGTTCATGCTCAAGGGTGTCTCTGATCGAATATTTGACTGAGTTCAACCGTTTTTATCAGATCGTGTAATTAAGGTCATGTTGACAAGCTACGTTTCTAGATCATTTCACATTAATGCGGAGTTTCCACAAGGGTCTATCCTTGGGCCTATTTTGTTTCTTATCCTCATCAACAACTTTCCCGGTGTTATTACTTCCCAACTAGTTATTTATGCTAATAACACAACAAATATATTCCTATTTATCTGTCAGTCCCGGCGTTGGTAATCGGTTTTCGAATCCTAGTAAGTAGAAGCTAAGAGTAAGAACACTGGTTGTCGTGGCAGCATTCTCCCCAGAAATCTGACGCTACACAGTTCAACTTGTCTCTGTGACATTACTCTCGTCTACAATTACAACTTTCAACGTTATTAATCTCTATTTTTTTTTAATTGAGACGTTGAAATTGTCTTCAAGAAATGACTTTTCGTAACCTGCCCCGTATCCAAAAAAATGTATATTTTTTTTTTATATGTACCAGTGATCGGTTTTCGAGCCCAGGTAAATGTCAGGATTTCGACTCTGTTTTTTCTTTCTTTTTATTCTTCTTTAAGAAAGACTAACCCTCATGAAGGCTCGGCGTAACCCAATTTATATCCCCCTGTTCTAATTCAACCTACTAGTTGGCCTTGTGACGTACTAAATTAATTGGTTAAGCATCTCATGTGACACGTTCTTCTTCTGGATAAACAATACGGCTTTTGTTTCTCTAGGTCAATCGCTGACGTGTTAACGGTTATTACTGAATTCGTTTATCAAGCTTTAGATAAGAACGGCGAGGCTCAGGCTGTGGCTTTAGATATCTCGATTGTTAACAGGATTTGGCATGATGGCCTTCTTCACAAACTTAAGGGTTATGGTCTGCCTGGCCGAATATTTGATCTTCGATCCTTCTTAACAAATCGGGTAATGGATAATGTTTTGAACGGCCACGTTTCTAAATCATTTCACATACAAGGACTCTATCCTTGTAATTGCGTTGCTTCTTACCTTCATCAATGACCTTCCCGATCTCATTAGTTCTCAACTAGATATTTATGTCGATGACTCAACTATTTACTCCTGTTCCAAAAGTTCGTCCGATAGGTCCGAAAAAGTACAGCTGCTTTGGAAAATGACGTCTAATCAGTTCTTAACCGGGGCAAGAAATGGCTTGTGTATTTTAACACCTCCAAAACGAAACCGTTATCCTTTAATCAGCATAAGGAACTGTTCTTTTCCTCCATAAGCATGGCTGATGCTAACGTTCAACAGAGCAGCCCATTTCGCTTTCTTGGTTTTATATTGAGATGAAATGGAGTGATTATATTGACTCATTTGCTAGGTCTGATGCTAAGAAGGAACGTTCACTGTATCGTGCCAGACAATTTTTATCGTCAAAATCAATCTTGCACATTTATAAATCTATCATTCGTCCGTACATTGAATACTGCTGCTATATCTTGTCTGGTGCTCCGGCTATATATCTCGAGATTTTCGACAAAATCCAAAGAAGGGTCTGTAATGTTATCGGTACTGACCTGGCATCTCGACTGTCGTTATTTTCCCACTGCCGTGATGCGACTTCCCTTTCTATAAATATTTTCATGGCAAGCTCTTCTCATTGGTATCTCGACTGCATGAAATTAAGCGCATGACTAGATTGGTTATTCGGTCTCATCGTTTTACTATTGAACTAGCTCAATGTAATCGTAAATTCTATTCTAATAATTTTTTCTCGCACTTCACACCCGTGGAACTCTCCTCCGATTTTCGATTTTCACCTACAAATCTTCAAAATTTTAAATCCAATCTCAATCGTCATCTTGTGTCTAGCTGAAACCTATCCTTTTATTGCCCTTTCTCCTCACTAAAGTCTTCTCATTCTCTCCCACTCCAAGTAACACGTTGCGTCTTAGTGGCATTGTTGCCTTGCTTGGGGTGAAATGATTAAAAAAGACACACATACATATGCTCATATAGAACATAATTATAGACGTGACCAAGTGATTAAAACGTTCGTTTTCCGACCAAGAGACCCGGGTTCGAATCTCCCCCTGGTCGATTTGATGTTATCGGCTTGGGGAGCCGATCCCAGCATGCGACACTTTTTAAAAGTTCCTGAAAACAATACCTGCCGTATGACGGGTTGACCCAAGTTTTGTGAGTGAAACTGGGTAGATGGAATTATTTGAGGGGTTGTCGATGGTTGTGCTAGCACGAAGTCACAAGCCATCGTAAACCGAGGGTTTGAGCATATCTTGTTCAGACTTTTGATCACGCCAGATAATGTGCTATCTCCCAGAAACTGTAACTAAGGTTTGCTCATCATAGTTGCAGTATAGACCGCAGGTGGGCTCTGTGAGTGTTGAACAAACACAAATGTGCCTGAGCGAGCGTCTGCAATAGGGATTGGTTACTCGGATATGACAAACAAGAATTGAATGTGTTTAATACTTACTAAATAATATCAGTTACATAATATTCACACGTTTAGTTATTTCACAAATAGATTTTTCATGCAGATTTAGAAAGCATTTTTGAAAGCTGGTTCTAATGCCGAGAAAATGTTCAAAGTAGCGCCTCAATTGTCTTGTTTTGCAATGAAGACCGGAATATTTAAACACGATATACAGGCTCATCGCAAGGGTGTTTTCAGTAATGGGAGTGGCTTTTAAATAAGTGCTAGTAATAACTTGCACACTAAAATGACTTCACCATTTTTTACGGGAGCAAATAATTCTCTAGGGGGACCAGGGCCCTCTCCCTCCTTGCTGATGGGCCTGATATGATTAATGACGTCGCTTAGAGATAGTTACGTTTTCCAGAGCGAATGGCCGGTGTTCGAGCCCAAATAAAAGCTTCTTAAAGCTGATTTCTCAAGTTAGACAGGCAAGATTTGGGAGACTGTCGTTATAGTGCATTCTTATCACTTGTGTCAGACGAAACTAAAATTTATCAGATATCTCATCGGCCTTTGTATTGTATTATGTAATTTTTTTCGTGAGAATAAATATTTGCGTGCGTACATCTCTCTCTCTCTCTCTCTCTCTCTCTCTCTCTCTCTATATATATATATATATATATATATATATATAGCATGATGAGAAGCCACGTATACTTTTTTGATATGTATATAATATATGGATAACACAGTATCTCATTTAATTTCTGAGGAAAGACCGAGGTGGTCTGAAATATTAAATATATATAAAAACAAAGAAATAAATACTTTCGTAAAAAAAACAAAAAAAAAACACCCATTTTTTTTCAGTTATTTTATCCATATAGTATATATATATATATATATATATATATATATATATATATATATATATATATATATATATATATATATATATATTTATGTATATATATATATGTTTATATATATATATATATACATATATATATATATATATATATATATATATATATATTTATGTATGTGTGTGTGTATGTGTGTGTGTGAGAGAGAGAGAGATAGAGAGAGGGGGGGGGAAGAGAGTATATGTGTGTGTTTGCATGTGTGTTTGAGTCATTGATGATATGTTGATGTCACATCCAGAATATTGAAAACGGGGTTAGAGGTAGACATTTCAAAAAAAAAAAAAATGCAAACGGATCTTTGTCACTTCTTTCCCAAGAGAATAAACGAAATAAATAAATAAAAATAAATTGAAATAAATAAATATAAAACCAGCTAAGATACAAGGTCGACATATTTGCCTCCATTACGAGCGTTTTGTCTCATATAGAATAATTATTACGTAAAATAGAATAAGCATCACGTAAAATAGAATAAGCATTACGTAAAATAGAATAAGCATTACGTAAAATAGAATAAGCATTACGAAAAATAGAATAAGCATTACGTAAAATAGAATAATTATTACATAAAATAGAATAAGCTTACGTAAAATAGAATAATCATTACATAAAAAAGGGGAGCGAAAAACTTTCAAAGCAGGCCATGAAAATAAACAATAGGCAATTTTCTATAAATTTACTTATAAATATTTCAAATTTACATGAAATGTAAAGCAAGGTGTAGATAGGTTCGCCTATCGTTCGCTTCACACTCTTCCCTGGCCTTTTGAACAAGGTTTATCCTTTGGTCCCTGTTTAGGATTGGGTTTCCGGTTCCTTCTAGTTTTTTTCATCTTCTTCTAGCAGCCCTTTGCGTCTTAGTGGCATTATTGCCTTGCTTGGGTTGAATTGATTAAAAAGAAAAAGTGAATTCTGAAATACGTGGCTAGACACCCAGTTCTATAAACTATATAATCCTAAGCCGGGCACCTCAAGGTGGTGTAATGGTTAGCAAGCTCGTCTCGCTAGAACGCTTATGACTGAGTAGTGAGTCCAATCCTCACTGGGTGCCTCTCACATTCGGCCTTGTGCCACATCCAAGCTTCGCTTGGAAAATCAATATAAGCCTTGTTTATTTTTATAGACCCTACATGTAATAAATACTGCAAAATATCTACAGATGCTTATCTTGAAATTGTCTCAGAACGACATCAACTTACAATTGGCTAAACACATTAAAATATTAAAAAATACAATTAGCGCACAACCCCTCCCCATTTTGGCCTTGTGCCCTAATTGTATTTTATATACAATAAATATAACACATTAAAATGTGTTTGCGTTATATCTGAACAGCGAATACTTTACTATTTTTATGTTCTCTTGCGTACAACTGCCTAGAAAGAAACATTTTTGTTGACTTTCGTGAAAATTTTTAATTATGGCTTTACAAACATTTTAAAAAGTCTATATCAGCTTATAACATATACAAATATATTAAAATGTGGCGGGCTATTTAATCCATAGCTGAAGGGAGAAGAGATAGATTCATAACTTTCCCAAGGGTATTTACACTGGGATTCGAACTCGGCTTTCCGACTCCTCAATTTGATCCGCTATCCATTGTTCTACCGTACCTCCAGAATGTATATATGTGTGTATGCATGCATGCATGTATGTATGCATGTATGTACGTACGTATGTATGTATGCATGTATGTATGTATGCATGTATGTACGTATGTATGTATGTATGTATGCATGCATGTATGTATGTATGCATGTATGTATGTATGTTTTCATGTATGCATGTATGTATGTATGTATGTATGCATGTATGTATGTATGTTTTCATGTATGCATATATGTATGTATGTATGCATGTATGTATGCATGTATGTATGTATGTATGGTAATACCCTCCCCGGCCTGAATATCGCTTATCATACGTGAAGCTAAGTGAATTTGTAATTTTTAATTTGATTTTTACCATTGATCTAATTATTGATAGTCAGCACTCTCTTTGTCAAAAGATTGTCTGTCAATGATATTCGTTTGAATATGCAGGGTGAGGCAAAGGTCACGCACCATAGGGGCCAATTAAATAATCACATTTTAAACGACTACTTTGTTTTGCTACTTTCTCATTTTGTGGGGCCAATTGGAATCAGTTGTTTATCAGACGCTCTCAAGAAATATCGAGGAACTTAAAGAAAGAATTAAATATGAATGCAGTAAAATGGCAGGGGAAACTCTCCGACATGTGAATGAATTATCCAGGCAAAGAATTGAAATGTCTTTTGAAAAAAAGGAGGAGGACATTTTGAACAGCGCATATGACTTGTAAATAGAATTTTCATGTGTAATTATACCTTTACTAAATGATCCCTATGGTGCGCGACTTTTGCCTCATCCTGTACATTAGTTAATTTAATTGATTATTGCTAATGAATTACTTCATAATTCGTAGCGAACTCTGAACTGAGTCATTATTTTAGAGGATCGCTTTACTTGGACGTTGGCTAAACCATTGTTTTGTAAAAGAAAAAGAAGCCAATCTGAACTCAATGTGTTTTTAAAAAAAAAATATCAAGTTGAAAGGCCGTCTTATGTCAGCTAATTACGTATTTCCCACTCGTTCGAGAAATCGTAGTTCACGTCCACATAAAAAAAAGAGGATTCCGAATCTGTCTATATTTCTGAGATAAGTTATTGTAACTATTTACACTATTTACATTGTCCGGATTTTTGTTCGCATCTTTATTGTAATATTCACGAAGTTTCGGCCGTTGTACGCTCCGGCTTTCTTCAGGTGATATACGTAGGAATTTCAAGCCGAACCCCTTATTTAGTCCAACGTGTAGAACACTGGGATGGAACTAGAATAATCTACCCCAGTGGACTAAATAAACAATGTAAACAGTGTAAATAGGATTCCGAATGTTGATTTTCCAGGCAGGTACATTCACTTTTCTGTTTTTCAACCTTCTTATTAGGCCTTAAGTAAATAATAATATATACATATATATATATATTTATAAATAATATTTGCGCATTTCCTCGTTATGATAGCAGTATAAACGTCGGTTTTGTTCTTTGCGCGGTAGTGAGCAGATTTGATTATATTTATATGGTTTAAATCTTATAAAAATAAAACATTTTTCTTTTTTACTTAAATTCATTGACAAAAAAGTCATCCTATTAAATACATGCATAATCTTCAAGACATCACATCATATATTTCCAACAAGATCATGTGAATTTATTCGTCCTAGGTAAGACGTTAAATTACATCCGCGTCCTGGGTAAGACGATAAACTACGCTCTGAGCAGATTTTGAGGGGCGTGGAACCGCCTCTTAATTGCTGAACCGGGGTGGTAGCACCTCTTAGGGTAAATAGTTAACTGTTACCAGCAATACGTTTTTGAAAAAAATATTACCAGCAATACAATTTTGAAGGAAAAATATTACCAGAAACAGATTTTTGACAAAACAAAATATTACGATCAATAAAATATTTTGTTGGTATTAAATGACCCATTGAGGTTGATATGCCGTAACACAAAATAAACTAAATCAATCTAAACCAAAGAATACATATTCTATTCATACGAATCTATCCTAAAAATGTTGTTGGCATTAAATAACCCATTGGGGTTGATATGCCGTAACACAAAATAAACCAAATCAATCTAAACCAAAGAATACATATTCTATTCATACGAATCTATCCTAAAAATGTTGTTGGCATTAAATAACCCATTGGGGTTGATATGCCGTAACACAAAATAAACCAAATCAATCTAAACCAAAGAATACATATTCTATTCATACGAATCTATCCTAAAAATGTTGTTGGCATTAAATAATCCATTGAGGTTGATATGTCGTAAAACAAAATAAACCAAACCAATCTAAACCAAAGAATACATATTCTATTCATACGAATCTATCCTAAAAATGTTGTTGGCATTAAATAACCCATTGAGGTTGATATGTCGTAAAACAAAATAAACGAAACCAATCTAAACCAAAGAATACATATTCTATTCATACGAATCTATCCTAAAAATGTTGTTGGCATTAAATAACCCATTGAGGTTGATATGTCGTAAAACAAAATAAACGAAACCAATCTAAACCAAAGAATACATATTCTATTCATACGAATCTATCCTAAAAATGTTGTTGGCATTAAATAACCCATTGAGGTTGATATGCCGTAAAACAAAATAAACGAAACCAATCTAAACCAAAGAATACATATTCTATTCATACGAATCTATCCTAAAAATGTTGTTGGCATTAAATAACCCATTGAGGTTGATATGTCGTAAAACAAAATAAACCAAAGCAAACCAAACCATGTGAATTTCTAAAATCATCTTCAGAGGAACACAAAAGAAAGTAACGATCTAATTCATAGCTAGATGGAGAATATGTCTATTTTCGCCCATCCTAGGATTGTTGACTGATTGATTTGTATTTTACGTCTTATCAACCTTTTGTAGATTATTTAAAGCCTGAATTTTTTTTTAGAGTATAATCATTTTTTGGAGATAATAATAATTTTACTCATAAAAGACCTTTATTTAACCCATAGTTACTTTTAGTAGAAAAGGATTTGTTGAAGGCTGTATTTGACTTCGTGGCGCTAACAGATTTTGTATGTCGGTGGGCCACAATAAAATTAAACGTAGACTTGAGTAGAAAATGAATCGTCAATGTTTTTTGACGAACGTAGGTAAAAAGATGCGAATGTGTAGAAAATGGTCAACTTCAGGTCAGCCTGTCGATGTGTACGAAGTTTCCCCTCGTTCGCACGAACTCAATGTTTGGGGTGGTGGTGGTGAAAAGAGACAGATCATATCCTTTTCGGAAGTCGGGTCATAAAATTCACACGTAACCGGAAACCCTTTTTGGTTTCCTCTTTTCTTTTGCGCCATAGGAAAATGAAATTCTTCATTTTTTTATTATTATTTTATTTATTAGTTTTTCTTCATTCTTCCATATATTCATATCTTTCCCAAGGGTATTTTACGCGTAAGTGAATATAAAGATCCCGACTGGAATTGGAACTCAGCTCTCCGATTTCCAATTCCGAGTAGTTATTCATAACACCCCCACGTACACCCCCACGTGCACCCAAGCTTGTATTCCCAAGCGGTCACCCATATACAGTGTGCGATGAGTAAACTGTCGCCATTTTATATTTTTAATTTCGCGCATGCGTGTTGATGGTTTTTGATTTTATCGACTGCATCACCGTCTGTGAGAAAAAGAGAACCATGACACAATTCACTCCACCAGAACTTTTTGAAACGGCACGCTGTACTACTTGGCATTCGCGCCGAAAGTTCGAATACGAACATTTCAGAGCGTTTGGATGTCCATCTGAAGACATTACAGAAGATTCTGAAAGGATTGGATGAGTCTAATAGTGATTATAGAGGTACGGCAGCTGGGAAAACTCACTTTAATCGTTTTGATAAGAAAAGAACTCCCGAATTTGTTGGTTGAGGGACCCAGACTCAACGCTGAGGCCTACATAAAGTGTCTGGCGGAGATAGTGCTGTCCTGGGTCAAAAGAGTGACTGCTGGTAGACCCTATGTTTGGCAACAGAACTCTGCACCATGCCACACAAGCTGGAGAACCCAGTCATGGCTGTCAGACAATTTCTGTGACCACATCACCCCTTATATCTGGTCACCTAACTACTCAGACCGAACTGCCTTGTTTATTACGTGTGGTGAGCAGTTGAGCGAGAGGCCAACAAAACTATCCTTATAACACCAAAGAAGAACTGAAGGCAAGGATTATGGGGGCATGAAATGAAAGCAAAGATTATGAGGGCAAGGATTATGGGGGCAATGATTATGGGGGCAAGGTTTATGGGGGCATGAAATGAAGGCAAGTTTTATGGGGCAACTTAAACAAGGAGACCGTCCAGAAGAATTGCAGGAGATTTCGAAATCGTCTGCAAGCCGTGGCTGAAGCAAATGGCGATTTTATTGAATAAATTTACTCTTTAATATTTTAAAGATATTTTTGTGTAATTTTGGTAAATATATCTGTTAAAATGAGATGTCAGTGTTATTTTCATTTTTGTGTAATTCCGATGACAATTTATCCATCGCACCCTATCTGGAGGCTGTGGTTGAAGCCAATGGTGATTTTATTGAATAAATTTACTCTTTAGTATTTCAAGATATTTTTGTGTAATTTTGGTAAATATATCTGTTAAAATGAGATGTCAGTGTTATTTTCATTTTTGTGCAATTCCGATGACAATTTATCCATCGCACCCTATCTGGAGGCCGAGGTTGAAGCCAATGGCGATTTTATTGAATATATTTACTCTTTAGTATTTCAAGATATTTTTGTGTAATTTTGGTAAATATATCTGTTAAAATGAGATGTCAGTGTTATTTTCATTTTTGTGCAATTCCGATGACAATTTATCCATCGCACCCTATCTGGAGGCCGTGGTTGAAGCCAATGATGATTTTATTGAATGAATTTACTCTTTAGTGTTTCAAGATATTTTTGTGTAATTTTGGTAAATATATCTGTTAAAATGAGATGTCAGTGTTATTTTCATTTTTGTATAATTTAGACGATAATTTATCCATCGCACCTTTTAAGTAAGGGCCAGGCTCGCTGTTGCTTAACATCGGTGATCCTGCGAGAAATGGTGTTCCTACCATCCTAGGAGCATTCATCCAAAAAGTGAGTGTTTGGTTCGCCGATTCTCTGTGAGAATAACCACTACGCTACGCGCGCATTATTGAAATATGGAGTTCATTCGGTGCATATATTTTTTTTTGTTTTCTTTATGTCTAGTATATCAGAAACGGTAGAAAAAAAACAACAAAAAAAAAAACAGAAAAAAGAAAAGATATCGTGAATCTCGTTTTTATTCGTCAATGCTAATTCAATATTTTTTTTTCTTTTCGTTTTCGTTTCTTTCTCTCGATGTTGCGAAAACGGTTGTTTGCCGTATTCTATGGCAAATTACTGCTTGCCCGGCTGCCTGGCTCCCATTACAGAACAACCAAATCTACACATGCTATCACACTGACATTAAACCTATTTACAACCGGATATATTTTAAACTACCCAAGTATTACATAATCCTCTCATATTACAAAATAACTTACATAATTAAGAAGGATGATATTGTTAAACACGTACACGCATCTAATACATCAATAATATTTTATTGATAGAATAACTATAAACAAGTTACTCTTCTTTATAGAGAAAAGAACATACGAACTATCAATAAAATTGACGCATTTCTATACATTCGTCGCATTGACATGGTCTAATGGTTAGTAAGCTTGACTGGTTCAATCAATTACGACTGAGTTGTCAGTTCGATTGTGATCCTCACTGAGTGTCCCATACTTTCCGTCTTGTACCACATTTAAACAAAGCTCAGTATATCGCTGTTTATATGTTGGGGAAAATGTATGAGAAGGCAGAAGAAAATTTTCGTGTAATGCGTTTTATCAGTTAACGCGTCAAATGCAAACTTTTCCCCACTTAGTAATACATTTTTTCCCATAATATTGATGTTGATATATAAAAACTTATATATCACTATCTCATATATATATTTTTTTTTTTTGAACGTAACTCATAATTGATACAACAATAGTTAATAAAAATGAACACGCTACCGCCCCTGTCTGAATGATTGGATTTCTCCGTATCCTTGGAAACAGGAAATTATGAATTTATATGTGAGTTTAAAACCCAGTAAATTTTAAAATAAGTTATTACAAAATTCGCTTGAAGATGAAACAGAACTAATGCTTTTAATTTAATTATATCATTAAATTTGAAGTTTTTAGCTTCAGTTTTTGAAACATGGTTATTACTGTGTAGCGAAAAAATATTTTAAATCAGTTAATTTATAATATTTATGCTCTGTAAATTTACATTGAGCACTGTTTTGTAAAAATAAAAATAAAAAATATCAGTAAGAACACCGGATTATATATCTTACTGTTCTTTATATATATATATATATATATATATATATATATATATATATATATATATATATATATATATATATATATATATAAAACTTGTTTGGACAGACAGACACACACATTCACACACACTGTAACCCTGCATCTCAACTGTAAAAAAACAAAATAAAAACAAAAAACATATCTATCTATCTATCTATCTATCTATCTATCTATCTATCTATCTATGTATCTATATGCATGTGTGTGTGTGTCAGTCTGTCTAAACAATTTTTGATAAATTCATCTCAAAAGACCTTTCGATTTATTTTTTTAATTGCATTTTTGCCCATTTTCAAATACATAGATCATGAACGAACCGGAAAAGTTACACATGATGTTCGCTTTGGACAAATTAGAAACCCAGTATTCTAACAAAAATCTAGGATGTAGATAAAAAAATATTGTCTCCTACATGACAACAGTTCTTGATAATGGCGGTCGAAAAATACTTAAACAAAATATGATCTTTTTGATCCCGACGTACAACACATCCAAAAATTGTAAAAATTCGATTAAAAAAAAAATAAACAGATATTGTCGTTGTATTTAATAGAATTTGTTTCGATGAATATGTACTGCCTGTATATACAAGGGTGGCCTTACATTTATATCTTGGTCACCCTCTGAACTTCTGAACTTTATATGAAAAAGTGGCAAATGTTTTCGTGGGATGCGTTTCGACCTTTAGGGCTTCATCGGAATGCGGCTACAATTGCGCACGAAGGAAAGGAGCAATTAAAATTTTAAAGAACCGGCTACATTATACATCGAAAGAATATATTACCCCCTGTCCCCACCAAAAAAAAAAACAAAATTAAAACCCCAACAAAAACATTTAAATTTAAAATTCTCAAGGTCCCTTTTCCTTTTGGTGCACGTGTTTCGTCCAGATTAAAGTGATATTTCGTTGATGCACAATATATATATATATATATATATATATATATATATATATTGTCATCCACAGACAGACTGTTTCGCTGTATCACAGCTCATCAGTGTGGCTAGACGTCCGGTTGCCTCTGGCCAGAATCGAAAACCGGCTGAATTCGCGTCAGTCGGAAATTCTACCCTGAAGCCGTTGGCGCACGGCAAGGTGAATTTAAGCGTATTTATTTTTAGATAAACACGCAGTGACTGAGAGAACTCGATTCGATTTACCGAAGAGTCTTGCATTATTAGCCGTATATATTATCAATTAACTGATATAAAATATATCAGTTAATTTATAATATTTATCTTCTGTAAATTTACATTGAGCACTGTTTTGTAAAAAGAAACATATCAGTAAGAACACCGGATTATATATCTTACTGTTCTTCCTTTTGCATACATACATGCATATATATATATATATATATATATATATATATATATATAAATGGTCTATCAAAAATACTTTGGGGTGGGTTCCTCACACCAAAACAAGGGCAAAACTCCATATAAACATATCTCAGCAAATCCTTCCTTTTTGAGCTATTAAGTTTATAGAAAGTTCTTGGTAGATGGTGCTACGTTGGTATTTGACTAGGTTACATTTGTCATTCGTGTACATTTGTCATTCGTGTACATTTGTCGTTAGTCTGTTTTCAACGTTTAACGTGTGTAGTAGATAACTAAGAAGTGTTCCGTTTAACAATGACAAGATATTCATATCGTGAGCAGGTAGATATGATTTTTACATACACCCACGCGAATGGTAGTGGACAGAGGCTGCAAGGTTGTATCAGATTGCTTTTCCCGACCGGAGGCAGCCGAATCATCCAATCTTTGCTGCTGTTTATCGTCGCGTTGGTTCTTGAAAGGATTTGTGGACATATGTTTATATGGACTTTTGTCCTGGTTTTGCTGTCAGGGACTCGCCACCAAAGTTTGTAAAAGTATTTTAATACACTTTGTATATATTCCTAAGGAATCTATGGATATTAAAATTTTTTAATCAAACTTTATTTTTTATAACTTGCATGAGTATACGGACTTTATTTTTTAACAGCGTAAATTATATCAACCGGCTTGTGCATTCGAGGATCTTAATAAACAGAATATGCTTCTTCGCCGGAAGGATTTTGGTCAGCGTCCTCCTTTGTAAGGGTAATTACCGTTTGATCCGATCGGCTTTAGACCACTCGGCCACAGAGAGGTTTATATCCCAGCAAAATGCCATTTAAGGATTTTGTTCAGATCTTTTTGAAAGCCCATATCTGCTAACTTCATTTAATGTCCGAAATGTAAACAAAGTCATTTCTATGAAATTAATCGATTAAAAAGAATCTGTTAAAGGGTCACGCCAGTTCGAACCCCGCCGGAAGTCATGTCTTCTTTATTAGGATTCACGGATGCACAGGCCGCTAGATGTAATTCATGATGTTAAAAACTTCGGGGCGTCTACTGAAATCAGATATTCAATTATATATATATATATATATATATATATATATATATATATATATATATATATATATATATATATAGTGGCATTAGTGGCATTATTGCCTTGCTTGGGTAGAATTGATTAAAAAGAAAAATTGAATTCTGAAATACGTGGCTAGACACCCAGTTCTATAAACTATATAATCCTAAGCCGGGCACCTCAAGGTGGTGCAATGGTTAGCAAGCTCGTCTCGTATGAACGCTTATGACTGAGTAGTGAGTCCAATCCTCACTGGGTGCCTCTCACATTCGGCCTTGTGCCACATCCAAGCTTCGCTTGGAAAATCAATATAAGCCTTGTTTATTTTTATAGACCCTACATGTAATAAATACTGCAAAATATCTACAGATGCTTATCTTGAAATTGTCTCAGAACGACATCAACTTACAATTATATCCCAGGTAATCCTATTAACACAATATTAAATATTAAATGGTAAAACTGATTCACACATTGAGCTCAATGTTTTTTTAAAAATAAATATAGCAATATATATCATGCAATCGGAATTAAGATGCCATTAAGTAAATTAAATTTACAGGATTTTTTCAGTCAATGGATGATAAATTTATCATCCATTGACTGTTTGAAAAATCCTATGAATTTAAATTTACAAGGTGAAAATCATTGTGTGTGTCCGAATGTAATGAGACCGAAAATAATATATAAATTCTAACGTTCACCGCATTAATTCAAAAAAAAAAAAAAAAAAAGCAAAAAGAAGCTCAATACCGATAGTAGAGCAATAATTATTTATTATAATTTTTTCATATAGACAAAAACAATTTACTCACTACAACGATGCAACTTCGTTTCGGTGCATTTAGTTGCACCTCGACTGGTGAGAATCAAAATGAACAATTTTGTTTGTAAGCAGCAGTCCGCACGTGAAACACACACACACACACACACACACACACACACATATATATATATATATATATATATATATATATATATATATATATATATATATATATATATATAATTTTGTATTTGGGCAGCAGTACCCTTTTTATACAAGTTTCGTAAAAATGACTGACAAAGTACTGCGGTTAGGCTTTTTATTTCATTTTTCTTGTGTGCTTAGAATTTTATTCCTTTTCTGTAGAAATTCTCCGAATGTTTTGTATATCGGTGCGCTTTTCTTTTAGCCATTATCAAGGACAATTTTATTTTTACTCTTAACTGAATGTAGGGATAGTTACGAGAATATTTTATTATCCATACACTGTCAGAACATTATAACGGTATCCGTAGATGATGCTTCCATAATTATTTTATCCCTTTTTTTACATGTGGATTAGACATTCGAGAGATGTCATAATGTTACGCTGTTTATAGAAACAAGGCGTCTACTCAAACATGGGTATCACAAGATACAGTTTGGAGTAGTAATATATATATATATATATGTGTGTGTGTGTGTGCGTGCGTGCGTATTTATATTGATTTTCTAAGCGTAGCTTAGATGTGACACAAGACAGAAAGTATGGGGCACCCAGTGAGAATCAAACTAACTATTCAGTCGTGTAGACGTCTCTTCTACTCCAATAGCTTCATGTCTCGCACATCTCGCCTATGGAACTCCCTTCCCTATTACTGTTTCCCTGACAAATACAATCTCCAACGGTTTAAGTGTAGCGTCAATCGACATCTCCAGTTGCCTTGATCTATCCACTTCCCTTCTCCACATCCTTTCATTTTTCATTCCTATCTGCTCTCGCTCCAAATCTTCTGTAACCCCCTTGCCTTGATCGACCCACTGTCTTTCTCTTTCTCCACATCCTCTCCTTTACCACTCCTATCTGCTCTTCCTCCAACCCTTCTATAACCCCTTGCGTGATAGTGGCCTCCAGCCTTGCTTGGGGTAATACGCTTAAAAAAAACCCCCAAAAAACTGACCTAGCGAGACAAGCTTGCTAACCATTGCACCACGTCAAAATGAACGTACGTGTTTATAAGTATACTCCGTAAAATTTCTTATATTTATAGGCGAGTAGTGGTCAATGTCATATCATATCATATCATATCTATCTATCTATCTATCTATCTATCTATCTATCTATCTATCTATCTATCTATCTGTCAGTTTTACTGTTCGTACTATCTATCTATCTATCTATTCAGTTTTGTGATTTTGATCATCGAAATACTGATTCTGCAAAATTAATCGGTCACTTCGTGTGTACATATATATATATATATATATATATATATATATATATATATATATATATATATATAGGGGTGTGTGTACTTTTCATTTTCTTTGAATGATTAGGCAGCAATTTTACTTTTACTTTTTTCATTCATACAGAATACAAAAAAAAAAAGCGGAAATGAAATATATGGCAACAAGAGAAAGAAAATAAAATAACAGAAAAATTCTATCTATCTATTTAATTCTGTTCCTATCTATCTATCTATCTATCTATCTATCTATTCATTGGTATATACGTTCAGAAGTGTCATATTCAAGATAAATAGGGGGTGTTTTAAAAGAAGGCATTTAAATATGTCTGTACAAATAATACTAACAAATCACATTATGATTGGAAGTCTGTCTGTCTGTCTGTCTGTCTATCTATTTCAGTCTGTTCCTATCTATCTATTTAGTATTCTAATTTTGATCATTGCAATACTGATTCTGCAAAGCAAATCGGTCACTTCGTATGTATATATATATATATATATATATATATGTGTGTGTGTGTGTGTGTGTGCATGTGTTTGTGTGTGTTTATATACATACACACACACACACACACACACACACATATATATATATATATATATATATATATGTATGTAGGGGTGTGTGTACTTTTCATTTTCTTTCAATGATTAGGCAGCATTTTTAGCTGGGCTTTACTCCTTTGAATATTTTTTCATTCAGACAGAATACAAAAAATTGAGCGGATCTGAAATATATGGCAATACGAGAAAGAAAAAAAAACAATAATAGAAAAATGTACACACACACACACACACACACACACACACACACACACACACACACACACACACACACACACACACACACACAAACAAACGACACACAAATAAACACACACACTCGTATGTATGTATGTATGTATGTATATAATTTGGCTTAAAATCGTTGCCTACTTCCTGAACTAATTCTGTGATAATTTTCGGAAAAAGAGCCACTGCGCAGTTTCCGTCGATTTCAAAACAAATTTGCGTTCTAATTATGCTCGTCAGAGGTTGATGTCCAATGCCACACCGGAAGGATGCTACTGAAAAGCTCTAATGGAAGGCTAATCATTGCCGGGCGAAAATTAAGGTCACATCTTGGCCTCTCGAACCTTTGTGCGGAAGGAAGATGATTAAATTTTAAAATAAAGAATGGAGAAAATTCTCGTCTACGTTCATTTGACCCCAGATTATAAAATAATAACGCGAGAAAAGAAAATGTTAAATCTCATTTAAATGTTTGCTTTGATTTCTGTTGTTTTTAATGCAACTGGTTTTTTTTTTTTCAAAGTAGAATTTTGCTCGATAGTTTTTTTTATTGACATTTTCTTTTTTTTATTAGGTTGTCACACATGGAATGGCGCACTTTATAGAAAATGATTAAAACGATTCTGAAATGTTAAATAACTAATTTATTTAATAGGCGCCATGTTGATGAATGACTATTCTTCAACATATCTCTAAATTATTGATCCCATCTTTAAAACAATTCCCATTCTTTGATGCAATAAACAGTTCAAATGCTTCGATTACCTCTTCCTTATTGGAGAATGTTTTGTTTTGTATGAAAAGTTCAGAATGCTTAAATAAGTGATAATCAGTAGGAGAGATATCAGGTGAATATGGAGGATGAGGCAAAATTTCCTCATTCAGGCTATGCAGCTTTTGAACAGTTCCTTGAGAAGTGTGCAGCCGTGCATTGTCATGCAGCAAAATTGAGTCATCCCTATTCACAAATCTAGGATGCTTCTTTTAAATTTTTCATGCATACATATAATTTCTCTACAATACAAGGTTGCTGTTATTGTTTTTCCTTGAGGCAAGAATGAATAATGAATCACCCCTTTGAAAGACCACCATACGGTATCCATTAACTTTTTAGGGTGCAGTACTGGTTTTGGGTATTGTTTTGGTGATTCACTTGCATCTAACGACTGGTCTACTCTCTTACTGTTGTCAAAGAGTATCCATTTCTCATCGTATGTAATAATTCGATTAAAAAATGGTTCCTTTTCTCAGTTTTTACTCATACAGAAAGATTACTCGTCTTTGTTTCATTGTACTCATTTTCATTGGGCTTATGAGTAACAATATATTGAAAGAGAAATTATCTGAAAATAAAAAGAGTCAGAAATAAGTCAAGATTTGTTATATACTAATTTTTATATATAAAAAAATGCGTCCTTTCATGTGTGACAACCTAATAACTTCAAAAAACATTTAAGGCTGGAAACGATTGCTTAAATGAAAATGATTTCGAAAGTTCTGTGATGAAGCATTCAAAATTTATTTGGACCAGTTATTTTAAAAAAAATATTTATATTCGATCGAATGTCCTCATCTTTGTTGTTATTTTTCCACCGTTTCGGCCGTTGTGCCCTCCGACTTTCCGCAGGTGTATTTCGGATGTGGGTCGCCTTCGGGGAATTTCGAATTGAACACTTTATTTAAATCTACAACGGTAGGTTGTTCACGTTTAGTTGTCCATCTGCAGAGATATCTAATCTCGTCTGACTTCGATACGGTAGAAACAGGGCGAGCCATAACGGAACAGCATTAAAAACAGAAAATACAAAGTTTTATCGTCCAAAAATCTTGTTGTATTAGAAGAAAGACCAAAAGAATTTTTATTAATAATTTAAAAAAAAAGTAATTTTTATTAAGTTTTGGACATTTTTTTCATCATGTATGCTGATTTGTTAGCGAATCTTTCGAGGTATCTAACATATGGGTTTGGGAAGAAATGCAACATACAGCGAAGATTTTAACCTTAAAAAATGCATTGGAAATGATTGTACTATGAAAATATATTGGAAAGTGATTTTACTATGAAAATACATTAGAAATGATTATAATATGAAAATGCATTGGAAAGTAATTTTACTATGAAGAGGCATTAGAAATAATTTTACGATGAAAATATATTGGAAAGTGATTTTACTATGAAAATACATTAGAAATGATTATAATATGAAAATGCATTGGAAAGTAATTTTACTATGAAGAGGCATTAGAAATAATTTTACTATGAAAATATATTGGAAAGTGATTTTACTATGAAAATACATTAGAAATGATTATAATATGAAAATGCATTGGAAAGTAATTTTACTATGAAGAGGCATTAGAAATGATTTTACTATGAAAATATATTGGAAAATGATTTTACTATGAACATACATTAGAAATGATTATAATATGAAAATGCATTGGAAAGTAATTTTACTATGAAGAGGCATTAGAAATGATTTTACTATGAAAAAATATTGGAAAGTGATTTTACTATGAAAATACATTAGAAATGATTATAATATGAAAATGCATTGGAAAGTAATTTTACTATGAAGAGGCATTAGAAATGATTTTACTATGAAAATATATTGGAAAGTGATTTTACTATGAAAATACATTAGAAAGATTATAATATGAAAATGCATTGGAAAGTAATTTTACGATGAAGAGGCATGAGAAATGATTTTACTATGAAAATATATTGGAAAGTGATTTTACTATGAAAATACATTAGAAATGATTATAATATGAAAATGCATTGGAAAGTAATTTTACGATGAAGAGGCATGAGAAATGATTTTACTATGAAAAAATATTGGAAAGTGATTTTACTATGAAAATACATTAGAAATGATTATAATATGAAAATGCATTGGAAAGTAATTTTACTATGAAGAGGCATGAGAAATGATTTTACTATAAAAATATATTGGAAAGTGATTTTACTATGAAAATACATTAGAAATGATTATAATATGAAAATGCATTGGAAAGTAATTTTACGATGAAGAGGCATGAGAAATGATTTTACTATGAAAATATATTGGAAAGTGATTTTACTATGAAAATACATTAGAAATGATTATAATATGAAAATGCATTGGAAAGTAATTTTACTATGAAGAGGCATTAGAAATGATTTTACTATGAAAATATATTGGAAAGTGATTTTACTATGAAAATACATTGGAAGTGATATTAATATGAAAATACATTGGAAATGATTTTACTTTGAAAATGCATTGGATATTTTTTGCTATAACATTTCATCAGAATTGATCTAATCTGTTAAATCATTTATGTCAAAAGCTCTACACCGATATAAAGATTTACGGGCAAGTAATTATATACACATTGCTTTTCACGCGCTGTACATATTTAAAGCCACTCGACGTAGAGCTATAGAAAACAATATATTTCTGATTTCGATCCCAAGTGACTTCGCTCGTATCGTGAGTCTGATGATAATTTTATATGAAAAACTTTAAAGACACAAGGACGCTCAGCTGTAAATTTAAAGTTTTCATGTCCGCTTTATCTAGACCAGGGGTCGGCAACCTTTTGTATGTACTATAATAGATTGTCTCGACCCCAGACCGCTTCGTCCAGAAGGATGACTACGGTCATAGTTTCTTGTAAAATTAAGTAAACAAAAATCGAAAATAAAAAGGAAACTTATACTTAGAAAGAGACAGCCGATATTCTAAAACATTGGCTACACCCGAAAGAGGCAGATTAGAGTGACTGAAACATTTTGAAAAAAACATGAGGAAATTAGACAGAAAGAACACAAATGTAATTATTACAAGACTTTGCCCCCAAATTTCAGAGAATAGCGTAAACCTGAAATAATAATTAAACAATTGTATTTTTACAAATATGGCGACAAAGATGAGGACAATAGTCCGTATAATGTAAATAGTGTACATAATACTTCATCTCAGAAATATAGACAGATACTAAAGGGCCGAAGCGTTGTAATAAATATGGCGACAAAGATGAGGACAATAGTCCGAATAATGTAAATATTGTACATAATACCTCATCTCAGAAATATAGACAGATACTGAAAGGCCGAAACGTTGTAATAAATATGGTGACAAAGATGAGGACAATAGTCCGAATAATATAAATAGTGTACATAATACCTCATCTCAGAAATATAGACAGATACTGATTTGTATTTTTCTTAATTTAAATTTATACGAATTTATAATTTATTCTTCGTTTTGCTTTTTTTTCAGGTCCAATAAACATTGAGTTGTTTAAGGATTCCAGAACATGTGCGAAACGATGTATCGGTGAGTTCCATTAACAGATTTCTATCGCTTTCATTCTCTCTCCTATATACAGGGTGACTAAAAAAAACGGGATTTTTGAAGTGTGATCTCAAGATTCGGTAACGTTGCCTGGCCTCCTAGATCGCCAGATTTATCCGTTTGTGATTTTTTTCTTGTGGGGCTATCTCAAGAGTAAAGTTTACACAACTCGCCAAGAACTCTGGATGAGTTAAAACAGAGAATTCAAGATGAAATTCACAGTATCCCAGCTGAGATGTTGCAGCAGTCAATGAGGAATCTCAACAGCAGATTTCATGAATGCATTCGTACAGGAGAAACGCCATCTACAGGACGTAATTTAAAAAAAATGAAAATTCCGTCATTGTTTCTTAAATGGCATGTTTTAAGGTTTCAATTACTATGAATTAAATATTTTTCTTCCATCACTCTTGGTTTTATTGGATTGTTAAAAAGTTCCCGATTTTTTGGTCACCTTGTATATATATATATATATATATATATATATATATATATATATATATATATATATATGGGAAAATGTATATCTATTGACAGAATGAAAGCTGCGAGACTTTGAAAGACAATGTCGATTTTGACCTGGGTGCAATGTATGCATGCACGGGGAAGTAGATATTTTGATAAAATTTTAAAATCTTTGGTCACCTTTGAACTTAACATGTCTAAACTTTAGACCGTGGCACATGCTGCGATAAGGTTCGTTGTGGTCAAAGTATTCCGTGTCAGCACATATCATATTAAGGAGATGTATACGTGTTCCTTTTGTTCCTTTTGTTCAATAACAGTCATTAGAATGGGGGTTTGGCTGTGGGCTTTTCATTTACTGCTCAATTTAAAGAATTGCTACGTATCTTGTACATGAAGCGTTGATAATACTTCAATTCTGACAACAGAATTTTTTTACAGTAACGCTCACTCTGTATTAGGCCCGGAGGCCACTCGAGGTAGAGTGTTACGTTAAAGGGTAGTTTATATGGATCGGGGGGGGGGAGATAATGGTTAACTCTAGATTTGATCAAGTTACGATTGTAGTGATCGGGGAAACATCATCTTGGGAGTGTCTTCCACAGGGCAGTGGTTCGCGGGAAGAAGCTGTTCGAGTGGAACTTCTCGCCGATGGAATAACTGGATAGCGTAAACCAGAGCGACAACTTCCAGACGGTATTAGCCGACAACACACGGACTCAACTCCTACCATCATTGTTGTGTGCCATAAGTTGCAACTCTCAATTGCTTTCGCTGTTTGCGTAATAGAACGTTGAATGCCATGTACATCCAGAATAATGTTCGAGTCTTTATGCTGCCATTCTTATAAAAGGGGAAAGCGATGTGCCGCGCCAATAAAATAATTGTCAACCACAATTCGACAGCTTCCCCATCGGCATAATCAAAGAATTTTATTAAGTTAAAAAATAACTAGAACGACATAATTAAAATCAGAAAGCGACAATTGAAGTTTCTGTGAAACATTATAAGGAAAGATGGTTGAGCTTTTCGACGTCGTATAATGCTTAGCAAGCTTGTCTCGCTGAATCAATGACGACTGAATAGTGAGTTCTATCCGGATCTAGGTAAATTGCCCGAAATCAATTGCTCGACAGCAAATTGCTCGAAAAATAATTTCTCGAACTATCAATTGCTCGAAAGGCAGATTGCTCGAAGTAATTTCGAAGCTCGAAGCCCCACGTAAACTGCGCCGTCTCACGACCCGTCAACGGAGCTGGATATAAAAGGAGCCACGACACTCAACTTTAGCAGTCCTGATTTTTTTTTTCTATATTTGTTTTCCATTTCTATTTCAGTAATTTTGGAGATCTCGAACCCTAGTGATGGACATAACTTTTGTTGAGAGCGAAAAAGGAAAGAAGAAGTTGTGTTTGGATGGATATATATATATATATATTAAGGACAAAACAGTGAACAATAAGATTTACTGGAAATGTGAAATGTGCAAAAAAAGGAAATGCTTAGCATGTGTTTTATTTTTTTTAACCACAGGTTTCGAGCAAACTGCCTTTCGAGAAAAAAAAAATAAGACCTGCTATATAAATGTACTCGTTCTTTAATTTTAACTGTTCAGTTTACAACAGTAAAGTTGTATTATTTTATCTTATAGTAAACAATGTAGTTTTATTTTTTTTAACCACAGGTTTCGAGCAAACTGCCTTTTGCGCAATTGATAGTTCGAGAAATTATTTTTCGAACAATTTTCTGTCGAGCAATTGATTTCGAGAAATTTACCGGGTACGGTTCTATCCTCACTGGGTGCTAAGCACATTCGATTTTATGCCACATTTAAGCTACGCTGAGAAAATCATTTTTGGGCACTTCGACGTGGTGTAATGCTTAGCAAGCTTATCTGACTGGATCAATTACGACTGAGTAGGGATTTCTGTCCTCACTGGGTGATTCACACTTTCGGTTTTATGCCACATCTAAGCTACGCTACGGCCGAAAACGCACTGGGATAGCAAAAGTGCTTCCCAAAAGCTAAGCAAAGGATAAGGTAACAAGAAAATCTTTTTAGAAACAAAGGAAACAGTACTGAACTTTTATGTAATATTGGTCCTACTATATGGCAGGGAATGCATCTGCACAATGAAGAAAAGACTTGAGGCAACAGAAATGTGGTTCTACAGAAGGATGCTGAGAATACTACGGACTGAACATGTGAGCAACGACGAAGTTTTAGAGGAAATGGAAACAAAAAGGACACTTATATTTAGAATAAGAAAGAGACACTTAACATTTCTAAGGCACATAATGAGGAAAGAGGGCTTGGAGAATATGACATAGGATAAAATGACAGCAAAAGAAACAGAGGAAAGCAGTAACTGTAAAAGAACATTTTAAAGAACATTAAGAAGGTCGAAGAACTCACCGACCAAAAGGTTACAACCGAAATAACAGAATTGAAGAGACTGCAGGACATGGGCGATCATGGATTTCTACAACATTCTATCTTTTGTTTCTTAAGTAACTTTGGACTTTTTTCCTATCACCTTTGTCCTTCTTAAGTTATCAATTCAAACAACTTCGTTAAGTAAGTTATTCTCTGTTTTCAACTGTTTTATTTGTGTTTAATATATCTTGTGAAGTCTCTAAGTATTCATTACATGTCCCATAAATTTCCGTCGTCGCTTTCTGATTGTAAGTTCCAGCTTCTTTGAAATAAAGTCAACACTTTATATAACAGAATTTCAGGCAACCACCCACTTTTCGTCCTTTTACCGAAAACATTTCTCTTTTGTTTTGTTTCAGACAACCATAAGTTCGATTACAATGTTGGAAATGTCTATGTTTATGAATATGAAGCCAATTCGAAGACAGGCATTGTTGGGGCCTCTGAAGACTCGGCTTCCATTCGCATCAAGGCCACCGTCGAAATCGAGGCGACATCTTCGTGTGACTTTGAGATGAAGGTATGCTTTAACTAATATTGTTTCGTTTATATTTCCAATAAATCCATCTACTGAGAAACTGTAAGTTCTATACCTGCCCAAGTTTAAAGTTGTAATGGTGAGAGCAACCGTCTTCATACCAGAAACATTCAGTTTTTTACTGGCCGTTAGCGTTACTGTCAGCTGAACTCAAGTCTCAAGTCCACTAACTGTTAATCCTCTTTAAAGTATTAACAGGGGCTTCCCTCTAACCTTTTGCCTTACTTAGTCTTTTTTTTTTGCTTTTTTTAGCGGTATTTCAACTTTATTAGGTATTTAATGCTGAAATCTAAATATTTTGTATACAATTTTTTATTGTGATAATAATAGTTTTAGTGATACAAGTATTACTAATTAACCCATAGTTTGCGGGAAGAAGATGTGGATTCATGCCTATCCCGAAGAGCATTTGCGAGTAACTGAGTATAACGAACCAAGTTGGAATTCGAACTCGGCTCTCCGATTAACAGTTCCGAGTCATTATCCATTACACTACTCGCACATCCAAGCTTGTTATTCCGATACGGTCACTCATCTAGATACTGACTAGGTTCAACGTTCCTTAACTTCGATGAGCGTTAGGTAGTGTGGAAAGTCAGCATTTTGATTATGTCATTATTTTCTACATTATTTACATCATTCGGACTATTGTCCTCATCTTTGTCGCCATATTTATTACAACGTTTCGGCCGTTGTACGCTCCGGCCTTCTCCAGGTTGTTGGAATGTCGAACTGAACTTTTTATTTCGCTCACTGGGGTAGACTATTCTAGTTCATTATTTTCTCTTCGAGTTACATGTGCTATCCATTTTAGTTGGTGCTCTTGTTGAAACTCCTCAAGTGATCTGGCTTCTGTTATTCGGTAAATTTCTTTGGGATTCTGTAGCGCCAGTTTACGAGATTCGATGATAGATCTCTTCATGATTCATAAGTGTTGTGGATCCCGGGAATGGAATCCTGCACAAATAAATAAACAACGCCAGTAATTGAGATAGAAAAATAAGTGTATTAAACGTAAGAATACAGACTTGAAGTGAAGATTAGTAGTCCAGGAATGCGGGTTAGTAGAAAGTATATGTACAAGTCTCTGTAAGTGAAGCCGTAATTATCTCTCTCTCTCTCTGGACTCGCGTATAATTCTCTGTGAACACCCTGTGTACTGTCTCCGTATCTCTCACCCTGACTCAACGTATCTCAACCCGCAGGTATTCTCTCTGTCAGTATAAGTATACTTTGGACGAGTCCATCTTGTGTAAAAGGGGTCTGCCCCACAACAATAAGGTTCCTTCGCTCGAAGCCATTTTTAATCATTCATCTAAAAAAAAAAACGGTCGTATACAGTTTAGACATTTTTGAACGAATTGGACGTCCTTCATAACACCCGCATAGTAGGCTAAATCTTATAAAGCTATTAAAAAATACATAACTAGAGTTCCAAGGTTAATGCTTTCGTTTTGTTGTATCTTAAGCTTTTGGACAAAACAACCCCGAGCACAGCCTATTCTCTGTTCGATTACTTTATCTAATATACTAAATCTGTTATAATCGATCCACACATTTGAAATATTTAGTGATTATTAACTCCACATTCTGAATTGTTATGGCGCATTCAGGCTAGACGCCATCACTGCTTTCAATTAATTCCGGAGTCTGAAGAAGGCCGGAGAGTACAACGGCCGAAACGTTATAATAAATATGGCGACAAAGATGAGGACAATAGTCCGAATAATGTAAATAGTGTACATAATACCTCATCTCAGAAATATAGACAGATACTGAAAGGCCGAAACGTTGTGATAAATATGGCAACAAAGATGAGGACAATAGTCCGAATAATATAAATAGTGTACATAATACCTCATCTCAGAAATATAGACAGATACTGAAGGGCCGAAACGTTGTAATAAATATGGCGACAAAGATGAGGACAATAGTCCGAATAATGTAAATAATGTATCATTTGTACTATACCAGATTTATATCTTGTTCACTCGCCCGACGGTACTAACGTGGGGGGGGGGCTGTTAGTACCGTCGGGCGATTGAACAGCGCACACGAAATATTTTTCCTTGATAATTTGCAAGTGGCAAGTTAAATGTTTATGATTTTTCAAGTAGCTTTCTAAATAGCTGTGTCAAGTAACTATTGGGTTGTCAAATAACTTCATTCGTTTTTTTTTCTCAATGTTATTTCAATTAACTCTCAAAATAAGTTTTGCCGAACTGTTTTATGGATTTTTGTAACTCTGCTATTCCTCTACAATTTTTTTTTTATCGTTTTATATTATTGTCTGAATTGTTGATGAATAATAGGATTCAAATAAATGCCTAAAAAGCAAACGAATCTATCCAAGCATTCTTCGGGATTCTGTAGCATCAGTTTGCGAGATCCGACGACGGGTGGTTCTCTTAAAAACTCATAGGATTTATTCGCCATTTTTAATCACTGATCTGAGAAAACGTTTGTTTATAGCTGATAGCTTAAACAGTTCTGAACGAGTTAGACGTCTTTCATGACATCCATATGAGAGTCTTGATCGTATAAAGCTATTTAAAAACATGAACAGACTTGTAAGAAACAAGGACTTTCTGGTTTTTGTTATATTTATATGAATTCAAAGCAGTTTTATTTATTATAGGGCGCGTTAGTATACCGCAGTACTAAAGACTTAACATTTATATTTATCTCAGATTTTAAACTGTTTTAATTATAGAATAATAATTGTTGATGTTGTTCTTGTTTAGCGGCATATCAACACCTCTATGGGTTACTCAATGCCGAAATCTAAATATTTTGTACGCAATGTAATGGTTTAAGCTGTACTTATTTTGAATGCAACTTTGTCTTCGACTACACACACATAAATAGTTATTTTGTATATAACGTCATACTTTCAGGTCAAACGTATGTTTTATAGAAATATAGTGTGTAGATGAGAAAATGTATTGTTGGTAATTTTTAAAATATATATTGCTGGTAATTTGAAAAAAATGTATTGGTGGTAATATTTTTATAAAAATGTATTGTTAGTAATTTGAATTTGAAAATTTATTTTTATACTTTTTTAGTGCGGTATTCATTGTCATCTTTCCATAAAATGTATTGTTGGGAATTTTGATGAAAAATGTATTGTTGGTAAATTTATTTATAAAAATATATTGATGGTATTTTAGTATGAAAAACATATTTTTATACGTTTTAGTGTTTTCATTTTTGTTTGGGGGACAAACGAAGTGAGTAGAAATACTGCTAGAAACGAAGTGAGTAGAAATACTGCAAGAAACGAAGTGAGTAGAAATACTGCTAGAAACGAAGTGAGTAGAAATACTGCTAGAAACGAAGTGAGTAGAAATACTGCAAGAAACTGAGTAGATTTGCTGCTAACAGAATTACTAAGGAATAAGTAGAAATACTGCTAGAAAGTAAGTCAGTATAATTACTGCTAGCAACTAAGTGATTAGAAATAGTACTAGAAACTAAGTAGAATTGCCGCTAGTAACTAAGTAAAATTAGTGTTAGAAACTAAGTAAGTAGAAATACTGCTAAAAACTATGTAAGTATAAATACTACTAGAAACTAAGTAAGTAGAATTACTGCAAGAAACTAAGTAGAAACACTGCTAGAAATTAAGTAGAATTACTGCTAGAAACTAAGTAAGTAGAAATACTGCTAGAAACTAAGCAGAAATACTTCTAGAAATTAGGTAGAAATACTGCTATAACCTAAGTAGAAATACTGCTAGAAACTAAGTAAATAGAATTACTGCTAGAAACTAAGTAAGTATAAATACTGCTAGAAACTAACTAAGCAGAATTACTTCTAGAAACTAAGTAGAAATACTGCTAGAAATTAAGTAGAATTACTGCTAGAAACTAAGTAAGCAGAATTATTGCTAGAAGCTAAGTAGAAATACTGCTAGAAATTAAGTAGAATTAGTGCTAGAAACGAAGTAAGTAGAAATGACCTGAAATAATTGTTTCCTGTAGGAAAATAAAATTTAAAAAAATCCTTTTTTCATGGAACTGAAATTTTAAAGCGAAAGGTCTAAGCGAGAGTAGAAAACAAAACGAAGCAAGCAAAAAGAAAAAAGAAAAAGAAAAAAGAAAAAGAAAAAACAAAAAAACATAAAAACTAAAAAAAAACGAAGCAAGCAAAAAACTAACAAAACAAAACCACATTTTCAGTAATTTATCAATCCTCCAAAATGGCAGTAAATACTGAAAAATTTCCTTACGGATGAAAAGGAAGTCTGAGATAAGATGAATGATGAGAATAACATAGACGGTTCATGTGAGAAAAGTTTTAATGAAAAAAAAAAGGAACTTAGAATCAAAAAGAGGAAGTTGAAATGTCTGGAACACATAATCAGGAAAGTGTGCTTAGAGAATGTGACACTCTCACGACATACAGAGGCAGCGAAAAGAAATCGAGTAACCTATCTAACAATCATGTACAAATGGATGACAGAACAGAAACTGGGAGAGATAGCAAGAGGGTAAATATTGCTTAGAACAGGAAAGGATATGAAGTTGTGGAGAGCCATGATCGCCCGTAAAGGAAAATGGTATATTAAAGAAGAAGATGTAAACTTTGTTTTTTTTTTGTTTTTTTTTAATAAAATTGTATTTTCATCATTATTTTCTGCAGCTAAAAGAGGTTTCTTTGTTGGATCCATACCGAAGTCAAGAAGCAAGGTTTTCGCCTTCTGAATTCAGTGAGATATTGGCTCAGTGGCCATTACGATTCTCTTTTCAAGATGGCAGAATTGAAGACCTGTGTCCAAACGCCGAAGATCCATCTTGGAGTCTTAATATCAAAAGAGGAATCCTTTCCGCCTTTCAGAACTCTATGACGCGATTTGACTTGGACCAAACTATCACTGAGGTAAGAATATTAAAAAAAATGTATTCGTGCTTGTATAAATCATTTTTTCCTTGAAGGCGACTGCAGCCATCAACCAAGAATTTATCCTCTAACATTTTATTTGCGTGGAATTTAGTCTTTCGTTATATTTCATATTTAAATCCTGTAAGTTTTCTTAGAAACGGATTGATTTAAATCCCTTCTTTGACGCCATTCCTAATAATGAATGTAGGGCCAGTTTTCTTGTTTTTATCATTTTAAGATGAGGATGACAAACCCAGAAATACTTGCGCTTTTTCTGAGAGCGGTCCTTGATCCTGAACAGAATTCGAACACAATTTGCTGTATTTATTTTCTAAAATCATACAAACTGTGTTTATTAACGCTCTGTTCATTCAGTTACGATTTTTCTGATATTATACGAGAAATATAAATCTTTATTAACTGCTATATCGATTACTCGATCTATCAATATATATGTATATATATATATATATATATATATATATATATATATATATATATATATATATATATATATGTATGTATATATATATATATATATATATATATGTATATATATATATATATATATATATATATATATATACATATATATATATGTATATATATATATGTATATATATATATATATATATATATATATATATATATGTATATATATATACACACGTGTTTCCGGTCTCGCGACCGTCATCAAGGGTGGAGATTTCCGCGTATTATTAAAAATAATTTTTTCTTTATTTTTTTCGATGTTAAATATTCTCGATGTGAGACATTCTCTTTTTTGTGTTAGTGATCCAAACGTCTTTCTTGTATCAAAATTATGGAAAATAAAACATAATATTTTTTTAAAAATCCACATTACAACCAAAAACGTTTGCGGTTTCGCTCTTCTTTTTAAAATACACACTTTTCTCTCGTTGGAACTACTATAACCTCTTCCTCTTACACACACACACACACACACACACACTCTCTCTCACACACACACACATATATATATATGAAGAAATATAGTCTTAAGATGTGCTATATTTATGGGATAAAGTGCTCAATATCAGAGATAGAGCGTGTGTAAATATAAAAGTGAACATAGAAGTCAGCACTTAGAGGCGACAGTCTGTTTCATGCTAGATGCAATCGTCAGGCCACCCGATATATACATATATATATATATATATATATATATATATATATATATATATATATAAGAACGAAAAAAATATAAATTCAAACGTTCGTAACATTAATTTAAAAAAGGACTCAATACAAGAATAGAGCAACAGATATTTATAATAAACTGTAACATTGGAACGTGCAAGTAACTACGACAAAAATGCAAATTTGTTTGTCTAAACTTTATTTTTAATGGATACTAATGTTTGAGTAGATGGTCTGCCGGAGAGCGTAGATTTTTCTAACAAGATTTCTCGAAATAAACATTCGAAAAATCTTGTTAGAAAAATATGCGCCCTCCGGACGATAGATCTAAATAAATAAATTTACTGTTTAATAATAAAAAACAGACGAAATATGCGTATCCATTAAAAATAACGTTTAAACAAAAAAAAAAAAAAATATATATATATATATATATATATATATATATATATATATATATATATATATATATATATATATATATATATATATATATATATATATATATATATATATATATATATATATACATACACTTCGGCAGAATTGAGTCACTGTCAGTCACTGTGTGTTTATCTAAATCTAAAAATAAACACGCTAAAATTCACCTTCATCTCTGCCGTGCGCCGACGGCTAAGTGGTAGAAGTTCCGACTGATGCCAATTCAGTCGGGTTTCGATCCTAGCTAGAGGCAACCGGACGTCTAGCCACACTGATGAGCTGCGAAACAGTCTGTCTGTGGATATATATATATATATATATATATATATATATATATATATATATATATATATATATATATATATATATATATATATATATATATATATATTAGAAAATTCGCATTCTGACCATGAGACCCGGGCTCAAATCTCACCATGATCGATTTGTCAGGAAGGGGACTTCTTGATGTTATGGTAATGGAGAGATCGACCCGAGCGTGCGGCACCCTTGAAAAGTGGCTGACTCAAGCCATGTGAGTGAAACTTGGTAGACGGGATCCTTGGGTGCCGTCAATAGCTAGCAGAAAGTCACAAGTCATCGTGTCCGAGAGCTTGAGGGTCCTGACCTCGTTTAAATTGTTGATCGCGCTAGATAACACGCATTTCCACAGAAACTGTAACTAAGGTCTGCTCAGCATAGTTGCAGTATAAACCGTTGGACTCTGTGGGTATTGAATAAACACAAATGCACCTGAGCAAGCTTCTACAATAGGGATTGACCAGCCGCCCTAGTAGACGGGCATCCTCGAATAAGAGTAGCCAGCTATATATATATATATATATATATATGTATAACTATAAAAATAAGTAGATACAATATGTTTATATTATTTAATGAAACATCTTTGAATATATATATATATATATATATATATATATATATATATATATATATATATATATATATGTATATAGCATAATGAGAAGCCACGTATACTTTCTTGATATGTATATAATATGGAGAAAACAACTGAAAAGTTGCAAATTAAAAGAAAAAAAATTGAATGTTTTTTTGTGAAAGTATTTATTTATATTTTTATATATATATATATATATATATTTGATATTTCAGATCGCCCCGATCTTTCGTCAGAAATTAATTAAATTACTGTACTCAGAAGTTTGTTTTCAAGTAGCGTCCGTCGCGAGACGCGGACGTCACCTGATGTGGAATGCAACTGTGTTTGAATATTTCTAACGTAAATCTAACGATAATATTTTAGATGTTGTTTAAAAAGTTTTTTTTTAAACTATATCTAAAGAAATTTTTTAACTGTTGAAATATTTATACAGATTTTAAATTCCCAAGTCTTTGTTTAACCCTAGTTTATATGTGTCTAATTTTAAAATCCAGTATTTCTCTTTTCTGCAGAAAAAAAGAGAAATACTGGATTTTAAAATACGACAAATCTCTATTTAAGAAAAGGAAATGAAACTATGGAGGGCGCTAGGTGATGTAAATTTTGAAACAAAAATTAATTATTATTATTATTATTATTATAGAAATTTTTATGGTTCTACATTAAAAACGAGCATTTATTTTAAAAAAGGAGATATTTGAAAAAATACAGAGCATTATTCAATATTATCGTAAATATAAATATACAGCCTTTTTTACAACACTTTTAGAAACTGCATGGTTGATTGTTGGTCTAACGCCTCAATGCTTCCGATTAACTTGGTCTGAAGATCGTATTCAGGCGTGAAACTAATTCACCAAGCAGTATTGATCCTTACGCTCAAACGAACAATATCCATATCTATGTATAATGAGGTAAAAATCAGACGATCGATTCTTAGCGTGAAGCTTCTAGTTGCTAACTGTAGTCGTCATTAATGGGTTTTATCTGATTTGAATGCTGCTCGAGGAAATTATTTATATCAAGCCTTCTTCCTGTAAAGAAAGTCTATCGATAATGTTCATTGAAGATATATTGAATTCATTAAATAAATTCAATATTGGACTTATTCCTTGTTTTAATGACGCCTGTTCACTGCCGAAACATATCACAAAATTTGCCAGCAGATTTTGATATTAAGTTTTAAGGGAAAAAGTGCGTCTCATCCGCCGAAATGGTCATGTGTGACGTCACGAGTTGCGATGCAATTCCGCGTCTCGTATACACGAGTTTGTCGTTGCTTTGAAATTCTTCATGCAACAAAAACATTATTGTTTTGTCCGTGTATTGTTTAATATATTGTAATGTAATTGACATCTTTGATAATGGCTTATATAAGCCGAATGCTTAGATAGGATTAAAACGTGTATCAATATGGTGATTTCCTTTCGTCTTTCAATGATAATGTTATTAATGTTATTAAGCTTATCAGACAATATGAAAGGAATTTGCATGAAATAAATAGATAAAACTTTTCTATATTATTTAATGAAAAATGCATCAATGAAAATTTGCTGCCTAAATACACACACACAATATATATATATATATATACATGCATACTTATATATATATATATATATATATATATATATATATATATATATATATATATATATATATATATATGTACTTTTAACTTTAAAAATTAATGTCAAAATCTGCTGGCGTCCTATACAACAACATTTGTTGCAAAATAAAATCGTTGCATTTGCCTTGATAAAGTCACGCAGAGGATGAAACACGTCGTCTAAGATAAGTTTTCCTTTTGTCCTTATTCACATTGTCCTTTTACAAATATTTTTAGCTGAAATTTTACACACACAAACACACACATATATTATTGTGTGTGTGAGAGAGATAGTGTATTATACACAAGCTTTCGTTGTCCTGTTATTACCTGGATGTAAAAAAGACATATCTATTTCTATACCTGAGGATGATTGTATGAACAATCGAGAGCTTGTAGTAAAAAAAAGACCTTATACAACTGGAATTTATAAACAGGGATCATAACATTCATCAACGGGTTCGAGGTTAATGTATTTTATTAAAAATTGTTTGCGAGAGTGATTCTTGCCATTTATATCATTAACTTCACTATCTGCTTTTTGTATGAATGATTCATGTAATGTAAATACACACACACACACAAACATATATATATATATATATATATATATATATATATATATATATATATATATATATATATATATATATATAATATAAATAGGAATGGTTTATTTCCCTTGAATGTAATACTTATAACAATAGTATGGATTTCAAATGTGAAATGCACATACACCAATCAGAGGCCTTAAGACCCAATGTGGGTCATCGACTAATCGACTTTTAATTTTTCATTGAAAATAACGATGCATTTTATACACAGGGGCGTCTTATATTCCGAAAACGGTCTATCTATCTATCTATCTATCTATCTATCTATCTATCTATCTATCTATCTATCTAAGTATATTCACATCTATCTATCTATCAATCTATCTAAGTATATTCACATCTATCTATCTATCAATCTATCTAAGTATATTCACATCTATCTATCTATCAATCTATCTAAGTATATTCACATCTATCTATCTATCAATCTATCTAAGTATATTCACATCTATCTATCTATCTAAGTATATTCACATCTATCTATCTATCAATCTAAGTATATTCACATCTATCTATCTATCAATCTATCTAAGTATATTCACATCTATCTATCTATCTATCTAAGTATATTCACATTTATCTATCTATCAATCTATCTAAGTATATTCACATCTATCTATCTATCAATCTATCTAAGTATATTCACATCTATCTATCTATCTAAGTATATTCACATCTATCTATCTATCTAAGTATATTCACATCTATCTATCTATCAATCTATCTAAGTATATTCACATCTATCTATCTATCAATCTATCTAAGTATATTCACATCTATCTATCTATCTATCTATCTATCTATCTATCTAAGTATATTCACATCTATCTATCTATCAATCTATCTAAGTATATTCACATCTATCTATCTATCTAAGTATATTCACATCTATCTATCTATCAATCTATCTAAGTATATTCACATCTATCTATCTATCTAAGTATATTCACATCTATCTATCTATCAATCTAAGTATATTCACATCTATCTATCTATCAATCTATCTAAGTATATTCACATCTATCTATCTATCTATCTATCTATCTATCTAAGTATATTCACATCTATCTATCTATCTATCTATCTATCTATCTATCTATCTATCTAAGTATATTCACATCTATCTGTCTATCTATCTAAGTATATTCACATCTATCTATCTATCTATCTATCTATCTATCTATCTATCTATCTATCTATCTATATTCACATCTATCTATCAATCTAAGTATATTCACATCTATCTATCTATCAATCTATCTAAGTATATTCACATCTATCTATCTATCTATCTATCTATCTATCTATCTATCTATCTATCTATCTATCTATCTATCTATCTATCTAATTGACTCAATCTATGCATTTCAGTATTTTTGTCTCTTATCCATGAGCCTGCTTGATAACTGAGATAGTTTTGATTTTTTCTCTCGTTATATTTGAAACCTGGTAAAAAACTGGATTTTGACAGCTGATAAAAAAGTGCAGCATAATCTTTTTTTTTTAATGGCATTCGGTATATTCGTGTACTTTTAAAATCTGCCATACTCATATGGTATAAATATTAGTCTCTTATTTTATTCACTCACAAATATTTATTTAATTTTCAGACTGACATCACCGGCAGCTGTGAGACTAAGTACACAGTGTCTGATTCTGGCGACGATACTATTATCAAGACCAAAGACTTCGTTAGCTGCAAACACCGACAAGCAATACAGTCTACTGTCCAGTCTATTGGCTACGATGCTTCTTCAGTAAGTAAAATGGTTTCTATTTCACTCCATTAAAAAGAGTAGAAAAACATTGTTCTGATAATCTTTAAGTTAGATTAATGTCTTAGATCAGTGATTCTCAACATTTTTCTCTTCATGGTTTCTTTTGATTGAGGATTTTTATGCCCCCCTACTCGACCTTCTAGCCGTTTACTGTACGTTTTACTTTTACAAAAAGCTTATTTTACAATTTCCAGAAAAAATAAACAGCGATATTTCTGCATATAAACTTCAAAACTGTTTTAAAAACCAAGTCAGTTAAATGAAATAAACTTTTATTTCGGCAAAAAGTTCTGCATATAAAATGCACACAAAAATGTAAAAAGGTCTAGTAAATAAAAAAATAAATTTATGCAAAAGAAAAAAGTTATGCACATAATTTTATATAAATTCACGCTAGTAATATAAAAGTCACTTGAAAATTATTTTATTTTTTATTTTATTATATAATTTAAGTTTATTAAAATTAAAATATTTAGGGCAACAGGGTTGTAGCACTGTGGCCCCTTTCATTGAACTTGTGCCCCCCCCCACTACTGCTTTCCAGTCAACTTTAACCTTTAAAAATTTAAATGAAATTTTTAAAGATTAAAGTTGACGGCAAAACCATATTTTTTTAAATCATTTCACTCCAAGCAAGACGGGAATGCCACTAGTACGCACGGGGGGTTACAGAGAGTGTAAGTGAGAGAAAAGACCGGGCATCGGGGGGGGGGGGTGAGGAAAGATAGAAGATGAACGGGATTCAAGAAGATGGCGATTGATGTTTCAATTAAATATTTGAAAATTGTCGTTATCAGGGAAACAAAGGAATGGAAGAGAGTTCCACAAGTGGGAAGTACGAGAAAAGAAACTTGGAGTAGAAATGGCTATTACATTTAACTATTTCAACAGTAAAAGGGCCGTACCCAGAAGTAAAGATTTCTTTATTTACAGCGATAAAGATGGGTAGAAAAACAGTTATAAATATCGCCCTAGAAAGTGGAGTTATGTGATTTCAGAGAGACATTAGAGAAAGTATAATCAGAAAACATTACCAGCGAATATTAAAGTTCATATCGATGTGCATGCCACGTAATGGTTATCGGCGGGAGAGTGGGATTAGCATGCGGAGTTCGAATTTCAGCCGTTGCGAGCATTTTCGCGCTAATAACCTCGGAATAATATGAGTCCATTTTTTTCCCCACTGTTAAGTGTTAATAGCGAGGTAGACTGAGCTAGTCTTGGGTGGCAGCCAGTCTAGAAGATGGAACACTATTAAGTCAAAAGCAGCCTAAAGAAGAATGGGCTCCGTCATGTTAACACACTTTTTATCACACACATATTCCTAGGACGCGGATGTCGTTTATCGTCATACCGAGGACTGGCTACGGTCTTACTGATCTATCTTGAGAGAGTTGTCTAAAAACAAATAAATAGAGATTAACAACGCATTACTTTTTCGATGGTCTCCAGTGAACGTGTCTGTTCTAAACGTTTCTTTAGCATATCCAGAGCCTGGCCATCATGAAAAGCTCGTACATTTGCACACAAAAGATCAACGAAGAGAAAATACTTGATGAATCCACATGTACCGAGAAACATATCTTCCGACCTTTCTCTAATGGTGACAACGGAGCCTCAACTGTCAACACTCAGAAAATGCGATTCGTACGAACCAAAAGAGGAGGAAGAGCACGACAAGGTAAGAAATATAAATGCTTAGCCAATCTATCAAAGATTAGTTAAGCGATATTTCTAAACATTATTTTTATATCGTGTATCATGTTAAAAACCTCACCTTATCGAGTTGGTATTATTAAGCCGACCAGAAAGTCACTTAGGAAGCGGAAAGAAAACAATAATGTTGATCTCTGTATGGTGGAATTTCCAAGGAGTCCTGCATTCCGAGTTTGTTCCACACGGTCGCGTCATCAACGCTAAACTGTATTGCCAGCAGCTATATCGCGTGTACGACAAACTAAAGAAGGAGTATCCTGCATTGGTCAATCGAGGTAGGACTTTGTTTCAGCAAAACAATGCGAAGCCACGTTGCCAGTTTGACTAAGGAGAAGTTCAAACAGATGGACGAATCTTCCACATCCACCATTCAGTCCCGATGCTGCTCCGAGGGACTATGGTCTATTCCGCTCACTGGCACACTTCCTCCGCGACCAGCGATTCAACCCTTTTGATGAAGTGAAGGAAGCTTGTTTACAGTTTTTTTTAATTCAAAGCCAGCCGACTGGTATCTGAGAGAGATTCGGAAGCTGGCTGAAAGCTGGCTGAAAGCTGACAGAAAATCGTCAAGAATAATGGACTTTATTTTGAAGAATAAGTATTGATTTTGTTCCATAAAATATTGTTGTTTTCTTTCTGCTTCCTAAGTGTGTGTGTGTGTGTTTGTTTGTGTGTGCGTGTGTGCGTGTGTGCGTGTGCGTGTGTGTGTGTGTGTGTGTGTGTGTGTGTGTGACATAGAGAAAGAAAGAAAGAGGGAGAGAAAGATAGACTTTTGATGAAGTGAAGGAAGCTTGTTTACAGTTTTTTGGATTCAAAGCCAGCCGACTGGTATCTGGGACAAATCCAGATATTGGCAGAAAATCGGCGAGAATGATGGACTTTATTTTGAAGAATAAATGTGGGTGCTGCGCCATAAGATTTTATTGTTTTCTTTCCGTTTCCTAAGTGAGTCAGGACTTTCTGGCCAACCTAATATATTGAAACCAAAAATTTTAACTGTACAATTTTTTCTTAGCATCTGTTAACTGGAGCTGAACCTGGTCACGCTTAGCAAATTCTCAGTTTTGAGCCTTATTCCATGCTTAAAATATAATCTTTGAATGCGAGAAATTTCAGTTATTTTCCGTATTTTGAGTTGGGGTAAATATTAAGTTTTAAAAAATCTGAGCCTTGTTTGAATATTTAAAATATGCGTAATTCTTGAATTAATCTGAACTTTGCCATGGTTATTAGTTTCATGCTAATAAAATCATTCGAGTCTCACTGCGATGGATAGTGAAATTCGTATCCTGAATTTGCTGCCAGCCAATCTAGTAGAATATCTTAACAGAATAAACATAAATTTCGAAAGTTTGTTTCCAAAAACATCGTCAAGTAAAAGAAGAATTGAGGCGGTTCTAGATGCAAAAGTCGTTCCAACTCAGTACTAGAAGTTTATAGTTACAAATTTTATCTCTGTGTATAGTGTTTTTAAAGGAAAAAATCGCAATAAATCTTCAAAAGGTAGTCCTAGGCTCAGTTTACATTAGAATGAAAAAGAAAATCATTAAAATAAAAAAAGACATAGGTACGTTTTATACTAGAATAAAGTACAGTATTTACATTAGTCGGACTATTGTCCTCATCTTTGTCGCCATATTTGTCACAACGTTTCGGCCGTTGTACGCTCCGGCCTTCTTCATGTGGTTGGAATTTCGAACTGAACCCTTTATTTCGATTACTGTTCTAGTTCCACGTGCCATGTTTGATGGATGTCAGTTATCAGTTATCTCCCGCTAATTTTCCATGTAAAAGTTCTCCACTGCCTTAACCGGGTATTGAACTCACACTCTTTGGGTCTGTCACAACGCGTTTAACCACTGTGCCATGTGTCCTTGAGGACATCTGGGTATGAATTTCTGGGTATTATAAACCTAATGTTTTCAGCAATCATTTTTTTACCAATGCTCATATTGCAATTTTGCTGTTATCATTGCATGTTTTTACCAGAATAAAGAAGTAAATCTAAGTTTGGTTTACATTAGTGTTAGAATGGTAAAAATGGCTCCAGTTTACACTAAATGGAAAAAGGTTAGGTACAGGTCTCTACACTAGAGTTAAAATGGTCGACATTTTTCCGTGTTTGTACCCAAATCAGCTAGTGTAGACACCAACAGATGAGAGATCTTACTCTTCTGCAAAGTTCTGCCAACAGGACTTTGGTAGTAAGATTAGCTTGCTTCCTACTGCGCCAAGCGCCAAGGAAACATGGTTTTTAGTCTTTTATTTATGTGTTTATTCCTTGTCACATTTTGTGTTATAAATCTCATGCGATTTTTAAGCGAGGTGTTGCTTGTCTTCGAAAATCTGAAGTTTTTAAACATTATTCTGTAATTTTGAATGGAGTTATTGTTCTTCGACTTTTGTTCGGACTGTTGTGTTTGCTTTAATATGGAAAACTTTCTTAAAATATAAGTAGCTGCGAATATTTTTGACTATTTAGTTTTATGCTTACTTATTTCAGAAGAGATAAGGCAGCGGACAGATTTGCTGTTCTCGCACCAGTTCGGTGCCAGAAGCAGTGGAAACGTTGAAGACAAAATCAAAACGAAACTGCAAGATCTTTGCCAGATTTCTCAGGATGACGTACGACCCGAGCAACCACAGCATTTCAACGAACTCGTCAGAGAAATGAAAAAGGCAGACATCTCTACACTGAATTCCGTTTACAAACAAGTTAAGAACCAAAGAATCTGTCGAGGAAACCCAGAGAAAATCATGTAAGAATTTCTTTCTTTCTTTCTTTCTTTCTTTCTTTCTTTCTTTCTTTCTTTCTTTCTTTCTTTTCCTTCTTTTTTCTTTTCTTTCTTTCTTTCTTTCTTTCTTTTCCTTCTTTTTTCTTTTCTTTCTTTCTTTCTTTTCCTTCTTTTTTCTTTTCTTTCTTTCTTTCTTTCTTTCTTTCTTTCTTTCTTTCTTTCTTTCTTTCTTTCTAAATATATGGACGAAGCGCTCAACGATTAAGTTTTATGGAAAAGGGAAACAGAACAAGGCGATTCTATTTAGAATTAGAAAAAGACAGTTGAAACTTCTCGGGGACGTAATGAGGAAAGAGGGCTTAGAAAATTTGATACTCACGGGATATACTGAATGCAAAAGAAGCAGACCCACATAAAGTATCGAACGGTAAATGGTTGGCAGAACAGAGATGAGGAAAGATACGAAAGAATCAAAATCAAGCACGAACTTTACAATAGACAGGAAGTTGTTGAGCTCCATAATCAGCCCTTCCAGAAAGTGTAGCTGGTTTTAAACAAGCCTTTATATTTATAATTAAAACCTTTATATTTATAATTTAATCAACTGTGTGGATAAATTCTCAGTTTATTTCTACACTAAACTGTTTGGCTCTCATATGTCGAGGCCGATGGGGGAGTCCATCAATTTCAAGTTGCTCTAAGCCATCACGGTAGAATAAGCTGGTGTAACTAACAGGAAAAAAAAAAGTAAAACCAAAGATTTCTGCAAATCAGGGAGAGGGCGTCTTCGGACCTTTGCCTCGATGACAACGAACAGCAACCCCCGTCTAATATGACAGCTGTTTTCACCCCAGAAAACTATGACGCATACAATCGGAGAACAAATACGTCTACTTAAAAACGGAGATCACTAGAGAGAACTATCTCATGTTAGTGCGCAATCAGACGGAGCTAAGGATAACGAAAATAATATTTGATTTATTCGATACACACCGAAAAATAATTTTAACGAAGTAGCACGCTCGACAATATGTTTATCAAGGATGTTTTTAATCATATCACAGCTGGCTTACACAATCCATATCTGTTTTAATATATATGGCAATAAGTATTTCTGGTGGTGGCGAAATTAAATGACTTCATTGTTTTTTCTTTTACACAGGAAAATATTTCGCGACGCCATTCCCATGGTTGGAACTAGCAGTTCTCTGCAGTTGATCAGCGACTTGATTTGGAAACGGGAAGTGACTGACACCGAGAAAGACATGTGGCTTGCCTCCCTTGCGTTTATCCAGTATCCAGAAAAAGAAATGATCTCAGCAATTCAGGTCAGACAGATATAATGATATTTCCTTAGCGTATTTATCACTGATTATTATTTTAATAATATATTATTTCTCTTTATCGCCATTTGACCAGAGCTTGGAAGCTCCCCTGGCCTAACTTAGTGGGGGGAAAAACTGACTGGTTACATTCAATGCCTCAAAGATCAAACGAGTAACGTTTTATCATCACCGGTCGGACCCAAAACTTTCATCAATCGTTATGAACAGATGTTCTGTCGGAGGCCCTGTGTCTTGAGCGCCTATTGAAAGCCAGACTTTCAGTGGAACTTATCCGTATGACACATCACTAAAGATGCTAGGGAAGGTGAATGCTACTGTAAAAAAAAAAAAAAAATGAAGCATATTTCTTTCATCTTAATTTAAATCGCTTTTTATCGCAACTACTTAGACTGTCATTCTAGAATTATTACAGCTCAGATCGGAAATAAAGAATAAGTTCAAGTCGAGACTTGAACCAGTACATACCGTTTACCTAAGAAGTCTGTATGATTCAAGCTTTGCCTATAGTATCAGCTTTTGTAATATATTATCAGATTTTGTTTATAACTAGCTTTGTCATATGTAGACTCTCATATGTCTGTCAAGCATAACACCCCTCTCATTCAGGAATGTCTAAAGTTTCAGCGATATACAACCATTTCTTCAGCTCAATAGTTAAAAATGGCTTCAAGCGAATGAGTCCTCCATATCTTAAAGAAGAAAATCTTTAATCAGATCTTATAGGCAGGCACTGCAGAATCATAAATGACTTTACCAAATAGCGAAAACCTTATCACTTGAAGGTTTCTAGCAGCAACAAGAAAAATAGATAGCACATGCAACTAGGAATGAAAATGATCCTTGTATCGTCGGGACATCAAACACCAGGAGCGGTTCCAGCAAACGAAGCACCCTTCGCATCAGTTTAGAAGAGCACATCACCAACAACGTAGACCACTCTTGGACGTTTCTCCCCAGTATAGAGGCTACCACCCTTCAACATCGTCTCCTCTGGGCTGTTTACGTGTCCAGAATGCCTCTCCTTCGATTCCCATTCATTATCCTGTTTAGAGAGTTCGCCAGCGGGAAGAGGCTACGCAGAAGCCCAAAACGACGCTTCACGGATCAGTTGAAGACATCCTTGACCCTCCCCACCAGGCAAACATCGACCCTGAGACCTGGGAAACCGTTGTTGCAAATCGGTCTTCGTGATGTAGGAGCATCCGGGCCATGCCGTGACTTTCGTGTCCAACTGACAACATGAAGAAGATCTGCGAATAATTGTTGGTGGGACCAGACTAGCAACCCCCCCACCCCGACACACACTGCTCTGTGACTCCTGCTCACGACTCTTCAGGAGTAGACTGGGCCTTCACATCCATCTCCGTCACTACCACCAGGTGGGGGGGATAAAGGGGATAGGAAAAGAGGACGACGATCCCGATGGTCGGATGCGAGCGGGTGCCGACGATGAGAAGGGAAAATAATGAGATAGTCAAGATGTTGACTTTCCGTACTACTTTAAACAAAAACTTAGGAAGGAAACTCCCAGCTGTTCTTGAAGGTGCTATAACATTTAATTGACTTGAGAAGCCTAATTGTCTAAAAAAATTGCTTTAAGTGACATATGTTAGGAATAAGGAATACCGAGTTATACTACGATTGCCATTTGCTGAAACTTGATCAGATTCTAACAGTAAATGCTATCAGATATATCTTTCCCATTTGTTTATCATAGAGAAGCTACATTACGGACTGAAGCCGAGCTACCAGGTCAGGACCGATAATATTGCAGATTCGTCTTTGGAGTTTATTATGAATACATCGTCAGTGATATTCAGCCTCAAATATTAGCAATATTTACAAGAGGCTTTTATTGTCACTGAATTGTCTTAACAGCAAAATACAAAAATTTGAATTTGATTTCTTTTTTCGACAGCCTCTTCTGGACGATAAGAATGTCGAAGGCAACACAATTCTTTTAATATCATCTCTGGTTAGTGGCTACTGTTCCGTGAATCCCAATTGTGGAGACGTGGTCGAAGTTACTAAAATAATGGACACACTGGAACGATTGATTGGAAAATGTTCATCTAAAGGTCCGTTCGAAAAGGTAATGGGATCGAACCATAATTTCGTTTTTGTAAATCGCCGCTTATTTTTGGTTACGACGATTTATGTCCTAAATAATTGTACTTCTTTGCCTTTCAAAGTGAATTAAAATAAATAAAAAGCGAAATACATAAAAATTAACTAGTACTGTATTTACAGCATGTAAACTGATGTACTTCATTTTTTAATTATGTTTACTGTTCAATACACTAATGTACTGTAGAAGCATTTAGAAATAAATAGTAAATTTTATCAATAACTTTTAGAAAAGATGTTTAAATCAACTAAAAATCGAAATTCAAAATTTGGAAATACATTTATTAATCAATAACACTTTTGAGTTTAATAAATCTAACTTTTAACTTCCTGTGATTTGATTTTTCTTTTAAATATCCTGACGTAAATTAATAAAACAGTCTTCAGCGTAATTCAATCAGGAGAATGTAAATAATACTGAATTTTCGAATTTTCGCATCCTCAAATTATTGAGTACTAAGTTCCTTTTTTGTAAATTAATTCTTGCTTTAAAAAAGCTTTGTTTTGATGTCTGACTTAACCGTTTAAAATTTGGCAATAATTTTTCAAAGCAAATTCAAATTATTGAGGTTTATATGATTTTCATCACTTCAGACTGTATATATATATATATATATATATATATATATATATATATATATATATATATATATATTCATTGATGCATGTTTCATTAAATAATATAGACAAGTATTGTCTATTTATTTTATGTAAATTCTTTTCATATCGTCTGATAAGCTTAATAATATTATCATTAAACGAAGAAAGAAACTCACAATACTGATACATATTTTTTAATCCTATCTAAGCTTTCGGCTTACATAAGCCATTATCAAAGATGACAATTACATTACATATTAGATAGGATTAAAAAATATGTATCAGTATTGTGATTTTCTTTCTTCGTTTAATGATAATGTTATTAACCTTATCGGACGATATGAAAATAATTTACATAAAATAAATAGACAAAAATTGTCTATATTATTTAATGAAACATGCATCAATGAAAAAATGCTGCCTAAATACACACACAAGTCGACCCTGACGATCTGCCTAAGTGAAACCTTGGTAGGTGTGTCTGGCTCATTAGGTTTGTCTATATATATATATATATATATATATATGTATTTATATTTATCGCCGCCTATTTTCGTACATCGATCATGTACTTATAAATTCTTTTAATTGTTTGTTCTTTCTTCAAAATGAAGCAAAGCAAATAAAATTGATGAATAATTATCTAATCATTTAAAATTTATCTTGGTTTTGACGTCAAAATTAATCGTTTATAATTTGACAAAAGTTTTGCAAAGAAATTTCGTGTTAATGAAGGTTATGTGATTTGCATAATACCTTCAGACGGATGGTATATATATATATATATATATATATATATATATATATATATATATATATATATATATATATATATATATTGCAATCCCAGCAGTCAGCCGATAATAACTATACTACTGTTGCTGCTAAAATTACTCTTTGTTTATGCCTCGTTTAAGTCCAACTGGGCAATCTAGTTTATGAAAATATTTTAAAAGCGTGAATTAATTTACAAGAAAGGAATTTAGCACTTAATATATTAATTTGAGGATGCGAATATTTGAAAATTCAGTATTGTTTACAATCCCTCGGTACTGAAGACTGTTTTATTACTTTACGTTAGGATATTTATAAGAAAAATCGGATCACAGAAAGTTAAAAGTTAGATTTGCTAAACTCAAAAGTTTTATTGGTTTATAATTTATTATTATTTAATATTTCACAATTTTAAATTTCAATTTTTAGGAAGAAAAAGATTATTAATCATTTTCTGACTGTGAGAATTTTATTTTATTTTAGCAAACGATAAGAATGATCGTCTGCTTTTTGAAAGTTTGAATGATGTTTGAAATAACGTCGCTGATAGATTAATAAATGCTAATGTGGGAACTTGAATTTGATGTACCTGCGAACCTATTTTTGCACAAATTTGAGTTGATATCTCTACACACACAAATATATAAGTTTTACTTGACTGAATCATCTTTTTCAGACGGTGTTTGCTCTTCGTGCCATCGGAAACATTGGACACTCAAAGAGTATTGTTCCTCGTTTGACTCAGTGCTTTACACGGCGTGAGAATCCAGTTCAAATCCGACTAGCTGCCATTGATGCTTTCAGGAGAATTCCGTGCGACGTTATGGTAAGTCAATAAATAAATGAATTTCACAAGAAGTTTAAAAATAGAAGATATTATAGCAAAAAATTGCTATGGATCGATTATTATGGATTGATTCTGTCGACATTCCATTGCATTGTATTTCCCTGACCGAATAGGGAGGCAACGATTATATATATATATATATATATATATATATATATATATATATATATATATATATATATATGCGTGTGTGTGTGTGAGATCCTACTTTGCTGTAAACACACACATATATAAGCAGCCTGACGATTGCGTCCAGCATGAAACAGCCTGTCGCCTCTGAGTGTTGATTTCAATGTTCACTTTTATATTTATATTTACATACGCTCTATCTCTGATATTGAGCACTTTATTCCATAAATATAGCACACCTTAAAACTATATTTCTTCATATATATATACATATATATATATATATATATATATATATATATATATATATATATATATATGTATATACAAATGAGAGAAAGAACAGATGGAGTAAAAACCCACAGTTCGTAGCATTTACTTTAAAAAAAGTGCTCAATACAAAGTAGAGCAATTATTATTATTATTATTATATTTTTATTATAAGAGATTATAATAAAAACATTTTGAAATCGCTACACAAAGCTTTCATGTTTCAATACTATGATTGTATTTCTTCAGGCGCTAGTAAGTATCTGGTGATTAAATGATTTTTAAAATCAATTAATCACCAGTTACTTACCATTGCCTGAAGATATAGTATTGAAACATGAAACCTTTTGTGTAGCGATTTAAAAATGTTTTTATTATAATCTCTTATAATAAAAATACAATAATAATAATAATAATAATAATAATATATATATATATATATATATATATATATATATATATATATATATGAAACGTAACATTTTTAGATATAAATCCTTTGTTTAATCGTTTTATTATATATAACTGATAGGGAATGTACGAATTGTTCTTAGTGTCGAATAAATTGTCTTGTGTCAGGTGACTGGTAAAATAACTTAATCTAAATTTTGTGTTAGATTCTGAATCCTTTCAGTCATCGCTGGTTACTTCCAGGGAAAGAAGTCAGAATCTTGGGAAATAGCCAGTGTAGCATTCATGACGTTAACGGTCCGCCGTTTTAAATGAACATGGGTTCACATGCTCTGACGGATAAATAAACATTTGCGTCACCTGACAAAGATGACTTTACAGTTCAAAGAAAATTAAACACGCGCGAGCCAATGTTGAAACAGTTTTGTTAATGCTTTTTTTTACTGTCCTTTGATGTAAACGGCTTTCTAAATCTTTATTCGATCTTGGGGTGTATTGTCAGGATACTGTTGTATTGCCGACTTTTGAGACAACCTGTTTTAGTGTGTTTACCTTTAGGCGCGCAAGGTATGTGCAAGCGCATGTGTGTAGCATGAAGATGATTGCAATTTGACTGTTAAATTAGTTGTTTAAATGTGAATTTCTTCTTTCTATCTAGAGAGTCGATCTGTTGGATTTGTTCAACGATATCTCCGAAGATTCCGAGTTACGTATCAACGCCTACCTTGCTCTGATGAAATGTCCCCACAAGAACGTCTTGATGCGTATCAAAGAGGCGTTGAGAAACGAAAAAACCAACCAGGTCGGCTCATTTGTGTGGACTCATCTCACTAATCTGAAGGAGACCTCTGACCCTCACTTGCAGGACGTGCGAGCGATTCTCGAAGACGAAGAACTGAAGAAGGAATTCAATAAAGACAAGAGGAAATTCTCACGCAATTACGAAGGTTCTTTCTTTTTTGACGAGTTCAACGTCGGAGGGAAAGTGGACAGTAACATCATATTTTCTCCCGAATCCTTCGTACCCCGTTCAGCCAATCTGAATCTTACCGTCGATCTTTTCGGTCGGGCAATCAATTTCTTTGAATTCGGAACAAGAATGGAAGGAGTGGAACGTTTCTTGGAGCGTTACTTTGGAAACGGTGGTCTTTCCAAAAGCAAAAGCAATTCTGGAAAAAGCCAAAACTCGCAGATAGGAACATTCGACAGTAAGGTAATAATCATTTTTTTTAAAATTCTATACTTTCAATTGTTCTCAACCTGGGTTCATATTAATATAGTAAAAGACTCGACATTGGAAAAAGGGGTGATCTTTGATTATCATTAACAACGTTGGAACCGCATATAAAAAAAAAACCCCACAGAACCATATCAACCACAGGGATCTCATTGAATAAATCTGCACTTTTTAAAAATCTATTAATTGGTCACATATTTTAAAATCGTTTATTTTGGTTTCTTTTACGAGTATACATAAATGTTCCAGAGAACTTAGTTGTTAAATCGGTCAGTTTGCCTAAGCGTGTACACGCATGTATCATGCGTGATACACACTTAGGTGATCATGTATCTTTCGATACATGACTGACGAGGCAGATTTTTTCTCGCAGTAGGTTGTCATTTCTTTCTGCGATAGACCAGTTGCCATCCAAGGCTATAGAACCAAGTCTGTCCTGCTATTTACTCATAACTGGTAGGGAAGAAGAGGATTCATACCTTTCCCAAGGGTATTAACACGTAAGTGAATATAATGGATTCGACTGGAATTCGAACTCTGTTCTCTGATTCCTCAGTCCAAGCCGCTATCCACTATCCGCTATCTTAGTTGCTAAATACAAGTTTATTTTCATTAAATTAGTTTTACTTAAAAAAAAAGCATATACATTTACTATTTCTAAAAATAAAATAAACTTTTTTTTTTCGTCGAATGATTATAGCGGTCTATCAAAGCTAATTAAGAGTAAATGTGGTCCATGGGTAAAAAAGAAAGTTTGAGAACCATTGTTTTAAATCGGTAATTAAATGTAGGCTGACTAGTATAACACTATTTAAACTATAATAGCACCAAGTAAAAAAAGAAAAACCTTATAAAGTAAGTGAAGATTATTACCAAAAACAATTTTACATTATATGTTCATTAATATTTCCTGTCCTTCGTAGCTCTAAAATAAATGTTGTCTTTTTGTTCTTTCTTCTAAACCCTCTTCCGTCATCAAATTATTCAAGCTCACTAAGTATGTAATGCATTGTTTTTCCCACGGCCCTTCATGTCCTGTGAGTATCAGATTTTCAAAGCACTCTTTCCTCATTATGTGCCTTAGAAATTTAAATTGTCTCTTCCTGATGTTAAGTATAGCTTTTCTTTTTGTTTCCACTTTCTTTAAAACTTCGTTGCCAAAACATTCGGTCCTCAGCATCCTTCTGTAGAATCGAATTTCTGTTGCTTCAAGTTTTTTCTTCATCTTTGAAGAGATTGTTCATCATTCACTGTCGTAAAAGAGGTAGCAGTTAAAAAGAGGAGAAAACAAGATATCCCTAGATAGCAGAACAGTTTGAAGTTCCATAAAAACTGCCTGGGTCGGCAAACACCTGCAGAAGACCAGATGGTACAACAGTCGAAACGTTGTGATGATAGCAACAAAGATGAGGATATTAATCTGAATGTAATTTGTAATATCCCAGGGATGAACAAAACGAATGAAAATAAAAGACAAGTGTATTTTAACACATAATAAAACGACTTTTATTCATTTACTGTCTGAGAACAGCAAGGATTTATTTGGATTTAAACTATGAATTCCCCGTGCGTGCCAGCTTGTCACCATGCTGAATTCAGAAGTGCCCGCCCCGACTAGCAGACAAGGGAAATAACTCAATTGTATTTTGAGTTTTCGTCTTTTATAGGGGAAGTAAGTTAGCATCCCCTAACATAAATTATATAAATAATGATAACTCTTCTTTCCGGAAATTTAAATAGAAATATATTTGTTATTGTTTTTTAATGGCGTTTTTCTTACTTTGCTTTTCTTTAGTATAAAGTGGACATTGATACTTTGAAAGGATTTGCTTATATTCGAATGTTTGGAAACGAACTCGGCTTTTGGCAATTCGAAGACCCGAATTTATCTTTCTTCAAAAATTTCGACACCAAGAAATGGGTCAAAGACGAGAAGATTAGTTTCAGCAAGAACATGGCTTTAATGGATACGCACTTAATTGTGCCAACGATTATGGGTTTGCCGCTTAACCTGACAGTTGCTACCACCGCCTCTGTTGATGTAGAGGCAATGGGTAAAATGAACCTGGCTTCATTAAAAAATATTGAATTTGGTGGAAGTATTAAACCAAGGTAAGTTCCTTTTCTTTAAGATTTTGCCTTTCTTCGGTGATAAGACGCCAAGCTAGTAAGAGTAGGGTTATCCATCTAAATATTAAGTCATTAATTATTTTTTTGAATCATTCCACCCCCAGCAAGGCCATAAAGCGACTAAAATGTAAAGTGCATACTGAGTGAAAGAATATAAGAAAAACAAGAAGATTATTAAGGAGAACGGGAAATAATAACACAGAAAGATATCGATTGACACTGTATTGAAACTTTTTAATATAAAAGTTGACTGGAGATCAAACAGCCGGAAGAGTGTTCCACAAGCGAGAAGTGCTAGAGAAGAAACTATCACCATAGAACTGACGGTTACGTCTAACCATTTCAACTGTAAAATTATGAGATCTATGTTGCCAATCTAGTACTGCGTTTAAATTCGTAAAGTCCAGTTACCAAAGAGGAAAGTTGATCTGAACATTTAACATGATTTATAGAAAATATGTAGACATGGAATATTCCTTCACATCACTAGCAACAGTAGCAACGGTAGCAACAACTAAAATGGATGTAACTTGAAGAGAATATAATGGCATAATCAAGATGTTGTCTTTCCATACTACTTCAAATAAAAGGTTAGGAAGGAAACATCCATCGATACTGAAAAAAGGCGGGAAGAGCTACTAGATCTGAAAAAGTTATTTTTATGAAGTGAGAGAGAAGAAACAGTTAACATGACTGGTACATCTAGCCATTTCAACTGTAAATCGATGGGACCTTGCCGCTAAATCTAATACAGTGCTTAAATTTGTAGAGGATAGTTAGCAAAGAATATAGCTCTTCAGAAGAATTACCATGAAATATATATCTAGAAAAAACACAGATAAACTATGTTACGCCGGTGGGAAAGTGACGGAAACCAAAATAATTTTGTTTTTGTTCATCAACTTTATTCTTCAAAATATTACAAGGGGCTCCCAAAAATGGAAATTACTTATAATTGAACTTTAATATAAATACTATTTTAGTTTCGACAGCTTAATTTTGATTATCAGCTTGACATAATCGTTAACTAAGGTAAAATGGTGTTTCTATACCAGACATTAACAAACAATTATGACGGTAAATTATGACGTTAAAAAATATTTAAGTAAATGCTCTGCTTATAATAAACAGTATTAACACCATTTACCGGCCTGAATGTCCGAGAAATTTTCATAGAAAATATTCGTCCTCCGACAGGAATCGAACCTGTATCCTATCCGGAACCGTCATATAGCCTGACGTGCTTTACCGATTTCGTCACAGAGGAGCGTTTCGGATCGATTCCTGTCGGAGGACGCATATTTTTTATAACAATTTCTCGGACATTCAGGCCGGTAAATGTTGTTAATACTGTTTATTATAAACAGAGCGTTTACTTAAATATTTGTATGTATAAAAAGAATGTATAAACATAAAAATGTCTTTAAAATAATTGTCAGACTTTGTCCATTTCATAGAAACTTATTTTAGTCGGCGCTTTACCTTCTTTGGGATCGGGGTGGTGGCTTGTAACGGCAAATGCACGGATCTTATTTAATAAATACCGTAAAAGCAAAAATGTTGTTAGTTTTTCAAAATTTTAACATTAAAAAAACGCTCATAAATATTCATTAGGTTAGCTAAAAAGTCTAGGTAAGTTATGGAGAACACTAAGTGACATAATTGAATGTCTAATAAACAAAATTGACACTATTTACATTATTCGGAGTATAGTCCTCATCTTTGTCGCCATGTTTATCACAACGTTTCGGTCGTTCTTCAGGTGGTTGAAGAAGGCCGGAGCGTACAACGGCCGAAACGTTGTGATAAACATGGCGACAAAGATGAGGACAATAGTCCGAATAATGTAAATAGTGTACATAATACCTCATCTCAGAAATATAGACAGATACTGAAAGGCCGAAACGTTGTGATAAATATGGCGACAAAGATGAGGACAATAGTCCGAATAATGTAAATAGTGTACATAATACCTCATCTCAGAAATATAGACAGATACTGAAAGGCCGAAACGTTGTGATAAATATGGCAACAAAGATGAGGACAATAGTCCGAATAATGTAAATAGTGTACATAATACCTCATCTCAGAAATATAGACAGATACTGAAGGGCCAAAACATTGTGATAAATATGCCAACAAAGATGAAGACAATAGTCCGAATAATGTAAATAGTGTGCATAATACCTCATCTGAGAAGTATAGACAGATATTGAAGGGCCGAAACGTTGTAATAAGTATGACAACAAAGATGAAGACAATAGTCCGAATAATGTAAATAGTGTACATAATACCTCATCTCAGAAATATAGACAGAAACAAAAGTGAGCAAAAGATGTGGAATTTTTATGCCAATTAATATCTAAATTATTCTAGTTGGGGATAAATTTGTGTGTTGTATATTTTAAATAAGTTGAGAGTATTAATTTAACCGTTTTTTTCTTTGAATTTTTTAACATTTTTATAGTCGTCCATGTTGGCCGAAAATATACGAAAATATTGATCTGAATAAATGAATTAATTTTTTTGTCATTGTTTTTTGTTCTTGCAGTGGTTCTGTAAATGTGGTTAGTGAAATGACCGTCGATGCGTTCGCCACAAAAGCTGGGCTTCGCATGAATTCGATAGCGCACTCCAGCACGGAAGCAAAGATGAGTTTCAAGATGAAAAACAGCAAAATGTTAGAATCGAAATTCGAACTGCCGAAAAAGAGAATGGATATCATTACTTTTAAGTAAGTAAACTTTCAAGCAAATAGAGGGCTCTTCATCGCGTCTATCATTAACATAATGTTTTGTGTGGGTAGATTAGCTGTTGTCGGAG
>OZ038499.1:102554366-102556866 GCA_964036315.1 Acanthosepion esculentum
CTCCGGCCTTCTTCAGGATCGGTCTATATTTCTGAGATGCGGTATTGTAATTATCTACATTATTTACAATGTCCGGACAAGTGTCCTCATCTTTATTGTCATATTCACGACGTTTCGAGTGTTGTAGGGTCCGGCCTTCAAGATCTGTCTATATTTCTGAGATGAGGTATTGTAATTATCTACATTATTTACAATGTCCGGACAGTTGTCCTCATCTTTATTGCCATATTCACGACATTTCGGCCGTTGTAGGGTCTGGCCTTCTTCAGGATCTCTCTATATTTCTGAGATGCGGTATTGCAATTATCTAAATTATTTAAAATGTTCGAACTGTTGTCCTCATCTTTATTGTCATATTCACAACGTTTCGGCTGTTGTATACTCCGGCTTTCGTCAGGTGACTGGAATTTCAAAATGAACTCTTAATTTCGTCCACCGGGGTAGATTACTTTAGTTCTACGGGCCACAGCTCTTCCTGGTGTCTAAATTATCTCCCTTTAACTAAACTCTCCAAGTTTTTCTTCACCACTGCATTTGCCTGATATTGAACTCACAACTCTTTGGGCCAAGTCACTGGATCCAACCAGAAATATAGACAGATCTTGAAGAAGGCCGGAACATACAAGAGTTCATTAAGAGTTCATTTTGAAATTCCAGTCACCTGAAAAAAAATAGCAGAGTTACTGGGCCATATGTGTCACCAATATTCGATGTATAGTAGACTTATAGATATGTAAGATCAATTTTGGAGAGAAAAATTGTCTCGCACGACACTGGGAACTGATATTTTAGCAGCTTACCTACCAATGTATTTAATATATTCATTCCACCTCATGTCAGCTAGGAACGTTAGGCCGAGAAGGCGCAACGAGTCACTTTCCTGGTGGTTAGCATCAGCCATATTGATGGAAGACAGAGAGGAGTCTCTCAGATGATTAATAGTGAGAAGTTTAGTTTTAGAGGCGTTAACATTAACAGAAAATCTTACAAGAAGCAAGAGTTATTAAGTCCAAGAAATAATTTACATTATTTACTTTCTTCTTACTTGTTGTGCTCAACTTTACTACCATTATATTCACGACGTTTCGGTCGTTGTACGCTTCGGCCTTCTTCAGGTAATGTCCTCTGTGGATAGACGCGTTGGTTGTAAAAAGGATTAGAAAGAAGTAAATCTATATTTCTTAAGGTTTTATTCAAATTTTATTTAAGTTTCCACATGTCCTGCATCATTAGCAATACAAATGGTGATACGATTTTGCAGTTCACGGAAAACATTTGCCAACTGATTTACAGTAATGCGTGAAATCACATTAGTTATTTTAGCTATACTTAAAACTAGGTACATTAAACTTTATAACATCTTTTACAGATCATTTCTATCGCAAATACAAATAAAGCTATAAATTTTTTAAAGTGCACACGAACTTTATGGACACCATGTATATATATATATATATATATATATATTTAACATACAACGTGTGTTAGCACGTGAGATACCCTGTTTTCATCAACCGCCGACCAGGGGTGATCTCATATATATATATATATATATATATATATATATATATATATATATATATATATATATATATATATATATATATATATACATGTATAGGTATAATATTCGGCAAATCCTATTAAAGAAAAATATAAGCTCATTCATACCGGTAGACGAAAATAATTATACTGTTTATTAAATAAACGGAGCGTCTACTCAATCTATGTATTAGTTTATCTGCTAAAATTAAGTTTTTTAGCAATAATGAATCTGTTGGAATGATAAATAAATGAAATCCATTAGATTAGAAAATTACTTTGTTTATATTTGGATACGGAACTGAGCAGATATAAACAATTCGAGAAATTTATGACAAGAAGGATTTCGTCTAAAAGCACTGTTTAGATTTTGCTTGATCGGCAAGGATGCTCCGTGACCGAATTGGTTAAGGTACCGCGGATCTCCAGAGGGACGAAGGTTCAATGATGCATTATATATACGTTTAGTCCTTAAGCTGTAAGTATATATACAGGGTGCGGCTAGTATTTGAGGACAGATTTTATGGATTAGTAAAAAATTTGCTGAACAAATGAATATAATTATATTTGATTACAAACAAGTAAACATGAAATTTAGCTAACTATTGTTTAATTTTATTCAATAAAACCACCACTAGCATCAATAGCTGCCTCTACACTAGGTCGAAATCAGCTGCAAGATCTGATTAATTGGTCCTTATTTATGTCAGACATTACTCGAACTATTGCAGCTTTAAGAGAGTCTTTGGTGTTATGAGGCTGTTTATTAACCTCCTCATCAACAATGCTCCACACATAATAGTCTAGTGGATTGAGATCTGGAGAGTTAGGAGGCCAAATGTTGGGTGTGATGTGGTCGTACAAATGGTCAGCCATCCATTCTTGCAACTCTGAGAAAACGTGCAATATCCAAATCGCTATGATCAGCCTTCAATGCCACAATCACATCATGCCTTTT
>OZ038499.1:102561866-102738366 GCA_964036315.1 Acanthosepion esculentum
ATGGTCATAATTTATTCCATTGGAATCGTAAATATGATCCAACTCATTTGATCTACAAATTCAATTTTTGAATTTGTAGGTCTGATGAATTGGATCGTATTTACGATTCCAATGGAATAAATTATGACCATTGAATATTAATGTTTAAAACTTTCTATTATATATATATGTATATATATATATATATATATATATATATATATATATATATATATATATATATATATATATATATATATATATATATATATATATATAAATCAAAATGTTAAAAAATCGATTTTGGTTATAATTTATATAATAAATATTTTTATATGTATCTCTTCGGACTGAAAGTTAGAAAAATATTCATGAAATAAATTATAATCGAGATCAATTTTTAAGGTTTTATTATTATTTATTATTAAATTGCGCTGTTGAACTGTAACTTACATTGAGCTCTCTTTGGACTACAGTCCTTGAAATTTTTTCCTACCAATTTTTTAATCGGGATGGAGAGTATTATAGCCTGAAACAACCTGACAATAATATCCTCTATCCAGAATCTTATAATTAATACCACATTTTTAAAAAATAATATTGGATTTTACGGTGGACATGAAAGATTTAAGTAGCATTTAAATAAGTTATTTTTTACTTAATGCCTTTTCTCTCTGTGTATACACATGAAACATCTCTGAATATGTATTTTCTTACTGGAAGTTTTTGAATATTCCTGCTAATCGATAGAGAGTCAGATAAAAAAGTTCGAACCTCAGTTAAATGTGTTTGCTTAGGAAAAGCATATATATGGATCTCTTGGCACTTTATCTCATCGTTGTGTAGTGAAGTCGGTGTACCGATAAAAATGATAACACGAGACTACTATTTAATATTGCATTTTATTCAACTCTTTATTCCGTTGGTGCTATATTATAACCAAAAGAGCGCTTTACCAAATAAAAAAAAAACACATTACTGTGACTTTCAGCAGCAGCAGTAACTAAAATGGATGGCAGATGTAAGTAAAAATAATCGCATAATCAAGATGTTGACATTCTACATTACTTTAAAGGTTAAGAAGACCCCCGCCCACCATCAATACTTGAAAGAGTGTAAGAAAATTTATTTTTCTAAAAAATCTTTTCATAAATTTCAACCGACCGTAACTTTAAGAGTTCGGTCAAAGAATGCCAAACATTTCCTTATAAGGAAACAGTTTATTTTACCATTACCATTAACATGTCAATGACAACTAAATTGAATTTTAAGATATATTGTGTATTCTTGCAATTAATACAAACTTAAATGTGTTTTTTTAGTGAGCTTATCCTTTTAACACACTGCATTATTCATTATTTTCTTTTCCATGGCATTTTTTTTCAAGGCTCCTCTACAGAATTACTTAATTTCAGTCATGGCCATTTTCAGTTGCCATAGCAGGATATGACAACACTACTTCAAAATTCAAACACATTTATCTGAGTCACTCGCAGTGTCAAGATGAAATTTTTGCTTTGCAAACAAATTCACCCTCAGGATGTTAAATATTAATGTTTGCAAATCTATGTAAATTACGTGTTGATCTTAATTCTCATTGGTTAATTTTTCAGTGCGAATATTAAGGAGTATGAAAAAGAAGAAAAAGAAGGACAACTTGAATTTTAATCTGAAGGGACCAAAAGTTTTGGTAGATGTAAAGGGTTCCATGGAATTTAAGGATAAACGAATTACCACCAAAGTCGACGCTTCATATAATATCGGTAATTACCAGGATAAACTGACAATATACAGCAAGTTAAACAATATGAGTACCAAAAGTACAGCCATATACGATGGTGATCTGTAAGTACTCACTTTTAGAAAGTTACTTTCTTAAAATTGTGTATTTTACTTAATAATACTTCCTTTACAAGGATCTTCACTGTTAATCCATCCCAAAATGTTAATTCACTTCAAAATAAAAAGAATTTTAATTTATTATAAATCACACGAAATGCTCGCAGAGCGAAGCCCTTCCATTGTACTCCGGTTGGGTTGACTTTTGCGATCGCCCTAAATGTGGGCGACTTGGGTGAGTTATTTCTAAGTGTGGGGTTTGCATCCGCGCTCACCCCGATAAACAAGAAAAATAGATTTAATTTTTTTTTTTTAAATTGTGAAAATTTCCTTATATCTTGGAATATCATCAGCACTTACGAAATGTGGCTAACTACCGGATTTCGGTAATTTTTTTATTCTAACGGTCGGAATTCTTGCGAGGCAAGCTAAACAAATTTTGATTTAATATTTATAATTTCAAATGTGTGCCAAAAATTTAATAACAAAACAAACAAATTTTGATTTAAAATTTATAATTTACGGGGGGGGGGATTAATATTTAATATTTGTAACTTTACATTATTTAGTGTGAATTAACAGGAAAGATTTCGCTGCTGTAGTCATATTTATACGTTTCATTATTACATACTCGAGTATCAGAGGGAACCTCGAGGATGTGTAATGGTTAGCAAGCTTGTCTCGCTAGAAGAATTGCGACTGAGTAGCGAGTTCTCAGTGGGTACCCCCTACTTTCGGCCTTGTGCCACATCTTGGAAAATCACTATACTCAAGTATCAGTCAGGCGATCATATATCTTTCGACAAGGTAGATTTTTTTTTTAATCACAGTAGGTTGCCATTTCTTTCTGCAATAGACCAGTTGCCATCCAGGGCTATAGAACTCAGTCTGTCCTGCTATTTACCCATAGCTGGGGAGAGAAAAAGAGGATTCATACCTTTCCCAAGAGTATTAGCGCGTTAAGTGAATGTAATCGATTCGATCGACTGGAATTCGAACTCGGCTCTCCGATTCCTCAATCAGAGCCGCTATACATTACTCCACCGTAAGCGTAGCTCAGATATGGCACAAGGCCGAAAGTATGGGGCACCCAGTGAGGATCGAATTCACTTTTCAGTTTTCACTGATATAGGGAAACAAGCTTGTTAACCATCACAACGCCGAAGTGTTCTAGTGCAAGATTCTATGATGTTGTTTTACGTAAAAATTAATGGGTTACACTATTCACAGATAATACACAGTTTCACATGAAGTAGACTTATACACGAATATATACGGGACATTCAGGCATCATTATATTTTTTCATTATTTTGTTACATTAAAAACTGAGTTTCGACGTACACTACATTATACAACTATTTTATTATTACTGTTTGAATTTCTGGGATGAGGAGTTACTTATTTACCCTCGGACTACAGTCCTCATCTTTGTTAATTGTTGTCATAACGTTTCGGCCTTTCTCAGGTCTCTATCGATCTGTGTAACCTTCTGAAGTGAAAGCATTATTTAATCTACTGATTGTATTAGTTACACTAATCATATTTAGGGATATCCTGTTTAGCTCTTATTTTTAGTACTACTCAATAACTGCTCACCCGTTTCCACTAAGTCCAAGCACACACTGCCCGAGCCAGGGATTGAACTCACAACAACATTGTCACCAAATTCACAAACCAACACTTTAATCCTCTAGGCCATTATATTATTCCAATTTTTTATCCTTATGTTATTATATTAATTTAATTCATTAAAACAGATTTTCAACTCTATAAGTCTACCATTCATCTATTTTTCGAATATTGCTACCACATCTGGTTTGGTGCTCCTTCTATATTTTTTAGAGATTCTTGATAAAAAACAAACAAAAAACAAAACAAAGAAGAATCTGCAATGTTGTTAGCCCTGGTTTGGCACCTCTCCGTCAGTCACTTTCCAACCGCCGTAATGAAGCTTCCCTCTGCCTTTTCTATAAATACTTTCATCTTAATTGTTCTGATGAACTTTCTTCTTTGGTAATTGTTTTCTTTGTCAATATTCATTGGGGTTTCATTTTTAAATATTATTATTTTCACCTGTGTCCACAGACAAATTGTACATATGGGAACTATTTAGGACTACATAGAGACTCCGAGGTATTATGGTGACTGTAGCAAGAGTAGTAAGAAAGATTGTTTTGTTTTGGTGTAAGAAATACTGTGGTATGTTTGGGTCAGTGATTGAAGCTAGCTAAGTTTAAGATAAAACAGATTTAAAACCAGCTTTCCCCTATCCCTCCTTTTGGTCTTGTGCCAAATTTTCGTATTGCACAAAATAAATATTACTTTTCTCTATGGTACCTAGACTTTATGAATTTAAACGTAGTACTCCATTGGTGGCAAGGTCTCATAACTTTACAGTTGAACTGGCAAGGTGTAACCGTAAGTTCTATGTTAAGTTTCTTCTATCGCACTTCACGCTTGTGGATCTCTTTTCCGGCTTCTTGCTTTTCAGTCAACTTTGATTTTCACAAGTTTATATGAAATGTCAATCGTTATCTTCTGTCTTCTTAATTCCTCTTCTTTTATTGTTTGAGCTCCTTAATTATGATATTTCTTTTACTTTCATATTTAGTACTCTCTTCTGTCGCAGTGGCTTTATTGCCTTGATTGGAGTGAAATGATAAAAATAACCACATTATTATTTTACTACGTTATTTTAATACAGTATTTCATTATTTTATTATTATCTTATCATATCACATTAAAAGGAGTGTTCAGACTTAACCCTATGATTGTCCTCCGTATCATACGCGATGCACAGGACATGTGACTTCCACATCCGTGCATCATATGTTGTGCGCTTGAGCCATGTTTTTAAAAGAGTGGTATAACTAAGGACGCTTAAGGAAAGCGTCTACTATTGAGCGGGGCGTCTGAGGAAAGACCTAATCTAATATTATGTACATCATATATGAACACAGGACGCTTGCCTGTTTTCAGGTTTGTAACTACTGCAAGATAATTCAGCAGTGTTGACAATAGTCCGAGTAATGTAAATAGTGTACATAATACCTCATCTCGGAAATATAGACAGATATTGAAGGGCCGAAACGTTGTAATAAATATGGCGACAAAGATGAAGACAATAGTTCGAATAATGTAAATAGTGTACATAATACCTCATCTCAGAAATATAGACAGATACTGAAAGGTCGAAACGTTGTGATAAATATGGCAACAAAGATGAGGACAATAGTCCGAATAATGTAAATAGTGTACATAATACCTCATCTCAGAAATATAGACATATACTGAAAGGCCGAAACGTTGTGATAAATATGGCAACAAAGATGAGGACAATAGTCCGAATAATGTAAATAGTGTACATAATACCTCATCTCAGAAATATAGACATATACTGAAAGGCCGAAACGTTGTGATAAATATGGCAACAAAGATGAGGACAATAGTCCGAATAATGTAAATAGTGTACATAATACCTCATCTCAGAAATATAGACAGATACTGAAAGGCCGAAACGTTGTGATAAATATGACAACAAAGATGAGGACAATAGTCCGAATAATGTAAATAGTGTACATAATACCTCATCTCAGAAATATAGACAGATACTGAAAGGCCGAAACGTTGTGATAAATATGGCAACAAAGATGAGGACAATAGTCCGAATAATATAAATAGTGTACATAATACCTCATCTCAGAAATATAGACATATACTGAAGGGCCGAAACGTTGTAATAAATATGGCGACAAAGATGAGGACAATAGTCCGAATAATGTAAATAGTGTACATAATACCTCATCTCAGAAATATAGACAGATACTGAAAGGCCGAAACGTTGTGATAAATATGGCAACAAAGATGAGGACAATAGTCCGAATAATGTAAATAGTGTACATAATACCTCATCTCAGAAATATAGACAGATACTGAAAGGCCGAAACGTTGTGATAAATATGGCAACAAAGATGAGGACAATAGTCCGAATAATATAAATAGTGTACATAATACCTCATCTCAGAAATATAGACAGATACTGAAGGGCCGAAACGTTGTAATAAATATGGCGACAAAGATGAGGACAATAGTCCGAATAATGTAAATAGTGTACATAATACCTCATCTCAGAAATATAGACAGATACTGAAAGGCCGAAACGTTGTGATAAATATGGCAACAAAGATGAGGACAATAGTCCGAATAATGTAAATAGTGTACATAATACCTCATCTCAGAAATATAGACAGATACTGAAAGGCCGAAACGTTGTGATAAATATGGCAACAAAGATGAGGACAATAGTCCGAATAATATAAATAGTGTACATAATACCTCATCTCAGAAATATAGACAGATACTGAAGGGCCGAAACGTTGTAATAAATATGGCGACAAAGATGAGGACAATAGTCCGAATAATGTAAATAGTGTACATAATACCTCATCTCAGAAATATAGACAGATACTGAAGGGCCGAAACGTTGTAATAAATATGGCGACAAAGATGAAGACAATAGTCAGAATAATGTAAATAATGTACTGATTTCTTATTTTTCTTTTTTAACAGCACTGTAGACAGCAAACGGAACAAAAATCATAACATCGCATTGAAAGGTCGATACGGTATAGCTAAAAATCAATTTGAGAAAAATTTCTATTTTGAATTCGGAAACCCGAAGAAAACTTCCGAAAAGATCACATTTGAATCAATACTGAGCTTCCATTTTAAACCAATAGAAAAGAATTTCAACTACTCAATGGCTTTCAAAATACCGAGTCAAGTAAGTACGGGCAGGTTTTTAAATTTCTTTCTAAATCCTGTTGCATTGTACTTTCTTTTATACTATTTTTGTGTTGCATGATACTGAAAAATACCTTCCGTTAGGCTTTAAAATATCAGGGACTTATGTTGATCCTTTGAGGGATCCTGTAGCTGAGGAAAGCGGGATAGTCTCATGAGAGAATGAAAAGTTTCATCATTTTGAAAGAAAAATCCACACGGACTGATGGTAGGACAAAGAGTCATTAAATTTCAATTTCCGTTGAACTCCACATAAATTAAAAGAACGTTTTTTTTTTTTAAGAAAAGATGCTCGTAAGTTATTTTCAGTGAATTTATGTGGTGAGAGCAAATGAAAGAAATGTCTTCAAAGTACATTTTTTTTCAAAATCTATAATTACAGTTATGTTTTAATTTTATTTTTTTTTTGTCCGCAGACATTTTTATGAATAAATGCAAATGTCAGTGTGTCAGTGAGTCACACTTTTTCAACTTTACTCCTAGAGGCCATAGCCCAACATATCATACCATTTTCGAATCAGGCGGACTCCGTGAAAAAATTAAAAACATTCCGGGTCGGATCTGGACCCTCAATCTTGAAATTCTGGATTCCCAAGTTTTCATTACTGCCATTGTTTTCGGCGATTTGTTTAACGTGATTTTTTTGCAACAATTTTTTTTATTGTACTACAACAATTTTTATAATTTGGAAATAAAGTTTGGGAATAATTGAAATTAATTGTGAAACCCAGAAAAAATCCCCCATGAAATAAAAATAATTGTTTGCACGGAAAGTAAGGACCTACGTACATCAAATTGTCTTTAAATTAAGTGTCAGAAGAAGAATTATCGTTTTAAAAGGTAAGCTTAAATATTAATGCAATAATTAAATGCAGCGATCAATTTGGAGTTCTTCTGTAGTTTATTGCTGTCTATCGAATATGGTAGCAGTATGCCTCGCAAAAAGAAATCACGATAACAGACGACCAGATTGCGATCAAAACAGCCAAGGTTGCAGCGAGAAAAGAAAGTCCTATCCAAATGAAAACCCAGATTAAACGGCAACCAGGAGAGCTTCCAATGCTGAGAATATGCAAAGACTTAGGGACTCTCAAACTCCTGGACAAGCCGAAGGTCCAATCAAGAGCCCTCCGCAGTAGCTAGCTTTATATCAATTATTTTATACTAGCTTAAAATAATTAATTTAAAAAAGCAGTCTAATAAATAGTTAAATATCTTTGTTGTCAATTCTTAATGTATAAATGAAATGTATATAATGAAAATATGTAAATTCACTTTCATATATTTGGGTTTCATTAAAATTCTAATCGTCGTTTTTTAAACACTAAACTTTATCGAATGAGTCAAAATTGTATACAGAAATTAACGGTTTGAACGGAATAACAGTCTTTCTGACAAACCGTTTTTTTGCGGGCACGGAGATTAAACATTGCCTAAAATTTCATATATCCAAACAATGTTAGTTAACAGAATGACAAAATGGAAAAAAAATGTAACGTGTTTCAGCCTTTAATTAAAAGGACTTCATCAGACTAAAGTAGCGTTCCTATTGATGGAATTATATATACTAAAAAGACCCGAAAAAATCTGTTTTCTTATTTACATTTTCTGATGAATGTTAATTCTTAATTCTTAAATTAATGATTGATTAAGCTCATGGCAAGTTCTATGACAATAAAATATCAGTAGAAATTCCCGTATCACATCTTTAAATATTTGAGCTTAACAACTTTAACAAAATATTGTAATAAAAACTTAAATATGAATGCTGGCTGTTATTTTAAGAAGTAAGGGGGTACAAATGAAGAGATTTGAAATTGACAACTCTTCCATTTCACTGAAGCAGCCGTTAAACACTTCTTTCTTTCTTTCTTTCTTTCTTTCTTTATTGCTTTCTTTCTTTCACTGAAACCAAGTAGTGTATTTTTCCGTTTTTCCACTCGATCAAAACAGTATAGTCCATTATTTATGAGGTATTGGCAGGAGACGTTAAATAATTTTAGCTTCAATTCTTTCTTTCTTTCATCAGACGCTGTTATTTTAATTTACTGTAATTGGATTTTTGGCGATTGCCTTATTCGGGTTTTGCAGTTTTACACTGTGCGTCTGGAAAATGGTGCAATTTATTTCCGTCGCCATTTGATTTAGATTAAAGTCTAGTATCTGTTCTTATCAGCGTAATCAGATTCTCTCTCTCTCCCCATCTTCCTTTCTTTATTTCATTTTCTCACTCACGCCAAGTAATGTCTCCCCTTCCGCTTTCCACGCGATGAAAACGTCCATTATTGGTGAGGTATTAACAGGAAGTAAAGGTCGTGCTAACTAACGAAGGGACAATTATAATAGGATATTTTGGGGAAGGAGGAATATATAAACGGAAACGCCAGTTATTCAGCTTTTCATTTTAGCGTATAGATATAATCAACGTAAAAAAGTGCATTCCTAGACAATCAAAGCTTATCACAGATTCCCTTGCCATTAATTATTGGGAAATATAGTGGAGTGCTTTCCAATGGCCTTCTTCACAGTTTGGAATTCAGAGTATCCCCACCCCAAGAATCGAAGAAGTCATGACAATTCACATACAAAAAAGAAAACATTATGTGTGAATTGCGATGACTTATTTGGAAAGATGGTAGAGTGCTTTCCAATAGCCTTCTCCACAGTTCTGAATTCAAATCTTTCTCCAAGATTTCATTTTTTTTTAATTATCAGTGAATTGCTATGACGTATTGGGAAACATAGTGGAATGGTTTCAAGTTGCAGTTTCCACAGTTCTGAATTCAGAATAGCCCTTCTCAAATATTCCTTTTCTGCGAATTGCCAGGACTTCTTGGGCTCCATTGTTTTGAATTCAGAGTAGTCCCTTAAGGTTCCGTTTCTTTATTGTCTGAATTTCCATGATGGCTGGGCATATATGGTGAAATGGTCTCCCATTGCCTTCTCCATGTTTTTGAATTCAGATTAGTCTTTATTCAAGATTCCTTTTCTTTATTATCTGTGAATTACCCTGAGGTCTTGGTAAGGGTAGTGGCGTGGTTTCTAATTGCCTTCTCCATGATTTTGATGATAGATTCCCCTTAATTCGCTGCCACTCGTTTAGAAATTCTAACCGTCTCTGTTATTTAAGTCATAGCTGAAAGTAGAAATGGATTCATTCCTTTTCCAAAGATATTACTACCAAAGTGGAGTTTGAATTAGGCTCACCGATTTTACTGTTTGTGCCGAGAAACCTTGCTCCATTTGATCTCTTGCTCAGATTTGCTGTAATAACGAAAACTTCAGTATAGAATTAGTTCCGAGTCATAGTATTTAATTTCTTTTAAGTACCTCGATGTTTTGTTCATAAGTAATAATATTATGTTTATTCTTTCATGTTTTTTAAAAATTTCTTTTTATTTTCAGAATGTGGACGCAGGTTTTAAACTGAACCACTTAAACTCACAGAAGTTCCAAACCGTTAAAATTGAAAATGACATGGAAGTTAAATACGGCCCTGATAAATCAGCAAGCACCAAAATCCAATTCAGCATGAAGAATAAGAAAAACTTTGAAGGTTTTGCCAGTGTGAAGCATATCGGCAAAGAACTATTCCGTCTTGAAGAAAAGCTGACATCGAAAAACCCACAGAATTATGACAATCGCTTAAGTATTACTATTCCCGACGGAAGACAGGTAACACTGCAGAGTGAGTTTGAAAAGAAATCAGACAAGAGCTTTTACATGGCCAATGTACTGCGTCTTCCAAACAACCGAGAAGTTAAAATCAATAACAAGTTGCAGATTGAAAGAGAAAATGGCAGTTTGTATATTGAAGTTGATGCCGACAGAGACACGATCAGATCTACACCTTGGAATCCGAAGCTCACGTTCGACTATCATATTAAAATATATCGACAAAAGGTTAATCTTTTGAAGTACATGCTTTCAGTTGTCATGTCCCCTACTGAAGAAATCAAGGCTATGTACACTTTCAGTGAAAGAGGCGATGAAACTATTGAAGATTTTCTAATGACGACACCATTCCCTGCATTAAAGAAGTTGGAATCTAAGTATACCCGTAAATATGGCCCTAACTCCATATTTTACAAAATGCTTACTAAAAGACAGGGTTATTCTGAGTATAAAGAAGAAATTACAGTTAAATCTTCTAAGGACTCTTTTCTTTTTGAATATTTATTAGACCAAACATTTTCAGAAAGTCATATTATAAATGTACATTGTAAGTGCAGCTCCAATAATAAAATGTCAATGGGCTTAATAAAATACAAAACCCGCGATGATTTGGTGAATTTAGAGTTGAACGTTGATTATTTGCCAACTAAAGTAGATGTCAAAGCAAATGCAGATATGTCATTGCCACGAAATGGTTTTGAATTTCACATGAAATCTGTCAGTACAAGTACGAATGAATTTTCATTTAACTCAGACGGCGAGGTCAAATTGCAACACCCCAAAGTTATTTTGGAACTGACATATTTCGCTCAAGTTGACGCTAACAGAATTAGGTTTGATACAAACTTTTTAAGCCCGACGTCCCGACACAAGAATGGCAAGCTCGCCATCGATATTGCCAAAGATGAAGAAAGAACAAGATTTATGGGTAAATTCGACGTGGACTATAATGACAGACGTCTTTATTCTTTGAACACCGGGTATAAATATGAAGACAGAACGCACAATTTTCAGCTAGCGTTCCTCTTGCCAAATGGAGAGAGAATTACAACCATACTTAATTTTAGTCTGTCCAGAAAAAAAATTCACGCAGAAATAAAGCTTCCGCGAGCTTTTAAGTCGTTTGAGCTTGATATGGATGGATCTGTGGAGTGCCTATCAAGAGAATGTGATTATAATTTACGCCTGACAACGAACGCGTGGCATTTCCGTAAGATGCTTGCCGATATGAAAGTCACAGAAATGGGCTTAATAGATCTCAAATTTCAATTCAATGGATTCGACAAAAACATGGAATTTGACCTGAAGATTGAAGGCAGGGAATGGTCGAAAAAGACAATAACGTCCGATTTCAAAATTGATGGGGAAGAGAAATTAAAATTGGATGGTAATTACATGTTCCAATCTCCAAGAAAGTTTGATGCGAAATTTCAAGTCGTGTCTAAAATAGGTAAACATGAAGACAAATTTGACTTCAATGTCCATAATGAGCTTATTCGTAGAGACAGGGGAGAACTGAAAATATCCGGTCAACTTGAACTCTTTAACAAGAGGTACGAAGCTACGTTAATGGCGAAAGATTATAAAGAAGTTAACGCCAAATTGATTACTCCCAAACTCAATTATGGGGCTGCGCTGACTGCAAATAAACTCAAATCGGATGACTTTGATATTATGCTTAAATTGCAGCAAGATTCTGACGAACACCGATTGTCGTTTTTAAACCGACATTTCCAAGAAATGAAGATTTCTGCCGAATTGGCATCGTTCAAAGATTTCAATATTGTTTACAATGGTGGAATTGATGATCGGAAGCAAGGCAGTTTCCAGCTGAAGATCTCTTATGGCGAATATTTCATCGAGAGTAATTCAACGGTCAACCTGAACAATCAGTACGAGTTAAAGAGTTCTGTAGCTTACAAGATCCTCACGCGGGCAGGTCGAAATCCGAAGGTACACACGGGGTCCGGCGAAATCAACCTCATGCAACATGTCGATTCGATTTTCCAGAAGATCTTAGTCACTTTCACATACGGCAAGGAAAAAATCAACTTCAGTAGTCTGATCAAAAACACTGGAAAAATAAACATGAATATGCGCTTAAAGACGACTCTTAAATTCGATGCTAATTTGAAAGCGCAAATAAAGCCGGACGACATGTATAATACGGACTTGTCGCTAAATTTCGACACGAAATGGACCGGACCCCAAAAACTGACATATAGTCATTCAGGCCAAAAGGGGAAAACTTTATTAATTAAAGCAGATCTGGCAGCTGATAAGGGTAGAGAACCAAAATATACAATTGAAGCGAAGATCTCCATGAAAAATGTATACGGACTAAACATTAAAGTCACAACGAACAACATGGCCGATGTGTACATATTTGACGGTGAGTTAATGTTGGCCCGACAAAAAGTAGAAGGTAAACTTCGCGTGGAAGGTCCTTTTTTTCCGTTCACGGATGAAAAGCTTATGGAAATCAAATTCAGCAGAGATAAATCGGAGTTTACTTCCAGTGGTAAGTTCATGATGATGGAATACAGTATGGATGTGGAATACTCACCCAAGTCAGTTATGGCTAAAACTTACATAAACTGGAACAAAAAAAACAGAGCTAGTAACTTTAATTTTATCATGAACTTTGATGATGCGAGCTACGATGCGAAAACCGATAAGAAATTCGAGATGAAACTGATCCATCCGGTGCGAACCGTGTCCTTTTTAATGAAATACGTGAAAAATCGTAACATGTTCGACATCGATATTGAATTTAGCGGCAACGTTGAGAAAGATCAAAAACTCGGTTTTGGTTTTGGAAGAACACAGAATGCAGGCTATGTAAAATTGGCCTTACCAGAGCGTACTTATAAATTATCGGGAAGACTGAACAGAGAATATGACAACTCGCGTTTTGATGGATCTTTCTTTTGGAATTTAGACAAAGATGATTCTAAAAAGATCGACTTGACAGCATCAGTGCTCCGCCGGTCCAAGAACGCTATTCTTGATATGACTTTGAAGTTCCCGTCACAGTCCAAGGTAAATATAACGGTAGAAACAATCCCAATAGCCACTCAAGGTAGAGGGTTACAGAATAAAATTGCTGTAATGGATTATAAGTGCATATGAGGATATAAAGGAGAGATAACGGTTAACTTTAGACTTGAAGGGATTAAGATCGACCGGATCGGGGAAGCATCCTCTAGTGAAGGGTCGGCAATCTTTTGGAGAGAGCGGGCTAGAAAGCTATGCAGTGTCTCGGAGGAGGGCCGTAATATCAAATTTACTATAATAAATTGTCTCTACCTCAGACCGCTGCATCTAGAAGGCTACCTTCGTCTGGAGGTTTAAACAAGAAACTGTTAATGTTATACACGGTGTCCATAAAGTTCGTGTGCACGTTAAAAAATTTATAACTTTATTTGTATTTGCGATAGAAATAATTTGTAAAAAGGATTAGAAAGAAGTAAATCTATATATTTTAAGGTTTTATTGAAATTTTATTTAAGTTTCCACATGTCCTCCATCATTAGCAATACAAAGGGTGATACGATTTTGCAGTTCACGGAAAACATTTGCCAACTGATTTACAGTAATGTCTGAAATCACATTAGTTATTTTAGCTATACTTAAAACTAGGTACATTAAACTTTATAACATTTTTTACAGATTATTTCTATCGCAAATACAAATACAAATTGTCTCCTTTCTCGCTTGACCAAGTGTATTAATATTCGTACATATTCACATCATTAGAGGAAGGTCCATTAAAAGTGGCAAAGAGAGAATTTAGAATTTCTTTTGGGCATAATCCTTTCTGTAGTGATATGTAAATAAATGACTGTGTAATTAGCATATCTAAGGCATAGAGGCTATATAAGTGCCTAGGCAGTAAGGGGAAGGGCGGAATGTGATACGACAGATTAATGACAACCGGTGGACTAAGAAAATACTGAGAAAATAAGAAAGTGATTTCAATGTGGGGTTTTCCCATTGTTAATTATAATGGTAAAATTAGCCTTTTCCATACAAGATACATACGGTATTCATTGACCTAACAGCGTTTCTGTAGAATGAAATTTATAAGTTAGACTTCTGAAGTCCATTAACTGTTATAGCTCTTTCTAGCAATGATGGTGATTTCCTTCCAAACCTTTTGTTTAAAGTAATGGGTAAAGCTACATCTTTATTATATCTTTATTTTTCTTTTCAGTTACATATAATGCACGCTTTTATTGTTATTGCTGTTGGATAACTTCAGCAGCCATTTCCATACAATAAACATTCGGTATTCATTGTCGTTACTGCCGGTTGGAATGAGGAAAGGATTATCTTGAGTTCTATTTCTTGAAACACTTAGTAGATGATGTTGATTGTTCTGTTCAGGACCATTCATATTTCACTATTAATACCTATGCCATCGGCATAGTATGATTAATATAGTAGTAGTAAGTAGTATATAGTAAGTATATAGAAAGATTATATATTTCGTAATCAGATTCTTCGAGCATCAGATGAAGATGAACATTAGAACTGATAGAAAGCGATTGGTATCAACAGATTTTAACGAAAGGTGGGTGATTGCGGCGAGCCTGGTTCACTTGAACATGACTAACCTTGATTTGCTTTTTTAGGTCTCCCTAAGTAACATCAAGGTGGTTTCCTGTGGAGCCCTCCCCTAATTAGGCTTTCACAAGGCCGAATATATAATAATAATAATAATAATAATAATAATAATATATATATATATATATATATATATATATATATATATATATATATATATTAATTATATATATGAAAAATACATTTAAGATTATTTATTTCATAAAGTATTATAAAATTGTGGCACAAGGCCAAAGGGAAAATGGGGAGAGGCTTGTCTTCATTAGTGTTATGGTCCCGGTTAGGACCAAGGAAGAACAACACGAACACAAGAGTAGAAATAACGAAGATATATTACACGGAATAATAATGCAAGATGTGGAAGGTGTTAGTATGACTGTCAGTCTGGTTTGGAGTGAACTACTATCGGCTCGACTCGATTCGTCTCTCTCTCTTGAGAGGCGTAGTATACATAGTATTAGGAAGAGTTCATTCTGTAGTTATAGGTAAGGACCCATAACAATTAGCTATCCTAATCCTAGTTAATCAGAATCACAACCCATTCATTCATTACAATTTGCTCATTCACCACAACTCGTCCATCACCACTCAATCCTGTATATACCATAATACCGCATATTCACAAGGGGCCTACAAAACATTCTATGATGTAAAAAATTCATTTCATTGTCCATAATGTTCACATGTAAGTTTATAGGAAATGTTCTATAGTTACACGTAGATTTTCCCTTATTTTGCATAGCATTCCGATCAGTCGTTCATTTTGAGTCATCGTTGTCATTGACGAACATCTTTTTTAATTTCTTTCTCCAGGGTGTGCGATTAAAGACGGAACTCGATTGGCAAAAAGGTGACACGTTATTCAAAAGCAGAACAGAATTTAGCATGAACCAGGATCCGAATAACGTACTCACAGCACAAACGGAACTTCTGAAAGATGACAATAATAAGTACACTCTGACGATGGCTGTAATGCACCCTAAAAGTAATCTTAACCTGCTGACGACCTTCCGCATGTTTGAGCTGAACAACAAACTGACAGCCAGCATGGACATGAAGTATGGAAACAAGAATGCCAATTGGATGGCATATTTAGACAAAAACAACAATGAAGTCAGCATGCAGGTAATGTTCAATAAGGTTTTCTCTACGACAGAGTTTCAGAAACGTTTTCAGACGCGAAAATCCGTTTCAGAAATTGGGGGGCGGGGGGAGTGGGGAACTGCAGATACTAATAGTTTTATATGGTCGTAAATATAGCTACAAGGGTTGGACAAAATAATTGGAACAGGTGCAAATTCCACTCCTATATTTCAAAGACATATTATATTAAGAACTTTAACTAAAACTTTATAATTGCAGGTTATATCTATTGTAAATACGATTATTTATCTAATTTACTCTCTTTGTCTTATTTATTTTTAGAATTTAGTAAAATTTAAGCTAAATGCGTGACCTCTCCGAGTTCGAAAAAGAGCAAATTGTTGGAGCTCGCATGGCAGAAGCCTCGATCACTAAGGTTGCTAAACTGTTTGGTTTTTCGAGAGCTACCATATCAAGAACTATGACGTAATTCGAGAAACAGAGCTAAACCTCTAGCAACCGTAGCAATTCGGGCCGGACTTGCAAACGTACTGACAGGAACCGACGTGCATTGAAACGCAATGTGGCAAAAAATCATCGGACTACTGTGGCCAAAGTGACTGCTGAGTTGAATAATCATCTGAATAGTCCAGTTTCTACCAAAACTGTTCGTCGTGAGCTCCATAAGGCTGGATATCATGGAAGAGCCGCCGTGAGGAAACCTCTTCTCTCCACTCGCAACATTCAGAAGAGGTTGAAGTGGTGCAGAGATCACAATGCCTGGTCTGCAGACCAATGGAAGAAAGTCATATTCTCAGACAAGTCCAGTTTTTCTCTTTTCCCATCTTCAGGGCGAGTTTATGTGTGATGGCAGCCCAAAGAAGCTTACAACCCTGACTGCCTTCTTCCAACAGTGAAGCATGGAGGTAGATCAGTGATAGTTTGGGCCGCCATATTATGGAAATGTCTCAGTCCAATAGTTGCCCTGCATGGTAGAATCAACAGCAAAGATTACCCGAACATTTTGGGAGATCATGTTCATCCAATGGCCCATACTTTATTCCCTGACGGTGACTGCATCTTCGAAGACGATAATGCTCCAATACATACCGCTCGAGTGGTTAAGAATTGGTATGAAGAGCATGAAAATGAGCTAGAACACATGGAGTGGCCTCCCCAATCACCAGATATCAATATTATTGAACATTTGTGGTGCATTTTGGAGCGAGAGGTTAGGAGCCCTATCATCCACCGTCGTGTCTTAAAAAGCTGGAGCTGGTATTAATGGAAGAAGGGCTGAAAATCTCACTGAATGAAGTCAGGAATTTAACAAGTTTTTCAATTATTTTCTCCAACCCCTGTATTTTCACATAGTTCTCTCAACAAGAATCGAGCTATATTCCCTTTTTAACCTGGGAATCCCTGTCGAGTGGCACTTTTGTTGAGTAAGATATTCGATCTCTAGGCCGGTAGAAATTAAATTTCACTGTAAAATAATAGGTACGTCTACCTAAATACGAGTACCCACTATATATAAGTGTATACAACAAAACATCAGATCCTTCACTTGCCCTAGGTCAAATATTATGAGCCGGCATGTGATTATAAAAGAAATACTGGGCAAAAGATTTGTTTTAATCTGGGAATTATTATTATTATTATTATTATTATTATTATTATTGCTGCTATAATCGTTATATTTAGTGGGCACATATATTTGAGTAGACGTGTTTGATACAGAAATGTTTGAGATGACCTTGTTTTTAAAAAAATTTATATTTATCAGCCTAGAGGTTGAAAGTCTTACTAAAGAAAATGTTCCTCTCGACAAGAATTGAACCTATATTCCATTTTTGATCTGGAAATCCCCGTCAAGGGGAACTTTTTCTTGAGTAAGATATTCAATCACTAGGCCGGTAGAAATTAAATTTCACTGTAAATAAATGTAGGCATGTCTACCCAAATACGAGTACCCACTATATATAAGTGGAAACAACAAAATATCACATCCTTCCTTTGCTTTAGGTCAAAGGTTATGACCCGGCATGTGATTATAAAACAAATACTGGTCAAAAATATTTTTTTTCAAATAATAATAATAATAATAACTTGTTTTAACACGTAAAAATTTCACAGTTTCCCTATTTGAATTTTCTGATGAATCGTAAGTCTTACGTTAATGATTGTATAAGCTCATGGTGAGTTCTACGACAATAACATATCCGTAGAAATTCCTCTATCACATCGTTAAATATTTGAACTTAACAACTTTAACAAAATATTGCCATAGCAATCGTAAATATGAATGCTGGTCGTTATTTTAAGAAGTAAAGGGGTACAAATGAAAAGATTTGAAATTGGCAACTTTTTCCATTTCACAAAAACAGACGTTAAATAATTCTGAAATTCAGAAATATAGACAGTGAACATTGTTGTAAAAGTAAATTCTACGGGCCTCAATTGCCCTTCTTCTTCTTCTTCTTCTTTTTTTTCTTCTTCTTTTTCTTTTTCTTCTTCTTCTTCTTCTTCGTCTTCTTTTCTTCTTTTTCTTCTTTTTCTTCTTCTTTTTCTTCTTTCTCTTCTTCTTTTTCTTCTTCTTCTTTTTCTTCTTCTTCTTCTTCTTTTTCTTCTTCTTTTTCTTCTTTCTCTTCTTCTTTTTCTTCTTCTTATTCTTTGTCTTCTTCTACTTTTTCTTCTTCTTCTTCGTCTTCTTCGTCTTCTTTTTCTTCTTCTTTTTCTTCTTTCTCTTCTTTTTCTTCTTCTTCTTCGTCTTCTTTTCTTCTTTTTCTTCTTCTTTTTCTTCTTTCTCTTCTTTTTCTTCGTCTTCTTTTCTTCTTTTTCTTCTTCTTCTTCTTCTTCTTCTTCTTCTTCGTCTTCTTTTCTTCTTCTTCTTCTTCTTCTTCTTCTTCTTCTTCTTCTTCTTCTTCTTCTTCTTCTTCTTCTTCTTCTTCTTCTTCAACACCCTGTCCTTTGTAGCTCTTAGTAAGGTTTGCCATCTTGTAATCCCTCCTTATCCCTGTTCTGCCAACCATTTACATAAACTCTTTAGGTAGGTTATTCGCTGATTCCTTATCTCCTTCTTGACGTCAGTATGCCCTGCTCAAGTCTAAGGTTAACCATTATCTTCCCCACATATCCGCATAAACTGTGCCTCTTTCTCTGTAACGCTCTACCTCGAGTGGCTCTTTGGCATGGTACAGACTGAACATTATTGTAAAAAAGCTACATTTGACACGATTTGTCCATATCCTGCCATCCATTCATACAAATTTCCTCATATAGAATATTGACTTTCCTTTTACCTCTTTGGACTTCAGTAGGTCCTGCCAGTATTAGATTCTCCAATCCATCTTTCCTCATAATGAGTTCCATAAATTTCATCCGTCTCGTTCAGATTGTAAGTATACGTGTCTTTTTAGTTTTTAGTTTTCCTAAAGCGTCCTCATTACTGTCTATGTGAGGAAATTGTTCAGCTTTCACTGAGGAAGGTAGATATGAAATTACGGTTCAGCTCTCTGTGTTTATTTCATAAAATGGTTTTACATATGCAAACGGTGGCATGGAAGATCTGTTACAGGTCTTTGAGAGACTCCTAAGAAAAGATAGCAATATGGTGAACCTCCTCAAGTAGAGGAGAACATCCAAGCATAACTTTTCTGTTTGAAAAAAAAAATAATGACTATTTTTATGAATTTGTTTCAGATGCGATCTCCGAGACACTCTCTAGAAATCGTTGGTCATTATATTATGGAAGATGATTACGAAATTTCCGCCAAAATGCACGAAGGATCTGGAAGACCGGTGGAAGCTTACATTAATTTGTCTCCGTCACGAAAGAATCTGAAAGTTCAAGTGGACTACGAGAGTAGTAAGTCTTTCATTAAATAAGCGTCTATGTTTGTGTCGACAGGAAGTTGAAACTCATACGGTTAACTGAGTGATGCGAGATTAAGTTTGATATTTTTTCAATTTACGAATATTTATATATTTTTTAATACTATTTCACCCCAAGCAAGGCAATAAAGCAACTAAGACGAGTGTGAGAAAATATGAGAAATAAACAAGAATTTAAAAACAGAAGATGGCGATTGACGTTGCATTTAAATTTTCGAAGATCAAACTTGACAGGAAATCAAGAAGCCCGAAGAAAGTTCTACAAGCGAGAAGTGTACAGAGATGCATTATCGATTTATTTAGCCTATACCCGGAGTCGATACTCATAGACCTAGATGACCTACCAGGATTTATAATTGGGGAACATCATCTTAATACCCCCCCACATATACAGATTTTGCTTAAACTGAGAACTAAAAAGAAGACTATATTTGATTTCTTGGCCCTCAATCTATCACAAGTTTATTGAGCTGAGCCTAAAATCATTATTGCCATTAAATTTCAGCATAACCCATTAAACATCGTTTTCATTAAATTTCAACATAAACCATAAAATTTCATTTTCATTTTTTTTCGAAACATTAGCCTCTAAAACATTTATATAAATCTTATATGCGGAAAAGATTATAGATCATATTCTAGAAAATACAGAGTCAAGCAAAAAATGTAAACACATTTCAAGAAAGGAAAAAATTTGTCTTTTGTAGTTTTTTCCGCATATAAAATTTGCATAAATGTTTTAGAGGCTAATATTTCGTGAAAAAAATATGAAAACGATGTTTAATGGGTTATGTTGAACTGTAATGGAAATAATGATTTTAGGCTCAGCTCAATAAGATTTTCATAGACTGAGGGCCAAGAAAGCAAATATAAGATTTATATAAATGTTTTAGAGGCTAATGTTTCGTGAAAAAAAATCATGAAAACGATGTTTAATGGGTTATGTTGAAATTTAATGGAAATAATGATTTTACGCTCAGCTCAATAAGATTGTCATAGATTGAGGGCCAAGAAAGCAAGTATAGTTTTCTTTTTAGTTCTGTGCATGGGGTGGGTATTAAGATGTTCCCTGATAATAAATCCTGGTAGGTCAACTAGGTCTGTGAGTCTCGGCTAAAGGTATAGATTAGAGAAATCAGATGAGGCAGTCCTTTCTTATCGCTCTTTTATATTTGTCTAGTTGCTCATCTCGTTTTCTGCCTGTAGTAAGTGTTACGAATTATTATTAGGTTGGTGCAAAAATAATGTCGTTTTCTCACATGAAGTTGAACGTCAAAAAAACGACATTATTTTTGCACCAACCTAATATATCTTTTCCGTATGAATTAAGTTTTTTTTAGCAATTCAAATAGGTTTTTGTGCCGTGCTTTAAAAAATGATTTTTCATAATCTACGAAGCATACATATATGTCTTTTTGCCTTTTTAATGTTCGCTCTGGCAACATTACGCATTTGATGTAAACATTTATTTATTTTAGAAAAAGAAAAAGAAAAAATAATCATGTAAATTAGTACAGTATTTTGGCAAAAAAGCAGTGTTTCAAAAGGTTAAAAATAATCGTACGTTTAGAATTCATTTACATTAGGACGGCTATTCATATTTTTGTTATTATTATCACATTGTTTCGGCTATTGTGACCTCTGACCTAGTGTCTTTTGATTTTGATAACATTCAGAGAATTTTAAAATAGACACTTTTATCTAAGTGGGTAAATTTTTCTCGATCAAGTCCAAAACTAAGGAGAGATCAAGTATTTATCTTATTTAGTCAGTCCCCTAACTTATTAGCGTCGTAGAGGCACCATCTTGTTTGGTTTGGTCTGTTTTACTTTACGGCATATCAATCTCAATGGGGTATTTAATGCCGACAAGATTTTTACAATAGATTCATACGAATAGAACATTCTTTCAAAAATGTATTGCTAGTAATATATATTTTTTCAAAAATGTATTTATTATATTCCGTGCTAATAGGAATATATACTTGAAAAACAAGGTGGTAAAATAAGTAAAGGTTTATCGTAAAGAAACCAGTACAATAAGAATAAATGTAACAGTTATGCATAAGGTCATCGCAAGTCAATCCAGTCGTGAGTGCTACTATTGGAAGATCAGTAGTTCTCGCGCAAGTCTGAGACGTACTCAACAGATCCCAGCTAGTCAATATTTACCAACCTCCCCACGGAGCAGGATGTGGCACAAAGCTGAGTTTAATGTGAGGCAATCCGATCTCGTAGGCTCGGTCAAAAATTCCCCATAAGCCCCGAATGTTCGGGTCTGTCTACCTCTTGCTATTTTTAATATAAAAACAGTGTTTTAATCGCAGTTTGGGGTTAAGTATTTGCCGATAGCTGGGACCCTAACAGATGCTACTACCCTGGGTCTGGGTGGACCAGTGAACAAAAGAAATTAACAGGTGGTTCCACGCTCCTAAAAGCCTCCTGATCAGAGACCTTGCTGCCGGATATAGTTTATCGTCATACCCAGGAGGAACACCACATTTACTGTCGCCGTTGCGGCAGTGGTGCGTGTAGGGAGAAATAGTTTGACGGAATCCAATCATTTTCTCCTTCGGGCTAGTTTTGAATTCAGAGTTTTCCTTCTTTTAGATTGGTTTCAGCTTTAAGTCAAGAGAGCCTAGCCTGCTCTGCCATTTAACCCATAGTTGGAGAAAGATGGTTTCCTGTCTTTTTGAAGTGCATAAGCGCGAAGTGAACAAAACGGATCGAACGGGAATTGAACATATCGCTCACCACGCAGATAGCCATTGCACTACCCACGCTTTATTATACTGTTCCCTTATTTCGCACCTTGTTTACACTGTTTACGTGTGTAGTTAATGTCTTACCATTATGTGGGAGGTATTTCTGGAAGGTGTATGTTGGAGGTATTTCTGGAAGGTGTATGTTGGAGGTATTTCCGGAAAGTGTATGTTGGAGGTATTTCCGGAAGGTGAATGTTGGAGGTATTTATGGAAGGTGTATGTGGGAGGTATTTCTGGAAGGTGTATGTTGGAGGTTTTTCTGGAAGGTGTATGTTGGAGGCATTTCCGGAAAGTGTATGTTGGAGGTATTTCCGGAAGGTGAATGTTGGAGGTATTTATGGAAGGTGTATGTGGGGGGTATTTCTGCCGTACCCTGTAAAAGTAAAATAAGAAAACTTTAAATAAACAAGTATTAAAATGATCATAGAGATTTTCCTTTTTCCTTTCGAGGTTTCTTTCTGTTTCATTCATTATTAGCTTTTATCTGTCTAAGTCTGTAGCATGGAGAACATATTGAAGTTTATTTTTTTTCTTCCTATTTTAGGCGGCCCAGAGAAATCTTACCGCATTGATGGCAATCTCATGACAAACAAAATGATAATGGTCGAAGCCTTCAAAATGGACGACGATGACAAGATGACGGATGTACGAATGGATTTCAAATTGGAAGATCCAAATATCATGCATGGAAAGATCAAATGGAGACCAGAAATTATTATCGAACTAAACGTAATTTAATATCCTTATTCTTTTCGAATATTATGTATTACTTGCAATGATTTGAACAGATATCCTTATTTTAATCCCAGTTTCGATGTTTTCTCTTTGTTATATATATATATATATATATATATATATATATATATATATATATATATATATATATATATATTCTCTCTTTTTTTTTTTTCTTTATATACTTCTTTGTCCATCCCACTTCCTAATCAAGATATAACTTCCGTTAACAGATTTAAAGTGTCAATGTCTAGATTTCAGCGAAAATTTAAATTTGAAACAATAGAAATGTTACATCTAACTCAATGCTGTCTCTCTACCCCCTACACTGCCCCCACTTCGTGAGTTTCCTTATTATTGCCCGTCATAAATGTGTAAATTTATTTTCATTTTTTCATTTCAACATTTGGAAATAAATCTGATGATCCACTGTCCTTTAAAAGCGCTGTGGTGAAATAATTTATTATATGGAACCTTAAAGCAATCTGTTTTTATTTAAATTATTAGCTCTGATTTACATTGAGCTCTCTGGATTCTATCCTCATTGGGTCTTCCCATACGGATTACCTAGTTTTTCGTAAACTAAATATATATATATATATATATATATATATATATATATATATATATATATATATATATATATATATATATAAAAGTGAACATAGGAGTCAACACTTAGAGGCGACAGTCTGTTTTATGCTACACGTCTAGCATGAAACAGACTGTCGCCTTTAAGTGTTGACGTCTATATTCACTTTTATATTTACGCACACTCTATCTCTTATATTGAGCACTTTATCCCATAAATATAGCACATCTTAAGACTATATTTCTTTATATATATATATATATATATATATATATATTTATATATATAGGTTTACGAAAATGAAATAACTAAATATAAGCAACCGTATATGCGCGTGCTGGCTTGTATACACAGATTAGCAAATAAACAATTACCAAAGAGTCAGGTAATATATATTAATAAATATACATATACCTATGTTTGGTGTTCGACTCAAGTTTCGTTGGTTACGCAACTCGTCGGGCACAATATATAACTTATTGTTTTTTTTTTAAACTATAAGCAATATCTTATTGCTTTTTTAAAAGAAAAACAATAAGCTATATGTTGTGCCCGACGAGTTGGGTAACCAACGAAACTTAAGTTGCACACCAAACGTAGGTATATGTATGACGATCTTCCACGAACAATCATATCTGTTCACGAGACGTACCTTAACGTAAACATTGACAACATATTATGAAATGGAGTAAGTCTGACATTATTTAATATATTTTCTGTTCTGTTTATACGTTATTTTAAAAGATACAATTTATTAAAGTAAATTCTCTGTTTTTTAAATAAACAGTATTAATTAAAATTAAGGCCTGAATGTTCAGTCGGAGAGACACATATTATCAAAGAAATATGTCGATAATTCGGGCCGGTAGATGTCAGTAATACTGTTTAATCGTTCGGGGAAGATCGTCGAAAATTTGTTTATAAACAGTAATTCATCCTTTGCACACACACACACACACACACACACACACACACACACACACACACACACACACACACACACACATATATATATATATATATATATATAATTTTATTTATCCCAGCTCTACTTAGCCCATTGAGCTTATTACTAGCTTGGGTTTTTTCTTTGGACTAAAATCTTGAGGTACTGAACGATTTGTTCCGCCCTGTTCGGATGTTTCTAGTTCTTTCTTTGTTTTTTACGATATTTTTCCTCGGGGAATACCAATTTGCTTTGATATACTTACAAGTTGTGCTACCCGAGGTTTTTTTTTCAACCGAGTATTACCATTTAATATATATATATATATATATATATATATATATATATATATATATATATATATATATATATATATATATATATATATATATTAAAAAGAAGAAAGAAACCGCAAACTTTTTTGGTTCTAATGTGGATTTTTTGGTTTTTAAATATTATGCTTTATTTTCCATAATTTTGCTACACGTGTTTCCGGTCTAGCGACCGTCATCAGGCAAAAGGTGGAGATTTCGACATATTAAAAATAATTAATTTTTTTCTTTATGTTTTTCGATGTTAAATATTCTCGATATGAAACATTCCTTTTACTGCGTTAGTGGCCAAAATGTCTTTCCAAGAAAAACATTTTGGTCACTAACACAAAAAAGACCAGAAACACGTGTAGTAAAATTATGGAAAATAAAGCATAATATTTTTTAAAAATCCACATTACAAGCAAAAACGTTTGCGGTTTCTCTCTTCTTTTTAATATACACACTTTTCTCTCATTGGAACTACTATATCATCTTCCATATATATCATGACACTTTCCACTGAAAAAAAAATTACATAGATAAAGCCCTTTGTAAAGTGTGGACTGTACTTCTGAGAACAGTTTTTGTATCTCTTTGAGGCATGAACTTCCAGGAATCCCTTCAATTAGTCTACTGGAATCTTTTCCAACCAATCCTAGGGCTCCAACTACAACAGGGATTGTTGATGTTCCCATGTGCCACATTTATGAGATTTCTATTTCAAGGTCCTTGTATTTTGACAGCTTTTTGAATATCGCCAAAGATACACTGCAGTCTGCAGGGACTGCCAGATCAATAGGGAGGCACTTTTTTTGTGGTCTCCAATAACAATGTCTGGGCGGTTGGCTTTGATTGTTCTGTCAGTGTGTATTGTGTAGTCCCATAGAATTATAACAGGTCGTATATCAGTAACCGGGTCTGGGTGGTGTTTATACCAGTTTCTTTCAGTTTCCTTCCCGTAGAAGGTGCAAATTTCCCACTGCAGATATTGGCCCACTCTGTCATGCCGGGTTTTATATTCAGTGGGTGCCAATATCGTGAACCTGATACATGATGATCTATCTAGACAATTTCTTAGGAAGAGGGAGGAAAATAGCGAGGAGACATTGTTGTTGTTCTTCTTCTTCTTATTATTATTATATAAGTTATAAAAATATAAGTACATATATAGAAATTTTTTAAAATTCATTTTTCCCCTCTTCTCTCTTTTCAATTTATTTAAAGGAATACCTATACAGAAAAATGTTGGAGAATACACACCAGATGAAGGTTATAATGCGGGACTTCTATGCAACTATGTCCGGAGAAAGTAAAGTATTGGCAAACGCTTTGCAGAGAGCCTACCAACAAGAAATTAGTGAAATTGATGATTACATGTCGAAGGAGTTTAATGAAATTTCTCGTGAAACGATGGAGATGTTTCAGCACGTCAGTGAAATGTATGACCGCAACTATCTTAATTTGAAATCAACCTTTAGTCATGTATTAAAACTTTACTATGAGTTCGAAAGTAATCTAATGTCGGCAGTATACTCCTTTGCGTACCAATTCCGTGAAGGATTTATGTCTTACTATAGAATGCTTATTCCAAAGATGAGAGAAGCAATGGCGAAATACAATCAACTATACCAGGTACGTATGCACAAAACCTCAATATATGCATGATACAAATAAATCGAGCAGGACACATTTTTAGAAAACGTCCGGTGCTATATAAAAACCTCAACACATAGATTTTTGAAATGGCATCATTCTTATGAGGAGTGATGAAAGATTTTTTTTAAAAGCAATCCACTCCAAGCAATTTGAACTGAATCACTGCAGTCTCAAAGATCCAATGGAAGACCGAACAAATTTATGCCTAGAAGATTAGCCACATTTATAAATCCAAATGATTTCTTTTGTCAGAATAAATTATGTTAATCACAGAAAACCCTCTTTCAGTCTCCGCAGAACTTACAGCAATGATATTAATTATATTTTTAGCTCTTTGGATGGTTTAGGGTACAACATGTTTATGGCAATTTCTCGTTACATTTTCAACGTAATCACGGAAAATCATTGTTGTGGTAGGGGGCGTGTGTCCAAAGACGCGCACGAGCGTAGCATAACTAACGCTTTACCTAGACTATCGGCTATTAATATATAAGATTATTTTCGGATAATCCAACAGCCGGGTCGCCAAGCTTTTATAATTTTAAGAATTGGATCGCACGAACCGGTAGGATGCCACCACTGGTCAAAAGGTAAATATTGGTTGGGTCTATAATCACGACAAATGGTAAACATTTGTTACGTTTATGTTTGAGCCACCAGAAAAATATTGGCCAGGTCTATAAACCAGTAGAAAGGTAAAAACCGTCCAATTTCGCACTGATGCCGATGAGAAAAGCGTGGATCAATTTTCTCCCTTATTAATGATAATTAAATAGCAGAGTAAACTGGACTCCCTAGCCTTGAGTAGTAACCAGTGTAACATTGTGCCTTCTTGGCCTCACGTTTTCAAATGACTTGAAGTAAGGCGAATATATCGAATCGATAACGGCAAGGAAAGTTGGGTCACTGTTTCGTGTCATCGTCATTGTCCATCTTGTACATCTACAAATCTATCATTCGCCCATGCATTGATTACTGCTGTCACCATCTGGTCTGGTGCTCCTGCTATTCATCTCCAGGTTCTTGACAAAATCCAAAGAAAGATCTGTAATGTAATCGATCCTGACTTTCTCAACGACGTGACGCGGCTTCCCTTTGTCTTTTCTAAAAATATTTTCATGGAAACTGCTCTGACGCGATTTTTTCCTTGTTGCTCCGATTGCATGAATTTAATTTCTGTATCCCACCCATTTACTGTTGAAATAGTTAAATGTAACCGCTACTTCTCCAACAATTTCTTTTCTCGCACTTCCCGACTGTGAAACTCCCTTCCAATTACTTGCTTCCCTGATAACTACAATCTTCAAAAATTTAAATGCAACGTCAATCACCATCATCTACCTTCTTGAATCCCGTTCACCTTATGTTTTTTTTTTAAAAAAATTCTTCCTAGTCTTTTCTCTCACATTCACTCCCTGTAACCCCTTGCGTATTAGTGGCATTCCCGCCTTCCTTGGGGTGAAATAATTAAAAAAAGAGGAGGATTACTCTGAATTAAAAAAAAAGTAGAGACGGAAATGAGATATGACTGCCGTACCCTTTCTCAAGAAATTCTGACAATTCACAGATAATAATAATAATAATAATAATAATAATAATAATAATAATAATAATAATAATAAAATCCGTGGTAAGTAATAAGTGCCTAGATCTTAAAGAGACGTGAGATTTAAAAAAATCTGAAAGGTTTATAAATATCTGTCGATATTTCTGAGATGATGTATTTTGACTATTTACACTATTTACATTGTTCGGACTGTTGTCGTCTTCTTTGTTGTCCTATTCACGACGTTTCTGCCGTTGTATGCTCCGGCCTTCTTCGACTGGAATTTCGAACCAAACCGTTTATTTCGTGCACCGTGTAGATTATTCTAGTTCGACGTGTCATGACTCTTCCGGATATGCCAGTTTTAGTTATTTACCTTTTAGTAAGTCAACTCTCTAAGTTTTTTGTTCACCTTTACTATGGTCAGTTATTGAATTCACAACTAATTGGGTCAAGTTACTGGATGGCTTCAACCAACGCTTTTATCCACTGGTCCAGAACTTTGTTAATATGACAACAAAGATGAGGACAATAGTAAATAGTTTAAACATGTCTAGAAATGTCCCCACGAAAAAACAAAAAAAAAACAAAAAACAAACAAATAAACCCCACCCGAATCGTCCTCATTGTGAGTGTGTATGTATACAGGGATTATTGAACATTTTTCGACGTTTAAAAAAGGTTGGCTATAGTTTGGGACATAACCATTTGACGAGATTTTGGGACACGATCGACAACATTTTTTGGCACCCTTTTTCTACGCGTACTAATAATTACTAAGTCTGTCAAAGGGAGACATTCACAAAGCCCTCACCGAGGAACGAAAACATTAGAATAAAACAAAGGACATGCTAAAACCCAACTCTACTGCAGTCATTCAGTACACAAAAACAATCTTAGCCTGTAAATCTTAGCCTGTAAATCCTTTTACCACCCACCTCCGGAAAAAAAAAGATATCAGGGACTTTTATCATAATTGACTAATTGATATGCCCCTGAAACGGATATATTTGTTCGAGGTAGCTAAGTGGTTTTCGCTACTGTAACCGAGTAGTACAAGATAGCAGTGATGGACTGGTACTCGTCGTAGTCAATAGGTGTAGGCAATAGGCAAAGACCAGTAGGATAGCCAATGGCGTAGTCCAATGGGCGCCGTCATACTTCTACTATACCTACACATCCGTCTGTATTTATGACTGACATCAGCCAATCATATTCTAGTGAGAGGGAACACAGGTTTATGCATATTCCATTACATCACTAATATATTATACATTTTTTTTTAAGCGTATCACCCCAAGCAACGGTGAAAGCCACTATCACGCAAGGGGTTAAAGAAGGGTTGGAGGAAGAGCAGATAGGAGTGGTAAAGGAGAGGATGTGGAGAAAGAGACAGTGGGTCGATCAAGGCAAGGGGGTTACAGAAGATTTGGAGCGAGAGCAGATAGGAATGAAAGGTGAAAGGATGTGGAGAAGGGAAGTGGATAGATCAAGGCAACTGGAGATGTCGATTGACGCTACACTTAAACCGTTGGAGATTGTATTTGTCAGGGAAACAGTAATAGGGAAGGGAGTTCCACAGGCGAGATGTGCGAGACATGAAGCTATTGAAGTAGAAGAGACGTCTACATCTAAAAGTTTCAACGGTGAAGGGGTGGGGACGGGATGCCAGCCTCGTAGGACGTTTAAATTCACGAGGCCTAGGGACAAGCGAAAGCAGCTCCTCGGGGCAATTACCGTGAAAGTATTTGTAAAAAAGACAGAGCGAGGCAACATCGCGTCTGTGAGAGAGCGACTGCAGACGAGATGACAGATCAGGGCCAATCACATTGCATATCCGTCTCTGGATCTTATCAAGAGACATATAGGAAATTAAAACTTCATTTACATTACATGACTTATTTCAAACTGTCTTTTTCATTAAAAAAAAAGTAATTATTGGCAAGTTACGGGCGAGGCCGCATCAAATATATCTGGTGACCTTACAACGTGTTTTGTTTAACAGATCTTACTTATAATATCACGAGTTATGGCGATATTACTCAGCAATATTTCTTTTTTATTATTTGCAGGAGTCTTACAGAAAATTAGCTTACGACATTGAGCAAGCCAAATTATATGTCATGAACAAGCTGACGAGGTTGAATAGACAGTGGGAAAGAACACGAGACGAATATTTGCGAAAGCTCAATGAGCTTAACAGAAGTAAGTAATATTGAACTTAATTTCGGTTTTAAAATTTACTGTTGCGATCTGATCTATGTAATATACTTATTGTTACATTCTGGGTAATAACATAGAAACGTAAGTAACCATTTCCGGCATTTGTATGTAGTCGGAGTGTCTGGAGTAATGGATAGCGATTTGAGGAATCGGAGAGCCGAGTACGAATTCCAGTCGAATCCATTACGCGCTAATACCCTTGGGAAAGGTATATATTCCTCTTCTGATTTTATCAGTAGTAATCTACGTACAATCCAACACAGTTTTTTTAATTCCTTTTTTCCCTTGTTCCCCTTTTGATTTATATAAATCTAAATTGATTTTATGATTTGCAGGAATGTGAAGCATCAATAATTTGTTAACTAATTGGTTGATACTTTAAATCGAAGTTACAAAACAATTGTCACTGTTTTGAATTAGGACGGCGTTACATATCTTTCGATGAGAACAAAGCTATTATTATTTGTTTCTCCTTCTGTTTTCAGTTCATATAAGTCAAATTTGATTTAGAATTTGCAAGAATGAACAGCTCAACCAAATGGTTAACAAAATAGTTGATGTTTTAAACTTTTTCGCTCGCTCACCCCATATAAATCTAGGTTGATCTTCAGATTTGCAGGGATGAATATCATTGGCCAATTCGTTCATACTTTAAACTGAACCGATAGAGCGATTTCCATCATTTTCAATTAGGATGTCGTTACCCTTCCTTCCAATAGAACGAAACTATGACAAATAAAAAGATTTTGAAATGAAGAGAAAATACAGATTTTGATTTGGTAATTTTGTATCTGGAGGCACGGTGGAGTAATAGATAGCGATTTGAGGAATGAGATCCGAGTTCGAATTCCAGTCGAATCCATTACGAATACCCTTGGGAAAGGTATAAATACCTTGGGAAAGGTATAAATTCCTCTTCTTCTCCTCCTCCCAGCTATGGGTAAAATAGCAGGATGGACCGGATTCTATAGCCTTGGTTGGCAACTGGTCTACCGCAGAAAGAAATGGCAACCTACTGCTGGAAAAAAATCTGCCTCGTTATCGAAAGATAGATGATCACCTAAGCGTGTATCACGCATGGCACATAACTAACTGGCTCGATTTTGTATCCGCAAGGGGCTATGTAATTATCTGTAATTAATCGAAGAAAAATCTCTTCTCTAAATTGTTTGTTTAACGGCACATTAATTCTTTATGTGTCATTTAATGTCGAAATTTAATTTTCTTTGGGGCGTGAGTAATTTTTTCTTTTTACAAAAATCTGTTGCTGCTCATTTATTTATTTTATTTTCTTATTTTTAAACCTATACTTTTAGTCTTTTTAGCCTAGTTTAGGTGTTCAGTATTTGCCCATAGCTGGGACCCTAACGGGTGAATGAAAACCTAGCGATTGAGTTTAAGTATGAAATAACCTGTCACTGCTGGGTGCTCATCACGATGTATGATTTTATATTTTATTCAGTTATATATCCACCATTATTTGCAATCACTTATAAGCCAGCTCTTTGATAGGTTTTTGAGTAAAATCCCGCAGGTTTTGATGTGAAAAAGGTTGAATTTAGATTCCCTTAGCAAAATGCACTGCAGCGATCGAAAAAAAAGAAGGTTATAATCAGTCATTGCAAGGTTAGTTGAATATGGTAGGTGAAATGGAATGGACAAATCGAGTTCTAATTTTGTTCGTCTCTTATTCTTGCTGCGTGTCGCATAGGGGTGGCATGGAGGAGACAAACATTTTTTCTGTTGACGAGTACGTGGCGCTTTTCGACCGAACTTTTATGGACACATTGCTGCTGCTGAACGTATAAACGTGCTTTTAGTTTTTCATTGCGTCTTAAAATTCTAAATGAAAGATACCTCAACCAGCCACCACACACACCAGATTGAGTTTTTTCTATGAAGCTCAGATTTAGAGGTTGCTTATAGATATTTATCGTTGTAATTCCGCTGACTTTTACATTGAACATTGTCGTATGAAACTCATATTTTATCAGCAGTTATGATATATTTAAGGAACAGTTACTTAGGGTGATACATTCATCCTTAGAATTGGCTTCCTAAAAAGGAAAGTACTGTAGCGTTTTAGCTCAGACCAGAAAACCAAGTTCATTTTCAGGGCACAGCTACTTCCAGTGAAACGCCTGTAACTTAAAAATAACTAGCTGGCTAGATCGTCACACACGAAATAAAACCATCAGCTGATTCTAGCAGTAAGCAAATTTCATTCTGGTTGTAACCCACTGCTATAGCCCAGCGAGGCAGAGATGAAGCGTGGTGAGTGGAGATGATCAGTCACATGGGCGTGTCAATCGTTTCGCCTCGCAGCGGTCTCTTGTCATCCCTCAGTAGGTCTCTCTTTTTTTCAGTCTTATAGAGAAGATCGTTCTTTGTCTTGTCATCTTTGTCTAAAAAAAGTAATTTATCAAGAACTCAAGGTCTTAGTTCACTCAGTGACCCTCTTTGTCAGGATCGGTTGCCACGGTACCTTGTCACGTCCACTTCACTTAGCTGATAATCATCAGGACAATAACAATCTGAGACAATTTTTGTATCAACTTTTATGTTTCCGTTTAACAAGATATTTTCGGACAATGGTATTGCTACAGTGCTGTTCGATAAAAGTGACTCACCTGATTTTTTTACGCCTATTGTTTTTGGGGTCAACCTAATTTTTAATCTTACTAATATAAAGACCCCTTCCCGACTATCTAGTACAAAAGTTTACTCACTCTAAGGTATTCTACTGATAATTATCAATTTGGATATAAATGAGATTTATGGAAAAATTCTGTGTAAAAAAAGGGACTCACTTATTCCTGAAACTAGTAATCAATAAAAACATAACCGAACAGCTTTAAATAAAGAATAATAGAGGTATAATATATTTATAATAGGTAATATAGTTCGAAATATTTAATAATCTATGGGTCCTCCTTTATTTTGAATAACCTTTTCAACATTTTTTGGCATTGACTTCATTAGGTTCTGGCAAATCTCATCTCCAAGCATTGAATTCCATTCGGATATGAAATTCACAATCAAATCCTCTTTGTTGCTCAACTGCTTTCTCGAGAGCCTGTACTTTATAATGTTCCATAAGTTTTCTATGGGGTTGAGGTCAGGAGATTGGGGCGGCCATGTCATAACACCCACCTGCTTCTCATCAAAGTATTCCTTCATCAATTTTGATTTGTGACAGGGAGCATTATCCTGCATAAAAATGAGATTGGTGGGGTCGATTTGCACCCTTTCAGCAGAAGGGAGCAGACAAGACTCTAAAATTCTCTTGTACTGCTCGCTCCTGAGGGTCTTTTCAATAGTTTTTAAGAAACCAGTTCCATGAAAAGAAAAGCATCCCCAGAACATTATACCGAACGGATGCCTGACAGTACTTACTGCTAAATTCAAAGAGCTTTCAAAGCTTCTTCTTCGGACTTTCGATCGCTTATCCTTTGAAGTTAGCTCAACTTGCGTTTCATCGGAGAAGAGAACATTTAGTAAAAAAAAAAAAAAAATTCTGGTCAGTCACTTCTATCGAACAACACTGTATAATCTGATAGTTATTTTTTTTATCTGAAATAATTACCACTGCGCCCCTAAGTGCTATTACGCACACACACACACACACACACACACACACACACACACACACACATACACACACACATATATATATCCATGTAAACAAAAACAGACTATCATCAAATTTTCGTTTGTGTATTGCTTAATATATTGTGTAATTGTCATCTTTGATAATGGCTTATGTAAGCCGAAAGCTTAGATTGGATTAAAAATATGTATCAATATTGTGATTTTCTTTCATTGTTTAATGATAATGTTATTAAGCTTATCAGACGATATGAAAAGAACTTACATAAAATATATAGACAACACTTATCTATATTATTTAATGAAACATGTATCAATGAAAAAATGCTGCCTAATAGCTGCCTAAATACACACAATTTAATATATATATATATATATATATATATATATATATATATAAGCCAACTCGTAGTTTGTTAAACGAAATTATGTATAAAGATAATAAAGGGTAAAATTATGTTTCATAAAGACCTTGCTGAAATTAACAACAAATAAAAACGCATAACGCTTGGCCTGTTTAGTGTTTCTTGAAATATTTACATTGATTTTTTTTTCTTCCAGGAACATATCAAGCATTTTTCAATCACAAATACACAAAGGCATTCATGATGGCGATAAACCACAGATGGGACGATCTGGTTGATTTCCTGAGAAGAAATCAAATGATGAAACCAGTCTCGGATGCGATCAGCTATTTGCAAACGAACATGAAAGATTTCAATGTGCAAATGGAACAATTAATGGATAAGATCAAAAACCATCCGGTCATGAATGAAATCGTTTCTGCTATGAACGAACTCTATCAACAGGTGACGCTCTTTTCTACAGAATCATTTTATCTACTAAAAACGTAATATTAAGCATCTATACTAGATTTATTTTTCAATGACATGTATATTTTGTTGTTGACGAAGAAAGTTCCCTTTCTCTTGATATTTACATAGTAAAATCGTGTATTTCTATCGTAGCATTTTATAAAATGTAATTTTATATGAGATTCATTCAGATTTTATACGCATTTATGAATTTTATAAAATGTAATTTTATGAGATTCATTCAGATTTTATACGCATTTATGAATTTTATAAAATGTAATTTTATATGAGATTCATTCAGATTTTATACGCATTTATGAATTTTATGAAATGTAATTTTATATGAGATTCATTCAGATTTTATACGCATTTATGAATTTTATAAAATGTAATTTTATATGAGATTCATTCAGATTTTATACGCATTTAGGAATTTTATAAAATGTAATTTTATATGAGATTCATTCAGATTTTATACGCATTTATGAATTTTATAAAATGTAATTTTATATGAGATTCATTCAAATTTTATACGCATTTATGAATTTTATGAAATGTATTTTCATATTAAATTATAAGAATTGCATTTACACTATCTGTCTATATTTCTGAGATGAGGTATTATGTACACTATTTACATTACTCGTACTATTGTCCTCTTCTTTGTTGCTGTATTTATTACAACGTTTCGGCCTTTCAGTATCTGTCTATATTTCTGAGATGAGGTATTATGTACACTATTTACATTATTCGGACTATTGTCCTCATCTTTGTCGCCATATTTATTACAACGTTTCGGCCTTTCAGTATCTGTCTATATTTCTGAGATGAGGTATTATGTACACTATTTACATTACTCGGACTATTGTCCTCATCTTTGTCGCCATATTTATTACAACGTTTCGGCCTTTCAGTATCTGTCTATATTTCTGAGATGAGGTATTATGTACACTATTTACATTATTCGGACTATTGTCCTCATCTTTGTTGCCATATTTATTACAACGTTTCGGCCTTTCAGTATCTGTCTATATTTCTGAGATGAGGTATTATGTACACTATTTACATTATTCGGACTATTGTCCTCATCTTTGTCGCTGTATTTATTACAACGTTTCGGCCCTTCAGTATCTGTTTATATTTCTGAGATGAGATATTATGTACACTATTTACATTATTGTCCTCATCTTTGTCGCCATATTTATTACAATGTTTCGGCCGTTGTACGCTCCGGCCTTCTTCAGGTGGTTGGAATGTCGAACTAATAAATATAGCGACAAAGATGAAGACAATAGTCCGAATAATGTAAATAGTGTGCATTTACATTATACATATTTATGAATTTTGTGAGATGTATTTTTATATTAAGTTCATTATGATTGCATTAACTTTACATACACATACAAACACGCACTCAAACACACACACACGTACACACACACACACACACGCGCATATATATGTATATAGTGATAATAAGAAGACGGAGACTTCAATTATCAATTTCGATTATTCGATTATAATTTATTTCGTTAACACCTCAGTGTTGAACTCTTCAGACCGAAATCTCCTCCTCATGGTCTTCTTCTTATCATTATAGTGCTCTGTAGTCTACATTGTGCTCTCCCTGGATTTATATCCTTCTCAGAATTATTCCTCCCAGCCCCAAACTGGCAAGACGTATATATATATGTGTGTGTGTGTATATATATATATATATATATATATATATATATATATATATATATATATATATATATATATATGCTCAGCATACAGACTAAATATTTGTAAACATACGTCTGCAGCCCTCGGACAGTTTTTCACCGACTGGATAGCTTCACCCTACGATATGCCGGTGTGATCAAAAACTAGGAAAGACCCGGTGTATGGTCAATAAAGGAACGGGAGATGAAATATCGCCATGAAAGAAAAGAAATCTGAATCCTGTTTTCAATATACTGGCTTCTTTATTTATAGGCAGTGTCAACTCGGACCTAGCACTCTCTTAGGTGGTCGGTAGATGACACTTGGAACATCTTCGTTGCTACTTCTTTCACGACAAACTAACGGTCAAGATTTTCTTTTTGGCCAGCAAGAATTTAAAATTACCTTCGACCATTACTACATCCGACTGCCTCCGTAACTCTGACCCTCTTCATGACGACAAATGGCTTGTGACTGCGACACTATAACCACTCTATGATTGACAATACTCTCGTACCATCGGTTGGCTTGTTACTCATCATTCTAGAATATGGCCTGTCTATTTAATATGACGATCGGAAGTCCGTACCTTCCGGCCGAGTGGTATTTGATCCTCAATTTTTTTTATTAAATTAGTTATTTCCTTTGCTGCACTAACATTCCATTTTACTGGCAGTTATAAAACGCCATTTGCTTCAGGTCAAGATGAAATAATTTACTGTTCAATTGATTCTGTGGCTGTCCCGATCATGACCGATTGAGTTACATACTAAAACTTCTTAAAAACAAATTTTACGTTAAGAATGGATATTAGATGCTTACTCTTTAATGTAGAAACGAAGTGCATATATTAAGTAAATAAAAGCGGGAGTTAGGATTGAATAGCAGTATGTAGTGGGAAGCAATCAGAGCCCGATTTAGATGAAGAGAGGTCTTGGACTATTCCACGTGTGAGGCCCCTCCAAATCCCTCATTCGCACAAGTAGGAGAAAATAGAAGCGTTAAATTAAACAATTTGAGTAAAGCCTAGGCTGATGATGATGATGATGATGTGTGTTTAAAATTCCACAGTTGACAATTGCTTCTCTAAAGGACATAAAATGTTCTTGTTAAATAGAGTATGTGATTGGAAGAAAGCATGAATGTTAAAATTTTAAAAATCTTTAAAGAAATCAATGCTAGCGTCAGGTTATTGGCTTAAGGCAGAATTATTCTGAAATGGAGAGTAAGGAAAATTACTAAAGGGTTGTTTAGAGTCTACAATGTGTTAGGTGTAAGAAATGCTTATGACAATGTCAAAAAAAGATTATATACCTCTGCTGGAGCCTCTCCTAGATTTTGAGGGCCTAGATTTCAGCCTGCTAAGCTTACAGGTAAATCCGGTACTGTCAGCGGACAAGGGAAAACGAAACCGGGTCCAGATGCCGTTGATTCTGTTCTCGAAACTTGATCTATATTTTATGTTTTCTCTTCTGCAAAAATTGTATATGCCATTCGGTAAGTAAAGATTCGAACGTATCTTATTGGCAAGATGGTTTAAACCATTAGCCTCGATAGAAATTTCCGTCATTCACAGACGAGCAAGTGACCTACAATGACGAAAATTCCCGTTATCCGCAGTTAATGGGTTAAGAAATCCTACCCATGAAATCGAGGCCACCTCTTGTAAAACGGAATAAAGCGATTTATTATGAAAATAGTTTAAGATAATTTTTGTTATGAGGTTGTACATGTGTGTATATTCCCTGAAGATGGTTCACAGGACATTAGGATTCAATGAACTCCTGGATTGGAATCATTGTCTTCGCTTGAAGGAGCAATGTAAAACGTCCATAATGGAATTTGTTATAAATGCTGTGAACAGGGATGCGGTTACCCAGGATCGTGTGTGATGGAGAGCTGCTGTTTTTGCTGTAGCAAAGAGCTATCAAAAGAAGAGAGTCCATTGCACCGTAGAGACTAAACAAAGACGCTAATACCCGACATTGAATAACACCGCAGTATTCTACTGCTGTGGCCGCGCATTGGTTGCTTTAGCCATGAGCGGCTTTGTATTTTAGGATAACTAATTTCCCGTTGCTGACCGTCGCCATCGACGTGTCTCGTTAGATCAATTACGACTAGTGAATTCAATCCTCACTGGGTGCCCCATATTTTCGACCTTGTGCCACACGTTTAGAAAGTCACCATTTTCTTAACAAAAACTTTTGTTTACTTTCTTTCTTTTTTAGCTTGTTTGGGCTTACAAGTATTGGGAAATTGAAGAGACAGTAAGGAACTTTGACGACAAAGTGAAAAATTATATTACCAGCACGGCGAACCATTACCGAGAGCAGATCTTTAGCATGAACCAGATGGAACTCATTACATTTGACTTGCGTAGAGGCGAGATTGAATTTAAGGTGCCAGTTGTGGTGCCAAAGTTTATAATGGAAAACAAGGAGAAGGCAGAGCAATTTTGGAAAATGATGAAGGTTACAGTGAACAAGTTCAATGTCTGGCATATAGAGTACAATTTCACAATTGCCGACTTTTATTATTCTATGAAGCCGTCTTTAGATCATGCCGACTGGATACCGCCATTTAAAGGTCAGTATTGAGAAGGACCCTTATACAATACTTTCTTTTTTTCACTTTTTTCGCGCCGTTTTCAAGTTTTACGTCGATATCCATGACGGTACGGGGTGTAATGTCACTCTGTCCCATCCTGCGTTCTCGACGTCTCAGGTGGCTTGGGCACGTTGCGCGCATAGATAACTCCACAATTCCTAAACAGATGCTGCATGGTGGTGGTGGGAAGACTGTCTGATGGCACGCGTAACGTTGGACGACCCAACATTCACTTCAAGGACCAGTGTAAAACATCCATGATGGAATTTGTTATCAATGTTGTGAACAGGGATGCGGTTGCCCGGGATCGAGTGGGATGGAGAGCCGCTGTTTTCGCGGGAGCAAGGAGCTAACAAAAGGACACAGTCCATTGCGCCGTAGAGACTAAACAAAGACGCTAATGCCCCACGTTGAATAGCACCGCAGTATTCTACTGCTGTAGTCGCACATTGGTTGCTTTAGCCATGAGCGGCTTTATATTTTAGGATAACTTATTTTCCGTTGCTGACCGTCGCCATCGACAAAATATCCCATAGGATAATAATGTGGCAGTAAAATAAGCACATCCCATCTCCCCTCTCGCTTGTATCCATCCACTATAGTAAAATAAACGTTTTCAGCCCTAAAGCTGAATTAGTCGAATAAAGCTGAATTAAATAAAGTTTTATAAGCTATACGAGTTGTTGCTTTGTTACATGGCAACTGCAGATCCCAGTAGATGTATATCTTGTGATCACATTTATTGTCTTTCATATGTGTTTAACCGTCCTGGGTATGACGATAAACTACATCCGCGTCCAGGGTAAGACGATAAACTACGTTCAACAGCAAGGCCTCTGATCAGGAGGTTTTGAGGAGCGTGGAACCCCCATAATTGCTGGTGTTCCCAGGTCCACCCTGACCCGGGGTGGTAGCACCTGTTAGGATCCCAGTTATGGGCAAATAGTTAACCCCTAAACTGAGGTAAAAAACATTAAGAAAGTGAAAAAATAGGTTGTAATACCAGAAATAATTTGTAAAAAATTATTTCCAGAGATAAATTTTTACAAAATTATTACAAGCAATATATTTTTGAAAAGAAATATTACCAGCAATACATTTTTAAAAATAATATTACCAGCTATAGATTTTTGACAAAACAAAATATTACCAGAAAAAAAAAAGTTGTCGGCATTAAATAACCCATTGAGGTTGATATACTGTAAAACAAAACAAACCAAACCAAGCCAAACCATCATATGTGTTTAAGTAAATATGGTAATCCCATAATTTCCAATACATTTTCTTATCAGGAATAAAATCGAATAATTTATAAAAACTTTGGTTTTATTTATTTTATTATTTCTGTCTGCATATTCTACGATCACCAGAATTGCCAATTTAGCTTTGGGTAGTTGGGGGGGGGGTCTAGATCTAATTACTTTCCAGCTCAGTTAGCTTCTATAAAGCAACATTTGGCTAATTTCATTATTTATGGGATGTGGCTACCCTCCGTCTTTTCTACAAATAGTTTCATGTCAAATGCTTTGACGAGGTTTTTTTTCCTGGTGCCCTGACTACATGAATTTAAGCCTGCTACTAGATTGCTAACTAGGGCTCAACTAAACTAGATGCAATCGCCACTCCTACTCTAACAGTTTCTTTTCTAGCACTTCCCACCTGTGTAACTTCCTTCCGATTACTTGCTTCCCCGATAAATAAAATCTTCAAAAATGTAAATGCAACGTCAATCGCCATCTTCTGTTTTTTTAACCCTGTCATTTTTTTGTATTTTCCTGAATCCTTCTCATTCTCTGTCTTATAATTCTCCATCACTTTCACCCCATGTAACTCATCCTGCGTCGTAGTGGCACTGGTGCCTTACTCGGGGTTAAACGATTTTTTTAAAAAGTAAGTAAAACTGAAACCAGGTTAGTTTTTCTTTTATTTTCACTACTTTTTTTTTGTAGTTACAACTGAAAAAAGAGATAACTAACTGTTGAACCCGTTTTATTCTGTTGCAAAATTAATAATTTTGCCTTTTTTAAAAATTGAAATAAATTAATTTTTTTCGATTTGTTTCTTGAGTGATTTTCCATAAAAGTTGAATGCAGACAGAGTTTTTAAAAGTAAGATTAAAAATTTAGAATATAACTATTTTTTTAAAAGGTCTGATGAAAAAGCAAAATTAGATGGTTAAGAGCGAAAAAAATTAAGGACAATATCAAGAGAATTTATTTGAGACACACACACACGCAAAAAATAAAAAATACCCCCCCCACCCCACCAAAAAATACCCCCCCATACAAACAAAAATAAAGTAAATGTCCCGTTGCGTTGTGTGTTGATTCTGGATCCTAGCAGTCAACCAGCAATTCCTCAGTAGGAACCCCAATGCTGCATCACAAATTAAATCCAAGATAACGTTTTAATTTTTGTTCTTACCTTATTGAAAGAAGAGCATAGTTGTAGGCATCGTTTCTTGGAGTAAGCGAAAGGTCGACGGGAAGTAGGGAGAACAGATGTCAACAGGTTGGCTAACTACCGGTCATCGATACGTGTTGACGTGTTTCTCGGCTCTCAAAATCGGGCAGGGGTAGGTATCCGAATTCTTGACTTCACTACTGCTGCAGTCGAACAACCGGTTTTGTGCGTTTTTCTGTGTTATATTAAAGCTGAGGCAAATCATGACTCTCATGATTCTACACCTATTTGGTTCAAGCGACCCAGACAGGGTGTGTTACTCTTCTTCTTTATTCAGCTACTTTTAAAATATTTACCTCTTTTTTTTTATCTCCCTTTCTTCCTGATCTGATATGTGAGTAGTGGAATGGTTATCGGGTCGGAACGAGAAATTGACAAGCCTAGTTAGAATCCCGGTCGAGTTCATTTTATACACTTATGCGCAAATATCCTTAGGAAAGGTGGGTGTTCATCATCTTTCTCCACGTCGGCTATAAGTTAAAAAAGTAGGGCAGATTAGGCTTTTTAGCCTTGGTGAGCAACTAGTCTATGAGAAGGAAACTGAATTCAAACCGATTGGTTAAGGTGCTAGAAACTCCATTCTGTAAAAATCTATATGCTATGAAAACCCCAGTAGCATCACCACGTGCTGTGGCCCCCATACTCCACAGGAGCGTGAGTTTTCCAGTTTGTCACTTTGAGGGTAGCGGTAGTAATGATTAGAAGTTGACTGAATGTGAGTCTGTCACTGTATTGCGATAGAAATATGATTGTTCTCCCTGTGCTATATTTCAGCTCAAGCGTCGATCTTTAGAGATCAGCACATCACGACATTTGATGGAACGCATTTGGACTTCAAAGGAGCCTGCAGTTACGTTTTGACACGAGACTTCGCCGACAAAAGTTTCCTTGTTATTGCCAACTTTGGTCGCATCAACAATGATCAGAAGATTGAATCCATCCTTTTCTACGACCGATCTGAAAAATTAGAAATATTCCATGATTACGAGGTAAGACTTTCGATAGAATTACGCTTCAGACCGGAAATTTATTGGAACTTTCACAAGTTCGGCAACACCGAGAATTTATTTTTGTTTCCTACGCGTTACCAGTAGTTTCAGTCGATAAAATTCGTATTACCCAAGAAGTACCGCAAGGGCGAAAGTATAGGGCCACCCAGTGAGGATCGAACTCACTACTCAGTCGTAATTGTTATAGCGAGACAACCTTGCTGACCATTACACCACTGTTACAGTGATTTTCCAAGCGTAGCTTAGATGTGGCACAAGGCCGAGAGTAAGGGGCACCCAGTGAGGATCAATCTCACTATTCAGTCATAATTGTTCTAGCGAGACAAGCTTGCTAACAATTACACCACCTGGAGGTGCCAAGTGATTTTCCAAGCGTAGCTTAGATGTGGCACAAGGCCGAAAGTACGGGGCACCCAGTGAGGATCGAACTGTAATTGTTCTAGTGAGACAAGCTTGCTAACCATTACACCACCACGAGGTGACCAATATTTATTTAATATATAATGTATATTGTTATATTTATCTAAGTATATTTACTTATTTACTTAGTAGGGATCCGTTTATCTTGTGAGATAAGGTAGCGCCTTGTTTGATCGTTTGTTTGTTTGTAAGAGGCACGGTGGATTAATGAATAGCGGCTCGGATTGAGGAATCGGAGAGCCGAGTTCGAATTCCAGTCGAATCCATTACATTCACTTACGTGCTAATTTCCTTGGGAAAGGTATGACTCCTCTACTTCCATCCTCAGCTATGAGCCCTATAGAAAAAATGAAAGAAATGGCAGCCTACTGCAGGAAAAAATCTGCCTCGTCAGTCATGTATCGAAAGATACATGATCGCCTAAGTGTGTATCACGCATGGCACATAACTTGTTTGATCAGAATTCTGCTCTTTAGTGTCCTCCATTTTCGGTCGTACCAACAATATTCTAAGTAATACAGAGTATTACACTTGGGGCTGGCTTGTTTGTAGGAGTTGCCGGGAAACGGAACCGCCTTTGGGGTTCCATTCCGGATATTTTATCTGGATTTGCTTCCAGAGCCACTTACGTATTTGGATATAACCGCAGGGCAGCAGAGGTTTTAAATCAGGTATTTCTTTACACTAGATGGACCGCCTTCTTGGGTTGTCGAGCCCCATCTGTATGAGGCACCTTTTCACACATTCTTCCAAATAAAACTAACCTGTCTAACGACGGTCTAAACCCAGCTCACGTTCCCTGTCAGTGGGTGAACAATCCAACGCTTGGCGAATTCTGCTTCGCAGTGATAGGAAGAGCCGACATCGAAGGATCAAAAAGTGACGTCGCTACAAACGCTTGGCCGCCACAAGCCAGTTATCCCTGTGGTAACTTTTCTGACACCTCTCGGCGGAACGGAGCTCTCCGCTCGGAAAGGATCGATGGGCCACGCTTTCGCGGTCCGTATTCGTACTGAAAATCGAGATCGAGCGAGCTTTTGCTCTTTTGCTCTACGCGAGGTTTCCGTTCTCGCTGAGCTCGCCTTGGGACACCTGGTTACTGTTTGACAGACGTACCGCCCCAGTCAAACTCCCCGCCCGGCACGGTCCCCGGCTAAGGGTCGAGCGCCGGCCCCAATCGGTAAAGGGTGCGGTGGAGTCGTGTTGCCCGCGCCCTTGGCGCTACCAAGAGGGCCGCCGAGCGACCCGTCCCCTTTTTCACCGGGTGAGCGAGGAAACGACAGAAGTGGCGGTATTTCACGTTTGACGACACCGAACGACGCCAGTCGCGGCGAAGGCCAGAAAAAAACGGCACGAGCGAAGCGCGCCGGCCCACCGAAGAGGCAGAGGCCCGCCCAACGGAGAAGAAAGTGGAAGAGAGAGAGAGAGAGAGAGAGAGAGAGAGAGAGAGAGAGAGAGAGAGAGAGAGAGAGAGAGAGAGAGAGAGAGAGAGAGAGAGAGAGAGAGAAAACAACGGAAGGTAACCTCCAAGCCGAAGAATTTGCTTAATATATAATATATATTAGTATATTTTCATAATTATATTTACTTATTTTACAGATTCGACACAATGACAACAAAGTGGATCTACCCATCATTCTGAAAGATGTATCGATTAACCGCATTGGCCACATATTAGAGATCCGAAGAAATTCTGTATACACCATCACCTTCATTCCAAGCCAAGGAACAGTCGTTGTAGATATCAGCGGTTGGTACTTTGGAAAGGTAGCCGGGTTGCTTGGCACTTACAACAACGAACAATTTGACGAAATGTTAACGCCAGAACAACGTCTAGCGAGAAATGTTGACGACTTTGCTTTCTCGTGGGCAATGCCCAGATGCAGGTCAAGTCAGAACTATGCTCAGCCCGAACGCAAGTTCTACAGATGCACTGACTGGTTCCTCAGCTCCGACTCCCCATTTAGAAGCTGCTTCCGACAGGTGAGCAAAATGATTTTTGTATTTTCTTTTCTTAAGACGGGGTTAGAAATCTACAGGTCAGTTCCAGCCCCACAAACGAGGTCAACTAGCATTCGTTCTCAAAACAACGTTACTAGTACAGTGCTGTTCGATAAAAGTGACTCACCTGATTTTTTTTTTACTAAATGTTCTCTTCTCCGATGAAACGAAAGTTGAGCTAAATTCAAAGGATAAGCGATCTAAAATCCGAAGAAGAAGCTTTGAAAGCTCTTTGAATTTAGTAGTAAGTACTGTCAAGCATCCGTTCAGTATAATGTTCTGGGGATGCTTTTCTTTTCATGGAACTGGTTTCTTAAAACCTATTGAAAAGACCCTCAGGAGCGAGCAGTACAAGAGAATTTTAGAGTCTTGTCTGCTCCCTTCTGCTGAAAGGGTGCAAATCGACCCCACCAAGCTCATTTTTATGCAGGATAATGCTCCCTGTCACAAATCAAAATTGATGAAGGAATACTTTGATGGGAAGCAGGTGAGTGTTATGACATGGCTGCCCCAATCTCCTGACCTCAACCCCATAGAAAACTTATGGAGCATTATAAAGTACAGGCTCTCGAGAAAGCAGTTGAGAAACAAAGAGGATTTGATTGTGAATTTCATATCCGAATGGAATTCAATGCTTGGAGATGAGATTTGCCAGGACCTAATGAAGTCAATGCCAAAAAGGGTTGAAAAGGTTATTCAAAATAAAGGAGGACCCATAGATTATTAAATATTTCGAACTATATTAACTATTATAAATAAATTATACCTCTATTATTCTTTATTTAAAGCTGTTCGGTTATGTTTCTATTGATTACTAGTTGCAGGAAATAAGTGAGTCACTTTTTTTGCACAGTGTTTTTTCCCTAAATCTGATATATATGCAAAATTATAATTATCAATAGAATACCTTAGGGTGAGTAAACTTTTTTACTAGGTGGTCGGGAAGGGGTCTTTATATTAGTAAGATTAAAAATTAGTTTGACCCCCCAAAACAATAGGCGAAAAAATTTTTAAGTAAAAAAAAATCAGGTGTGTCACTTTTATCGAACAGCACTGTAGATAGTCTTACATTTTAATTTTATTTTCCTTCCATCGACTTGGCCAAGAGCTTTGTCCTTTCGAGGATCCATCTGTCCAGGATTGCGGGTCTGCAGATTGAGAACTTTCGAGGAAATTGACATCAATATTTTGAAAAGAATAACTTTCAACACGTGGATATATTTTAATGTTATTTTTACATAATTATGCAAGAAGAGACAATACAAACTGGTGTGTATACATATACCTGAAAAAGAAGAAAAGTTTATTTAAAAATGTGTGTGTATGTATGTGATACGCGCGTATAAGGCAGTCATCAGTCATCCGGGAGAAAGGAAGTTTTTCCCCAACGGAAATATGACACGTCTTGGTTGACCGCATATTAGGTTGAAAAGTGGAAGAGGAAGCTTATGACCTTTATTTTATAGTCCTTAAACACTGCCACTTAGTAACACCTTGGCAGAGCAAGTAAGAGTAATCCCCACAGTTCTTTAATTATGATCCGCGATGTTTGCAATAACAGTCGGAGTAGTTGCAATAAAAGTCTGTATTATTTAAAAAAAAAGAAATACTAGGAAAAATCAATAATGGCTAATAATGCTTCATCCATCTAACAAAACTTATCGATAATATTATTATTGAATAAACAAAGTAATTGAAATTAAGATAAAAGCCATACTAGTCAAAATTACTAATGACTAGCAATGCTTCATGTAATAAAAATTCAAGATAATTTTCTGCATACAACGCGTAAAAGCAGGTGCGATATCCTGTCCTCATCAGCCGGCAACCAGGGGAAGTAACACAGATTCCGTGGCTAAGGCAGTACTGTCACCCCTGGCGCCACCAGCAGCTTTTACTATCGGACGGGGTATTGTTTTTTGTTGTAGACGTGCCACTTTCTGTGAGTTTTATGCAACTGCAAGTCAGATTTTATCGTTATACAAAACACAACGCGCTCGACGTGACCGTTATCAGTAACTTATAATTGAAGGTAAACACGTGTTTCAAGTCCAAAGTAGTATTGTGTTGCGAGCATAGTTTTAATTAACTTAGTTTGTTTTGGATCTTGACGAAACTCAACTCGATGCCTGTTGAGACGATGTGAAGCACACTTCAGGCACAGGCCAATGATGCATACCTTCAAAAGGAATATTACTACTAATGTTACAAGATTAAAACAAATAAAATGGAAATGAAATAAATACTAGTAGACAAACAGTTTACAATAGACAAACAGTAGACACTTTTAGTACTTTGTTTTATCAAACACGTGTATACTAAATATACCAAATACTAAATATAACGTTCATTTTTATTTTTTATTTTTTTAAGCATTCAACCCCAAGCAAGGCGGGAAGCCACTAGCACGCAAGGGGTTACAGAGAGTTGGAGCGAGAGCAAAGAGGAGTGATAGAGGAAAGGATGAAGAGAAGGATAGGGGATAGATCAGGGCATCTGGAGACGTCGATTGACGTTACATTTGAATAGTTGGACATTATAGCTATCAGGAAAACAAGAAATGAGTTCCACAGGCGAGAAGTGCGAGACATGAAGCTATTGGAGTAGAAGAGACGGCTACATTTAACAGTTTTAACAGTGAAAGGGTGAAAGCGAGATGCCAGCCTAGTTGAACGCTTAAATTCATGAAGTCTGGGAACCAGCGAAAGTAGCTCATCGGAGCAGTTACCGTGAAAGTATTTGTAAAAAGACAGAGGGAGGCGACGGCACGTCTGTGAGAGAGCGGTTGCAGACAAGATGCCAGATCAGGGCCAATTACATTGCATATCCGTCTTTGGATTTTATCAAGAACATTGAGACAAACAGAAGGTGCTCCAGACCATATATAGCAGCAATATTCCATGCAAGGGTGAATGGTTGATTTGTAGATTTGAAGGATCGACTCCGGCGAGAAAAATTTCCTGGCGCGGCACAAGGAGCCAACTTTCCTAGCGGTGGACGAAGCTATTGGCTCAATGTATTCGTTCCATCTCAGGTCAGCAGTCAATGTGAGACCGAGTAGTCGCAAAGAGGTGCATAATACTAGGAAATAATGCCAGATTAAAATCCATTAATTTCTTAGAATTTACTTAATGTTACGGATACGAAAAGAGTTAACAGGTATAGGCTTCAAAGGATCCGAATAAGAGTTGGGCATTTCTTCCAGAGGGTAATTAAGCTTTGCTTTACGGTTAGGCATCTCATGGCTGAGCGGTTTAAATCGCTTCTAACTCAAATGTATGTTCTCAGTGTAAGAAGAAAGCAGAATAGATCCATGCCAAGAGGTACATTGTTGTTATGAAAACATTCGATTACCCATACGTGTTTTGGGCGTTTTAACCTGGCAGAGCACATCCCTCTCCATGTTAGATCACAGGTGATGTCCTCCAACCAAGTGGTTCGCCTAGATCTCGAACACGTGGAACACTGAGGAACCCTTCCGCACTGCGCCGAGGAGGCCCTTCAATCAGTGGGGCCGCGTTAACATTACCCCTCATGTAAGCTGAAACAGTTTACCGGGGCATGGCAACTTGGAAGCCATTACGTGAGAGTTATAGGAGAATGCGAAAGCCAGAGCAGAATGGTCAGCGATTGGCCGGAGTGACTCGTGGGCAGGGCATTCTGACAGTGAGGGTTTGCCTTTGTATGAGTTTTGAATATAAGTCCAAAACGGTGCGAATTCAACGGAAGGTCTTGAGAATTCTGACGCGTCGATATGCCTCCCACAGCCAGGTTTGCGACAAGCTAATACCACCGGCGCAGGGACGCTGAGTCAACGTATGACATGTGTTCCTGTCACGTCAGTCCTACTACTACCCTTTAGAATCCAAAACTGCCAATGTTAATAAAACGAATATTAAAAGTAAATGGTCCTTTTCATTGATACCGTTTTTATTAATAGCGAGACGACAGTATAGCGTAACAGTACGGTGTTTACTCATTCCCCCACGAGAATGAGATGTGACACAAGGTCTTTTTAAAGTGGGGACCCGAGCGTGTGCAACCGGACAGGGACAAAAATTGCACACAGCTCCCGCAACCGTCGTTTGCGCTGGCCTCGTTGCGAGAACCGAGCCCCCTTCTTGTGCAATGGGAGGGCGCGGCCTCGGGCACCTCTCAGTATCATTTTCTTAGTTGCCCTTCTGTCCTTTGACAGAGAAGCCCCTGAGCGCACTCTGTCCAAGGACAGAGACGCAACCGACGCAACTGAGAGATGATAAATAATACGTACAAATTACATTATAGTAATTTATAGAGCAACAGTGCTACGTCTATCCCGAGCCCCCTATGCCGATATATATATTGTTTTTACACCGGAAATATCAATTACCGTGTTTTTTTTTAAATTGACATTTTTTAAGATGTTAATTACAGAGTTTTAAAAATATGGGCTGTCCACCCAAGCATGTATATTCAATAAAGATAATGTGTATAGTAATACACAAATATATGAATATATTCTCATCTTTCTAGGTTGAACCTGACAGTTTCTACCACGCTTGCAATACAGCGCATACACCCGAATTAGACATTTGCACTGTGGCACGATTTTATGTTGACCGTTGCGCAGAAAAGGGCGTGCCATTGAATATACCGGACCAATGTTGTAAGTATAATGATTTGACGTATGAGAAATCAAAGGTTTATACTCCTTTCACCCATTGGGATTTTTATTTTTTTGTTTTGCTTTGTTTCAGCTATTTTTTAAAAATCGGTATCACTCCATGCAAAGCAGTAAATCTACTAAGACGTAAGGATGTGGAAGAATTAGGAATAGAAACATTAATGAAGAACGGAAAGAGGAAACAGTAACCAGGAGCACAGTAGATAGTGATTGAGATTGCATTTAAACCTTTTCAGATTAAAGTTGGCAGCAAAGCAAGAGAGTTCCGCAAGTGAGAAGGGCAAGTGGTTTGGTTTGATTTGGTTTACGGCATATCAACCTCAATGGGTTATTTAATGCCGACAAGATTTTTAGGATAGATTCGTATGAATAGAATATGTATTCTTTGCTTTAGATTGGTTTGGTTTATTTTGTTTTATGGCATATCAACCTCAATGGGTTATTTAATGCCGACAACATTTTTAGGATAGATTCGTATGAATAGAATATGTATTCTTCGGTTTAGATTGGTTTGGTTTATTTTGTTTTACGGCATATCAACCTCAATGGGTTATTTAATGCCGACAACATTTTTAGGATAGATTCGTATGAATAGAATATGTATTCTTTGGTTTAGATTGGTTTGGTTTATTTTGTTTTACGGCATATCAACCTCAATGGGTTATTTAATGCCGACAACATTTTTAGGATAGATTCGTATGAATAGAATATGTATTCTTTGCTTTAGATTGGTTTGGTTTATTTTGTTTTACGGCATATCAACCTCAATGGGTTATTTAATGCCGACAACATGTTTAGGATAGATTCCTATGAATAGAATATGTATTCTTTGCTTTAGATTGGTTTGGTTTATTTTGTTTTACGGCATATCAACCTCAATGGGTTATTTAATGCCGACAAGATTTTTAGGATAGATTCGTATGAATAGGATATGTATTCTTTGGTTTAGATTGGTTTGGTTTACTTTGTTTTACGGCATATCAACCTCAATGGGTTATTTAATGCCGACAAAATTTTTATTGCTTGTAATGTTTTTCTTCAAAAATCTATTTCTGGGAATATTTTTCCTTGAAGAAATCTATAGCTGGTAATATTTGTTTGTATTGCTGGTATTTTTTAAAAGTATTGCTGATAATAATTTTACCTTAAAAAATTATTGCTAGTAATAATTTTTTTATTGCAAAGTATTTCTGGTATTACCACCTATTTTTACACAAAATTGGGTGTTAACTATTTGCCCATAGTTGGGACCCTAACAGGTGCTACCACCCCGGTTCAGGGTGGACCTGGGAACACCAGCAATTAAGAGGTGGTTCCACGCCCCTCAAAACCTCCTGATCAGAGGCCTTGCTGTTGGACGTAGTTTATTGTCTTACCCTGGACGCGGATGTAGTTTATCGTCATACCCAGGACGCGAGAAAAGACAAGAAACTTTTAGCATAAAATTTACGGCTACATCTAACCAGCTCAACTGTAAATTTGTGAGATTTCAACGCCAGACTTGTACTGCACTTAAATTCCAGTCGAAGCCATTACATTCACTTACGTGCTAATACCCTTGGGAAAGGTATGGATACTCCTCTTCTTCCTCCAGCTATGAGTAAACAGCAGGACAGTCTGGGTTCTATAGCCTTGGATGGCAACTGGTCTACCGCAGAAAGAAATAACAACCTGCTGCGGGAAAAAAGTATCTGCCTCGTCAGCTATGTATCGAAAGATACATGATCGCTTAAGCGTGTATCACGCATGACACATAACTGACTGAATGATTGAATACGTTTCATGGCGAGTTCTACGACAATAAAATATCCGTAGAAATTCCCCTATCGCATCGTTAAATGTCTGGGCTTAACAACTTTAACAGTATAGTACAATAACAATGTAAATCTTATGAATGCGGGTCATTATTTAAAGAAGTAAGAGAGAATAAACAAAAAGATTTGAAATTGACAACTTTTTCCATTTCATTGAAACACACGTAAAAATGCTTCTTTCTTTTATTTTCTCACTGAAACTAAGTAGCGTCTTTGACATGTCGTTTCCGTCTGTCCACGCAAGCAAAACGGAATAGTCCATTATTTATGACGTATTGGCACGGTGTAAGGGTCGTGTTAATTCACGGAGAATTATAATGATATAGAGCAACCTCGGTTCTCAAACGTCTCAATGGTCAAGCAAATCGGTTGTCGAACAGAAAATTCGAGATGAAAATGCCTCGGTTACCGAACAAAATTTCGGTTCTCGAACAACATTGTCGAACCGAGTTAACCCGAACGAAATCATTTCTAAATCGGCCGCCATGTTGTATACTTTCGTGTGCTGCGCCGTGTTTTATTTCCCCAATTTTATTGTACTGTAAATTTTTTTTTCTCTACATTGATTCCTATTGGAAAAATAGTTTCGGGTTACGAACATTTCGGGTTACGAACGGCCTTCAAGGAACGAATTAAATTCGTGAACCGAGGTTACACTGTATAATAATAACGATTTTAGATTATAAAAAGTATAAGATACTCTGAGATTTTAAAATCCTCAGCAACCATTCTATCCAAAGGAGAAGAATTAATCTGATTGCTATAGACAAATAAAAGAGAACCTCCAGATTATGGAGGGTAGCTGTGCAAGCAGACGACATGGTGAGGTTAAAAGACAGCAAAAAGCTGAAAAACATACCAGTATATCGCCAGAGAAGTGAGAAAAGAGTAGGAAATGTAATAATTTGCATAATAAAAACTGTTACCATAAAACGGGTTTAATTTATGGTGTTTTCAGCATTCTTCTTTAGAACTATATCACTTTAAGTCTCTTCTTTATCTGTAAGAAAATTGTCCAGCATTCACTATCATATAAATGGATGCCTTTCGCCATATTATACTCTATGAATTTCGGAAAGGAGTAAGCGTCGGAAGTGCGGCAAAAGACATTTAGAAGGTTTATTTGGATCGAGATCCAGCTTTTCCGACTGTCAAAAAGTGGTTTGGCAGATTTCACCAGGGTGATTTTAACCTAAACGTTCAACCACGCTTCGGATGACTTTCCGTCGTCGACGAAGACGCTCTGCCTGACATCGTCGAGAACAATCCAAAACTTTCGACGGAGGTGATTGATAAGAGTTTGAAAATCGATATCTAAATTGACTTTCGCCATTTGAAAAGACTTGGTTTCAAGAAACCCTGAAATTTTGGCGAATCGAAAAGGTGTCATTTTCCAATAACTCAAACGTAAGACCAGTCAGTTGAATGCCATCACGTGATACACACTTGAGCGATCATGTCTCTTTCGATTCATGACTGACTAAGCAGAAGATTTTCCCGCAGTAGGTTGCCGTTTCTTTCTACGGTAGACCAGCTGTCAAACAAGGCCATAGGTCCAAGCCTGGCCTGTTATTCAACCTTCAACAGAGAGAAGAGATGGATTCATACCTTTCCAAAACTTATTTACGCGTAAGTGAACCCGATTGGAATTCGAACTCGGCTCTTGGATTTCTATTTCCGAGCTGGTATCCATTACACCAAAGGATCACATGTTGCAGAACAAACCTTGCAGAAGTTTAATGAATTTAAATGGGATCCCTCCTCGCCCAGCGACCACCGTATTCTTCTGACTTGACTGTTTCGGATTTTCATTTCTTCCGGTCTCTACAGAATAATTTAAATGATAAAAATAAATAAATAAATAAATAAAATAAAAAGGAACTCTGTACAGTCAGTCGAAAATTATCTTACAACCTCCTTCCAAAAGAAAACACGAAATTTCTACGAAAATGATATGAACGTGCTTGAAGAACGATGGAGACAGTTGTTAAAAACAATGTAAAACAAATTTTAGTATGTAAAATTTTGTTTTTAATTATCTGATCGGGTACGAACATTTGCAATGATTTAATAAGTCGTGGAAGCGAAATCAAATGAGTTTCAGAATATGATATTGCCTCATATTTCAGAATATGATGTGTCATTTTTCAGAATATGATATTGCGTCATATTTCAGAATATGATGTGTCATATTCCTGAATATGATGTGTCATTTTTCAGAATATGATATTGCCTCATATTTCAGAATATGATGTCATATTCCTGAATATGATGTGTCATATTTCAGAATATGATATTGCCTCATATTTCAGAATATCATGTGTCATATTTCAGAATATGATGTGTCATATTCCTGAATATGATGTGTCATATTTCAGAATATGTGTCATTCCTGAATATGATGTGTCATATTTTAGAATATGATATTGAGTCATATTTCAGAATATGATATTGCGTCCTATTTCACAATATGATATTGGAACATATTTCAGAATACTGTCTAATCTTAACTGTTGTTTCTTTCAAGTGACGTGTAAAACGAAACGGGGATTCATGTTCATGCCTGGCGAAGAAGTTACCTTTTCGGACAAATTTAGAAGAGAAGAAATCGAACATTCGGCTGACATCGTGTTTGTGGTGGAAAAACGTAAATGTAATGAGAAAAGTATCGCCGATTTGAATAGAATTATTCAAGAACTTGAACAAACGCTGGGAAACGGGGGTGAGTAGCCTCATATTTTTTTCATTTCATTTTCTTCTTTTGGCTTTGCCTTTATTCGAAACAACGAATTAATACTGCGCACTGAATATACCTACGTATCTCAGGGACATATATTCAAATGCTATGTCCCTTCAAAAAGTGAGCGATTATAACACCCCACAAATACTGTTTCTTTATTATCTGTAAATAGGCGCGAATTCATCGTCCTGATTGTGCAGTGGTTTCCCGTTATTTTCTCCAAAGTTCCGAATACAGATTAGCCTTTCTCTTCGACTGGTTACCAGTAAAGAGACCAGTATATCTTGCTATTATACGTGATTCGGCTGAAATACGTCCCAAATCTTAAAGACTGGTGAGTCTGGTAATCGCAACACTTTTCGTCCTTATTTCATGTATTGTAGGAAGGATGCTGCTCCGTATAGAAAAAATCTAAACTGCTATGCGTTGAAAATTTCAGGGCCACAGATTCAGTGCTTAAAAGAAAGCCACATGGAAGATCTCGAAGCTCTCTAACTTCTACAAAAAGGAAAAATTTAGAAATCGTTTACAATTTTGTATGACGGATAGAGGAACCGTTTTGAGGATTTTAATTTCAAAACCAAATAAATAAAACTCTACCTTTTTGTTTCAACAACAGTGAAATAATTCTTCTAATAGATTGATCCTTGGACAGTTCCACTCGTGATATTAAGTTAAATCTAATGAATTTATTGTTTATTTTAACAAAAAGCGTATATTATTGATCTTAAGTTGTGAAACCGGTCGTCACCATTAATATTGATTTCTATGACAATATTGTTTAAATCTAAAAATGTCCCCTCTTTTAAATATTTAAATATCAAAATATCTTTTACACCATTTTTTTCCTCCAGGAATGAGAAATAATCGTTATGGCTTGGTAGGATTTGGTGGAGAGAATATCCATGGAGAATATTCTATAACAATTAAGTCTGAGTTAATGGCCACCGCTGGTCTAATGATGAATGAAGTGAGGAAACTTGACTTATACGATGGCTACAGCAAAATCTACCCCTTGAACGCCATAAACCTTGCCGCTCAGTACCCGTTCCGACCGACAGTCCGCAAGACAATCATCCTCGTCGCCTGCAACATGCTCTGCAATAGAAAGGTCTCCTATCAGCAAGTGTTGAATCAGCTGAAAGAACATGACATTGCTTTGCATCTTTTACAGGAATATGATTTTGAAATGTTGGGCAATAAGAGCCCAAAGACGACGAACCTTTATGGTAAGACTTTGTTCTTTCTTCCTTTTGGAAAATGTGAAAGACACTTTATTTGTGCTGTGTTCCTTCAGTGCGCAGGCAATAATGGCTCTCCACAATTTCCTGTTCTTTTGTAGCTCTTTTTATGGTAAGACCTCGTTCTTTTTTTCTTTGTTTTAGTTCATATTTTATGAGGACTTAGGAAAATGTGAAAGACATTTCTTCTTCTTCTTCTTCTTCTTCTTCTTCTTCTTCTTCTTCTTCTTCTTCTTCTTCTTCTATGTGCCGGGTCCCTTCAGGACATAGGTGATCATGGCTCTCCACAATTTCCTATCCTTTGTAATTCTTTTTATAGTAAGACAACGTTTTTCTTTCTTTTTCTTGGTTCATATTTTTTGAGGTCTTAGGAAAATGGAAAAGAAACATTTTCTTCTTATCCTATGTGCCCTGTTCCTTCAGGACATAGGTGATGATGGCTCTCCACATATAAATGCTTTCCAGGCTTAGAAACTGATGTAATGGAATAACCTGTCACCACCATGAGTGACTAATATAAATGCTTTCCAGGCTTAGAAACTGATGTAATGGAATAACCTGTCACCACCATGAGTGACTAATATAAATGCTTTCCAGGCTTAGAAACTGATGTAATGGAATAACCTGTCACCACCATGAGTGACTAATATAAATGCTTTCCAGGCTTAGAAACTGATGTAATGGAATAACCTGTCACCACCATGAGTGACTAATATAAATGCTTTCCAGGCTTAGAAACTGATGTAATGGAATAACCTGTCACCACCATGAGTGACTAATATAAATGCTTTCCAGGCTTAGAAACTGATGTAATGGAATAACCTGTCACCACCATGAGTGACTAATATAAATGCTTTCCAGGCTTAGAAACTGATGTAATGGAATAACCTGTCATCACCATGAGTGACTAATATAAATGCTTTCCAGGCTTAGAAACTGATGTAATGGAATAACCTGTCACCACCATGAGTGACTAATATAAATGCTTTCCAGGCTTAGAAACTGATGTAATGGAATAACCTGTCATCACAATGAGTGACTAATATAAATGCTTTCCAGGCTTAGAAACTGATGTAATGGAATAACCTGTCACCCTCATGAGTAACTAATATAAATGCTTTCCAGGCTTAGAAATTGATGTAATGGATTAACCTGTCACCCCAGGAGTGACTAATATAAATGCTTTCCAGGCTTAGAGATTGATGTAATGGAATAACCTGTCACCGCCATGAATGACTAATATAAATGCTTTCTTCGTACTTTCTTTCTTTTGGAAAATTTGAAAGACACTTTTTTGTCCAGTGTTCATTCAGTACCTAGGCGATGATGGCTCTCCACAATTTCTTGTCCTTTGTAGCTCTTTTCTATTGTCCCCCCTGCCTTCAATATATCCCGTGAGTATCGATTCTGCGGAATTCTCAATTTCCACAAATATTTTTGCATTAAGCCTTTCAGGTTTCATTGATTTTACATATATGTAACATATATAGGTAACGAATTGGCATAAGCCACAAGCTGTAAATCCATTCAAATACACATAAAATCCATGATATTGAAAGGATATAGGTATCACTGTAGTCTATAGTATTATACATCTACAATATAGGTACCACTGTTATATAGACTATCGTCTCTAGTATTTGACTACCAACCACGAGTTAACTACGTAAAACTTATATTCCTAACATAACATTATTTTTTGCCTACTCAAGACATAGTTAGATAATATTAATAATGTATAACAATTTTTTACAGAAGAGACTTTTAAAAAATATGTTAATATATTGTAAGGTCAGTTCTAATCAAACTGTGTAAGATGAGTAAAAATCAGAAATCTTTGATAATATTGAAATGCCTACACATAATTAGAAAGGGAAAATAAAGTATATTTTTGAAAGTAACCATTATTTTTTTATTTTGACAGGTATTGACAGTAAACAAGTTTTTACTAAAACAGATAACAATGCCAAAGAAAAATTGTTTGAAACAATCAAATTGCCAAGCGGCGATTGCGCAGAATTAGCCCTTGCTTCAAACGGATCAGTTTTTGATGCCGCTAAAATGAGCCGAGGTGATAAATCGATTTTTGTCAACAGATTTACTCAGCGTATCATGGATTCTTTAGAAATGGTCAACTGCCAAACGTGTGCCTGTAGCCAAAACAAAATGGGAATGGCCCAGTCGATCTGCAGAAGATGTCCTTCCATCATAAAACAAACTCCTGTAAGTATTCGCGTCATAGCTTGATTAAATTTTTCATTACAACCTCTAATACAGGTTTTCACTGGGAATTTGCCTTTCATATCTCGCAAGTGTGTAATATTGTGTTAATGGAGTTTGATTATATGCGATTAGATTATTTTTATACATAAAGTATGTGTCTATTCACTTCTCGACTTCGTGAAATTAATGCTGGCTGAATCGAGGTTATGTGATTCCATGTCTTTCTTCGAACGTTCGATCTTCTTAGGAGGATGTTAATGATTCTCTCTCTACGCTCGTCGGCCGTGTGGCTATACTTCTCCGGTTGTCTTGTGTGTGTGTATGTGCGTGTTTGTGTGTGTCCCTGTGTGTATGTGTGTATGTATCCTAAGTTTAGCTGATTTCACTCTCTTGTTTATGTTGATGCCGCCACCGACATCCTTCCAGGACCGATTCTGTACTTGGTGGTTTTGAGGGTAACTTCATACGTAAAATAATTGTTTATTCACTCCTGGATTCCGTCAAATCAGCGTCGGCTGTATCGAGGTTGTGTGGTTTCATGTTTTTCTTAAATCGTTCAGTCTTCTTCTTACGAGGATGTAAGGGACTCTGTCTGTCCTTTCGTATGTTGGGCGTTTATATAACTTCCTGTTATCTTATCTGTGAGTGTGTGTGCATGTGTATATCCAATGTTCTGTTGGGTTTAAGTGTTTGTGTATAATTTCAGATAGACTATATCTGTAAAAGGACAATATGAATGAAGACAAAGAAAACTTACTTTATCCGATGCGAGAGACTTTATCAAGGCAAATGCAAGGATTCTATTTTGTAAAAAGTATTTATAGGCAAGACCAAAATTGTTGTTAGTTTTTCAAAATTTTAAAATTTAAGAAACGCTCATAAATATTCATAAGGTTAGTTGAAAAGTCTAGGTAAGTGTTGAGTCTTGACTCATTGTTGAATCTCGACTAATGCATGGAATAATAATGCAACACAAAATGTACTTAGAACAAGAATGTATTATAACAAGAAAGTGTACACAATATTTACATCTAGTATTTCTGTATATTTCTGGGAAGACGTTCCTGGAGAATGTGTTGACTAAATCGCAGTCGGTCAGAGTCTCTAATTGGATCTCGTGATTCCCTCTCTCTGTCTTCCGGTACCAACCATTATTTATATAGTCGGTAGTCACCTATGCAGATTAGGTGGATCCTACCACAACAGTAAGTTATGGAGGACACTAAGTGACATAATTTAATGTCTGATAAATGTAAATGTGTAAAAGAGGTTCTTGAATTTTTATGAAGAGAATATGTATTTATTTGTTTTGGTACATTATGCATTTGGTAGATATGAGATCATCTTGTAGTTCAACCATCAGGGCTCTTAAGTCTTTGATGTACTGAGATAGCACCAAGTAAAAATCATATTTTGGTATCTCTTAGGGTAAGCCTAATACATTTTGGGACTACTAGAGATAAATTCGCCTTCGATCAAGGTCTCTGTCGGATTTTCATGGCATGAATCATATTCTGTAAGTGAAACGCGCTTCTTTCTTTAATTACTATTTCATTATATATGTAATCATAAGCGGGAATGTAATGTTTTACTCATAAATAAACCGTGCATTGCAATCTCGTGTATACCGACAAACGTTAGATCTATTTTTATCAGTGTATCTTTGTAAGTTTAAATCTTACACAATACTTGCAGATTTTGTCAACATTCATGTATTTCTGAGAAAGATATGGATTGATTGATTCGTTTTTTACGGTTTATCAACCCTTTTTATGTTATTGAAAGCCAGAAAATATTTTTATTGTAAGATTTTTAAAAATTGTTTATTGATATATGTCTTAGTAACTAAGCCATCGCTGGAGGAGAGAAGAGGTGGGTTCTGTTGTAACTGTTGAAACTTGACCAATGCATGGAAGAATAATGCAAACACAAAATGTACTTTGGATAAAATGTATTGAAACAAGAAAGTGTACACAATATTTACATATAGTCTTTTGTATATTCCTGCGAAGACCGTTCCTGGAGAATGTGTTGACTAAGTCGCAGTCGGGCAGAATCTCTTGATTCGCCTCTCCTGTCTTCCCGGTACCAACCATATTTATATAGTCGGTACTCCACTATGCAAATTAGGTGGATCCTACCACAACAGTAACCTAGGGAAGATTACTGAATAGAATAATCAAACGGAAGTTGGTAATGAACGATCATACTCAGGATAAGAACAACGCATATAAGATTCGCCAGCGGCGCGTAGAAGTAGTAGTCTACTGCTAGAAGTGAGTCAAGTGAATTCCACAATGAATCTTCAACTTTGGATGTATTTGTTTAGCAAACCCTACCGCTAATATCACAGTTTACTTAAGAAGTTTTTTTTTTAAAAATTAGTTCTTGTAAAATTATCGCCGTCTAATCACGACGGCATCATAATATTAGAGCTTAGTGCCATCTGGTTTAAAATATCAAAAGAAAGAATTTAAATTCAACTCTCGTGTCATTTTTTGTTAAAAAATTACCTTTGACATTTTTCGCTTTCTCCTGTTGCCTAAATATCTCGATGTATGGATCTTGTAAAATTATCTATCTCAGTCCGTTTCTTTCTTTCTTTCTTTCTTTATTTCTTTCTTTCTTTCTTTCTTTCTTTCTTTCTACCCCACTCTGTTCATATCTATCTATCTATCTATCTATCTATCTATCTATCTATCTATCTATCTATCTATCTCATGTATTAAAGATTTCGTAATCTTATACTTAGTTATTATACGATATTTGACCTCAAATATTAAATATTTATCTTTCCAGTATATTCCGTATAAACTCTTCCTCTGAAAGTTTGAAACCAATGAAAACCTCAAAGAGCAACTAAACGTAAGTAGATCTTTTAAGACCAAGACAATGAAGTCTTGTTCGTCCCTAGATGTCGCTGTAAGTTCAATCAGAGATGAAGCATCTTCAATGCTGACTCATTAATTCTATTAATTCGACTTAAAATTATTACACATTTTTATTATGAGTCTTCGTCTTATATTGTTTTTTTTCATCAAAATTATAGCTGATGGAACAAATGTAATGGAAAAATGCTAATGAATAATAATGAAGTTATTGAAGAATCTGCAAGCAGTCGAAAAATTAACGTGTGTTTCTGTCTAATTATGGTAATCTACAAGCCTGTAAATGTCTATCTATCTATCTATACTATACTATACTATAATTAAATGATACAATAAGTAGGGCTAAAAGAGACATGAACTTTATATAGGAATCTTTAACTAAAGGATGGACATGCGCAGTCGGTCAAACGTCTATACTATAATTAAATGATACAATAAGTAGGGCTAAAAGAGACATGAACTTTATATAGGAATCTTTAACTAAAGGATGGACATGCGCAGTCGGTCAAACGTCTATACTATAATTAAATGATACAATAAGTAGGGCTAAAAGAGACATGAACTTTATATAGGAATCTTTAACTAAAGGATGGACATGCGCAGTCGGTCAAACGTCTATACTATAATTAAATGATACAATAAGTAGGGCTAAAAGAGACATGAACTTTATATAGGAATCTTTAACTAAAGGATGGACATGCGCAGTCGGTCAAATGTCTATACTATAATTAAATGATACAATAAGTAGGGCTAAAAGAGACATGAACTTTATATAGGAATCTTTAACTAAAGGATGGACATGCGCAGTCGGTCAAACGTCTATACTATAATTAAATGATACAATAAGTAGGGCTAAAAGAGACATGAACTTTATATAGGAATCTTTAACTAAAGGATGGACATGCGCAGTCGGTCAAACGTTTGGTTTAATGCACTCCTACCTTCGCTCGTATGCTGAAACTATTTAACCCATAAGTTTGTAGTGTCCATATTTTAGAGAGGAGATTACTTAAAATTTTAAATCGGCCAAGTTTAAGTTTACTTCTGGCCAGCAAGGCAGATTAGGCAAAAAGAGTTAAAATTTTAAGGACACTTTACGCAGTAATGGACTAATTTCGTCATTATTAGTAGTATTATTAATAGTATTATTGTATTGAATATATGATAAGACCCAACTGGAAGAGAAAGTCCCTCTGACCCAATGTGATCTCGTAAATTAGTTTTGAAAAAGGCACGCAACCTTTAATTTTTAGGAGATATTGCGAAATCTTGAGGGTGGCTCTAAACTTTTGGCCCATAGTGTTACGTTAAGAACAAAATAGAGATATTGGAGAAAAGCACAAAGAAATCCTATATAGTTCCTTAAATGTCGTCATTTCAATCGTTGGGTCAGGTAGTACCGAAAAAATTATTTACTCTGTATAGTTAGGTTTGGATGTAAACCCAAAGATAAGGGGTACCCAACTAAGATTCTAGCCACTACTCAGTTCTAAATAAAATGAAAGAAACGAAATATCGTCTAGAACACAATGGAGGAGGACATCTTCTGATTGCGATAATATCGAAAATTCCTCGAATCCTTATGGAATGCACAATTTAATTGAAAGGTAAACGTCCGAAAAAGCTAGTGAAAATGCTTTGATGACAAAATAATGACGCTGCGAATTTACACGGTGCGATGGATAAATGGCCGTCTACATTATGTAAAAATGAAAATAACATTGACATCTCATTTTCAAAGATATTTAACAAAATTACACAAAAATATCTTGAAATACTATAGAGTAAATTTATATAATAAATTCGCCTCTGGTTTCAACCACGGCCTTTAAACGACTTCAGAATCTCCTGCAACTCTTCTGGACGGTCTCGTTGTCTAAGTTGCTGAATTCTGCTATAATCGTTGCCTTCAGTTCATCTTTAGTGTTATAAGAAGTTTTGTTGGTCTCTCGCTCAACTGCGCATCACGCATAATAATCAAGGGGGGTTGCAGTGTGGGGAGTTAGGTGTACAGATATAAGGGGGGTAATATGGCCGCAGAAATTGTCTGACAACCATGACTGAGTTCTTCTGCTTTTGTGGCATAGTGCAGAGTTCTGTTGCCAGACATATGTTCTTCCAGCAGCCACCCTCTTGACCCACTACCTCCTCAAGGCACTTGATGTAGGCCTCCGTGTTGAGTCCTGAGGCCCTGCGGGAAAATGAATGGAGGCATAACGTCGCCACCACTAGTGATGACCCCAAACACCTTCGTCATAACCATTCGACTCATCCAACGCTATTCGAATCCTCTTTACTGTTCTCATATTGAGACCCAAACACTCTGAACCTACTATACTCTATAGTCGACAAAATCAAAAACAAACAACGCGCATGCGCTAAATGATAAATTTAAAATGGCGAAAATTTATCCCTTGCACTCTGTATATGTCAACAATTTTATAACTATAAAAGCTGGAATCTTTACACCGCTGTCTAATGTCTGAACACATTCATTTCATTTTTAAATTTTACAGTTTTTGTTCTTTTGCTGAGTTAATTCAATTAAAAATTATTTGCATGTTTTGTAATTCCAGATATATTGGGACAGTTTCAAGAAGAACTCTAGAGAAGACACCCAACAAACAGGGGATTAACATTCGAAGTAAAAGGAGGCGTTCATTCGATTTTATATGTAAACAAAAAAGAAGTGAAAAATGCTAGTCATTGTATGAGTGATTGTCATTCCATGAGATTTTGATAAAGAATTCAACTTTTAAATCAATTATTTACTGTACACAAATGCGTTTTCTAATAAATTTTTCTGATTATTGAAGTAGTCATGTTTCTTTATGGGGATGCGCAATCATAGCTACAGTCCCAGTTCAATCAATGACCCATGAAACTGTTCAAGTGCCATACTGGATAACTGCCATTTATGACATTTTTAAGTGCAATGGGAATTACTTGACAGTGCACATCTCATCTCCAAGTAATATCCAACAGGATTTACTGTGTTATATGAGAAAAAAATTCGGGGGAAAGGTAGTAGAGCCTTTGCCCGTTGACTTCACCACAGTTTTGAATTCAGAGTAGGCCTTCTCCAAGATTCCTTTTTTTAAAAATCTTTGAATTGCTATGATCTCTTGGGAAATATAGTGGAATGGTTTCACGTTGCCTTTTGCACGGTTTTACAATCAGAATAGCCCTTCTCCAAGATCTCTTTGTTTTATTATCTGTGAATTGCCATCGTTTCTTGGGAAATATAATGAAATGATTTCCAGTTGCCTTCTCTACGATTTTGATGTCAGAATACTCTTACAAAATCCTTTTTTCTTTATTATCTGCAAATTGATATGACTTCATAAGCAAAATGTAGAAAACCCCGTAGACACTTTTGAACTCTTTCATGACTGGGAAAGGATGATTGAGTACCTGCAGTCCGGATATGTCAGCAATTCGGAAATTCTGATCTGATCTGGCTTTTATAAAAAAAGAGCATGCTATGAGGTATCAGATACTTTGTGGAGTATTACAAGGAACCGACTGTTTTGATATCCCCTTAGCAATGGACCGTATATATGAATTCCACTTGTGATCTGGAATGAACTTGAGATCGAATAGATATTCAAGGCAAAAAGCCTCATTAACGGAACAAGTGTTCATCGTGAAAGGGGAAAATCCAGTCTCTGCTCGGTGATAATGAAACATTACTAACATTATCTCTATTGTGATCTTAAAACATGTTTACAAAAGGATTTATTCTTCAAGCGTGTTGAGTTTAATCCGCATCGTATACTTGTTATGGTCCAATATCCTCACACCACTGTTATGGTCCAAGGTTAGGACCAAGGAAGAACAACACGAACGCAAGAGTAGGAATAACAAAGATATATTACAACAGAATAATAATAATACAAGAAGTTGAAGGTGTTAGTATGACTGTCAGTCTGGTTTAGAGTGAACTATTATTGTCTCGACTCGTTCCACTTCGTTCTCCATCGTCTCTCTTGAGAGGCGCAGTCTTTATCGTGCCAGGAAGAGTTCATTGTCGTTACAGGTAACATCCCATAACAATACTCCAAGCTAGATTTAATAATTTTCATTGCATTTTTGTTTTTTAATTAATATTTCCAATTATAGAAAAATGCGTACATAGTATTGCAAATGCAATAAGAAGATGATGTACTTTCGACTTCCTGTTCTTACTTGACTCTTGTAGAGTGAAAGCCAGACAGAAGGAGTTAGGTATTTCCCGGAGCGATAGAATGAACCGATGATCTTTTATTGGCATGTCTTGCAATGGATCATCTATATGGGGTTTGGAATTGAACTTGCATTCCAATAGATGTTCAAAACACGGAGCCTCTTTGAGAATGCGAATTTTGTTTAAAATGAAATAGATGAATGTTACGGTATATTTTTTAGAAAATTCACCTCACTTTCCGGTGCTACGCATAAGTGTCCTATTTTTTCTCGCATATACGCTTTTATTAACACAAATGAACAAAGGGTTTTCAGCCACGAAACCATCTTTCTTACAGTTGTCGTCATCTGACCTGAATGAGAGACGGAATCGTATGTGGGTAAAGAATGAGGAACTGGCAATAAAAATCTTTATCGTGTAACACGAATTAATGATTCTGTTAGAGAGGGGGCCATTTACGCATGCTGGATTCGAAATTTAGCCCAGTTAAAAAAAAAAGAAAAGAAAAAAAAAGCACTATTCATTTCTGGCGAGATTCAACTGTAAATTCTATGCTAACAGTTTCTTTTCTCGCACTTCTCACTTGTGGAACTCTCTTCCAGCCCATTGCTTTCAGCCAACTTTAAAATCTAAAAATTTAAATGCATTATCAATCGCTATCTATTCTCTTCCTGATTACTCTTTCCTCTTGCCGCTCATTATTAACGTTTCTGCACCTAATTCTTCCACACCCTCCAGCCCCTTGTATTTTAGTGGCTTTACTGCCTTGCTTGAGGGGAAATCGATTAAAAAATACTCAAGAAGGCTGTAGGAGCAGCCGAAAACTTAGCGATTTAAAAAAACATGAAAATAGGATAGTTAAGGGTGACCCCATTTCATCATCAGCCTTGTGCCAAAATTGGTACATTGATGACAATAAATCTACAATTCCCTAGCGGATTTTGATTTGTCTTTCCCCTGTCATTAGTGAGTGAGTCTCTTGATTCTTCTTATCGACAGACTACAGTGGCCGCTTTTATTTTTGTGGGCTGGACGGGTCAAGTTTTATTTTTGTTTGAATACTTTGGTTGTTTGATTATTGGCTTCATCCCCTCCCATCAAATTTCATGATAGGTGTTAAGAGGTCTCCCCTTTTCACACAAATTGACTCAACCAAGGTATACATATACTACCACCAGTGAATACCCGGCAGTACGTTAAGACAGTCGAGAAGTCTGTATCAGGTCTGTATCAGAGTAGTATTAGAGGAGGGTAACACAAGAGTCACCGTCACGAGCACCTAGTGTCGGTAAGGAGTCATACCGCGATACTTCAATACCAAGACTGTATATATATTATTGCTACTAACCCGCATTCCTGGATCTACTAACCCGTATTACCAGTTTGTATTATTACGTTAATACATTTATTTTCCTTATCTATTCCTGGCGTTTGTTATTTATTGATATCGGGTTTCATCCCGGAATCCACAACAATAGGTTTTTATCTCTTTTTGTAAGAACATTTTGAAAAAAGAAACAAATGCATTAGTACATACTTAAAATTTTTACAGCATGGGAGTTTTAGTAAGACCTCGAAGAATATGTGGTATTGTGGTATATTTTGGATCGAATAGGGAAGGATGGATTCTTGTGTTGTGTGAGGAAATTGTGACAGTGGATGGGTCGCGAATCGGATTTCCTAGCTGTAGGATAGTGAGTGTTGACCAGCCTTTCATCACTTCCCTCTCAGCCTTGTGCCACATAATAATCTTGGATTGTTAAAATCAATATACCCTATCGTATTGGAACCAAGAATAAAATACCGTCCTGGTAATGACGATAAACTACGTCCAGCAGCAAGGCCTCTGTTCAGGAGGTTTTGAGAAGCGTGGAACCACCTCTTAATTACTGATATTCCCAGGTTCCCTCTGACCCAGGGTGGTAGCACCTGTTAGGGTTCCAGCTATGGGCAAATAGTTAACCACGAAACTAGGGTACAAACACTACGAAAGAGTAAAATAGGTTTTTATACCAGAAATACTTTGTAAAAAATTATTACCAGCAATAAATTTTTGAAGAAAACAAATATTACAAGCAATACATTTTTGGAAAAAAAATTTTACCAACAATGTTTTTTTAAAAAATAATTATTACCAGCAATACCTTTTCAAAAAAATATTACCAGCAATAACTTCTTGAAAAAAATTATTACCCGCCAATACATTTTTGAAGGAAAAATATTTGACAAAATAAAATATTACCAGCAATAAAAATGTTGTCGGCATTAAATAACCCATTGAGGTTGATATACCGTAAAACAAAATAAACCAAACCAATCTAAATCAAAGAATACATATTCTTTTCATACGAATTTATCCTAAAGATGTTGTCGGCATTAAATTACCCATTGAGGTTGATATACCGTAAAAAAAAACCCAAACCTGTCTAAACCAAAGAATACATATTCTATTCATATGAATCTATCCTAAAAATCTTGTCGGTATTAAATAACACATTGAGGTTGATATGCCGTAAAACAAAATTTACCAAACCAATCTAAACCAAAGAATACATATTCTATTCAAACAAATCTATCCTAAAAATGTTGTCGGCATTAAATAACACATTGAGGTTTATATGCCGTAAAACAAAATAAACCAAACCAAATTAAACCAAAGAATACATATTCTTTTCATAGGAATTTATCCTAAAAATGTTGTCGGCATTAAATAACCCATTGAGGTTGATATACCGTAAAACAAAATAAACCAATCCAAATCAAACCAAGAATTAATTAGACAAAGAATATCTTATCTATCACTTTTCTATAGTATTCTCCCACTTGATTTATTCCTGTTCAGCATTATAATTTAATAGACCACTGATAGTTTTTAATGTGTGACTGTGTGACACTTAATAAAAAACAATCCTTCAGTTCTGACTTTAACTTGAGTGTTTACCTTCACAACGAACAGAGAAAATATGTGAATGTTGGAATCGAAACAAATCGATTTGATTTCGATCTGAGTTTGAAGAATTCTATTTATATGAATAAATAAAGGGAGTTTCTATCCTTTTCAATCTTGTAGCTTATATCTGAGCACATAAATACCGTTAACTCTGCGTTAGACAGGTCGGGTGCTTTGTTACCCCAAAACCTTTTAAAGTACTCGTAATTCCCAGAAGGTAACCAATTTCTTTTGCTCTTTGCCATTACTTCTCTCCTGACTCAGTGAGCGTGTGTAGCAAAAGGTGTGGCGCAGTTGGAGCTCAGTTGTCGTAGGAGGCAGACACCAGGGGACTATTTATTTTCTGAAATCCGAGGTGACTAAAGCGAGGTTAAAACAGCGAGTGATTCGTATAGATTTTAATCTTATGGAGATACACTGATACAAAAAGAGAAATTTCCTTCGCTTGTAGATAGACACAAGTGTAAAAAAAGAGTTCGTTTTGTTTTTCGGTACTTTGAAATCGATATTATAAAATTAATTTTTTTTATACTTTTCCGTCGAACTTAAAAGCATTTTTCTTCATGCACATATAAAAATTGAATTTTCATTTGCACTTTACTTACACTAAACAAAGCAATATTTGAAAAGCGACATTTTGATTCTACTGGTCTGTTATAATTGAAAATCTTTAATTCAAAAAGATAGGATATAAAAATGAATTTTTATTTGAAATTTCCTTAGTTATTTAAACAAAACGGAACAGAATACTGGAAAAGCGACTTATTGGTTATACTGTTCTGTTATTGTGTTTCATAAATGTAAAGAAATAGGATGTAAAAGAATTGATCTTTTATTTACATTTTCATTAATTCTTTAAACCAAACCAAACGTAATGTTTGAAAAGCTACATTTTTGTAGGGTTTTAAATATCCACCTAGCGAGCAGAGGTGAGATAATGTCATTGGTATAGTAGGGACAACTGAGATGGATTAAGGCCCTTGCCACATTTAGATACCAATCCGGCTCAGAGAAGGTGTTACAGCTACACGTGCTACAACCAACGCCCTGATTCACACCATGGGGGACAAATGTATTCATAGATGGTCGTTGACCCCCTCACATCACCTCAAAAGATAGTAATCTTGTAGTGCAAACCTCATTAAGTGTAAATACCATTTTATGTATTATTATATTGTTGTATTATATTGTTGCATTTAATAAAAATGGTAAATGTATTTTGGTACCTCTATTTTCATTTTTTTTTTACGTACCTCGATTGATTCTTGTTTTGGAGCTCTTTAAAGTAGGAAGCCATCATAAAATAACGAACCAAAATTGTAATTCTACTGGTTTGATATGAATGTGAATCTCCAATGCAAAGTGATATAATTCAAACGTGACAGTGATCGCGAGGACTGTATAGGCACTCAACATTTGCCGATGTTATATCACATCCTACCACCGAGTGGAGGTAGGTAAGTACTGACTGTAGGCCTTCAGGGTGGGATCAATTTATAGTATATGACTTCGGGGATACAAACTACATATTATCTCTCAATTGTGCTTCTGTCTTCAGACAATTCATACACGCACACGAAAAAAAAACCGTGAGGGATCTCTGGTCCCGATGATTTCAACCCTAGCGGCAGCACCTTTCTCATTGCACCAAAGAGGGTCACTGGAATATCGATGCCAGAGTGACGTAGATTGAACTTGGACCATGTACACGCGCTCGGGATTCCCTCTTTAAACTGGCCTTGTGCCATATCAAAATCCTCAAATGAGGTGAGACGGCGAGTAAATACAAAGCGTAGTATCTGTTCTGTTTTCTTATAAAGGAGGCCGGTTGCAAGGGATTGCAATCCTGCAGCTGCACTTTCCGCATTACACTAAAGATAGAGAGAGGGCTGTTGGATAACGACGCCAGCGTGACAGTGTTTGCGGGGACTGAGTAATTTTTTCCCTTGGCCCATGTGTATAAGCATCTCACATTAAAAATAACCCCGTGTCATATCCTACCACCGTGTGGATGTCGGTAAATAATGACCAAGCTTCACATTTCCCGAGTTAGCCTACATAGAACATTTACTCTGTCTGACACCAATTACTGAAGTCTGTAGATGTCGCATTTTTCGGAAAGAAAAGGAGACAATATGGAAGTAGGAAATTGCTGAACAAAAACACAAAATTGACGAGTTAGTCTCAAAATGTACCGTATATTTCCACGTATAAAGCGACCATTAGATAAGACGTGGTAAAAAAATATAGCAAATTAACCTATACCTGTAGTATAAGACGACTGCTTATTGATTATATAAAGATAATGTTAATGGAAATGTTGTTACTTACTGCATCCTTCGTAATTCAAAATAAACAATATAACAAAACCAATTCTATATATGTTTTTCCTACACATGCCCCCTAAAAGGGAAACCATTGTTTTGTTAGAGTTTCATCACGTGATCTCTTGTGAATACTGATTCTTCTTCTTCCTCTTCTTTTTCTATATCTAAACAGTTACAAACAGCCTGGTGTACTCATGGCCATTTACTTATACTTCATCGACAATCACAAAATACTGCTAATAACGTACGATAAAGGCTGCTGTGAACACAATCATAACTAGATGTTTACATTTTCTCAGCTGAGTTTGTATGGATACAAGATGATTTCGTTGATATGGAATTATTCTTCGAATAGGAAATTTATTATGAGGTTATGTCAGTAATATATAAGGTAGAACTGGTTTTATTACTTTTATTATCAATTTATTTGATAATGTGAATGTTTTCATGTACGCTATTGCCTATCACACCGGGTTTGAAGTTAGACTATCGACAAACATCACTCAGAATTTAAGGTTTCTTTTTTAGAAATGTAGTATCAGACGACCCCCAATTTTTAAGGATGATATTTGGGATTTAACGGTCGTCTTATACGCGGAAATATGAGGTAAATTGCTTTTTTAGTTTAACTGATTTTTAAGCGAAGGTTAGCAATTAAATGTTTATAAGGAAATACTAGTGCACTTTTGTACTAACACCGGGCGTGATCGATTGTCAATAATTACTTATTCAAGTCAAATATCGATATTTCTTTATGCCATAAGAGAGTCTGTTCGGGTTTCACGAAATTCAATCAGTAGTACTCGTGCATATAATAATTTATTAGCTCAGTGATGCATGGAGCCAAATGATATCGGGTTGAATGTATGTACTGGATTGATCTCTCAAATCCTGTTGCCCGTATCTCCGTTTATATGCGATGTCTTTTCAGGACATTTGTTGCCATAGATCTTCACAAATTCCCATCTTTATTCTATTTTTATTTTACCAGGTTTTGAGCAGCAAATATTGGCAACTTTGAAAAATGTTTCAATGTCAAACAGGATTTACATTCCATGTTTTACATTCAAAGAAATTGCGCTTTTCCTTTTTTTAAGCCATTTCTCATGAAATTCTTCATATCTATATTTACGCAGCATATCTACATTCAAGCACTGGGAACGCTTGTTTACAAAACATAGTAACCACAACGGTTAATTTTAAAATAATTATTACAGAGCGCGTTTACGTGTGTCTACAACAATCGCCATCGCAACGATTACAGTTATATTAAATTTGTTTCGCAATTCACCTCTGAAGATGATCGCGGATGAGATCGAAAGTACTTAGGTTAACAAATAACATCAAGGACATGTTGACCATGTTCACCATAGTCTATGAATATAGAATCCAGCGCAGTACGTAATCTGTTCAATGAAACAACGTTAAAGATTAACACTCACGAGTCAGACACTCTACTGAATCTGACTATATCGCCCATACCACCAGCAGCTGTTCGGTAATTCTTCAGTCATCGATATCAAAGGCTGGCTGTGCATATTCCTGAAAAAAAAAAAACATGGCCGCCTTTATACACGTCGTATTGAATATTTTGAGCCTTCTGATTGGTTTGAGACTTCTATTGGTGAACTATAAAATGAGTCAGCTCATTTTGGCTGGCTCACTAGTCACCACTGTACCCAAAAACTCCAACAGAGAACTAGAAAGGATTATTATAATATTATTATAATATTATTATTAGAGAACTAGAAAGGATTATTATAATATTATTATAATATTATTATTATTAGAGAACTAGAAAGGATTATTATAATATAATTATATTATTATTAGAGAACTAGAAAGGATTATCATAAAAATAAATAGACATAATATGTTTATATTATTTAATAAAACATGCTTGAATTCCTAATATATATATATATATATATATATATATATATATATATATATATATATATATATATATATATAAAGAAATAATCACGCATAGAATCAATCAGCAATATTAATGCGATTATTGGCGATATGACATCGCTAGTAGAATATAATGTATGCATTAAAATACTGTTAATCCATAGAATGATGTGATCCTCATTCATAAAACTGTTGTCAGTTGTTCCCAGTTTATATTCTTTTAAAATGCGAGTACTTTCGAATAATCCTTTATTCATCCTCAGGCATATTTTTTCCATTAAAATTAAGACTTAGAGACGAAATAATTGTTTGTAGACCGAAAGGTGTTTTTCTTATGAATGTGCTATTATTGACGGTTGTATACGATATCGGAACGTGCAAAGTCGCAACGCTAGGTTTTTTCAAATTTTAAGTGAGAATTTTTTATTTGAATTTTTTTTTTTTGTGATGTGGTAAATCCACGTATTCTATTTTTACAGCAACAATAATCGCATTAATATTGCTGATTGATTTTATGTGTGATTATTTCTTTGTATATAAAATACATTTTGCCTAATGTTTTATGTTTATATATATATATATATATATATATATATATATATATATATATATATATATATATATAATTCTACAATTTAAAACTTAATAGAGATTTGATTTAGATTTCTAAATAGGTAATTTTAATTTTTTAATTTTTTACTTTTAATTTTAATTTCAAATTTTATAAATCTTTTAATATCTATGATAACCTTGCTTAGTTGTCAAATTTTTCGAATCATCTTATACTTGTATTTTGATTGGCCACTCTAGCTTATGTAACAGCGTTTACTCCTAGCTAAGGATCGTTGATTAATTTGAAACTTTTAAAACCATTTATTCTATATTCTATATTATCACTTGACAAGACACAAGAAGTGTTGAAACAAAATGGCTACTTTTGTCGTGATTTTATAACATATTTATGTTGTAATATTCAAATAAATAATTATATATATATATATATATATATATATATATATATATATATAGAGAGAGAGAGAGAGGGGGGGTGAGATAGATAGATAGATAGATAGATGCACATAAATGGAGGCACTCTCTCAGAAATGGATCTAATATATATATTATATGGTTATGTGTGTGTGTGTACACGGGTGTATATAACGGGGCACATATAATATATAAGTGTGAAAATTTCTCAGAGTTAACCTGTAGAAAACGACAATATTTATAAATGTAACAGACAATAGGAAAACTGTAATAGTTGCCGACGCGTTTCGGGCGATGTGGACTTTTTCAAGGCAAAACAAAGTAACTAATAATAACAAAATGTCCTTAGCAACTGGAAGAATTTAGAGAACGCTCTTTTCATACTGTTAACTGAAAATTACGTCAATTACTGTCACGTGTGGAGATATTGTTTTTATTGTTGTGTTGACTGATTCAACTATTTTCTTTCTAACAAAAATAATAACATAATCCGCAATAATAAATTACATGAAAACAGATGTATAATTCTACCGACCAATTATGTCACGTTCACTATCCAGAACAACCTATCCCATCTAAATAATCTTAAAATAGTCACAAACACTTCCAAAACCATAATGGATATACTCAGATCCTCAAACACTAATAGCAATAATATTTCTGAAGCAGGCATTTATATAATAAATTGCCAAAACTGTTCCTCCCAAAATATATTGGAGAAACAAGTAGAAATTAAAAAAAACGCATTTATGAGCAGAAAAGAGAACTCACAAAAAACAACTTAGCTAATGCACTAGTCATACATAGAAATAAATTCAACCACAATTTTGATTATAAAAATGCTACACTCATAAAAAAGAAAATGACTATAAATAGAAGGAAAATCCTCGAGAGTGTCGCCATTGAATATTATCCAAATTTTAATCTACGCCCAGGCCTTTTCCCTATTTCACCTTCCTTAACAGAATTACTTCTCTCCCAAACACACGTACAGAACAGTATCAAGAAATCAGAAGAAAATGGTTGACTTGAAAAAGTCCACATCGGACGAAACGCCTCGGCAACTATTACAGTTTTCCTATTGTCTTTTACATTTATAAATATATAAGTGCTTATATATATATATATATATATATATATATATATATATATATATATATATATATATATATATATATATACATATATATATATATATATATATATATATATATATATATATATATATATATATATGTACGAAATTGTTGTACTAATAAAGACAAAAGGAAAACTTAACCGGGTATTGAACTCACACTCTTTGAGTCCTATCACTGGATCTAGCTAACGCCTTTATCCACTGTGCCATGTGTCCTTGAGGACACATGGTTAAGGCGGTAGAGAATTTGGAAAGGGGAATTAACAGCAGATAACTGATAACTGACATCAATTAGACATGGCACGTGGAACTAGAACAGTCTACCCCAGTGAGCGAAATAAAAGGTTCAGTTCGACATTCCAACCACCTGAAGAAGGCCGGAGCGTACAACGGTCGAAACGTTGTAATAAATATGGTGACAAAGATGGGGATGATAGTCCGAATGATCTAAATAGTGTACATAATACGTCATCTCAGAAATATAGACAGATACTTAAGTCCTTATATTTTGTCAGAATAGTTACTGAAATGTTTTCTTTGATTTAAAAAAATACCTAAATCATCTCATTAGAAGGTGTTTTAAAAGAAATGCAGAGTGCCCCCTCCCCCCCCCCAAAGCTTTGCTAACGAGCAGGCATGCGTTCCCCTGAAGATCTTCTCACTGCTTCATAGACTCGAACATGTCTGAACGTCACATATAATAACGAACGAGAACAAGAAATCGACCTTCGTTGATACACAATCGATGAAGTAGCGTTGGGATGCAAAAGACTGAAGCCATTGACAACACAGAAAGCAACACTAATCAGAGTGAATGCTACTCTGATGTTTACATTTTAGTTCACTGTTGCATATAGTGATTTCATTTTCAAGTGCTTGATTCTCGTGGTGAATTCATTAAATATTTTGTCATTTTACAACAATGCACTCGAATTAAATTTTTATATGTCGTGATCACAATTGTTATTGAATGGTAAACAGGATTTCTTATTGTTAATTCGATTTTCAAACCAAGTGGGAACATCTTCCGCGTAAGTAGACACTGATTTCCTTAATACGTTTCTTTCATCATTTGATTTAAAATACTATCTTTGAAATATGTATATTTAAATATCATATATTCATATTAAGTAATACAATATAAACTGTATACAATGGATCACATACGTTGTGTGATCCTTGCAGAAACATAATATTTCTTTTTATTTCTAAGTGAGATTTTTAACTAATTCATTTCGTAAATGCTGTAACCCAAACGATTCTATGTGGTTTATAAATGAATTGGAAGAATGCCATTTGCTGTCAGGAATTAAAATAGCTGGCATCTTTTTCAATGTTTGTTACGTGCAAAAGCCCTTGGGAAAGGTATGAATCTGTTGTAGCATACCTACAGACGATAATCAGTATGTCCCCATTCACATAAATACAGTAGTAAATACTATATGTTGGTCTGCAGTCGGAGATTCGGCTCAAGCTGTGCTGGTCAAACTCTCTGCCTCCGGGACGAGAGGATCCCCAGACGAGGCTATGTGGAAGAGCAAAGTCTCGTCTCGGGAAACAGCTACGAAACCCCGTTTTAGACAGGCTCTACGGGGAATTTTTGGCCGACTATAAGGGCTCGGATGCCCCACATTAAATTCGGCCTTGTGCTACATCTACTGCCTGGGGCGGTTGGTAGATATCCTGCAGTTGAAGATTTGTGCTGGTCAAATTCTCTGCCTCCGGGCAGAGTGGATCCGCAGGCTATGTCGAAGGACTGAGTCTCGTCTCGGGAAAAAGCTAACCGACCCCGTTTTATGCGGTGTCTACGGGTAATTTTTGGCTAAGCCACATTAAATTCGGCCTTGTGCCACATCTGACTGCGTGGGGAGGTTGGTAGATATCTTGCAGCTGGTCTGGTCAAACTCCGCTTTCGGGCAGAGGGGATCCCCAGACGAGGCTATGTCGAAGGGCAGAGTCTCGTCAGGGGAAAGAGCTAACCGACCCCGTTTTAAACGGTATCTACGGGTAAATTTTGGCATAGCCTAGCCTATGGCCTCGGATACCCCACATTAAATTCGGCCTTGTGTCACATTTGACCGCGTGGGGTGGTTGGTAGATATCCTGCAGTTGAAGATTCATTGTGGAATTCACTTGACTCACTTCTACGCGCCGCTGGCGAATCTTATATGCGTTGTTCTTATCCTGAGTATGATCGTTCATTACCAACTTCCGTTTGATTATTCTATTCAGTAATCTTCCCTAGGTTACTGTTGTGGTAGGATCCACCTAATTTGCATAGTGGAGTACCGACTATATAAATATGGTTGGTACCGGGAAGACAGGAGAGGCGAATCAAGAGATTCAACTAGAGACTCTGCCCGACTGCGACTTAGTCAACACATTCTCCAGGAACGGTCTTCGCAGGAATATACAAAAGACTATATGTAAATATTGTGTACACTTTCTTGTTTCAATACATTTTATCCAAAGTACATTTTGTGTTTGCATTATTATTCCATGCATTAGTCAAGTTTCAACAGTTACAACAGAATCCACCTCTTCTCTCCTCCAGCGATGGGTTAGTTACTAAGACATATATCAATAAACAATTTTTAAAAATCTTACAATAAAAATATTTTCTGGCTTTCAATAACATAAAAAGGGTTGATAAACCGTAAAAAACGAATCAATCAATCCATATCTTTCTCAGAAATACATGAATGTTGACAAAATTTGCGAGTATTTTGTAAGATTTAAACTTACAAAGATACACTGATAAAAATAGATCTAACGTTTGTCGGTATACACGAGATTGCAATGCACGGTTTATTTATGAGTAAAAAATTATATTATAATATATGAGTAGAAATAGCTTATATCTGAGCAGATAAAAGTCTTCAAAAACTGCGAGTGGTTTGTAAGCTTTTAATTGTATGGAGATACATTGATACAAAAATAGAAATTTCTTTGCTGGTAGATATAGACGGAGTTACAATTGATGGTTGATTTACCAGTAAAAAGTTTTGTGCTTCAGTACTTTAAAAGCAGTATTTCAAAATTGATAATTCTTATGCTTTTTTCTTGCATATATATTTTCTTTTTAAGCATTTCACCCCAAGCAAGGCGGGAAGCCACTAGCACGCAAGGGGTTACAGAGGATTTGGAGCGAGAGCAGATAGGAGTGATAGAGGAAAGGATGAGGAGTGTGATAGTGGATAGATCAAGGCAACTGGAGACGTCGATTGACATTACATTTGAATAGTTGGAGATTATAGCTATCAGGGAAACAGGAATAGGGAAGGGAGATCCACGGGCGAGAGGTGCGAGATATTGGAGTAGAAGAGACGGCTACATTTAACAGTTTCAACAGTGAAATGGTGAGAGCGGCATGCCAGCCTCGTAGGACGCTTGAATTCACAAAATCCTGGAACCAGCGAAAGCAGCTCATCGGAGCAATTACCATGAAGGTATTGGTAAAAAAGAGAGGCGACGGCACGTCTGTGAGAGAGCGACTGCAGACGAGATGTCAGATCAGGGCCAATTATATTGCATATCCGTCTCTGGATCATATCAAGAACCTTGAGACAAACAGAAGGGGCACCGGAATATATATGGCAGCAATACTCCATGCAAGGGCGAATGGTTAATTTGTAGATTTGAGGGATCGATTCCGAGGAAAAACATTTCTGGCGCGGCACAGGGAGCCAACTTTCCTTGAGGTGAACGAAGCTATTGACTCAATGTATTTGTTCCATCTCAGGTCAGCGGACAATGTGAAACCAAGTAGTCGCAAAAAGGAGCTCTCGAGAAGTTGAGCGTCAGACATTCTAAGGTGTGTGGCGGGGGCAGGGAAGGATCTCTGTGGCGATTAATAGAGAGCAGTATGAAAACTGAATTTTTATTTACACATTCATTATTACAACGAAACTTAACAGCTGAGAAACGACATTTTGATTCTAATGGTCTGTTATTATTTTGTACTTTCAATGTAACAATTTAGGATTTAAAAGAATTCGATTTCTATTTGCATTTTCCTTATTTATTTAAGCAAAAGGAAGCATAATATTTGAAAAGCCATATTTTGTTTCTACATGTCTTTTATTATTGTCTTCCTTCAATGCAACACGATAAATTTAAAAGAATCCAATATCTATTTTTACTTTCCCTATTTATTTAAACACAACGAAATATAATATTTGAAAAGCGGCATTTTGGTTCTCATTTGCTGCTATCATTCGTTATCTTCTATCTTATAGGGTTTAAAAGCATTCAGTTTTCATTTACACTTTCCTTATTTATTTAAACACAACGAAACATAATATTTGAAAAGCGTCATTTTGTTTCTACTGGTCTCTTTTTATTTGGTATCTTCACTATAATAAGATAGGATTTAAAAGAATTTAATTTTTATTTGCATTTTCCTTATTTATTTAAACAAAAGGAAACAATATTTGAAAAACGCCATTTTGGTTCGACTGGTCTCTTTTTATTTTGTATCTTCACTATAATAAGATAGGATTTAAAAGAATTTAATTTTTATTTGCATTTTCCTTATTTATTTAAACAAAAGGAAACAATATTTGAAAAGCGACATTTTGGTTCGACTGGTCTCTTTTTATTTTGTATCTTCACTATAATAAGATAGGATTTAAAAGAATTTAATTTTTATTTGCATTTTCCTTATTTATTTAAACAAAAGGAAACAATATTTGAAAAACGCCATTTTGGTTCGACTGGAATCTTATAATTGCGTATGTTTAATGCTACAAGATAAAATTTAATTGTTATTTCAAATGTATTTCTCGTCAGCGTCCAGTTAGTTGAGTTTAAACTCTTTGTCGCTTTTCTTTTCTGGCTTTGGTCACTTCAGTTCGTTAACAGTCGCCACTTGAATATTGCTCTCACTGGCAGTATTATATGTATACGCTGGGTAAGTCCATTTGTGTAAAAAGTGGAGACCCCTCAACACCCCCTCCTTAGATCCATTTTGGGGGGAATTAGTATTTTTTCCTCTTATGGTTGATAATCAGAGGTTCGGTAAATTTTCTCTTCCTGTTTGACCTTCTAATTTCTGTGTCTTCCTGTGGTCTTTGAATCTCAAAAGCTTCAAAGATTGCATCCATTGAATAGTCATTTCCTCTAGGTGACGAGCTTGGCTCCTCAACCCGTCTTTTTTGTATTTGGTCAATATGTCTTCTGTGGGTAAACTTTTCGCCTTGTACTGTGTACATCACATTTCCTAGCCTGTTAATTATTGTGCCAGGTTCCCAGTAATCCATATTGTTCCTGAATATCCTGAAGTAAACCCGTTCTCCTGGTTTAAATGATCTCTTGGGTACTATAGGTGTATGCTGGTTTTTGTTCTTGTTCGGCAATAACTTATCAAACACAGACCGTATTCTCCGGGCAAACATCACTTCTGCTGGTGAAAGACCAGATGGTGTGTTCCCGTTAGGTGTTATTCTGTATACTTGGAGGAACTGTTGAATAGCATTTTCTGTCGGTACATCCTCTGCTTTTTTTAGAGCTCTCTTCAGTGTGTCTACGGATCTTTCAGCGTGCCCGTTAGACCGTGGGTGGTACGGAGCTATCTTAATATGCTTTACTTGGTACATGTCACAGAATTCTTTGAAGTCGCTGGAGGTAAATTGTGTACCGTTATCAGTTACCAAGCAATCCACGACGCCGAATCTCGCAAATAATTCATGTAGACAGTTTATAGTATTTTCCGTCGTCGTGTATTTGAATCTGAAAACTTCTGGCCATTTGCTGAAACTATCTACTGTTATTAAGTAGTAGTAACCCTCTATGGGTCCCGCATAATCCACATGAATTCTAGACCAGGGTCTGTCTACCTTAGGCCATGGTTTTTGTATAGAACGTGGTGCTTTTGCCGCAGCAGCACAGCGTTTACATCTTTCCACTATTTGCGTAAAATCATTGTCCATGTTAGGCCAGTAGACGAAACTTCTAAGTGCTTTCATCAGGTTTTTTTCCTGGATGTCCTAAATGAAAATCCTTCAAAATCCGCCTTTGTAACGATTTTGGTATGACCACTCTTTCGTTACATAATAATATGTGATCACAAATTGAGTCTGCTAAATTCCTTTCCTTTTCTTCTATTTTTTCTTGGTATTCTGAATAAATTCATCCTTTTCCGCTTCTCTTCTTATCTCTAGCAAGGTCACAGGTAGTTCTTTTACTATATTGTATAACACTTTACTGATTTCATCTTCGGCTTGCAACGCCGCTATTACCGAGTCTTCCAGCGGTTCGCATTTCGCAGGTATTTATCGCGATAGTCCATCAGCGTGCCCAATTTTCTTCGATGGTAAGAACTCAAGTTTCAAATTGTAGTTCAGTAACATAGTTCCCCATCTTAGAAGTCTGTTAGCTGTGTATATTGGTAGTCCTTTTCTTGATCCAAAAATCGTAAGAAGAGGTTTGTGGTCCGTTTGAAGCGTAAACTCTCTCCCATATATATATCTGTGAAAACGAGTTATGGCGAATATTATGCCTAATGCTTCGTTTTCGATCTGCGAATAATTCCTCTCTGCTGTTAACAATGATCTAGATGCGTGAGCTATGGGTTTCTTTGTGTCATACCGCATCTTGTGTAGAATACAAGCTCCTACTCTGTATGAGCTCGTGTCACTCGCGATAAAAATTTCTAGTTTTGGGTCGAAATGAGTTAGTGCTAGCTCCGAAGTTAATTTTTGTATTATCTCCTTAAACGCTTTCTGACAGTTTTCCGTCCAATTCTATTTGTTCTCTTTTTTCAGTAATTTGTTGAGGGGAGCCCTCAATCTGTGCATATTTTCAATGAATTCACCGTAGTAGTTTGCTCGGCCAAGAAAGCTTTGCAATTCTGCGACATTTTTCGGTTCCGGCATATTTTTTATTGCAGATGCCCTGCCTGGATCCGGCTTTCTGCCACTTTCATTAATTATATGACCTAAGTATTGGATTTCATTTAGGAAAAAATCACATTTTTTTCCTTTTACTCTAAACCCAAAGTCCTAAAGTCTTTTGAAAACTTCCTTTATATGCGATGCATGCTCTTCAACATTGTCGCTTTTAATTAGAATGTCGTCCAAGTAAGCGGTAGCAAAATTCTGGCCCATGGACATTGAATCCATCGTCTGTTGAAAAATTACCGGTGAAACTTTTACCTCAAATGGTAGTCTGTTGAATTTGTACAGTCCTTTGTGCGTATTAATACATAGAATTTTTATACTGGAATTTGAAGATAAGCCTCGCTTAAATCTATTTTAGAAAATACCTTACCGCTGTTAAGCTTGGTAAATATTTCCTCCGGGCTCGGTAATGCGTAATGATGGTCTTTTATAGCCTTATTTAACCCAGTCGATTTCTTTTTTACAGTAGCAATTTTCTGTGTATGTATCATGGTCGGTCTATTAAGTTTTCTCCATGTCTGTAGGTTAATTATTGTTAGAACCGAACCTGTGTCTAGTTGTAATTTTATCTTTTTATTTAAAATTTCAAGTTCCACGTATTTTCTTATGTTAATATTGTCTTCGTCGTATATTCTAGTAGCTCTTATCTACTAGTAAATTTTCTGTTCCTACATTGGGATTGACTACTGGTGCCGCCCATTCACTAAACTCTATTTTTGAAAGGATCGCAGTTTGTTCAAGTCTCTCGATTTCTTTTTTACATTGGGATGCCTTGTGACCAATTTTTCCCCACGCTAGACATTTTTTAATATTTAAAACGACAATCCTTATTCCAGTGTAATCCTCCACATCGATAACATGCAGATGGGGGGCTTATATTTGCTTATATTTTTGTCATAATTTGCCCTAGACGTTGTACTTTTTCCATTATTATAGAATTTTTGTTTTCATTCCGGGGAGGGTGAAAATCTTTTTTCATTATTATAGAATTTTTGTTTTCTTTCCGGGGAGGGTGAAAAACGTAAACTTTTGTTCAACTTACGTATATGTGCTACTCCTGACTCCTCGAGATCCTCCGAGTCTTTCTTTATACTTTGGCATTTTTGGCAGTCTTCTGATAATTTTTGTAGTGTTAATCCAGGCTCATTTTGCAGTTTTGAAAGCATTCTTTTGCGCATTTCACTATCCTTAGCTGAGATTAACCCTTGTACAAAAGTAAGACACTTGAAATTGTCCGAAGTTAATTCTGCCAACTTGAAGTCGTCGCAATGTTTGTTCACGATTGCGGCGAACGTGGAATAGTACTCCTTTTCGTCCTTTACGAGGTTAAGACATTTCCACCTTTTGTGAAATAGTGACGTCTTTGGACTGAAAAGCTCTGTAAGGCATGTAACTGCTTCGTCAAACGTTAACTCATTTGTCTTTTTTGGCAAGATGTAATCCACAAATTTTGTGTATTCCTCTGTTCCTAGTTTTCTGTGTAATAGACGTGAACGATAATACTTAGCACAAGAACAACACATATAAGATTCGTCAGCGGCGCGTAGAAGTAGTAGTCAATTTCTAGAAGTGAGTCAAGTGAACTCCACAATGTATCTTCAACTGCAGACCAACATACAGTATTTACTATTGCATTTATGTGAATGGGGACATATCGCCCGTAGGTATGCTAGAACACCTTAAAATATGATGTCTGATTATTTTATCAGACTTTGGGAAGAGGATTACAGGCGAGAAAGGTTTCAGCACCCCTTGTATTTATATTTATGATTTTGTCTTAATTCTCCTCTCTCAGTTTCGACTATGGAAGCTGCTAACATAATCGGAAACATAATTTTTGTGTTGCTGCAATGTGTCATTAACACGGTTGCCGACTGCTATCCCAGAGAATTCAAAATGTTGCCGGGAGGATACAACATTTATATGAAGATTGGCTTTCAGCCGGTATTTAAAAGTATGAAGCTGAATGATATAAGCCAATGCGGCCAATTGTGTGCGGAGAAGTACTTCTGCAATGTGTGGCGTTATGATGGCGGAGACTGTCAAATCTTCCACTCCATGAAGGACAACGTGACAGCTATAAAATCCTCAAATCCAACAACGAAGACATATTATGAATCAGGCGAAGGTAAGTTGGAGTTTCCATACCAGTGAGTATGAATCATTTCGCGCCTCATCCTCATCATCTATCTTCTTAGCCATCTATATCTCATTTTCCGTGTGCTTATTTCCCCCTTCGAGTTACATGCGTTATCGATTTTGAGTTATTGCTGCTTTTGCTAGTCCTCAACTGATGTCGTTTCTGATATTTGTCCAGTTCTTTGTGATTCTGGAGCGCCAGTCCACAATGTTAAAAAAAAAGAGAGGATGGTCTTCGCCAAGACTCACAGATCTCACTTGCTTAAAGCCATTTTAATCACTGATCACTGAGCGGTTGTCCTGAACGGGTTTGGCGCCATACATGACATCAATATGAAAGTCTCGATTTGACGAGAGTATGACACCAGTTTTCAGTTTAATATGTTTCAGCAATCTGCTGTATTGGGCGAAACTAAACCTAGCATAGGTTATTCTATGTTTGTTATGGGTCCTTACCTATAACTACAGAATGAACTCTTCCTAACACTATGTATACTGCGCCTCTCAAGAGACAGGGACGAATCGAGTCGAGCCGATAGTAGTTCACTCCAAACCAGACTGACAGTCATACTTGTCGGAGTTAGCTCCTCCTCAGTTCTTTAATCCTTCAACGGGGGTCTCTCTCCCCTGGCTATAAATACTGGCTAACCCTTCTCTCTCTCTCTCTCTTTCGACTTAGGCCTTGGGCCGCTACCTCGCGCGGAGCCGAGGTAAAATCTCTCTTTTTCCACTTAGGCCAATATGTGACCTCTCACAGACACAGCGTTTCCCAAATTCTGGGAACACGCTAAGAACAATACACGTACGTACAAACACTCACAACACACACATAATTTCTCCATACAAGCTAAATGTAACAGTCCATGTCTTTGTTTAACTTGTTTTGTTATTAATATATATTTGTTTACCCATGTATATCGGTCTTGTTTGTTTTCTTTGTCTTCTTTGGACTTAATTAAGGTCCGACATTCTTATGTAGCTGGACCGGCCAGCAGGAAAGTTTAACCTTCTGATATCTCTTCACATCTTCACCCCCAAGGTCCGCTACATACTAACACCTTCCACATCTTGTATTATTATTCCGTGTAATATATCTTCGTTATTTCTATTCTTGTGTTTGTGTTCTTGGTCCTAACCTGACCGTTAACAATGTTCAATTTCCTTTTCTCGTATATTAATTTTTTTTATAACTGATGCACACGCTGATGTATTTGAATGAAATCAATTAATTCCTTAGAAGTTACTCACCCTCACACACATCGACATATACATACACACACATATCTACATTGAAAGAAATAGTTACAATGAAGACATTGATTTGTGTCTGTTTTCACACATGATTAGATATACAATTTTCCGTTTAAAATTCCACTTTACTTCTACTTTATTTATGAAATGTAGACATAATCGTTGAAGTCTAAACATAAATGCTTTATTGACATGTTGGCTTAAGCTTCTTTCCCACTACCTTTCCAGTTTTCTATAAATTCTTCTATCGTAATTGTTTTGTTGAACTAGCTTTTCTTTTGTACCTAGACTTTATGAATTTAAGCGTAGTAGCAGATTGGAGTCAAGACCTAATCATTTTACAGTTGAAATGTCTAGATATAACCGTAAGTTCTATGCTAACAGTTTCTTCTCTTGCACTTCTCACTGGTTGAACTCTCTTCTGGCTTCTTGCTTCCCCGTCTACTTTGATCTTCAAAAAATTTAAATGCAATATCAATCGTTTTCATTTGTCTTTTAATTCCTGTTCTTTTATTGTTTTCTCTTCTTAACAATGTTTTCACACTCAGTAAGCCCTTGCGTTTTAGTGGCGTTACTCAATCAAGGTAGTAAAGTCACTGAGACATAAGGGGTTTACTGGGTGTGGAAGAGTTACAAATAGCAACATTACTAAGGAGGGAGAACAGAAGAGTGATCAGGGGAGGGTAGATAGCGATTGACATATCAAAGTTGGCTGGAAAGCATGGAGCCAGAAGAGAGTTCCACAAGCGAGAAGTGCAAGTAAAGAAACTGTTAGCATAGAACTTGTGGTTAAATTTAGCCAGCTCAACTCTGTAATTTGATGAGATCTAGATGCCAGTCTCGTACTGCGCATGAATTCAAAGAGTTTAGGCACCATAGTGAAAAGCTCATCTGAATAAATTACCAAGAAAGTATTTATAGAAAAGGCACAGGATATATATATATATATATATATATATATATATATATATATATATATATATATATATATATATATATACTGTCTATGGTTTCAAGTATCTACTTGGGGTGGTGGGTCATGAAACCTGTCCCCAGATCTATAAGGGGAGACAATTGTAAAAGTACTTTTTAAATAAAATTCCTTTTTCTCTTATAATATTTATTTTAAAAATCTGATTGTTCTGTTTCAGTTGCGGACAGTTAATCATTGTGTGAAATGATTAAAAAGTGAATCAGGCGAAAGCGAATCTGGAGTTTTCGATACGATTCACGTATGGATCATTCGATCCTCATCAATAAAATTCAGTCTATCCTCTTAGTCAATTTTTCATATTTTAAACTAATTATAGTTTAACTTATAAAACAATGTTTTTTTTTTGTTATTAGATAATATTTCTTTCTTACTATTAATGTTATAATTATTCGGTACGTGTGTTTGAGTAGACGTCCCTGTTTTTAAGAACAGAGAAATTTAATATCTACCGTTATAAAGATCGAAAATGTTATTAAATAAAATTTGCATCTAAACAGGAATCGAACCTTTATCCTCGTAACGTCGCCCTAAAGAATATCTGTCTTCAAGGTAGTTTCCCAGGATACAAAATACTAGTTCGATTCCGGTCGAGTGACACATTGTATTTTATAAACATTTTGGTAGATGTTCATTACTTAATTCATTTTTGCTATTATCAACTCAAGGATATTTTAATGGCGTACATGGAGAGCGCAAGGGTTGAGTATTGTGAGGCTATGTAGGATAGATAACATTTTACCTTTGATTTGAAGCGGTTAACATTGTAGTGATGAGGGAAGCATCCATTCGGGTGTTCGTACCACATTGCAACAGTTCCAGGAATTAAATGAATTGAACTTACTCTTTACTAATAGAATATGAAGGGAATGAGGATGAGTTGACTTAGTGTTGTAACCTAAGGAAGGTTACTGAATAGAATAGTCAAACGAAGGTTAGTAATGAACAATAATACTTAGGACAAGAACAACACATATAAGATTCGTCAGCAGTGAGTAGAAGTAATAGTCAACTGCCAGAAGTGAATAAAGTTAATTCCACAATGAATCTCCAACTGTAGACCAACATACAGTATTTACTACTGTATTTATGTGAATGGTGACATATCAATTATAATCTGTAGGTATGCTACAACACTTACTGTACGTTGAATGGTGGGTCCTAGCTGTAAATATCCAGACGAATGGATCCAAGAATACGAGACTAATTTTTATGTCATACGTGGAATAATTATTAGGTCATTTATAGACTCTGTTAAATTTATACCAGCTATATCGAAGGTATGTGGTTTCTGTTTTTTTTTTGAACGTTCAATCTTCTTTTTGTGACATTGTGTGGGATTTTGCCTTTTCCATTGTAGGTTGGGCATTTATATAACTTCCTCTTTTCCGGTTCTGTTGAGTTCGGCTGATTTTAATCCTTTGTTTATGTCGATGCATCTCTTGACCTTGTTTGTGACCCAATTTTGATTTAGGTGGTTTTATCACAGTTTAGGTCAACTCTCCAGACTTTTAACGTTTCGAGATAGCATCGAATAAAAATCTTGCACATCCGCAGAAATACCATTATTTTAAAGTTAATTAAAATGTGTATCACTTTTTTAAACAAAACTCTCCTGACAAATACCAGATTCTGGTCTTAATATTCACCTCACCTAAATTGAATATAGAAAATTTAGTAAACTTTCGATATTTTTATAGAATGCTCGTCATTTTGAAATTGATAAATCAGGAATTTCTTATAGCACATTAATTATCGATGCACTTGAATTGAGTTAAATAAATATTGTTATGGGCCCTTACCTATAACTACTGAATGAACTCTTCCTAACACTATGTATACTACGCCTCTCAAGAGAGAGGGACGAATCGAGTCGAGTCGATAGTAGTTCGCTCCAAACCAGACTGACAGTCATACTAACACCTTCCACATCTTGTATTATTATTCCGTGTAATATATCTTCGTTATTTCTACTCTTGTGTTCGTGTTGTTCTTCCTTGGTCCTAACCTAGACCATAATAGAAAGAAAGAAAGAAAGTGTTATGGGTCCTTACCTATAACTACAGAATGAACTCTTCCTAACACTATGTATACTACGCCTCTCAAAAGCGAGAGGGACGAATCGAGTCGAGTCGATAGTAGTTCACTCCAAACCAGACTGACAGTCATACTAACACCTTCCACATCTTGTATTATTATTCCGTGTAATATATCTTTGTTAATTCTACTCTTGTGTTCGTGTTGTTCTTCCTTGGTCCTAACCTAGACCATAACAGAAAGAAAGAAAGAAAGTGTTATGGGCCCTTACCTATAACTACTCAATGAACTCTTCCTAACACTATGTATACTACGCCTCTCAAGAGAGAGGGACGAATTGAGTCGAGTCGATAGTAGTTCACTCCAAACCAGACTGACAGTCATACTAACACCTTCCACATCTTGTATTATTATTCCGTGTAATATATCTTTGTTAATTCTACTCTTGTGTTCGTGTTGTTCTTCCTTGGTCCTAACCTAGACCATAATAGAAAGAAAGAAAGAAAGAAAGTGTTATGGGTCCTTACCTATAACTACAGAATGAACTCTTCCTAACACTATGTATACTACGCCTCTCAAGAGAGAGGGACGAATCGAGTCGAGTCGATAGTAGTTCACTCCAAACCAGACTGACAGTCATACTAACACCTTCCACATCTTGTATTATTATTCCGTGTAATATATCTTCGTTAATTCTACTCTTGTGTTCGTGTTGTTCTTCTTTGGTCCTAACCTGGACTATAACAAATATATTAACAGAAACAGTAATACAAACATATACAAACGAGAGTGTTACAGCAAGAATGTTCGGCCCGAGTGTCAGAGCTGACTGCTGGAAACTTCCCTCTCCAAAAGGCAGTACCTGCTCCTATTTATAGCTGGAAGAGTCCATACGTCCGTGGGTAAATTACCATAACACAAAATAAACACGAAAACGATATTTAATATTTATTCGAAATACCCGTGAAGAGTTTTCGGTTTTCCTATTTTCATTTTATGATGAAATAAACTCGGAGGTCTACGACAATGAAATATCCGTAGATATTCTCCTATCGCGTCTAAAAAATATTTGAGATTTAACAAGCATAACACAACATTGCAGTAGCAATCATAAAAGGAGTGCTGGTCGTTATTTAAAGAAGTAAGGGGGTACAAATGAAAAGATTTAACGAAAAGACGAAAACGATACAGATTTAATATTTACTAGAAGTATCTGTAAATTTCACAGATTTCCTGTTTGAATTTTACTTGCTTTCTCTCTTTTTCTTAGTGAAATCAAACAACGTCTCTGTTATGTCTTTTCCGTCTTTCGTCGCGATCAAAACGAAACCGTCTATTATTTAGGAGGTATTGGCAAGGCGATTCTTTCTTTCCTTTTCTCACTGAAACCAAGAAGCGTCTCTGATCTGTCTTTTCCGTCTTTCAACGCCATCAAAACGGAATAGTTCATTATTTATGAAGTATTGGCAAGGCGTTTCTTTTTGTGTTACAGCAAGAATGTTCGGTCCGACTGTCAGGGCTGACTGCTGGAAACTTCCCTTTTCAAAAGGCAGTACCTGCTCTTATTTATAGCTGGTAGAGTCCATGCGTGCATGGGCAAATTACCATAACGCATATGTTGCCTTCCCTGGTTGGCGGCTGACGAGGGCAGGGTATCGCACCTGCTTTCATACGCTGTATGCAGAAAATTAAATATCGAGAAATTCTTGAAACCTTAATGAGATTCGTGATTGTGAAAGTTTAGACAATGCAGTTGTACCTGCTAATATTTGTTGAGGGAAGAGTTTTTTTTGAGAAATCACGTAATCTAAATGAAAATATCTAGTCGATGGACACTCCATACTTAGTGGTTCTATTAAATGCAAATGTCAGGAACTCCTGTAGAACTGCTAAAACAAGTGCTCACACATTTACATTATTCGGACTACTCTTTGTCACCATATTTATTACAGCGTCTCGGCCTTGAGGACACATGGCACAGTGGATAAAGGCGTTGGTTAGATCCAGTGACAGGACCCAAAGAGTGAGTTTAAGGCAGTGGAGAACTTTCAGAGGGGAATTAACAAGAGATAACTGATAACTGATATCCATTAAGCATGGCACGTGGAACTATAACAGTCTACCCCAGTGAGCGAAATAAAGTGTTCAGTTCGACATTCCAACCACCTGAAGAAGGCCGGACCGTACAATGGCCGAAACGTTGTAATAAATATGGCGACAAAGATGAGGACAATAGATGAGGTATTATGTACATTATTTACAATAATGTACATAATACCTCATCTCAGAAATATAAACAGAAGTGTGCATACTTATTTACAACGCATAACCACATTCATGTACATGTAAAATCCATGATATTGAAAAAAATATAAGTATCAGTGTTCTATAGTCTCTTCTGGTGAATTCTCAATTTCCCCGAATATTTCTGTTTAAGATTTTAGGTTTGGTCGATTTCCATATATATAACATATAACATATAGAGAAAACTAATAATCATATGGAACAAGCGGTATATACTTTCATGTACATGTAAAATCCATAATATTGAAATGGTATAAGTGTTGCGTTAAACTTTTTGGGAAAAAGAAACTAAGACAGTTAATTGGGTTTTCACGCTAAGACTTATCTCACACACAATCTTATATCTGTCCAAACTGACATTAGTAAATCTTTTCGAAATTTCCCCCGATATTTAAGTTGGGGCCTGGGAATGAAATCTCTTTACATGTTTTTTCAATGTTGAGGTCATAAGGTCATTTCTTTTCATCCTAAGTTCGAGTCACATAAGCAATTTAATTCTACTTCGCCTCTTTTCCTTGAAGAATTTGACTCTTTGGAATTTCTTCGGAATCTTCCATTGATCGATCTTCTAATGATCTCATAAATCACTTTATATGTTGTTGAGTTTTTCAGATAGCCAATGGATTGAAATCTATTCTGTGGCAAGCGGTAGTGGAATCAATGTTTTTTCAACCTTTTTGGGACACGGAGACTACAACACTTGGGGGCTAATGACATGCCTTCAGACATATTGTTCCAAGTTCTTTCGGAGTTCTTTGATTAATGCCTGGGATACTCTGCCAATATTTAAAGTAAGACGATTTACGTGTACCTTGTTTCATAGCTAAGATTTCTCTCAAATGTGGATTTCTCTGACACAAATTAAAATTTTCTAATTTCTCCGGATCCTTTTTCGGTATTTGATCGGAAGAGGCACGGTGGAGTAATGAAAAGCGGCTCGGATTGAGGAAAATTGAGAGCCGAGTTCGAATTCCAGTCGAATCCATTACATTCATTTACGTGCTAATATTCTTGGGAATCCTCTTCTTCTCCCCCCAGCTATGGATAAATAGCAGGACAGACTGGGATCTATAGACTTGGATAGCAACTGATCTACCCCAGAAAAAATGGCAACCTATAGCGGGAAAAATCTGCCTCGTCAGTCATGTATCGAAAGATACATGATCGCCTAAGCGTGTATCACTCATGGCACATAACTGACTGATCGGAATGTTCACATAAAGCATATCACTACGTTTCTCGATCGATTCATGAGAATCTCGCAGACTATTCACTAGTGTTGTGAGATTGGTTTTCTCTGCGTGCACCGCACCTGTATTTCTGTACCGGGCTCAATATGCATTATGAGGTGGCATGGACACAAAGCTTTATTAACAACAGGTAAAATTAGAAATTGCATTAAGTCAGATATTTATTTTAATCAAGGCAATAAAACGGCTAAGGCGCATGGGGTTACTGAGTGTGAGAGAATATGAGAAAAAAAAAGCATTATTAATGAGAGAGAACAATAAAAGAGACATAATTATGACAGTAGATATCGATTGACATTGCATTTAAATTTTTGAAGATCAAAGCTTACTGGAATGCAAGAAGACTGAAGAGAGTTCCACAAGCGAGAAGTGCGAGAAAATAAACTGTTGGCATAGAATTTAAGGTTACATTTAGATTTTTCAACACTAAAATGATGAAACTTTGGCGCCAATCTAATACTGCGCTTAAATTCATAAAAATTAGGTACCATAGAAGAAAGTTCATCAGAACAATTACCATGAAAATATTTATAGAAAAGGCACAGGGAAAGTATGATTTCTTTTTATAATGTTTCGAAAACCGATTATAAGTATTTCAATTCTTATTCGTAGACATTTGTCGTTATCTATTCAAAATGGAAATGACAAAAACTAATATATTGATGATTGTAAAAGTGTCTTCATTGAAAAGACGTTTTCTACGCCAATCGTTTTTACAAGAACAGATTGATATTTATATGTATTTTATGGCATACACTCGTTTATAAATGCCTAAACCAGTGGCCCTCAATTGGGGTCCATGTAATATTACTGAGGTCCACACAAAAAATAGTAAATTGGGTGTCCACGGTAATATTTTAGTGAGCAATTTCACTTCGGAACGGTTGTTACAACTGAAGATTGGAATTTCTATATCATATTAATTTTTTTAAAAATCGGTATCACCCCATGCAATGCCGTAAAGTCACTAAGACACTAAGTTTTTATAGGGGGTGGAAGAATGAGGCAGAGAAACATTAATAATGAGTGGGTAGAGGAAATAGTAATCAGGAGGACAGTAGATTTGGATTGACATTGCATTTAAAGTTTTGCAGATGAAAGTTGGCTGGAAAGCATGATGCTAGGAGGGAGTTGCATAAGCGAGAGGTGCACGAAATAAAACTGTTAGCATAGAATTTACGGTTACATCTAGCAAACTAGCTGTAAATTGATGCGATCTTGTCACCAGTCTAGTACTGCTCTTAAATTCAAAAAGTCTAGGTACCATAGCGAAGAGCTCACCCAAACAATTACGATGAACGTATTTATGGAAAAGACACAGAGAAACAACCTATCGGCTGTAGGAAAGTGACCGAAGCCGAGCCGCCAGATCAGGACCGATAATATTGCTGATTCTTGTTTGGATTTTATCAAGGATCTCAAGGTAAATAGTAGGGTTTCTTGACCATATATAGCAGTAACAGTCTAAGCACTGACGAATGACAGCCTTATAGATATGTAAGATAATTGCTGGAGAGAAAAATTCTCTCGCACGAGTGAACCAACTTTCTTGGCAGCTGACCTAGCAATGGATTCAATATAGTCTTTCTACTTCATGTCAACCGAGAACGTTAGGTCGAGACGGCGCAATGAGCCACTTTCCTGGAGGTTAGCATCAGGCATGCTGATGGAAGGTAGAGAGGGGTTCTCTGAGATGATTAATGGAGAGAAGTTTAGTTTTGGAGGCATTAAAATTGATAAGCCATCTTTTGCCCCAGTTAACGACGGTCTTGAGGTCGTTTTGGACACCAGCTGCCATTTTGACCTTTTCGGACTGATCAGTCTTACTATCGATATCTATGATAGATTCTGAATAGAAAAGGTGTCTCGTACCACACAGTGAACAAACTTTCTTAGCAGCTGACCTAGCAATGGATTCAATAAAGTCTTTCTACTTCATGTCAGCTGAGAACGTTAGGGCGAGAAGGTGCAATGAGTCACTTTCCTGGAGGTTATCACAAGATAAGATAAGATAATAAATAAAAAAAACAACTCTAAAACTAGTAGAAAACGAGATCAAGTGACGCATGTCAGCGTCCCTTTTACTCTACTGGATCTTTTGATTGTAGAAGTTGAATATAAACTGAGAAGAATAATATATATTGTTATGGGACCTTACCTATAACGACAGAGTGAACTCTTCCTGACACTATAAATACTGCGCCTCTCAATAGAGAGGGACGAGTCGCAACCGCGTCTTTGACTGGTTGCGACATCTGTCGAACTCTCCGTCTCGGCGGGGAGGGACTCGGACGGGGCTTTGCCGCAGGGCAAAGTGCCGTCTGGGGAGGTAGGCAGTCCCTGAACCCGTGTATACGGGTTCTAATGGGCATATTTTTGGCTGAGCTTACGGGCTCGGTAAGCCCACATTAAACCGGCCTTGTGCCACATCGACCCATGTGGGGGGGTTGCTAAATATCGAGTCGCGACCGCGTCTTTGACTGGTTGTGACATCTGTCGAACTCTCCGTCTCGGCGGGGAGGGACTCGGACGGGGCTTTGCCGCAGGACAAAGTGCCGTCTGGGGAGGTAGTCAGTCCCTAAACCCGTTTATACGGGTTGTAAATGGTCATATTTTTGTCCGAGCCTACGGGTTCGGTAAGCCCACATTAAACCGGCCTTCTGCCACATCGACCCATGTAGGGGGTTGCTAAATATCGAGTCGCAACCGCGTCTTTGACTGGTTGCGACATCTGTCGAACTCTCCGTCTCGGCGGGGAGGGACTCGGACGGGGCTTTGCCGCAGGACAAAGTGCCGTCTGGGGAGGTAGTCAGTCCCTAAACCCGTTTATACGGGTTGTAAATGGTCATATTTTTGTCCGAGCCTACGGGTTCGGTAAGCCCACATTAAACCGGCCTTCTGCCACATCGACCCATGTAGGGGGTTGCTAAATATCGAGTCGCAACCGCGTCTTTGACTGGTTGCGACATCTGTCGAACTCTCCGTCTCGGCGGGGAGGGACTCGGACGGGGCTTTGCCGCAGGGCAAAGTGCCGTCCGGGGAGGTAGACAGTCCCTGATCCCGTGTATACGGGTTCTAATGGGCATATTTTTGGCCGAGCCTACGGGCTCGGTAAGCCCACATTAAACCGGCCTTGTGCCACATTCGACCCGTGTGTGTGTGTGGGGGGTTGCTAAATATCGAGTCGCGACCGCGTCTTTGTTTGCGGCATCTGTCGAACTCTCGGCTTTGGCAGAGAGGAACTCGGACGAGGCTTTGCCGAAGGGCAAAGTTTCGTCCGGGGAGGTAGACAGTCCCTGAACCCATTTATACGGGTTCTAAATAGGCATATTTTTGCCCGAGCCTACGGGCTCGGAGAACCCATATTAAGCCGGCCTTATGCTACATGCGACCCACGTGTGAGGGTTGTTAAATATCGAGCCGGAATTGAGTCGAGCCAATAGTAGTTCACTCCAAACCAGACTGACAGTCATATTAACACCTTCCACATCTTGTATTATTATTTCGTGTAATATATCTTTGTTATTTCTACTCTTGTGTTCGTGTTGTTCTTCCTTGGTCCTAACCTTGGACTATAACGTATATAAAAAGGTAAGTTATATAAAGATTATAATTTATTACGTAAAGTAATTTAATATATTAATAATAAATAATATTAATTTTAAATTGCGAAAAGAAGTGATCTTCGACTATCTAACATAAATATTCCATAGAATTTAGTTTATTTCCATTAAATATGCTTTACTTCAAAACAAAGCATATACTTTTATTATTTCTATAATATAAATTCTCAACTTATCTAACAATTCAATGAAAGCTTTTTTGATTAATAAACTACTAGTCTAAACATTTGTCTATATATCAATGAATAAAAATTGCTCGAAACGAATGAGTCCTTCAGGTCCTACAAAGAAAATACGTTATCATATATAAATTGAGGTCCCAGAATAAAGAATAGAGTACTTTACCGATATACAAAAACCGCCTTACTTAAAGTTCTCCCAGCAGCAACAACAACTAAAATGGCGAGCACATACTAGTAACTAGAAGATAAAATAATGCTAAAAACATGATGTTGACTCTACATGCTGTCCATAAACAAAAGGCTGGGAAGGAAACTCCAATCAGTAGGACAAATAGTTATAATGTTTCGCGAATTCGAGAAGTCTAATTACCCGAAAATTAAGATAATTATTTTATATATTTCAACCGACAGTAATAGTGACTGTTCCTACAAAGAATAGTGAAATTTTTCTGCATAGAAACGGTTAATTTTAGCATTACCATTTCGCCGATAGGCGGCATCCAGTATCTATTTGTTTGGGCTGCTAGTCATTTGCTATCTAACACTTTCAATGTGTGTAAAAGAAGGAAATTCCTGTAGAACTTCTAAAACAAGAGTAATTATTATTGTTGCAAAAAAGTTATTATATATAATTATTCCTTTAATAAACTAATGATTATTTTCCTTTCTTATCATTTAACTGACCTGTGAAAAATACTCCATGAATGGTTGCACAAAACCAATAACTTCTGCTATGAAAAAAAATCGCAAGCGACAAACACGTATACAAAAACAATACCCTGTCCGGTGGCAAAAGTTGCTGGTGGCGCAAGGGGTGACAGTACCGCCTAAGCCACCGAAACTGTGTTACCACCCCTGGTTGGAGGCTGACAAGGGCAAGGTATCGCACGTGCTTTCCACACGTTGCATTTAAAGAATTGTGTGTGGTCAAGTGATCTTTGTATCTCAAAAACGAAATATAACATCTGTTGTGAGAATAGCTTACCAACTATATTTTATATGCGAAATTGGAGACCAAGAAAAAAGTGGGCATCACACAATATATATATGCTGTAATACATTCATATGCATGTAAAATCACTGATAATGAAAGGATATAAGTAACACTGTTATGTAATCTCTTCCGCGAATATTTCAGTATGAAGCCCTTCATTTTTGTTTAGAAACAAGGCAAAGAGCGCTGAACTGCTTTGTAACATTTATTTTTGCATGAGACAGTAAATGTTGGATAATTTCCTTTCACATGAAGATGAAATTCTTAGGCTCATATACGCAGAGTCACAGTAAAATAAAGAGTAGTTTCGAGCCACCCGTGGTCGAATTGCGATCCGTGCATTGTGATGTAGAGATAGGCAGATCGGTAGTAGAAAATCGGAGATCTAGTTGACTGAAAGGAAGATCTCGTCTGTTTGTTTGTCATAAGAAAAGTGGCAGAAGGTGACCCAAGTTTCACCTACCTCCTCCTAGACCGTTCCAAGTGATTCCCTGAATAAGAAATCAAATATATCCCTCTCTCATTGTTTCCACGACAAGACAAATCACCCCTACGTTCTGCTTCGATTCTACTTCGCGTCGGTGTACACAAAAATTGAAAAAAACATGTTCATTTATTTGATGAAACTAAGTAAAATAAGAAACGGTTTTTGATTCACCGTCTACTAAAAGGGATGAATAGAGTTCATTTCTTTTGTGTGAGAGGACCTTAAGTGAGTAAGACGTTGTACTGATGGGAAAACATCTGTCATGACATTCCTTTCAGCAGTTGTATTTTTATTCACAGCTGGGAAGAATAGACGGTTTCATAGATTTCCAAAGGTCATGAAGGCAACATGAAAACAACGATCAGTGCTGGAACTTGAATTCGTTGTTTCCGTTTTCCTTGTCGATAACCCTTACGCCACCTGAAGGTCCCTTATTAACTGTAGATCAATAAAAAGAGTTTTTCATGTTAAATTTCAGGTGAAATTATCTTTGTTCAAGAACAACAGGGAAGTACTTCACATGGTATTTGACGGTCAAGGAACAAATTCAGAAAATTGGTTTACGATGTCACGCGTGCAGTATTCACCTTGGAAAGACGTTTACAAAGGAGCAGCAAACGTTTTCTTTGGAATAAATTTTGAGTAAGTATAACATTTTTTGCAGGCTAGAATAAATAACAAGACAGTAAACATTGCACACGTCACTTATAGATACATCCACAGAATTCCGTAGAATTATAAGCACATTTATTTATCGCTTATATTCGTTTATTGAAAATATATGTATATTTTTATTCCAAGGATAATTTATTCCAGTTTATGTGTATCTTTTTCCTTCATGGCATATGTACAGCGATTCGATATACAATGAATGAATAAGCACTTTAAAAAAATCACTTCACATCTAAGCAAGGCAACAAAGCCACTAAGCCAGAAGTAAAGAATATAATAAAATTAAAAACATTATTAATGAACAAGAACAATAAAAGAACAGAAGAAAACAGAAGATAACGAATAACATTACAATTACATTTTTGAAGATCAAACTTAACTCCGTCCTGGGTATGACGATAAACTACATCCGCGTCCAGGGTAAGACGATAAACTACGTCCGATAGCAAGGCCTCTGATCAGGAGGCTTTGAGGAGCGTGGAACCTACTCTTAATTGTTGATGTTCCCAGGTCCACCCTGACCCGGAGTGATAGCACCTGTTAGGGTCCCAGCTATGGGCAAATAGTTAATCCCGAAACTGAGGTAAAATGAATTATAAAAGTGTAAAAATAGGTTTTAATACCAGAAATACTTTGTAAAAAACTATTACTAGAAATAAATTTTTGAAGAAAAAAAAATACCAGCAATACGTTTTTGACAAAATATTACCAGCAATACGTTTCTGAAAAAAATAATATTACCAGCTATACGTTTTTGAAAAATAATATTCCCTGCTATATATTTTTGAAGAAAAAATATTAACAGAAATAGATTTTTGACAAAACAAAAATATTACCGGAAAAAAAAGTTTATCCATTGAGGTTGATATGCCGTAAAACAAACCAAACCAAACCAAAATTTTGTTGGTATTAAATGACACACTGAGTTTGATATGCCATAAAACAAAACAACCAACCAATCAAACTTAACTAGAAAGCAAGAAGCCGGAAGACATTTCTACAAGCGAGAAGTGCGATAGAAGAAACTGTTAGCATAGAACTTACGGTTGCATCTAGACATTTCAACTTTAAAAGGATGATACCTTGCCGCCAATCTAGTACTGGGCTTAAATTCATAAATCTAGGTAACACAGACGAAAGCCCAGCAAAACAATTACTCTGAAATTATTTATAGAAAAGGCACAGGGAAGCTATATTACGGCGATGCGAAAATAACTAAAGCCAAGTTGCCAGGTCATGACCAATGATATTGCAGATTCTTGTTTGGAATATAGCAAGGATTAAACATATAGCAGGAAAAACCATATGGCAGCAATGTTTAAATCATGGACGGATAGTAGATTTATAAATATATAAAATAGATTCTGGCAAGAAAGATCGTCTAATACGACGCAGAGAAACAGTTTTTCTTGGCAAGCAGACCTAGCAATTGATTCAATATAATCTTTTTTATTTTATGACAGCGGTAAACGTTAGCACGAGAAGGCGCATCGAATCACTCTTGTGGAGGTTAGCATTAGTCATGCCCCGATGAAAGGCAGAAAGGGTCACTGGGATGATTAATAGAGAGCAGTTTCATTTTGTAGGCGTTCATTTCGGAAAACCACTCGTCCATATCCACCACATTGCGCAAGTCATTGTACCAGTAAATTGTTTCTGAACTTATTGTCAACAAAGTCTAATCAACACAGGACTTTGAATGAAAACATTCTTCTGTCTGAATTTTTGGGATGGGGAGTTATCATTATTTACACTGTTTATATTCGGACTATTGTCTACATATTTTCTAAGCGTATGAAGTACCTAGTGGTGATCGAATTCTGATTTCTCCAAGCATAAACCTTTCTCGAATTCGAATAATGGCAGAATTTGCTTTCATCTGACCAAATTACAGACTGCCAAAATTCATAGTCTTTGCTCTTGAATTCTCTCGCCCAGTCCATATGCCTGTTCCTGTTAACCTTTGAAATCAAGGACTTCTTTCTTGCAACTCTTCTTTGAGAGCCTAGTTCTATCATAGTCTTCCTCACCGCATATGGCGACATTTCGATCCTGTTGGTGACATCTTTGAAGCTCTGATGATGGTTTCTGATGACTTGCCCTCTTCAACGCCCTTTTCATTCACTCAGACACGATGCTTGTTCTACCTGAATTTTGTTCCGTGCGACAATGGCCTACTTCATTAAATTTATTGACAATATTATTAACCGTTTGATGATTAACCTGGAAAAACCTAGCAATTTCTCTATTTGACTTGCCACACTGATACCATCCTATTATTTGCCCTTGTTGAAATTCACCAATTTCCTTACTTCCACGAATTTTCATTGCAATAAATAAACTATCGTTCATAGATGAGTGTAGCTTGATACTAACACGGTATTGTCTATATAAACAAAAAGAAGAGACGTTATTACACAAGGCAAAACACTGTTATCAACTTATCATAGCCCACTGTATGTACGTGTTGACAGAGAAATATTCTTCAAGCCATGTTTACCACTGATAACTGTTCCTAATTTCTGGAATAAAACTGTAATTACTATCAATTTTCTACTGTATAAATTATTTTCATACGCTCAAATGTACAAATACCTTTTTGACATTGCTTTTTGAATTTAAGTACAAATATATCAAAATATTTTTGCTGATTCTAAAACTTGATGAATGTAGGAATTAATTGTGGACAACAGGTATCCCATTTTTCTTTCGAAAATTCAGGAGGATAGTGAATAAATATTTCATAAAATGCAATTTAATAGTTGAAATATATTTTGCATGAAAAATATATTTTTGTTCAAATTTCATAAAATATCATCAGTAAACACAAGCAAGACAATATCTATTATAACATACTAGTGAAGACTTTAACTTACAGACCACAGGACACTATTTGGTTCATAAGGAGCTTCTGTACTACGTAATTTAGACTTGAAAATAAATAATAGGAACCCACCGTATTCCTAAGTGGAGCAGCTCCTGATTCATGTATTGAAGAACTTTTGGACTTACAAACAACCCCAACGAATCTATCCTGTTCATAAGCAGGGCAGCTCAATCCATTTAATATTCAAATGTGAAGTTAGTTGCTTTTAAGTCATACCAACTCTCGTTGGGTTATTTAATGTTGAATATTATATGCGGGAGCTAGTGAAAACCGAACACACTAGGGTTGGTTTCTTCTACTGCGCCAGAAAGTACCCGATTCCTCCTCTCAGGGAATATCATGTATAAGGAACACAGTCAGTTCCCAATAATTTAGCATAAGCAACGGAAAAAGTTTCTGAAAAAGTTTGGATTGTTTGAGTAAGTGATTCGTTTTCTACCGTTTATCAACCGTTTGCTAGTTATTTAATTATTGTGGGAACCTGACATACCTACAAATGGACTCTTCCACACTTATATAATGTGGCTACCAATTTCTAGAAGAGGAAGTCACCAAGAGTGTATTATCGAGTGAGTGAGTGTATGAATGAGTGAGTCAGGACACCAGTGAGAAGTACTCTCCAGCCCACATACTTTGTACTACGTTTCCGTGAATAATATACTGTTTAACTTTATATCCGAGTCTGTGTTATTTTTCTATGGTTTCAACACCATAACATTAATATATTTAGATTGTAGGAATTTTTTTAAGGTGATAAGGATTTAATGGTACAAGTCTTACTAATTAATCCATAGCTGGGGGAAGGAATAGGTATTTGCTCGTAAGTATAAAAAACCCAACTGGAATTGGAACTCGGCACTCCGATTAACAGTTCCGTTATCCATTACACCACCCACCCATCCGAGCTTACAGCGCCTGGTATTCCCAAGAGGTCACCCATTTAGGCACTGACCAGGCTCGACATTGCTTAACGTCGGTGATCGCACAAGAACGGGATGCCAGATCAGGACGTGGTTGGTCCTGATCTGGCATCAACTTTCTTCTTAGGTACCCCAACTTGACGAATTTAAACGTAGTACTTGATTGGCAGCTAGTTCCCATCATTTTACAGTTGAAATGGTTAGGTGCAACCGTAAGTTCTATGCTAGGAGTTTCTTCTTTGGCACTTTTCACTTTGTGGAATTTTCTTCCGGCTTCTTGCTTAAAGTCAACTATGACCTTCAAAAAATTTAAAAGTAATATCAATCGTTATATTTTGTCTTCTTAAGTCATGTTCTTTCATTGTCTTCTCTCATTAATAATGATTTTCTTTTTCGCTTTTTCTTTCACCTGCAGTAACCCGTTGCATCTTAGTGGCATTATTCTCTTGCTTGGAGTGAAATTATTAAAAACGGAAGCAGAAGTTGTGATTTTATTACACCGTCCTGCCCAGGGATTGAACTTATGAATGTTAGAATTAACAATTAGATAACTGAGCTGTAAGTGTTTAAGCACACGTAAAAAGCCAGTATTCTGAATGATAATTTTCAAAGCTGACGGAACTTTGCCAGTACAACGAAGATTGGAGCTACAGATTCTTCCGCTTTAAAGTTTCTTCCGTTTATTCTTGTATTGTTTTTATTTTATTCAGGTCTATGAGAACCTTTTATGCTGGCCAAATCCACGGTGGCTGTCCAAATGATAATGGTTGGCTGGCGATCTCGAATCGCAAATGGGTATGCGACTGGGAAAGACAACAGGTTTATCCGAATATTCTATATTCGAACAAAGATTATGCCACTAATTGGGTAACAGGTAAGATTTAGGTCCCCGATCTATTGTCCTTTTTTAGAAGCATCAAATTATTATACAGTGGAACCTCGGTTATCGTGCACCTCCGTATTTGTACGATTCAGTTATCATTCCTTTTTTTCGGTAAAATATGTCTCGGAAATTGTATATCTTCTCGGTTATCGATCAAGGAAATTCGTCCGTTATGAACCTGTACATTCCTGTTCGCATGCTGCCGCAGTTCTTCCCCAAGCCAAACTCGTATATACGATACAGCACTAAAGATGCTGGAAAAATTGTCGGCTCCTGTGGCACTCCAGTAAGTACCTGACTACTCCTACTATCCACTGCTTTAACAAGAGCCAAACCAAACCGGAATTGGATTACTACTGCCATACATGGGAAGGAGATGCCATGTCTTCTCTTTCCAGACTCGATAGAGATCAAATATTCTCTGCGTCCTTGTGGGTGATTAACTATTTTCAAACCTACAGCTACTTGCTCACAAACAAAATGTTGCAAGACTCTTGCTAATCCATCGCTATTTCCATGGAAATAATCAGACGAATTAGAGTGCGACGGATAGATTATCGTCTAAATTACGCAAAAATGTAAAATAACACTGACATCTCATTTTAACAGATATATTTACCAAGATTACACAAAAATATCTTGAAATACTAAAGAGTAAATTTTTTTCAATACAATCGCCATTGGCTTCAACTACAGTCTCCAGACAACTTCGGATTCTCCTGCAACTCTTCTGGATAGTTTCCTTGTTTAAGTTGGTGAATGCTGCCATAATCCTTGCCTTCAGTTCATCTTTGGTGTTACAAGGAGCTTTGTGGATCTCTCATTCAACTGCACCCCATACATAATAATCAATGGGTTGCAGTTTCGGGAATTACGCGGCCAGATGTAAGAGTTGATGTGGTCGCAGAAATTGTCTGACAGTCATGTATGGCTTCCCCCACTTGTGTGGCATGGTGCAGAGTCCTGTTGCTGGACAGGGTTTTCCAGCAGCCATTCTCTTGACCCAGGGCAGTACTACCCCCCAAGGCACAATGTAGGTCTCGTGTTGAGTTTGAGGCCCTGTGGGAAGACGAATGGAGGCATAACGTCGGCATCACTAGTGATCACTCCAGACACCTTCGTAATCTCCATTAGACTCATCCAACTCTTTCCGTATCCTCTTCAGTCTCCTCAGATTGACACCCAAATATTCTGAAATGTTCGTATAGGAGGTTCCGGCGCGAATGCCAAGCAGTACAAGCCAAAGCACAACTTGAAAAAGATAGTGTTGTTTTTTCCTGAACTGTCTTTCAGTTGGGGAAAAGAAAGGAAAATATTTCTACCAAACAAGTTTGGATGAAAAATCAGTTGGCGTTTTTTGCAGCAATACCACTCTCTAAAGAAATCAAAAGTAAAAGCAGATTCTTGTTAAATATGACGACTAAAGAAACTGTGAAATTGTTAAGAACCGAACCATTGACTCTACAAGATAATAATTATTAGGGTCAGAAATAATTCCCACATCGTTCTTCCTAACAAAGAATGGGTATCTAAGGAAACCAAACATGGATGTACTTGCAACAGAAATTAAGAATCTTATATCAAAAGATAAAATCCTATAATTTTTACCTTCTATTCATCATGAAAGGATGGTAATCATAGATTTCATGGGATACGCTTGGAAGGTGTCACTTAAAAAGAAGCAGCTTAAGACATTTCTTGATCGTCTACAAAGCTAGGCAGCACATTTAAAGCTTTTAGAGAAAATTCTCAGAGGATTTACATAGTTTTTGACTTATATCATGCAAAATGATAAAATCTGATGAGAGAAAGCGTTGTAGTAAGAGTGTGGGCATTTTAACTTCTATTTCCACTTCTTGTGGATATGGACAAATTTTGGACACTCTCCGAAAAGAAGCAAATTTTGGACACTCTCCGAAAAGAAGCAAATTTTGGACACTCTCCGAAAAGAAGCAAATTTTGGACACTCTCCGAAAAGAAGCAAATTTTGGACACTCTCCGAAAAGAAGCAAATTTTGGACACTCTCCGAAAAGAAGCAAATTTTGGACACTCTCCGAAAAGAAGCAAATTTTGGACACTCTCCGAAAAGAAGCAAATTTTGGACACTCTCCGAAAAGAAGCAAATTTTGGACACTCTCCGAAAAGAAGCAAATTTTGGACACTCGGAAAAGAAGCAAATTTTGGACACTCTCCGAAAAGAAGCAAATTTTGGACACTCTCCGAAAAGAAGCAAATTTTGGACACTCTCCGAAAAGAAGCAAATTTTGGACACTCTCCGAAAAGAAGCAAATTTTGGACACTCGGAAAAGAAGCAAATTTTGGACACTCTCCGAAAAGAAGCAAATTTTGGACACTCTCCGAAAAGAAGCAAATTTTGGACACTCTCCGAAAAGAAGCAAATTTTGGACACTCTCCGAAAAGAAGCAAATTTTGGACACTCTCCGAAAAGAAGCAAATTTTGGACACTCGCAAAAGAAGCAAATTTTGGACACTCTCCGAAAACAGCAAATTTTCTTCAAATGGATAAGACAAATGAAGCTTGATACTGTTATATCCTTGGGTGGTTGTCACAAGTAGGGTGAAGCCATGTGCATATACCATTTTTCCGGATTCAAGTACTACGGATCGATTGTTAAAATGTTTTCATGAAGAGGCTAAGGATAGAATTCTGTTTCATGTGAACCACGGCTTGAAAGTAGGAAACGTTAAAACTGTGGCTATTGCATCCACTGATACCGATGTTTTTATTTCGGCCTTATATCATTATAATAAGCTTAAAATGTTCATTTTGTTGGAGTTTTTGGGTACCTTGGTGTACTAGTGAGCCAGCCAAAATGAGCTGACTCATTTTATAGTTCACCAATAGAAGTCTCAAACCAATCAGAAGGCTCAAAATATTAAATAAGACGTGTATAAAGGCGGCCATGTTTTTTCCGGAATATTCACAGCCAGCCTTTGATATCGAAGACTGAAGAATTACGGAACAGCTGCTGGTGGTATTGGCGATATAATCAGATTCAGTAGAGTGTCTGACTCGTGAGTGTTAATCTTTAACGTTGTTTCATTGAACAGATTACGTACTGTGCTGGATTTTATATTCATAGACTATGGTGAACATGGTCAACAACTTTAGTCTCTTCAAAAGCAGGTCTTCATCCAAAAAAATTCATGCTGTGCATCTGTTGGCATTGTACGACGAGCTTCTGCTAAGTAAGCAGTCAATTGATTCTGAAAAGTTTTGCTCGCAACTAGACGAAATAAAGGCAACGATTTAAGAAAAACGCCCAGAATTGGCAAACAGGAAAGGTGTTGTTTTCCATCAGGATAGTGCCAGACCCCACGTTTCTTTGACGACCCGACAAAAACCGTTGAAGCCTGGGTGGGATGTGTTACCCCCACCCATTATATTTACCAGACATTCCTCCTTTGGATTGTCATTTATTCAGGTCCTTGCAAAATAATCTCAATGGTAAACATTTTAATTCTTTGGAGGGCATAAAAAAACTCCACCTTAATGAGAAACCACCGAAATTCTGGGAAGATGGAATCTTTAAGTTGAAGGAAAAATAGAGAAAGGCTGTGCAACAAAGTAGTTCATATTTAGTCGAATAAATAATGGCATAATTTTATTTTGTTTTAAAATCCCTTAAAAATTGGCATGAACTTTCCGGACAACCCTATACATTATTAGTTTGTTTTAGAATATTATCAATAACCATTTTATATATTAATATTGTTGATATACAAACTGTTTTTGTTACTTGAGTTATCACAGGTAGGATTTATTAAACAAATAAATAAAAGCATTATTCAGTCAGATTTTTACATATAACACACAAATTAGGGTGCATTTAGAAATGGAATAAAAATCTCTGAATTTGAATACGGAATATGTACACTGATGTTCAGCTTTTGTTACTGCTTCCCACTGACTATACCACTACTCTCACTGGTTATCTTTAGTCACTTTCTACATTCACATATTAAACATTTCATTGGCGAGAGAAAAAAAGTGCAGGTAAAACTCAGTAATTTGAATTTTTATGCGATATTTCTTTTAACTATCTCGTGAACTGAAAACAAGGAAGTAGTCATAATTTAAGAGTGTTGCCTTGACAACACGACTCTTAATTTGTATAATTACAATACATAGCAAATAATTTTAATAGAATGAAACTTTGCAAATCAGAATGAAGGAGATATTCGGTATTCACAAAAATTGAGAGAACGATGATATATTTACAATTATTTGTGTTCATTGTGTTTCGCTTTTACAAAATTTTCATTTTGAGTTAAGAGCTTGTACTGATCCATCAACTTCCGGGTTGAGTTAAGAGCTTGTACTGATCCATCAACTTCCCAGAATTGTGAAGGCATTAGCCAGATGAACGACACAAGGGAATGATGGAAAATTAAGTGAAAAGAAATCAGATATTGATTTTCAATGTTCAAGAATTAATGGCAGAACAGCAGTTTTATGAACTGTTATATATCGTATCTATGAGCACTAAAGAGTATGTCCTAATCTTCATAAATACGTTGGACACTATTGTAAGTGGGGGTAATATGCTGTCTACGCTGTCAGCGTGAGCTGTCAGCATGAGCTGTCAGCATGGCAAGCTCTTGCCCTCGGACAGAGAGAAACCCGGACGAGGCTATGCCGAAGGGCAGAATCTCGTCCGGGGCGGTAGGCAGACACCCGATCCCGCGTATGCATGGTCTACGGGCATTTTTGACCGAGCCCAAGGGCTCGGATTTCCCAACATTAAAGTTGGCTAGTGCCACACCCAACCTCGTGGGAGGCAGGTAAATATTGTAATATGGTGTCTAAGTAGTCTACCATTATCAGTGGTTTACCTACTTCACGCTGCTGGCGAGTAATGTATTTTTTTTTGACGTTATAAAGATTACCATTTTATTTCCAATTTCCAACTTCCATTTTGGTTATTCATCATTCAGTAACCATTTCTAGTTTACAACATGAACACATCTAAACACAACCTACGTTGTGTTTAGGAGACTTTCTTAATGTGTTATGAGCTTGTACTGCTTCATTGACTTCCGATTATCTGTTAGAACTATGAATAACACCAGAGAATGGTGGGTGATTACTGTAATAATAACGGCTTAGTTGAATGAAAATATTTAAAAATTAATTTTCTTCGTTTTTTCTTACCTTCTTAAATAGCTACCCGTTTCTCTTCTTTTCAGAATATGCTGTTGCTGATGTTATGGTAATTTATATCTCCATTTAAGCATTATGAAAATTAAAATTTATTCAATATACGATTCTATACCAGGCACTGCTTCATCACATGGGAGATTGTACGTGATGTGCTATGCCTGATTTTAGACTTTCATTTATTCATAAAGAAATGAGACACCTAATAAATGAGATGTCTTTTCTTTTCTGCATCTGACTTTAACTACTTAAAAATGTTTGGGAAAAAATGACCAAACTATAAATGATTATTTCAAGCAGGCTTTTGGAATCACATCACACTGCTACGCATGCGTATTTGTGAAACATTTATTATTGTTTCTTTAATTAATAAATGAATTGTATAAACACTTCATAAAAAATCTGTTCTCTTTCATTTCTTATTAATATCGATTTGATTCAAATTATAACTAGTATTATTTTATATGCAACAATATACTGTTTTCTTTTCGTTTTTATGTTACTATATTTGCGTTTATTTGATTCGACTCAATTGAGGAGGAAGTCTTTTTTCTTTCTCATCATGAATACATTATAAAGATTCAGGAGCGTCGTTTCCTTTTCTTTCTCTTGGTTTTGTTACTTTTTGTCTTTTCATTTTTTTTTCACACTTATATCACTAGCTTAATATATGATTTATAGCATGACAAAGCTGTAATATACAATTTATGGAATGACTATACAACAATATACAATTTATAGAATATCAACGCTATAATATAAAATTTAAGGAATGAAAAGGAGCCTAAATTGCTCATTTTGATAAAGTTTTTATACTTGTTAACTTCCGTGTTCGAATCGGTGTTGGTAAAACCCAATAGCACAGAGTACCATCTCCTTATACACATTTAATTGTTATTATACGATTAAAAAATCTCTAAGTTAAACCAAGAACGCAACTTATTTTTTGAGATTAACTCGTAAGTTGTGTGTTCATGCTTTGCAATTTGGTGCTTCCATATTGTCTCTTTTTGTGCGTTTCGATACCACATGTGCAAACTTGTCTTTGGGGTATAGAGATTCTTTAAATTATTGCCGTGAAACACCGGGAATGGATTTAGTTGAAAAAGAGCGAGAGAACTCAGAGAATACCGTTCACGGTGAGTATTTACAGACCTTCCTACGATGGTAGATGTAATACGGGGTCATTTTTAATGTGAGATATGAACACCCCACATTAAAAATTAAGCATACACACGGGTCAACGATAAAAGTTACTCAGTCCACGCAACCACTCTCTTTAATATTTTCTTGTTTTTCAACAAAGGACTGGAATTACATATTTACATGATCACAAGGGTTATCGATTTGAAATAATTTTTATGGCGTCAGCTGAAAAAGAAGACACGATTACTTATTAGTAATTCGATTTCCACATCGTTTCATTGGTTTTGAATTGCCTAATCAGGAAGGAGAAAGAAGGTGAGATTTCCAGGTAAGGAAAGGAGTTCCTTCCTCCAACGTTTTTAGTAACACTTTTATCTGGGTAGCGAGCAGATCGGCTGAAGATATGACTGGAGTCGGGAAGTTCTCTTTCCCATTATATCATTTTCTTTCGTTGACGAATAGTCGGCAACGTTTCCCTGCTAGAGACAATAAAATCTGGTGTATACGGATTGATTGATACCAGTTGAGTGGCTAAAGTGTATAAAGGCGGCCATGTTTTTTCAGGAATATGCACAGCCAGCCTTTGATATCGAAGACTGAAGAATTACGGAACAGCTGCTGGTGGTATTGGCGATATAGTCAGATTCAGTAGAGTGTCTGACTCGTGAGTGTTAATCTTTAACGTTGTTTCATTGAACAGATTACGTACTGCGCTGTATTCTATATTCATTGACTATGGTGAACATGGTCAACAGCGATTGGGCAGGAAATTATTTGGGTTGTATTGAGAATTTGATAAACAAAGAGAATTCTTGGCCGATTTGAAATACATTTTTCAACACAAAAGTTTGTTAACGAAAACAATAATTGTTGGGAAAAGTATGTTAAAACAATGTTTATTATTTTGGAATAGCTGACCGTTTTGTTTGAAGGTCGGTATCGTTTCTCCAGGGTTGGAGAAAATAATTAATAGATGAATACGAAATGAGCTTTGAGGGGCAGTAAGATTTGGTCGAGATGCATATAAGCCGACAGTTGCCGTAGGAGAGAGTTTATACGAATCAACAGCGGACGAGGGAGCAGTTGAACGCCACGTGACTTGCCGTCAAGTATTCCCGCCTTAACATCTCGTGTTGGTTTAACCTGTTCCATGTTTTGGAATCAAGAGATACAGTGTCACGATAGGGAGTTTTGTTGTATCAGCGATTATATAAACCAAATGAAAATTAACCCAGCGTCCCTCTTTATTTGTAATGATATTTGCATTTTCACCGGCGGAAGCTTTCTTCTCCTTTTTTTTTATAGCACGGTTCCATTAACTCGATTCAGTGCTTAAGTACGGGCGGAAATTCGATCTTCATTACACTGTGATCAAAGAACACAGCGTAGGCAGGCATCTTCCACTATCACGATACTCCTTCGCATTTCGGTATCGCTCTTTGCTTCCTCTTTTAAAACACTTCCAGTCACTGAAATATCAATCCCAAGAAAGGTCATGGTTCTTAGCAATAGCGAATTTTCAGTTTAAATTTTCTTTCGTCACCAATACGACGTAGGCACCTCGCGTCATATTTGACGGTCAAGGAACAGATTTACAAAGTTGTTTTAACATGCCTCTCGTGCTGAAGCCTCCATGGAAAGGTTTTTACAAAGGAGCTCCGTATCTTTTTTTTTGTATAATTCTGAAGTAAGTAAAAGTTTTCTTGTGTAAATATCCTGTTAGAATAAACAAGTTAATAAACACTCTACATATTGTTCTATATTGATAGTGTTTTTAAATATCAAAAGCACATTTATTTAAAATTTCTTATTCAATTTTACATGTACTTATTTTCGTACATGTGATATTTTGGTTCCTTGATGTTCTTGTCTTCTGTTCTGGTAGTAATTCGATTAATAATGAATGATCCCTTGGGATAACCAATCCTTCATAACACATTATAACTAATAATAAGAGTTCAAAATTGTCGTACACATTGTCAGTCTTGGTAGATTTCAATCTGTGAAAGCATATATAGGAAATATGTATTAAATATTCCATAAATATTAATGCAAGAAAAGTCATGGTTTTTAATAATACCGAATTTTCAGGTTAAATTTTCTTTGATCACTACGGAGGTACTTCACATCATATTTGACGGTCAAGGAACAGATTTACAAAGTTGTTTTAACACGCCTCTCGTGCTAAAGTCTCCATGGAAAGTTTTTTTTTACAAAGAAGCAGCGTATCTTCGGTATCCTTAGGAAGTAAGTAAAAAAATTTCTTGCGTAATTGCCTGCCAGATTAAACTGCACATGTTATTCGTCATTTAAAAGCACTTAATTATATTGGCAGGGTTCATTAATATTATAAGCAGATTTATTTAAAATTTCCTATTCAAATTTACATGTATTTATTTTCGTGAAGTATCTATCATCATTCAATTAATAATGATTGATCACTTGGGATAAACAATCAGTCATAACACACGACGAATAATAAGAGTCCAAAATTGTCGTACACATTGTCAGTCTTGGTAGATTTCAATCAGTGAAAGCATATATAGGAAATATGTATTAAATATTCCATAAATATTGATACTTGATTAAAGTTGGTAACATCATTGCAAAATCTGTTTGATTTGTTCAAAATAAACTATTTTGTAGTTCTGAGACAATTTAATTTCTAAAAATAGGTGTTGGTATAAGAAATCTTCCGAGACTAGTAAGCATCTTTTATTGAACATCAAAGAACGGGAGGTGAGAAGGACTTTAATCTCAAACCTGCTTTGTTTCTCTGAGAAACCTCTTGCCTCTTGACATATAGGGAGGAAAAATAAGTTGACCTTCCAAAAATTAGCATGAATTTTGTTTATTTACAAATAGAAGCTGCAATAATTATCTGAATGTTAAAAAGTTTTCAAAAAAGTAAAAAGTGTAAATATTTTAATCAATGCCAATTAATGGATGATTTGTAACTGCGCGGTATGTATGTTCGACTTAAAATAAAAATAGGCACAAAAAATGTATCGACAGCTTAAATTCTTGTAAAACATTTTTCAGAATATTGTGAATATTTAAAAGTGTCGCCCAAACCAAAATATATACAGAGGAGTAGCCATTCATAATATCTGAAAATTAATTTAAACATTTCCTGCTGACGTATAACTGTTATCGTTAACTTTATAAAGAAGACATAAATCTGTGTGCACCGTGAAAAATATACAAAGTGAAAAAGATTCATTTGATATTTCATTGAAATTATGTGAAAACTTCCGCCAGTAAGAAATTCTTTTTTAATGGCGGAAATCATGAGTGAAAAACTCAGGAGATTTCTATTTGAGAAGATAATCATTCCTGTTATCATTCACGAGCTAAATGAAACATTATTTTGATCCAGTCTTCCACTTTATATTTAATTCAGTCATTTGCTAATCATTTTCTTTTATCATTTCGCCCTAATTAAGGCAGTAAAGCCACTAAGTATTGTGGGGACCTACCTACAAATGGACTCTTGCACACCTATATAATATGGCTACCAACTCCGAGTAAAATCAGTCACCCCGTGACTGGAACAGTTGTTAAGACTGTTCTTTGCTGTCGAACTCTCCATCTCGGCGGGGAGGGACTCGGACGGGGCTTTGCCGCAGGGCAAAGTGCCGTCCGGGGAGGTAGACAGTCCCTGAACACGTGCATACGGGTTCTAATGGGCATATTTTTGGCCGAGCCTACGGGGTCGGTGCCCACATTAAACCGGCCTTGTGCCACATTCGACCCGTGGGGGGGGGGTGCTAAATATCCAGTCACCAAGTGAGAGTCACCAAGTGAGCGTCACCGAGTAGTAGCCACAGAGTGAGTGAATGAGTCGGGACACCAATGAGAGAAAGTACTCTCCTGTCCACATTTACCTTTGTACTACGTTTCCGAGAATATACTATTTCACCCATATCCGAGTCCGTGTTATCTTTCTATGGTTTTACAGCATAACACTAAGACACAAGGGTGGGGGTGAAAGAATAAGAAAAAACGGAAACATTTTGAGATGCGAGAACAATAAAAGAAGATGACAGTAGATAACGATTGACATTGCATTTAATTTTGTGAAGATCAACTTTGGCTGGAATGCATGGAGCCGGAAGAGAGTTGCACAAGCGGAAAGTGCGAGAAAAGAAACTGTTAGCATGGAACTGAAGGATGCGCCTACACTATTCAGCGGTATAATGATGGGACCTCGCCGCCAATCTAGTACTGCGCTTACATTCATAAAGTAGAAGTACCATAGCGGAAAGTTCATCCGAACAATTACCATAAAAAGTATTTATAGAACAGGTACATGGAAGCTATATTAAGGCGGTGGGAAAGTGACTGAAGACGAAATGCCAGGTCAGCAATATTAATATTGCTGATTCTTCTTTGGACTTTATAAAGAGTCTCTAAATATATAGAAAACCGGAATATATGTGGCAGCAATATTCAAAGCATGGATGAATGGTAGACTTTTTTTATAATTAGCTAAAAATGGAAAAAAAACCTTCTGTGCAGTTAAGAAGAAATGACTGAGTATAATTCGTTACGAAACGGCGTCCATGTTTTTCACAGTAACCATTCTTAATTTCCTTAATAAAATAGTAATTACTAATAATGTTCTGAAGATGAAATTATGTTTCTGTCATCAAATGTACCATTAATATGTCTTTTTAATTATATTTATGAATTTAATTACAAAATGCATCAAAATATTTTCATTGATTCTCGACTCCAAGTAACAAATATTTAGAAACGACAGATTTAAGTCTTTTTTTTAGTAAGTTAACGATAATAGTTATACGTCATCAGGAAATATTTAAATTAATATGCAGATATTAAGTATGAACGGTAACTCCTCCAGATCTTTTCATATTAATGCCTGGATCTATCATTGGACAGTTTCTTATCTTCATCAATAACCTTGCGGATGCCATCAGTTCTCAACTAGGAATCAATTCTGATGACGCAACTACTTTCTCCTGTCCTAATAGTAAGTTTGATAGGTTTGATAAAGTAAAACTGGCAGTTGGTCTCGAAAATGACCTTTAATCTGTTGTTAACTGGAGCAAGAAATGGCTTGTAAATTTTAATGCCCCTGAAACAAAACTGCCATATTTTAGGCTTTTTAGAGAATCATTTTTGACTTCCATCATCATGGCTGAAAAACCAACATCCTGGTGAGCAACGAATAGAGTTATCTCAGTCTAACATTTCTCCACTGACATAAAGTTAGACGATTATATTGAATCAATATCTATGTCTGCTGTTCGGAAAGTTGGTTCACTGTGTCGTGCCTGAGAATTTTGTTTCGCCTGAATCCATCTTGCACGTTTATAAATCTACCGTTCGTCTATGCATCGAATATTACATCCACATCTGGTCCAAAGTTCCTGCTATACATCTCGAGATTCTTGACAAAATCCAAGGAAGCGTCTGTAATCTTATCGGTCCCGACCTGGCATCTCGTTTTCATAGCAATTCTTCCCGTGATCTTTCTGTTTTGGTACCTTGACCTCAGGAATTTAAGATCAGTACAAGATTGGCAGCTAAGTCTAAGCATTTTACTGTTGAAACAGCCAGATGTAACCATCAGTTCTATTCTAATAATCTCTGCTTATATTGTGACCATGTTGATTGAAATTCGTATTTTAGTGATTTCAGGTGAAAACCTGGAAATTTTCCAACATGTCTCAGTGAATGTTTCATTTTCAAAAAATATAGTTTGCAATTAGAATTTTGATAGATGAGTAAAAAACGAAAAACAACCAAAAATGTTTCACTCGTTCTAATCAATTACATTTTTAGTGTTCAGAAATGAAGGCAAGTGTTTAGAGAACACAATAATATTATATGTCCATTTATTAGTGTTGATTGTGTTTAGTATTTTGGCAGTATTCGTTTTGTGTTAAGAGCTTTTACTGTCGTATCGATTTCTGGTTGTCAGTCAGAATTGTGAAGATATTAGACAGATGAGCAACATCAGAGAATTACAGAAAGAATATCAGCTTGGTATAATCCAAATATTTTAAAATCATTTATTCTTCCTTTCTTATTTTCTATTTTAAATTAATTATTTCCATTATTTTGTTCTGATTTTTTTTTCAGAATATGCTCTAGCCAATACCCTAGCTACTTACATATCATTTTAACCGTTGTGTAAACCCAAAAGACATATTTCCATTTACGATAACCAAAAACTAACATTACCGCATACCATGGATGATAGTGTTTCTCTCTCTCTCTCTTCCTGGATCCGTGTCCTTTAGCATAATGTTTTCTTTGCCTGGTCCTAAATGAAATTTTGCCATTTTTCTTATTAGATATTCCTTTAAAGATTTGGTCTAGTAGCTAATAAATTTCATAGGTTTTCATTTTCATTATCAAATGTTCCTCGTGTCTAGGTTTATACTTGCTTATTTTCTGTATTGTAGCGAATGAAATATTTCATAGGTTGTGTAATGGAATAATGTTGTTCGTCCATACACTTATGGCAATCGTAGCTCTGTATTGTAGCCAATAAAATAATTCATTGATTGTCAATTCGAATAACTAACGTTATTCGCCCATATGCTTACAGCAATTTCATCTCTGTGTTACCAATAAAATATTTCATATATTGCCAATTTGAATAACTGACGTTGTTCGTCCATATGTTTATAGTATCTTTATTTCTGTATTGTAGACAATAAAATGTCATAGATCGTCAATTGAAATTTTCTTTCGTACGCGAATAATATTTGTGGCACAAGGCCTGAAATATCGACTATGTTGCTCGTTTCATGATTTAAATTTTTACTGAATTTGTCTAAACCTGTCTTTCATGTATCGATTGTCTTTATTTATTAATTATAAATATTTAATGCATGTTTACTTCAATAAAGAAATCAATTTTTGAAATTAATAAGTGTATTAGTAACTGAAACGTATTTCGTTGTTTTATTAGTAAAAGTAATGCTATACTGTTACATAGAGTCATTCATCAACACTGAACGGAGCTTCCGAGTAAAGTCTGTGTTTTTTTTTATTTCTTTACGGATTTGTAAAATATTTATTCACAATATGAAATCATATAATGTTTTTTAAAAATCTTACTAAATGTTAATACTATTGGAGTTTAATTTACATCTTCTTTGTACGTTCTTCTCTTTTATGTCGTATTATTTGAAGATGATGTTGATCACAGTGCTCCACAACTTCTACACTTTTTGACTTTTGTAAGACTTGTCTCTTTACTTCTCTCTTCATTTTTGTCAACGATTTTGTGGTTAAACAAGCCCTCCGCCAATTTTATTTTTATTTTCCTCAATATACCATGGGAATGTTAAATTCTGCAAGCCTTCTTTCCTCATTAAGTGTCCAAAATAAATTGTGCTTCCTTTGGATTGTTTTAAGCTGTTCCTTTTCTTCTATATTCTTCTTCACTACTCATATGTTCTGTCTATGTTATTCTCATCACTCATCGGTAAAATCATGTTTGTGGCTCCGAGTCTTTCTAGAAATACGAAGGTGCACAGAAATAGTGAAGGGCGATTTTTTTGTTTTTACAATATGAAACTGAGTAAAGTATTACCGGATCAGAAATCATCCTGAGAAGCAAAGAAAGGATTATCGAACTTCTATGCAATATCACATCTGTTCTGTTTTTGTGAATGTTGGATAATTTCCTCACTGGTGGTGAAGAGACTTGAAGCGACAAAGATGTGTTTCTGCTGACAAATATAAAGAATACCATGGCCAGAGCATGTGAGCAGTGAGGAAGTTCTAAGTTAAAAAAGGAACCGAAAAAAAATATATATCGATGCTGAGAATCAGAAGAAAGTAAAGTTTCAACGACGCATAATGAGGAAAGAAGCATGAAATATTTTCTCTCATTTTCTACCGCAAATATTTATGCAACAAGAAATACGTTATGTCGTTAAGTAACAAAAAATACAAATGTTTTCCAAGCATATTAATTTGTAATTTGCTTCATTTCTTTTGTCAAAATTCTTACATAAATCGATTGATAAGTTGAAAGAGAGTAGAGATCTTTTTCATGTGAAAGAAAGGAATTAAATAAAAATGTATCTGCTTGCTATTGTCTGTACTGGGAATGAAACTGTGTAAGCGTTTCGCTGCTTGTGGTTGTTTTTTTTTAAATTGGATTTTGCTTAGGTCTTGTATTTTGTAATTTGTTTTGTATGATCTCGACATACGAATACTTAACCGGAACTGAGAGTTGTTCGAAAAGAAATCATTTGCATGTCAAAAAAGGAGTCAAATAAATCTGTAAATATTTGCTACACTCTCTCTCTATAGAAACGTTACGTAGATACTATTTCCTCCGTTTCTCAGGCCTTCAATATGTCATATAAGTGTTAAGTTCTCTAGGCCCGCTTTCCTCATGACAAGTCATAGAAACTCTCTGATTGTAAGTATAAGTTACCTTATTCATATTTTCCTTCATCGCCTATGTCTATAGAATTGTTACCAATCATCGGTAGAACCACATCTCTGTCGCTTCAAGACTATTCTTCACCTGGGAAGAGAGTGTCTAAAATTCACTGCTATATTACATAACACTTCAGCATATCTCTCTTTATCTCTAACGGTAATTTTCTATGTCTTAATGCTTTGTTTAATTTTTCAAAGACAACAATCGCTATTTCTAACCGCCTTCGAATTTAGCTACTATCAGAAAAATGCTTGGGCACCCCGTGGCGGTGTAATGGTTAGCAAGCTTGTCTCATTAGAACAATTACGACTGAATAGTGAGTTCGTTCCTCACTGGTTGCCCTGTACTTTCGGCCTTGTGCCACATCTAAGCTACGCTTGGAAAATCACTATTGGGGTACCTCAAGGCGGTGTAATGGTTAGCAAGCTTGTCTCGCTAGAACAATTACGACTGAGTAGTGAGTTCGATCCTCACTGGGTGCCCCGTACTTTCGGCTTTGTGCCACATTTAAGCTACGCTTGGAAAATCACTATTAGAAAAATGCTATTTTAGTGCTTTTGTTTCAGTCTAAAGCAATGAATTATAAGTAACAGAAATTTCAAAACACTTTCTGATTGTAAGTATAAGTAAAAGTTGAATTCGAGTGTGTTGAAAACGAAGGAGAAATCTCTTGCATGTGAAAGGAAGGCGATAAATAAAAATTCATCTATTTGTTATTGTCTGTATTGGAAATTTTGGAAAGAAAGTAAGTGAGCGTTTCGCTCGCTTATAGTTTTGTTAATTAGATTTTGGTTAGGTATTTTGTGCAATAGGTATTTTAGATTTTCGTCAGGTATTTTATAAGTTTTTTATGATCTCAACATACATATACTTAATTAAAAACTGAAATCGAACGAGCAACGAAAAAAGAAATCATTTACATGTGAAAGAAAGGTGTTAATAAATCTCTAAATATTTTCTACTCTCTCTATGAGGACGTTACGTAGATACTATCTACTTCCTCCGTTTCTCAGGCCTTCAATATGCCATATAAGTGTTAAGTTCTCTAGGCCCGCTTTCCTCATTAGCAGTCACACAAATTCTCTTTCTAATTGCAAGTATAAGTTACCTTTTTATTGATTAACCACTTCAATAATTAAATGTTTAAGGTTTTTTTTTATGGGAACATTTTATAGTACATGAAATAATGATACCGAAAACAATCCATGCACAAATAACTGACTAATTCACTTTCAATGTGTGATAACATTTATTAAAACAAAATTAACAAAAGGGAAATTTAAAACAAGAGTGTAGCGGGCCGTGGGGGTAAAGATATGAAGAGATATCAGAAGGTTAAACTTTCCTGCTAGCCGGTCCAGCTACATGGGAATGTCAGACTTTAATTAAGTCCAAAGAAGACAAAGAAAACAAACAAGACCGATATACATGGGTAAACAAATATATATTAATAACAAAACAAGTTAAACAAAGACATGGACTGTTGCATAGAGTTTGTATGGAGAAATTATGCGTGTGTGTTGTACGTGTTCGTACGTACGTGTATTGTTCTTAGCGCGTTCCCAGAATTTGGGAAACGCTGTATATGTGAGAGGTCACATATTGGCCTAAGTGGAAAAAGAGAGATTTTACGTCGTCTCCGCGCGAGGTAGCGGCCCAAGGCCTAAGTCGAAAAAAGAGAGATTTTACCTCGCCTCCGCGCGAGGTAGCGGCCCAAGGCCTAAGTGGAAAAAGAAAGATTTTACCTCATCTCCACACGAGGTGGCGGCCCAAGGCCTGAGTCGAAAGAGAGAGAGAGAGAAAAGTCAGCCAGTATTTATAGCCAAGGGAGAGAGACCCCTGTTGAAGGATTAAAGAACTGAGGAGGAGATAACTCTGACAAGAGTTTCTTTCGTTAGATAGAAATTGTATGCACAACAAAATGTTCATGAACATTGTATAGTGGGACTTATTGTGTTTGGTGTATTTTATGGATGTAGCGTTTATAGTCCTTTTAGCTTCAGAGTGGAAAGTTCATGACACCAGTTCGAAAGAGGAAAAACCCGAAAGAAAGAGTTACTTTAGGGTTCACGTGTTTTTATATTCGAGAGCTGCTGCTGATATATTTTATTTAGAGCTGCTACTGCTACTATGTTTAAGGTCACCTTGTTGATATTTTCATTCAGACACAATCGTAGCCCATGTCTATAGAATTATTACCAAACGGACGAGTGTGTCTTAAGGACAATATGTTATCATATGTCTATAGCGTTATCACCGATCGTCGATAGAACCACATCTCTGTCGCTTCAAGACTCTTCTTCATATGGGACAAGATTGTCTAACATTCAATGCTATATTACTTAACAGTTCAGCACACCATTCTTTGTTTTTAACGATAATTTTCTATGTCTTAATACTTTGCTTAATTTCGCGAAGACATCATTCGCTCTTCATAAACATCTTCGAATTTTCACGATTACAAGACAAATGGTAGTTTAATACTTTTGTTTAAATTTGAAGCACTGAATTAAATTATATTTCAATTTCAAATGTTCTCTTAATGATTTACATTATTATAATCTGTGTGCAAAAGTCCCCAGCTCCCTTTTTGTAAACAAGATACTGGATTTCCGCTGAAAACTTTTGAACACGCCTTATAAATCTACAACATTTACATTGCTCGAACTGATGTTCTCATCTTTATTGTCATCAACACGACGTTTGGTCGTTTTTACGCTCTGGCCATCTTCAGGTGATTGGAATTTTGAACTGAACACTTTATTTCGCCTAGGTAAATTCTCCTCAAAGACGCATGTCCCTATGGGTAAATGCGTTGGTTGGATCCAATGACTTGACTCAAAGAGTTGTGATTTCAATACTGCAGTGGTGAGCAAAAACTTGAAGAATTGAGTTAAAGGGAGGTAACTGAGACACCCGGGATAGGCATGGCACGAAATAAAGGGTTCAGTTCGAAAATCCAATCATCTGAAGAAGGCCGGAACGTAAAACGGCCGAAACGTCGTGAACATGACAATAAAGATTAGTACATCAGTCCGAGCAATGTAGATAATGTAAATAATTACAATACGTCATCCCAGAAATATAGACAGATACGCCTCATAAAATCAATGATGCAAAAAAAAAAATGTGTAAAGCGATCGATGTTAAACATGTTTATTGTCATTTGTTAATTTAAGAACGCAGATACAACAGATTATATTATGAAGTTTATGTTTTTATCTTCTTTTTGTACAGTAGGGAAAACTATGGAAGCTGCTAAAAATTATGTGCAATAAGCATAGTCTTGATGTTAATACAATGCGTTTCTTCCGTGCATACCGAGTGCTACATAAGGGAATACAAATTATTGCCGGGGAGATAGAACACATATATGACGAATGGTGTTTAACCTGTATTTAAAACCGTAAAACTAAAAGATATAAGCAAATGCAACCAGATGCGTGCGGGTGAGAAATTCTGCACTGTGTGGTTATTTGGATGTGAAAGGTCTCAGATCTTCCGCACCCTGAAGGACAAGGTGACAGCAAGAATATCAACAAATGCAACAACAAAGACATACTATAAATCAGGAGATGGTAAGCTTGAATTGAGAATATTATTTAAATATAAATCATTTCGATCCTCACCAATAAAATCCTATCTCTCCTCAGACTCATCTATATCTCATGTTACATATAATCTTCACTCATTACAGAAATTTAATTACAGTTATCATATATCTTAACATCGTTGTTATGACATTACAACTACTTTCGTCATTATCATATCCATACTGGTCTTTATCATCGCCATCACCATACATAATACCTCATCTCAGAAATATAGACAGATATTGAAGGGCCGAAACGTTGTGATAAATATGGCGACAAAGAAGAGGACAATAGTTCGAATAATGTAAATAGTGTACATAATACCTCATCTCAGAAATATAGACAGATATTGCAGGGCCGAAACGTAGTAATAAATATGGCGAGAAAGATGAGGACAATAGTCCGAATAATGTAAATAGTGTACATAATACCTCATATCAGAAATATAGACAGATACTAAAGGGCCGAAACGTTGTGATAAATATGGCGACAAAGATGAGGACAATAGTCCGAATAATGTAAATAGTGTACATAATACCTCATCTCAGAAATATGGACAGATATTGCAGGGCCGAAACGTAGTAATAAATATGGCGACAAAGATGAGGACAATAGTCCGAATAATGTGAATAGTGTACATAATACCTCATCTCAGAAATATAGACAGATACTGAAGGGTCGAAACGTTGTGATAAATATGGCGACAAAGATGAGAACAAGAGTCTGAATAATGTAAATAGTGTACATAATACCTCATCTCAGAAATATGGACAGATATTGCAGGGCCGAAACGTAGTAAAAAATATGGCGACAAAGATGAGGACAATAGTCCGAATAATGTAAATAATGTACATAATACCTCATCTCAGAAATATAGACAGATATTGCAGGGCCGAAACGTAGTAATAAATATGGCGAGAAAGATGAGGACAATAGTCCGAATAATGTAAATAGTGTACATAATACCTCATATCAGAAATATAGACAGATACTAAAGGGCCGAAACGTTGTGATAAATATGGCGACAAAGATGAGGACAATAGTCCGAATAATGTAAATAGTGTAGAAACTATTTGAGCCATACATGAAAACTCATCCATCCCTAATGTTATATCAAGTCTGATACGTAACATGTTGACTTCTTTCATGTTATTTTCTACATTCTGTTACATTAAGATTGGTCGTATCGAGGGTATTTTCTTTTTCTTTCTTCTTACCCCTAGCAAAGTGATAATACCAGTGTAACGCAGGGGGTTACAAATAGTGCAAGAAAAAAAGGCTGAAAATGGTGAGGATGGAGAAAAGTATATAAAAAAGGGGACAGGCCTTAAAAAGACAGAAGATGGGGATTGAGGTAGCATTTAAAGTTTTGAAGATTGTAGTTGTCTGGGAAGCACGAATTCGGGAGGAAGTTCCATATACGAGAAAATAAGCTGTTAGAGTAGAAGTGGCGGTTACTGCTTGATATTTCAATAGTAAATTGGTGGGACCTAATTGCCAATGTAGTAGCAGGCTTCAGTTCATGTAGTAGGGGTACCGGGGAAATGAAATCTCATCAGAACAGTTGCCATGAAAACATTTGTAGAAAATCAGAGGGAAGCCACGTCACATCGGTGGGAAAGAGACTGAAGTCGAAGCGCCTGGGCAGGATCGATTACATTACAGATCCTTCTTTGGAATTTATCAAGAATCTCGAGATATACAGCAGGAGCACCAGACGACATATGGGAAAGGTATTTAATGCAGGGATGAATGGTAGATTTATAAAATGGATTCTGACGAGTAAAATACAATAATTGTGGCACAAGGCCACAAAGGGAGATGTGGGCTGAAGCTGGTCAAGAATTAACTATCTTATACCAAGCTAATCAGATTCACGAACCATCCATTTATCGCAAGAAGTCATTCATCACTTCAATACCAGAATACCAGAATACCACATATTAATAGGGAACCTACAAAAATACTCATGACATAAAATTTCTTTATGTAAATATGTATTAACACACACACACACACACACACACACACACACACACACACACACACACACACACACACACAGACACATACATATATATATATATATATATATATATATATATATATATATGTATGTATGTATGTATGGATGTATGTATATAATGAAGATATGACATGAGGAGCCGAGGGGATGAACACACAAACCAAAATAAAATATAGCAAAACATTCAAACTAAAAATAACAGCTGTTAGTCGTATCCGTCCACCCCACAAAAAAATTAGTTAGTCGTTAGTCTTCATTCAGTTATTCTCTCTTCGTTATTCTGGGTTCGTTATTCTTCATTCATTTATTCTGTATTCCTTATTCTTCATTCAGTTATTGTGCCTTCGTTATTCTGTCTTCGTTATTCTTCATTCAGTTATTCTGTCTTCGTAATTCACTCTTCGTTATTCTTCATTCAGTTATTCTGTCTTCGTAATTCTGTCTTCGTTATTCTTCATTCAGTTATTCTGTCTTCGTTATTCTTCATTCAGTTATTCTGTCTTCGTTATTCTTCATTCAGTTATTCTGTCTTCGTAATTCTGTCTTCGTTATTCTTCATTCAGTTATTCTGTCTTCGTAATTCTTCATTCAGTTATTCTGTCTACCTAATTCTTCATTCAGTTATTCCATCTTCGTAATTCTGTCTTCGTTATTCTTCATTCAGTTATTCTGTCTTCCTAATTCTTCATTCAGTTATTCTGTCTTCGTTATTCTTCATTCAGTTATTCTGTCTTCGTTATTCTGGGTTCGTTATTCTTCATTCATTTATTCTGTATTCGTTATTCTTCATTCAGTTATTGTGCCTTCGTTATTCTGTCTTCGTTATTCTTCATTCAGTTATTCTGTCTTCATAATTCTGTCTTCGTTATTCTTCATTCAGTTATTCTGTCTTCGTAATTCTCTCTTCGTTATTCTTCATTCAGTTATTCTGTCTTCGTAATTCTGTCTTCGTTATTCTTCATTCAGTTATTCTGTCTTCGTTATTCTTCATTCAGTTATTCTGTCTTCGTAATTCTGTCTTCGTTATTCTTCATTCAGTTATTCTGTCTTCGTAATTCTTCATTCAGTTATTCTGTATTGGTTATTCTTCATTCAGTTATTCCATCTTCATAATTCTGTCTTCGTTATTCTTCATTCAGTTATTCTGTCTTCCTAATTCTTCATTCAGTTATTCTGTCTTCGTTATTCTTCATTCAGTTATTATGTCTTCGTTATTCTGGGTTCGTTATTCTTCATTCATTTATTCTGTATTCGTTATTCTTCATTCAGTTATTGTGCCTTCGTTATTCTGTCTTCGTTATTCTTCATTCAGTTATTCTGTCTTCATAATTCTGTCTTCGTTATTCTTCATTCAGTTATTCTGTCTTCGTAATTCTGTCTTCGTTATTCTTCATTCAGTTATTCTGTCTTCGTAATTCTGTCTTCGTTATTCTTCATTCAGTTATTCTGTCTTCGTCATTCTTCATTCAGTTATTCTGTCTTCGTAATTCTGTCTTCGTTATTCTTCATTCAGTTATTCTGTCTTCGTAATTCTTCACTCAGTTATTCTGTCTTGGTTATTCTTCATTCAGTTATTCCATCTTCGTAATTCTGTCTTCGTTATTCTTCATTCAGTTATTCTGTCTTCCTAATTCTTCATTCAGTTATTCTGTCTTCGTTATTCTTCATTCAGTTATTCTGTCTTCCTAATTCTTCATTCAGTTATTCTGTCTTCGTAATTCTGTCTTCGGTATTCTTCATTCCGTTATTCTGTCTTCGTTATTCTTCATTCAGTTATTCTGTCTTCGTAATTCTGTCTTCGTTATTCTTCATTCAGTTATTCCGTCATCGTTATTCTTCATTCAGTTATTCTGTCTTCGTAATTCTGTCTTCGTTATTCTTCATTCAGTTATTCTGTCTTCGTAATTCTGTCTTCGTTATTCTTCATTCAGTTATTCTGTCTTCGTAATTCTTCATTCAGTTATTCTGTCTTCGTTATTCTTCATTCAGTTATTTTGTCTTCGTAATTCTGTCTTCGTTATTCTTCATTCAGTTATTCTCTCTTCGTTATTCTGTCTTCGTTATTCTTCATTCAGTTATTCTGTCTTCGTTATTCTTCATTCTGTTATTTTGTCTTAGTTATTCTGCTTTCGTTATTCATCATTCAGTTATTCTCTCTTCGTTATTCTGTTTTCGTTATTCTGTCTTCGTAATTCTTCATTCAGTTATTCTGTCTTCGTTACTTTTCATTCAGTTATTCCGTCTTCGTAATTCTGTCTTCGTTATTCTTCATTCAGTTATTCTGTCTTCGTAATTCTTCATTCAGTTATTCTGTCTTCGTTGTTCTTCATTCATTTATTCTGTCTTCGTTATTCTTCATTCAGTTATTCTGTCTTCGTTATTCTTCATTCAGTTATTCCGTCTTCGTAATTCTGTTTTCGTTATTCTTCATTCAGTTATTCTGTCTTCGTTATTCTTCATTCAGTTATTCTGTTTTCGTTATTCTTCATTCAGTTATTCTGATGTCGTAATTCTGTCTTCGTTATTCTTCATTCAGTTATTCTGTCTTCGTAATTCTGTCTTCCTTATTCTTCATTCAGTTATTCTGTCTTCGTTATTCTTCATCCAGTTATTCTGTCTTCGTAATTCTGTTTTCGTTATTCTTCATTCAGTTATTCTGTCTTCGTAATTCTTCATTCAGTTATTCTCTCTTCGTTATTCTTCATTCAGTTATTCCGTCTTCGTAATTCTGTTTTCGTTATTCTTCATTCAGTTATTCTGTCTTCGTAATTCTTCATTCAGTTATTCTGTCTTCGTTATTCTTCATTCAGTTATTCTGATTTCGTAATTCTGTCTTCGTTATTCTTCATTCAGTTATTCTGTCTTCGTAATTCTGTCTTCCTTATTCTTCATTCAGTTATTCTCTCTTCGTCATTCTTCATTCAGTTATTCTGTCTTCGTTATTCTTCATTCAGTTATTCCGTCTTCGTAATTCTGTTTTCGTTATTCTTCATTCAGTTATGCTGTCTTCGTAATTCTTCATTCAGTTATTCTGTCTTCGTTATTCTTCATTCTGTTATTTTGTCTTCGTAATTCTGTCTTCGTTATTCTTCATTCAGTTATTCTCTCTTCGTTATTCTGTCTTCGTTATTCTTCATTCAGTTATTCTCTCTTCGTCATTCTTCATTCAGTTATTCTGTCTTCGTTATTCTTCATTCAGTTATTCTGTTTTCGTTATTCTTCATTCTGTTATTTTGTCTTCGTTATTCTGTCTTCGTTATTCTTCATTCTGTTATTTTGTCTTCGTTATTCTGTCTTCGTTATTCATCATTCAGTTATTCTCTCTTCGTTATTCTTCATTCAGTTATTCTCTCTTCGTTATTCTGTTTTCGTTATTCTGCCTTCGTTATTCTTCTTTCAGTAACCTTTTCTAGGTTTCAACAATAGCCTTCTTCTCATTAAATTTTAAATTAATGTATATAAACACTTTCTGTTTCAATTTGACATTGAGTAAGAAACCTGTTTTTATTTTGCGCGTAATGAGATAATTGATATTCTTTATGTGGGGAAATCTCCAAAGATAATGACAATTATCTTTTTACTAAACGTTGATCATGTGGTGATTGAACTAACATGCTTCGTTATCGATTTGCTTTCAATTACTTGTTCCATTCAAACATTCATACCATCGTTTCATTATGTTTTAGCAAATTCAATAAATAGGACTCATGACACTGATTTGACTTAGATTCGTGTAACATGAGATAATGTCGAGTAAAATGTTTGTGTCACTTTTTCGAAATGGGATTGACTTTATCTCCTTATTTCATAGATCAACACATTTCTCACTTTGTCACTACTGTTTAATATACATGTATATATGCGTGCCATGCATATATACATGTAGATATGCGTGCCATGCATATATATACATGTAGATATATGGGGCCGTTTAAGTCGTCTGAAGATCGCGTGAGTGTGAAACTCGGGTTACGTCTAGAGCCATCCTTTTATAGGATTTAACATTGTTAAACTTTTTTGCTCGGACTAGGCAATCTAGGCTTCGGGCACTTTACTGGGTAGGTAAGATTGTCTTTTATTTTTTTCAGTATTTTCATTTTTATTCCAGATTGTATCAGGTAAAAGTTTTAGGTTTTGACTGTTTTTATTTTTACTTATCATATATATATATATATATATATATATATATATATATATATATATATATATATATATATATATTGTGTGTTTAGGCAGCAAATTCTCTTTTAGGCATGTCTGATTGAATAAATTACAAACGTTATGTCTGCTTATGTTGATCATAATCCTTTCATATTCACGAATATTTTTCCGTATATTAGAATTAAATGAATCAAAATATGGACTGTAACAGCATATGTATGTGTATGTGTATTTGTGTGTGTGTGCGAGAGAGAGAGGGGGAGAAAGTGCAAGAGGAAAATATCTTATGCTAACGCGTTTTGTTCCTTAAGGAACTTTATCAAGACAGATATATTTTATTTATATATTTCTACACAGACACACACACACACACACACACACACAAGCACGCACGCATATATATATATATATATATATATATATATATATATATATATATATAATTTTTTATTCCTCTAATAGAGAAAGACACCTTTCAAAGAAGATTTAAAATTAGGAAATCTTCTTAAAAACAAAGAAAAAAATACACTGAACTGTTATGAAATATCAATCCTCCTATATGGCAATGAAAGCTAAGCAAAGTATTTGGACAGGAAAATTTCACCAGAAAAAAGGTATGTGTATTGAACTGCAATGTCAGCTGCTTTGTAACGTTAATCCTCCGATGTGGCAATGAAAGCTAAACAAAGTATTAAGAATGAGGAAATATCATTAGAATCTAAGAAAAGGGTACTGAACTGCTATGTAATATCAATCCTCCTATATGGCAATGAAAGCTAAGCAAAGTATTAAGATAGAGGAAAATATCATTAGAAACAAAGAAAAGGGTATTGAACTGCTATGTCATATCAATCCTTCTATATGGCAATGAAAGCTAAGCAAAGTATTAAGAAAAGGAAAATGTCATTAGAAATAAATAAAAGAGTACTGAACTGCTAGGTAATATCACTCCTCCTATATGGCAATGAATGCTGGATAATTTCCTCACAGATGGAAAAGAGACTTGCCGTAACTAAAATGCATTTCTACAGAAGGATGCTGAGAATACCAGGCAACGAACATCTGAGTAACGGGGACGTTTTAAGGAAAATGCGAACAAAAAGTAACTTCTACTTTGAATCAGAAAGAGGCAGTTGACATTTCTGGGACCTTCAATGATGAAAGAGGGCTCGGAGAATTTGGCACTCACAGGACATATTAAACTCAACTACGAGCAGAGAGAAGCATCAAATGACATGACTAACGGGCCCGTATCAATAGAGAGCTGAACAGGGGATGGGAAAGATAGTAAGTGGACAAAGCCACAATGAATGCACGGAAGATATAGAGAGTCATAATTCCCCACATCCTACAGGGACACGGCACATAAAAAAATATATTCCTTTGTTTACAATTGTTTGGCTCGAGTACGTGAATTCATTAAATATTTTATCATATTTTGACAAATGACTGAAATTAAATATTCATATGTTATGAACGCAAGGATTATTATTGATTGGAAACTAATTTATTATCACATAATAACTGTAAGCGATCGATTTTAGTCTCTAGTTCATAAAGGCTAAAAGCGATCGCTTACAGTTAGTTCCAGATACACGTCAAGTGGTGAACGCCTTTCTGGTAAGTTGACAATAATATCCTTGGATGTCCATTGAATATTTATTTTAAAATAATGTTTTGAAAACTTTATATTCACATATAAATATCATATATGTTTTATTAAATATCATATAAATATCATTTATCTTTTATTAAATATCATATAAATATCATATATGTTTTATTAAATATCATTTAAATATCATATATGTTTTATTAAGTCGTATAACTACGATGATATTGAGCGGTATATTTTCATAGAAAGTTATATGTTGAATCTGTTACTTTGTATATTTTTTATTAAGCTGTATAATTATAATTATATGAAGCTGTATATTTTCATGCAAATTTATACGGTGAATCTTTTACTTTGTGACAGAATGATTTTAACTTGAGATTTTTACCTTCACAGAAAATACGTAAATATTAGAGTCCCCAAAATATATATATGGTTTCGATCCTAGTTGGAAGTATCTAATATGCATTAATTCGTAAACATATATTCTTCGATTGCTCCGAAATGATTCGTCAATGATGTTTTCCTGTCTTCATTAAAAGTTTCGGGTTTTTCAACATCAGACTCTTTCTCGCCAGGTCTTGCTATAGCAGTCTTTCAGTTCTGGTTCTTTTTTTTTAGGAGCTTGCATCGTTTTCAATGTTGTAGCTTATGTCAGAGCACGAAAATGTCTAAAAACTGCGAGTAGTTTTAATCTTATGGAAAGACATTGATATATATATATATATATATATATATATATATATATATATATATATATATATATATAATATATATATATATATTGATAGATAGATAGATAATATTAGTGGTCAACATATATATATATATATATATATATATATATATATATATATATATATATATATATATATATATAAATTCCCAAGGAGCTAAAATCCAGGTAGAACTCAATGTCCAGGACAGAGTAGTAAGAATATAATATAAAAGGCCCAAACACTAATATTCTATGGTTTTAATTTATTACATTGGAATCGTAATTACGATCCAAATGATCAGACCTATAAATTCAAAAAAAGCTTCTTTTTTTGTTAATTTGTGGTCTGATGAAAACCATGGAATATTAGTGTTTAAGCCTTTTATATTATATTCTTACTCTGTCCTGGACATTGAGTTCTACCTGGATTCTATCCTCTTGGGAATATATATATATATATATATATATATATATATATATATAGAGAGAGAGAGAGAGAGAGACACACACACACACACACACACACACACACACACACACACACACACACACACACACACACACACACAAAAATACACATATATACGGTGATGAAGTGGGCTCGGGTTGAGGAATCGGGTGAACCGAGTTCGAATTACAGTCGAATCCATCCCATTCAATTACGTGCTAATACGCTATGGGTAAAAAAAAAAAAATTAAAAGATAAAGAAATAATGTAAAAAATTCAAACGCAAAGCAAAAAGAATTATTCTTACAACTCCAAATAAGTTTTATCTTTAAATATCCTACGAAGTTTTTATAAAACGTAAAAAAATATTAAGCAATCAATTTTCAGAAGACATGAGAAATGAACCAGCAAAGCTAAGTCCCACCACACACGAAGCATTTATTTTTTTCTGACCATTTCTCGAAAGATTCATGGAGATTAAATCATTGTTTGTAGCAACTGTAAAGTTTTATAAGCTTACGATGCTATCTTGACGCCCAGTATGAACTTTGTGACGTGTTTAAATTTACAGAGTTGCGAGAGAAGTGAAATAATATCTTGCTTTCTAGGTCAGTATTTAGATTCGGGAGCGACTACTGCAAGCGACCTCCAATAACCCGAAATAAGTTTCAGCTTTTAAATAACCTACAAAGGTTGATAAGTATAAAAAAATATCAATGGCTTTTAGTACGGCATTCGTCCCAGTGGGAACTCATCTTCGGTCAATCGGTCTCATTTTCGCTGACTACGCTGACTGAACAACCGGTAGACTGATTTATCGCAAGTCTTACGATAAACATATATTTTTGCTTAACATGCAACAGGATTGACACATTGTAGAAAATTATAAATGTTAGGATCGTAATGTACATTTTATAAAATTGATAAAATGCGTAGACTTCGAAATGTGTTTTATTAAGAAAACTGTCATTAGAAACAAAGAAAGGAGAATTAACTGCTATGCAATATGAATCCTCCTATATAGCAATGGAAGCTAAGTAACGTATTAAGAAAGAGGAAAATATCATTAGTAACAAAAAAAGATTACTGAACTGTTATGTAATATGAATCCTCCTATATGGCAATGGAAGCTAAGTAACGTAATAAGAAAGAGGAAAATATCATTAGAAACAAAGAAAAGATTACTGAACTGCTATGTAATATGAATCCTCCTATATGACAATGGAAGCTTAGTAATGTATTAAGAAAGAGGAAAATGTCATTAGAAACAAAGAAAAGATTGCTGAACTGCTATGTAATATGAATCCTCCTATATAGCAATAAAAGATAAGTAACGTATTAAGAAAGAGAAAAATATTAGAAACAAAGAAGAGGGTACTGAACTGCTATGTAATATGAATCCTCCTATATGGCAATGAAAGTTAAAGAACGTATTAAGATAGAAGAAAATATCATTAGAAACAAAGCAAATGGTATTGAACTGCTATGTAATATCAATCCTCTTATATGGCATTGAAAGCTAAGCAAAGTATTAAGAAAGAGGAAAATATGATTAGAAACAAAAGGGTACTTGAACTGCTATGTAATATCAATCCTCTTATATGGCAATGATTGCTAAACAATGTATTTTGGAAAATGAAAATGAAATGTGTTTTATGTCGTCAATCCAACATATTCATTTCTCTCTCATTGCAAAAATCAACACGATAAATACGCGAATGTAACACAAACATATATGATCCACAATAAATATTATACAAATTATTATTTACATTAATTAGTATTACTGAGCATGAAAGAACAAGCGAAAAAGAAAACATTAAGCAGAGAGAACAATAAAAGAAAAGGAATTATGAAGACAGAAAATGACGATTGACATTGCATTTAAATTTTTGAAGATATTAGTGGATAACAAGAAACCGGAAAAGAATTCCGCAAGTGACAAGTACGATAGCTGAAATTATTAGCATAGAGTTTGAGATTACATTTCGCCGTTTTAACTGTAAAAAGATGAAATCTTGCTTCCAATCTAGTATTGCGCTAAAATTCATTTTTTTTTCGAGGTACGAATGGGACAAGTATATATTTATGGAAAAGGCACAGGCTAGCTTCGTTACGGTGATAAGGAAGTGATTAAAGCCGAGATGCCAAATCAGGACCGATAGCATTGCAGATTCTCAAGAATCTCTAAATGTGTAGACCAGAGTACTCAATGCATGGATGAATGGAGGCTTATAAATATGTAAGATAGATTCTGTCGAGATAAATATGTAAGATAGATTCTGTCGAGATAAATTGTCTTGCACGACACATTGAACCAACATTCCTAGCAGCAGACGTAGCAATGGATTCAATATAATCTTTCCACTTTATGTCAGCGGAAAAAACGTTAGTCCGAAAAGGTGCAAGAAGTCACGCTTCTGGAGGTTAGCATCAGCCATGCTGAGAATTAAAAAAAAAGAATATTAACGAGAGGGAGCTGGACCATTTCGGCTCTAACAAATAGTATCTGTCTATATTTCTGAGATGAGGTATTATGTACACTATTTACATTGTTCGGACTATTGTCCTCATCTTTGTTGCCATATTTATTACAACGGTTCGTCCCTTCAGTATCTGTCTATATTTCTGAGATGAGGTATTATGTACACTATTTACATTATTCGGACTATTGTCCTCATCTTTGTTGCCATATTTATTACAATGTTTCGGCCTTTCAGTATCTGTCTATATTTCTGAGATGAGGTATTATGTACACTATTTACATTATTCGGACTATTGTCTTCATCTTTGTCAACATATTTATTACAACGTTTCGGCCTTTCAGTATCTGTCTATATTTATGAGATGAGCTATTATGTACACTATTTACATTATTCGGACTATTTTCCTCATCTTTCTTGCCATATTTATTACAACGTTTCGGCCATTGTACGCTACGGCCTTCTTCAGGTGGTTGGAATGTCAAACTGAACCCTTTATTTTGCTCGTTGGGGTATACTGTTCTAGTTCCACGTGCCATGTCTAATGGATGTCATTTATCACTGTGCCACGTGTCCTTGTGGACACATGTCACAGTGTATAAAGGTGTTAGATCCAGTGACAGGACCCAAAGTGTGTGAGTTCAATACCTGGTTAAGGCGGTGGAGAACTTGGAGAGGGGGATTAACAGGAGATAACTGGTAACTGACATCCATTAGATATGGCTCGTGGATCTAGAACAGTCTACCCCAGTGAGCGAAATAAAGGGTTCAGTTCGACATTCCAACCACCTGAAGAAGGCCGGAGCGCACAATGGCTGAAACGTTGTGATAAATATGGCAACAAAGATGAGAACAATAGTCCGAATAATGTAAATAGTCTAACAAATAGCTCTTGAAAAAGGATGTTTGATTATTTGGTCAGATTTTGGGGGATAGGATTAGGGGGAGAAATCGTTCGGTAACCGCTACCCCGTGTTTGCATTTATAGTTTTGTCTCATATTAATTTCTCTATTTTAGGTGTCACGATGGAAGCCACTGACAACATATTCATTGTAAGAACTATGGATGCCGCTAAGAATATATTTATTGTAAATATAATTTTTGCTTTGCTGCAATGTGTCAGTTACATGCACGCCGACTGTTATTCAAGGGAATACAAACTATTGGAGGGAGGATACAACATCTACATGCTGAATGGTAGTCAGCCGGTATATAACACTGTAAGGGTCAATAATGAAAGTGAATGCGGCCTAATGTGTGCGCGTATGAACTTCTGCAATGTGTGGCGATTTGCTGCTGGGGACTGTCAGATTTTCCACTCCATGAAGGACAATGTGACAGCAAGAATATCAACAAATGCAACAATAAAGACATACTATGAGACACGAGAAGGTGAGGTGGAGTTTTCGATATTATTAAAGTATGGATCATTTCGATTCTCATCAGTAGAATCCCAGTCTATCCACTTTGTCCATCCATATCTCATTTTTCGTATCATCTTTCCTTATAAGAATAAACATTATTGCAATTATCATCTTTATTGGCATTTTCGTTATTACACTATCCATATTTTCATCATTATCATTTTCATATTGATTTTTGTCATCGTCATTATTCATTAATATCACCCATCCATGTATGAAACCAATCGATGTCCGCTGAACTAGAATCATCAGCAGTATCATCAAGAATAGCAACGTAACAATCATTGTCCTCATTCTATCATCATGATCATCACCATCATCATCTTCATTGTCGTTGTCGTCGTCGTCGTCGTCGTCATCATCATCATCATCATCATCATCATCATCATCATCATCAACAACATTAGCATCAACATTATTGTTGTACGCTCCGGCCTTCTTCAGGTAGTTGGAATGTCGAACTGAACTCCTTATTTCGCTCACATGGGTAGACTGTTCTAGTTCCACGTGCCATGTTTTTAATGGATGCCAGTTATCAGTTATCTCCTGTTAATTCCCCTCTGAAAGTTCTCCACTGCCTTAAGGACACATGGCATAGTGGATAAAGGCGTTAGTTAGATCCAGTGACAGGACCCAAAGAGTGTGAGTTCAATACCCAGTTAAGGCAGTGGAGAACTTTCAGAGGGGAATTAACAGGAGATAACTGATAACTGGCATCCATTAAACATGGTACGTAGAACTAGAACAGTCTACCCCAGTAAGCGAAATAAAGGGTTCAGTTCGACATTCCAACCACCTGAAGAAGGCCAGAGCGTACAACGGCCGAAACGTTGTAATTAATATGGCTACAAAGACCGAATGATGTAAATAGTGTACATAATACCTCATCTCAGAAATATAGATAGATAGAGCTCCACCTTTCCTCATTTCCCACATCTCGCTCGTTGGCTTCATGGTCATTTTTAATATCATCCTTATAATCGTCATTCTAGTTTTCACTCGTTCAATTTTTATATTCGCATTCATCATAATCATCATCATCATCACCACAACCATCATCATCATCATCATCATCATCATCATCGTGGTCATCGTGGTCGTCGTCTTCGAGGTCATTGAATCAACCTTCCCCACAAACCGGACAAAACTCCTCAATCCAAAATCATTTCCAGTGACTACAGACACCGTGAGGATGTATATATTCTGCCCCTGGACCAGAGTAAATATAAAGTCGATTCTCCCGGCTCTTTTCCTTCGAGAAAATTCATCCTTCGTTGTTCTCCCGTCTCAAGATTTCCAATTTTTCAAAAGGAAACTCTTCCCTAAATATTAAGACAAACTAATACCAACCGACTTCAGAATTAAATAAAAGATCCTTCGGTACATTTGCATAACAGGAGAAATACTCTTCTCTTAAAGTGATTTAAAGTCTTTATGTTTTCTTATCTCGAAATGTCTTAACGAATCTCACATCCTGGACGTGATATTCGCTTTAGCTAAATTGAATAGAGGAAAATAGGCAAGCTTTCATTTGCATAGAACGCGCATCATTTTAAAAGTCGGAAAGCGGGATTTGTAAAAGATTAATTATCGATACAGTTACAAATTTTAAGTCTCTTCAATCATCAACATTTTTGTTTGTATTTGCAAGTTCGAATCGCATGAGCTTTTAATTTCTACCTCGCTGCTTTTTCTTTAAATACTTTTAGTCATTGTAATTCCTTTGACCAATGATTGTGTTAAATGACGGTCGGAGATCAATCAATTGAAATATATATTGTGTTAAATGACGGTCGGAGAGCAATCAATTGAAATATACATTGTGTTAAATGACGGCCGGAGAGCAATCAATTGAAATATACATTGTGTTAAATGACGGTCGGAGAGCAATCAATTGAAATATACATTGTGTTAAATGACGGTCGGAGAGCAATCAATTGAAATATACATTGTGTTAAATGACGGTCGGAGAGCAATCAATTGAAATATATATTGTGTTAAATGACGGCCGGAGAGCAATCAATTGAAATATACATTGTGTTAAATGACGGTCGGAGAGCAATCAATTGAAATATACATTGTGTTAAATGACGGTCGGAGAGCAATCAATTGAAATATACATTGTGTTAAATGACGGCCGGAGAGCAATCAATTGAAATATACATTGTGTTAAATGACGGCCGGAGAGCAATCAATTGAAATATACATTGTGTTAAATGACGGTCGGAGAGCAATCAATTGAAATATACATTGTGTTAAATGACGGCCGGAGAGCAATCAATTGAAATATACATTGTGTTAAATGACGGCCGGAGAGCAATCAATTGAAATATACATTGTGTTAAATGACGGTCGGAGAGCAATCAATTGAAATATACATTGTGTTAAATGACGGTCGGAGAGCAATCAATTGAAATATACATTGTGTTAAATGACGGTCGGAGAGCAATCAATTGAAATATACATTGTGTTAAATGACGGCCGGAGAGCAATCAATTGAAATATACATTGTGTTAAATGACGGCCGGAGAGCAATCAATTGAAATATACATTGTGTTAAATGACGGTCGGAGAGCAATCAATTGAAATATACATTGTGTTAAATGACGGCCGGAGAGCAATCAATTGAAATATACATTGTGTTAAATGACGGCCGGAGAGCAATCAATTGAAATATATATTGTGTTGATTGACGGCCGGAGAGCAATCAATTGAAATATACATTGTGTTAAATGACGGCCGGAGAGCAATCAATTGAAATATATATTGTGTTAAATGACGGCCGGAGAGCAATCAATTGAAATATACATTGTGTTAAATGACGGCCGGAGAGCAATCAATTGAAATATACATTGTGTTAAATGACGGCCGGAGAGCAATCAATTGAAATATACATTGTGTTAAATGACGGCCGGAGAGCAATCAATTGAAATATACATTGTGTTAAATGACGGCCGGAGAGCAATCAATTGAAATATACATTGTGTTAAATGACGGCCGGAGAGCAATCAATTGAAATATACATTGTGTTAAATGACGGCCGGAGAGCAATCAATTGAAATATACATTGTGTTAAATGACGGCCGGAGAGCAATCAATTGAAATATACATTGTGTTAAATGACGACCGGAGAGCAATCAATTGAAATATACATTGTGTTAAATGACGGCCGGAGAGCAATCAATTGAAATATACATTGTGTTAAATGACGGCCGGAGAGCAATCAATTGAAATATACATTGTGTTAAATGACGGCCGGAGAGCAATCAATTGAAATATACATTGTGTTAAATGACGACCGGATAGCAATCAATTGAAATATACATTGTGTTAAATGACGGCCGGAGAGCAATCAATTGAAATATACATTGTGTTAAATGACGGCCGGAGAGCAATGAATTGAAATATATATTGTGTTAAATGACGGTTGGAGAGCAATGAATTGAAATATATATTGTGTTAAATGACGGTCGGAGAGCAATCAATTGAAATATACATTGTGTTAAATGACGGCCGGAGAGCAATCAATTGAAATATACATTGTGTTAAATGACGGCCGGAGAGCAATCAATTGAAATATACATTGTGTTAAATGACGGCCGGAGAGCAATCAATTGAAATATACATTGTGTTAAATGACGGCCGGAGAGCAATCAATTGAAATATACATTGTGTTAAATGACGGCCGGAGAGCAATCAATTGAAATATACATTGTGTTAAATGACGGCCGGAGAGCAATCAATTGAAATATACATTGTGTTAAATGACGATCGGAGAGCAATCAATTGAAATATACATTGTGTTAAATGACGGCCGGAGAGCAATCAATTGAAATATACATTGTGTTAAATGACGGCCGGAGAGCAATCAATTGAAATATATATTGTGTTAAATGACGGCCGGAGAGCAATCAATTGAAATATACATTGTGTTAAATGACGGCCGGAGAGCAATGAATTGAAATATATATTGTGTTAAATGACGGTTGGAGAGCAATCAATTGAAATATATATTGTGTTAAATGACGGCCGGAGAGCAATCAATTGAAATATACATTGTGTTAAATGACGGCCGGAGAGCAATCAATTGAAATATACATTGTGTTAAATGACGGCCGGAGAGCAATCAATTGAAATATATTCAAATCAATTGAAATATGTTTTTTTTTCAGACAGCCAATGGATAAAAATCTATTCTGTGGAAAGCGGAAGTGGAATCAGTGTTGCATCAACCTTCCTGGGAAATGGAGACTACAAGAGTTGGGGGCTAATGAGCTGCCTTCAAACATATTGTCTTGACTTCTTTCGGAGTTCTTTGATTAATGCTTGGCATAGTTTACCAATCTTTCAAGTAAGACATTTCTTCGATTTATTTGTTTCTTGCTTCCTAGCTTAGTTTTCTTTCCAATGTACTGGCAGAAATTTAAAAAATTCTAATTGTCGCATAAATCTCTTAGATGAATGCTCAAGAATCCTTCTAAGCATGAGAATTTCAGACCATTCACTAGTGTTTCCAGATTGATCCTTACTTGGTTCAATACGCCTGTAGATCTCTGCCACGTTTTTAGTTTGTACCTACAGGGGTTGGACAAAATAATTGAAACACTTGTTAAATTCAAAGAAAATGTATTTAATATAGAGTTGGCCCTCCTTTAGCCTCACATACAGCTTTAATACGTCTAGAAATGGAATCATACAGCTTCCTGACTTCATCCAGAGGAATTCCAGCCATTTTTCCATTAACACCTGCTCCAGCTCTTTAAGACACGACGGTGGAGGATAGCGGCTCCTAACTTGTTGCTCCAAAATGCACCACAAATGTTTAATAATATTGATATCTGGAGATTGGGGAGGCCACTTCATGTGTTCTAGCTCACTTTCATGCTCTTCATACCAATTTTTAACCACTCAAGCGGTATGTATTGGAGCATTATCGTCTTGGAAGATGCAGTCACCATCAAGGTATAAAGTCTGGGCCATTGGATGAACATGATCGCCCAAAATGTTCAGGTAATCTTTGCTGTTGATTCTACCATGCAGAACAACTATTGGACCGAGGAATTTCCATGATATGGCAGCCCAAACTATCGCTGATCCGCCTCCATGCTTCACTGTTGGAAGAAGGCAGTCAGGATTGTAAGCTTCTTTGGGCTGCCTCCACACATAAACTCGCCCTGAAGTCAGGAAAAGAGAAAAAACTTGATGTGTTTGAGAATATGACTTGCTTCCATTGGTCTGCAGACCAGGCATTGTGATCTCTGCACCACTTCAACCTCTTCTGAATGTTGCAGGTGGAGAGAAGAGGTTTCCTTACGGTGGCTCTTCCATGATATCCAGCCTTATGGAGCTCACGTCGAACAGTTTTAGTAGAAACTGGACTATTCAGATGATTATTCAACTCAGCAGCCACTTTGGCCGCAATAGTCCGATGATTTTTTGCCACGTTGCGTTTCAATGCGTTGTTTCCCGAATTGCTTCATAGTTCTTGATATGGTAGCTCTTGAAAAACCAAACAGTTCAGCAACCTTCTGCCATGCGAGCTCCAACAATTTGCCCTTTTACGAACTCAGAGAAGTCAAGCATTTAGCTTAAATTTTACTAAATTCTAAATATAACTAAAACAAAGAGAGTAAATTAGATAAATAAATATATTTACAATAGGTATAACCTGCAATTACGAAGTTTTAGTTAAAGTTCTTAATATAATAGGTCTTTGAAATATAGGAGTGGAATTTGCACCTATTCAAATCATTTTGTCCAACACCTGTATGTGTGTATTTTGTCATGAGAACTAATGTTTAAAAACGACAAAGTTTCAAATAGCAATAAATCAAATATTATTTTAATTTTTTATTCTTTTACAAAAAGTCACAAGTACAGTGACATTTGTAGATATGTATTGAAAATTCTTAATGAACTACCTAACAGTTTAGTCATCTCCTCAAGACAGGGATACCTGCTAATTGTTGTTAAGAGAATAGGTCCTGACAAACCGGTACCTTTGTGACCGTAAAAAAAACAGAGTGTCAAAAGGACTTTTTTTTCCATTGACACCGCTATTATTTTAACTACCTTCACTCCCAGGCAATTTTTGTTGTTTTAAAAAACGATGATTATAATTCTCATAAAACCTGAATATATGGTGAAAGTGAATCTATACATTTTTTTGTACTGTAAAATTTACAACAAAAATATTAAACACTATTATTAGACTCATTAGTTACAAGAATAATTTTATATTTACAAATTCCCAAAAACGAAGGATTGCGGCCATATCACATTGAAATATCGGTCCCCGCCAAATCACCGGAGTTAAGCAACGTCGAGCGTGGGCAGTAACTACATGAGTGACCGTTTGGGAATACCAGATGCTGTATGCTTTGATGTGAGTAGGGGTGCAATGCATAACTGCTCTGAATTGGAGAGCTGAGTTCCAATTCCAGTTGGGTTCTTTATATTCAATTACGCGCCCAAATACAATTAGAAAAAGCTAGAAACCACCACTTTTCCACTCATTTATGGGTTAATTAGTAGAAAACATTTATCAGTAAATTATTATTATTATTATCTCAGAATATTTTTACAATCTCAAAATATTTTCCGGCATTGAATATATATTGCGAAATAACGGTTTTAAACAAAATAATATACATTCTGGGCTGCCATAACAGTTTCATAACTAAAAATTTTTTCCAACATTAATAATATACATTTATTTTTTGCCATAACAGTTTCATAACTAAAATTATTTTCCGGCATGAAATATATATTGCTAAATAACGGTTTGAAACAAAATAATATATATTCTGGGTTGCTATAACAGTTTCATACCTAAAATATTTTCAACCATTAAATATATATTGCTAAATAACGATTTTAATCAAAATAATATACATTCTGGGTTGCTATAACAGTTTTATAGCTAAAAATATTTTCCACCATTAAAAATATATTGCTAAATAACGGTTTTAAACAAAATAATATACATTCTGGGTTGCCATAACAGTTTCATAATCACAAGTAATGATACATCACTGGCTTGTTATTAGTGCAAGCAAGGAAATGCATTATCTTTCATTTATTTATTACAATAATCTGTAAGACGAGAACGAGGCAAGAAGGTCTTCCTGGTCTCAAAACTACGGACTAGCTGGTAATGAAATCTGTAAGTTTTCATACGGAAAATTCGTGTAAAAATTGGGAAATCCTTAGAACTGTCATATTTACATTTCTTCATTATTATGGATTAAAAATATGCATGAAAAATATCTGGGGAGACGATTTGGATTGATAACTTTGCAATGGACTTAACTGCCACGGTCTGTTGATTCCATTTTCATTGCTCATGAACCGTCACGCTATCCCGCATTTTCATTATTGCCAGTAAATCAGTATAACGATTTTCATGTTAAATTTCAGATTAAATTCGCTTTGTTCACAAATGGCACGGAGACACTTCACTTGATATTTGACGGCTTGGGAACAGATTCACAAAATTGGTTCTCGATGTCTCGCGTAATTTACTCACCTTGGAATGACGTTTACGCAGGAGCAACAAGTGCTTTCTTTGGTATAAACTTTCTGTGAGTACAAAAAGAACATTGTCGTTTTTACATGCTAAAATAAATAACAATAAGAATTGTTCGTGCGTGACGCAGAAATATTCAACTAACATAGAAGAAATGGCGACCAGTTATTCAAAATCAACGTCCAAGAAATGCTGTTTTATTAGTTAGGTTTATCCTTGACAGAGTCCTATATCTTTTTAATCGGTATCACCCCATGCAAAGCAGTAAAGACACTAAGACAAAGTAGGTTACAGGGTGTGTAAGAAAAAGTAACAGAAATATTAATAAGTAGGAAGAAAGAAGAGTAATCAGAAGGACAGAAGATAGGGAAGAGTTAGTAACAGAAATATTAATAAGTAGGAAGAGAAAAGAGTAATGAGGAAGACGATAGATAATGATTGACATTGCATTTAAACTTTTGTAGATTAAAATTGACTGGAAAGCATGGAGCCGAAATGGAGTCCCATAAACGAGAAGTGTAAGAAAAGAAACTGTTAGCATAGAACTTACGGCTCCATCTACCTAGCCCAACGGTAAATTGAAGAGATCTCGATGTCATTCTAGTACTGCGCTTATATTAAAAAGTCTAGGTATCATAGCAAAGAACTTAAATAAGCAAACTACTAATCAGTGTATAAATTACATGAATATTAGCTTTAGGCTTTAACTAACACCATCATTATAAATCTATTTCATCTGCTGAAAGGCATCGTTTCTTCAGTCTGAGATGATGGAATCACTGATAATTATTTGGCATTGACGTTAGACAATGCACAGAAATCAGTATATTTTATTGCAATTAAATGCGTGGGAGTTTGGAGCGAGAAACCCGGACGAGGCCATGCCGAAGAGCAGAGCCTCGTTCGGGGAGGTAGCCGACTTAATTCCGTTTATGTGGGTCATACGGGGAATTTTTGGCCGAGCCTAAGGGCTCGGATACCCCACGTTAAATTCGGCTTTGTGTCACATCTGACCGCGTGGGGCGGTTGGCAAATATCCTAGTTTAAATCTTTTCAGCTATGCGGGTCGAACTCTCTGCGTCCGATCAGAGAGGAACACGGACGAGGTTATGCCGAAGGACAGAGTCTTATTCGAGTAGGTAGACCGACCTGACCCGATTTTTTTACGAGGTCTACGGGGAATTTTTGCCCGAGCATACGGGCTCGAATACCCCACGTTAAATTCGGCCTTGTGCCACATATGACTGCGTGAAGCAGTTGCTAAATACACTAGCTAAAATCTTTTCAGTTATACGGTCGAACTCTCTGCCCGAATGCAGAGAGGAACCCGGACGAGGCTATGACGAAGGTCAGAGTCTCGTTCGGGGAAGTAGACGGACCCGATCCCGTTTATGCGGGTTCTACGAGGGATTTTTGGCCGAGCCTATGGGCTCGGATACCCCACGTTAAATTCGGCCTTGTGCAAAATCTGACGGCTTGGGGCGGTTGGCAAATATCCTAGCTGGAATCTTTTCAGCTATGCTGGTCGAACTCTCTCCGTCCGAGCAGACAGGAACCCTGACGAGGCTATGCTCGGATACCTCACTTTAAATTTGGCCGTGTGCCACATCTGACCGCGTGGGGCGGTTTGCAAATCTCCTAGCTGGAATCTTTTCAGCTATGCTGTTCGGGCAAAGAGGAACCCGGACAAGGCTATGCCGAAGGGCAGAGTCTTGTTTGGGTAGGTAGACCGACCTGACCCCGTTTTTTTATGGTGTCTACGGGGAATTTTTGCCCGAGCATACGGGCTCGGATACCCCACGTTAAATTAGGCCTTATGCAACATCTGACCGCGTGGGGCGGTTGGTAAATATCCTTACCGGAATCTTTTCAACTGTGAGGGTCTAACTTTCTGCGTCCGAGCAGAGTGGAACCCGGACGAGGTTATGCCGAAGGGCAGAGTTTCGTTCGGGGAGGTAGACCTACCCTAACGCGTTTATGCTGTGTCTACGGGGATTTTTTGCCCGACCCTACGGGTTTGGGAACCTCACATTAAATTCGGCCTTGTGCCACATGTTACTGCGTGGGGCAGTTGCTAGATATTCTAGATGGAATCTTTTTAGCTGTGATGCTCGAACTCACTGCCTTCGGGCAGAGGGGAACCGGACGAGGCTATGCCGAAGGGCAGAGTCTTGTTCGGGTAGGTAGACCGACCTGACCCCGTTTTTTTTATGGTGTCTACGGGGAATTTTTGCCCGAGCATACGGGCTCGGATACCCCACGTTAAATTCGGTTTTGTGCCACATTTGACCGCGTGGGGTGGTTGGCAAATATCCTTTTCAGCTATATGGTCTAAGTCTCACCTGAATAATGTGCATTTTAACCACAATAATACTTATATCAACTGCGTTTCTGTTGGAGTTATATCCTAGTTCGGCCATAAAAGGTATAATAGTAATATAACGCCTATGAAGGAATCTTTTGAAACTGGGTAATAAGTATTTTAGGTTTAAATAAACGAATGAATAAAAAAAAGAAGAAAATGTATCGACTGTTTTTCAGTCTATCGTTTGTAAAATATTTTCTGAATATTTCCTTCTGTGTGTCGTACCCCTTCAGGACGGTGGCAATCATGGCTCTCCACAATTTCCTGTCCTTTGTAGCTTTTACTAAGGTTTGCGTCTATATTTTTTTAGATGAGATTGTACTGATAAATCATCAGTTACCTCCCCTTAAGATCTAGGAGGTATAAACCATCAGTTACCTCCCCTTAAGATCTAGGAGGTATAAAAATCACCCTGTAAAACCTGTCAGTAGATGAGTAGTCAGAATATAGTGCAATAAAGCTTTGGTATAAGTTTATTAATTGGTTCTGTTTTTACTACAGAGATATTGTAACTATTTACATTATTTGGACTATTGTCCTCATCTTTATTGTCGTATTCAGGGCGTTTTTGCTTACATATAATTATTTATGCGTGGAGGAGGGTGTAAATATTGATATTACAGTCATTTTTACTTTTTGGCTCATATGAAAATAATCTGTTTTTTTTTCATTATTTTGTTGTCAGGTGTATAAAGATTAGAGATAAACAATGGTTTTGTTATTGATACATGAGATCAATATCGTCTTTCATCAATTCTAGAAAGTGTGAGCGTGAACTTGTAGGTGGTTTGAAAGGGCGGGCGAACAAGGATAAAGTTTATGAATCATTGCTTTAGGGAATTATTGCAAAGCGTGCAGCTAAATTTTATTTTCGGATTTGATTTTTCGGTTATTATCGTTAACTTGGTTATCTTCGTAACGTTTCGGCTGTTTTATCTTCCGGGCTTCTTCAGTTGTTGAACGTAGTAAGTAACCTTACGGGAATTTAGAATCAAGTCTTTTATTCAGCCCCCTACTCGAGTCACGGTCAGAACTCACGGCCAACAGAATTAAAAAATTAGACTGGTAAACATCTGTTTAAATACTCGTAAACGCCATTGTACTACAATCTTAACCTGTTCATGTCTGTCCTACATATCCCCATAAGTTTAGCCCCTTATTCATAACTCTATATATATCGAGTGGCTCTTGGGTTTTATATAAAGTGAACATTATTGCAAAAAGTGAAATTCCGAATGCTAATTTTCGAAGCTGGTAGAAGATCTTGCCCACCTGTAAACTTGGCGCAATTAAATCTTTCCTTTTCAATTTTCTTCCCTTTATTATTGTATTGATGACACCAATATTAACGATTAGCCTACGTCATGTTAATCGATTGTCATACTACATCGTTCATAGGTAGGTATCACAAGTGCGTCTCATTGAACTGATCGATGTCACTATGTCGACGGTCCCACGAGGACAGTCCTTATCGTTGAGTGGTAATTGTTAGAATTTGTAAAGTGTTATTTATCGTTTGTGGCTATGCAGTATGGTTGAAGAAGTTTTAAAGGTGGACTAGCTTATCACTCCAAGCAAGGCTGGAGGCCACTAGCACGCAAGGGGTTACAGAAGGTTTGGAGGAAGAGCAGATAGGAGTGGTAAAGGAGAGGATGTGGAGAAAGATAGTGGATCGATCACGGCAAGGGGGTTACAGAAGATTTGGAGCGAGAGCAGATAGGAATGAAAGGTGAAAGGATGTGGAGAAGGGAAGTGGACAGATCAAGACAACTGGAGATGTCGATTGACGTTACACTTAAATAGCTGGAGATTGTATTTGTCAGGGAAACAGGGATAGGGAAGGGAGTTCCACAGGCGAGATGTGCGAGACATGAAGCTATTGGAGTAGAAGATACGTCTACATCTAACAGTTTCAACGGTGAAGGGGTGGGAACGGGATGCCAGCCTCGTAGGACGTTTAAATTCATGAGGCCTAGGGACCAGCGAAAGCATCTCCACGGAGCAAAAACCGTGAAAGTATTTGTAAAAAAGACAGAGCGAGACAACGTCGCGTCTGTGAGAGAGCGACTGCAGACGAGATGACAGATCAGGGCCAATTACATTGTATATCCGTCTCTGGATCTTATCAAGAACCCTGAGGCAAACAGCAGGGGCACCAGACCATATATGGCAGCAATACTCCATGCAAGGGCGAATGCTCGATTTATAGATTTGGAGGATCGCATGCCGAGAAACAAAGATCTCACAAAGAACGGTCTGTAATACAATCGATCCTGACCAAGCACTTCGTTTTCATTCATTTTCGCACCGTCGGGACGTGGTTTTCCTTTGTCTGTTCTTCAAATATTTTTATGGTCCTGCTCTGATACGCCATTTTTTCTTTGCAGCCCCGACTACAGGAATTTAAGCGTGCTACGATATTGGCAGCTAGAGGCCATCGTTTTACTGTTGAACTAGCTAGATGTAACCATAAGTTATATTCTAACAGTTTATTTTCCCGCACTTCCCGTATGTGGAACCTTACAATCTTCAAATATTTAAGCGCTATCTTCTCTCTTGAACCCTGTTCTTTTTTTCGGCTTTTCTTAAATCCCCTCCATCCCCAGTCTTCTCAATTTCACTTTCTCTAACTTCTTTACGTCTCAGTGACATTGTCGCCTTGCTTGGGGTGAAACAAAGTTTAAACCAAGTCTTCTTTCACGTGTGGGTTTGAGGCAATCATATATCAAAGGAATATTCTATCGTAGGCCTTTGAGTATGTGTGTTTGTTCATTCATAAATTCTATACGTGTCGCCGTAGCAGCAGCTCGGGACAGACTCTTTGAACAGCTGAAAATTGGAAGTAACTATTGGGGCTCAACTACCGACATTTAAAAATTTCATTGGCTTTGACATTGATTGATGAACCCCTCGATTTAAGTAATTAATTTCAGTTTCTCCACAAAACTTTCTTTATCTAGATCCACATGACCATTCTTCGACTAGTAAGTCAAAGCGAAAGTCAGCGTGACCTAATAATGTATTATTAGGAGGTCACACTAGCGTTAGTGTTGATTTATGATTACCAGGTGCATTCCAGAAGTTTTGAGACTTTCTTTTTCAAGAAAGGCACTTCTAAGTGTCCTAGATTACTGTAATGTTACTATATCATTACTGTACATTTCATAAGCTGATCTGCCAACTTTTGTTATTCTAGATTGAAGGAGACAGCTCTTTGAACACAGCCTACTAATAACTGTTGGTCACAGCTGACTAGTTTTTAGTATGTAGTCGGGACGTGAATACAATTTGGAAGCCAGCTATGTATTAGGTTGGTGCAAAAATAATGTCGTTTTCCACATGAAGTTGAACGTCAAAAAACGACATTATTTTTACACCAACCTAAAAATAAAGTTTTCCGGTAAACTGGACAAAAACGCTCCAGACACAAAATATGTTCGAAACTGCTTTCAGATTAACGTTCAGGGGTTGGACAAAATAATTGAAACACTTGTTAAATTCAAAGAAAATTTATTTAATATGGAGTTGGTCCTCCTTTAGCCTCACATACAGCTTTAATACATGTAGGAATGGAAATCGTACAGCTTCCTGATTTCATCCAGATGAATTTTCAGCCATTCTTCCATTAACACCTGCTCCGGCTCTTTAAGACACAACGGTGGAGGATAGCGGCTCCTAACTTGTCGCCCCAAAATGCACCACAAATGTTCAATAATATTGATATCTGGAGATTTGGGAGGCCACTCCATGTATTCTAGCTCACTTTCATGCTCTTCATACCAATTCTTAACCACTGGAGCGGTATGTATTGGAGCATTATCGTCTTGGAAGATGCAGTCACCATCAGGGTATAAAGTTTGGGCCATTATATGAACATGATCGCCCAAAATGTTCAGGTAATCTTTGCTGTTGATTCTACCATGCAGAGCAACTATTGGACCGAGACATTTCCATGATATGGCGGCCCAAACTATCGCTGATCCGCCTCCATGCTTCACTGTTGGAAAAAGCCAGTCAGAGTTGTAAGCTTCTTTGGGCTGCCTCCACACATAAACTCGCCCTGAAGTTGGGAAAAGTGAAAAACTGAACTCGTCTGAGAATATGACTTGCTTCCATTGGTCTGCAGACCAAGCATTGTGATCTCTACACCACTTCAACCTCTATTGAATGTTGCGAGTGGAGAGAAGAGGTTTCCTTACGGCGGCTCTTCCATGATATCCAGCCTTATGGAGCTCACGACGAACAGTTTTAGTAGAATCTGGACTATTCAGATAATTATTCAACTCAGTAGTCACTTTAGTCGCAGTAGTCCAATTATTTTTGCCACATTGCGTTTCAATGCACGTCGGTCCCTGTCAGTAAATTTGCAAGTCCGGCCCGAATTGCTACGGTTGCTAGAGGTTTAGCTCTGTTTCTCGAATTACGTCATAGTTCTTGATATGATAGCTCTTGAAAAACCAAACAGTTCAGCAACCTTAGTGATCGAGGCTTCTGCCATGCGAGCTCCAACAATTTGCACTTTTTCGAACTCGGAGAGGTCACGCATTTAGCTTAAATTTTACTAAATTCTAAAAGTAAATAAGTCAAAGACAGATAATTAGATAAATAAACATAATTACAATAGATATAACCTGCAATTACGAAGTTTTAGTTAAAGTTCTTAATATAATAGGTCTTTATAGGAGTGGAATTTGCACCTGTTCCAATTATTTTGTCCAACCCCTTTATATGGGTCGATCATCTGTTTTTCGCAGGCACACTAGGTTCAATGACGCTGGAGAGGAGGTGAGAGACGATGAGATGTATGGGAGAGATAATGGCGTCAGAATGACAGAACATTAGAGCAGTTCGAGAGAATTCTCAATTTACTCGACGATGATCGTCGTGCGTCTATAATGACACTAAGCCTACAGTTTGGAGTTGGTGTGGCAACTATGTACAAAATTATTCCTGGAGATCTGAGCATGCGCAAAATGTGTAAACAGTCTCTTCCCAGAAGACTCAGTGACAAACAGAAGGAAAGTGACAGATGGACATTATCCTTAGCCTACTTTGTGTTCAAAACTTTGCTCCCGGTGACTTTTGTTTGTTTCCCAAGCGGAGAACTTCAGGGGTAGTCACTTTGAAGACGTTAAAAAGATGAAGATGACATACAGTGCTGTTCGATAAAAGTGACTCACCTGATTTTTTTTTTTACTAAATGTTCTCTTCTCCGATGAAACGAAACTTGAGCTAAATTCAAAGGATAAGCGATCTAAAATCCCTAAGAAGCTTTGAAAGCTCTTTGAATTTAGCAGTAAGTACTGTCAAGCATCCGTTCAGTATAATGTTCTGGGGATGCTTTTCTTTGCATGGAACTGGTTTCTTAAAACCTATTGAAAAGACCCTCAGGAGCGAGCAGTACAAGAGAATTTTAGAGTCTTGTCTGTTCCCTTCTGCTGAAAGGGTGCAAATCGACCCCACCAAGCTCATTTTTATGCAGGATAATGCTCCCTGTCATAAATCAAAATTGATGAAGGAATACTTTGATGAGAAGCAGGTGAGTGTTATGACATGGCCGCCCCAATCTCCTGACCTCAACCCCATAGAAAACTTATGGAGCATGATAAAGTACGGGCTCTCGAGAAAGCAGCTGAGCAACAAAGAGGATTTGATTGTGAATTTCATATCAGAATGGAATTCAATGCTTGGAAATGAGATTTGCCAGAACCTAATCAAGTCAATGCCAAAAAGGTTTGAAAAGGTTATTCAAAATAAAGGAGGACTCATAGATTATTAAATATTTCGAACTATATTACTTATTATAAATAAATTATATCTCTATTATTCTTTATTTAAAGCTGTTCGGTTATGTTTCTATTGATTACTAGTTGCAGGAAATAAGTGAGTCACTTTTTTTTTTGCACAGAGTTTTTCCCTAAATCTCATTTATATCCAAAATTATAATTATCAATAGAATACCTTAGGGTGAGTAAACATTTTTACTAGGTAGTCGGGAAGGGGTCTTTATATTAGTAAGATTAAAAATTAGTTTGACCCCAAAAACAATAGGCGAAAAATTTTTAAGTGAAAAGAAATCAGGTGAGTTACTTTTATCGAACAGCACTGTATTTGTGACACTTACGAAGTCGCTGGAGCGTTGCAGAAAGTCTATTGAACTTAGGGAATCCGAATTTGAATGAGCTTAGAGTTTTTTTTTTTTTTTTACTTCTTTGAATTTAGTAAATGACTCTCCTGAAAAAGTCCCGAAGATTTCCGGAACGCACCTTGTAAGTTGGAGGATAATGTGTAATATATGTAATACGTTCGATTCAACCCGATAACAACGTCCAAGTATATCAAGAACGATTTCTCAAGTTATCACACAATCTCTATTTGGAAGATTTGTGAGAGGATTAAAAGGACTGGTTGCAGAGTAAAATCTGTTAAATGAAACATGTTTATCAATTTTGTCAATTAAATTATATTTTATTATAACTGTGTTTGTCCCTTCCTTTGTTTATTAGTTAGCAAATACATTATCCCCAACCAATACTTCATAAATAATGGACTATTCCGTTTTGATGGCGTTGAAAGACGGAAAAGACAGTTCAGAGACGCTTCTTGGTTTCAGTGAGAAAAGGAAAGAAAGAATCGCCTTGCCAATACCTCCTAAATAATAGACGGTTTCGTTTTGATCGCGAGGAAAGACGGAAAAGACATAACAGAGACGTTGTTTGATTTCAGTAAGAAAAAGAGAGAAAGCAAGTAAAATTCAAACAGGAAATCTGTGAAATTTACAGATACTTCTAGTAAATATTAAATCTGTATCGTTTTTGTCTTTTCGTTAAATCTTTTCATTTGTACCCCCTTACTTCTTTAAATAACGACCAGTATTCCTTTTACGATTGCTACTGCAATGTTGTGTTATGCTTGGAAAATCTCAAATATTTTTTAGACGAGATAGGAGAATTTCTACGGATATTTCATTGCCGTAGAACTCCGAGTTTATTTCATCATAAAATGAAAATAGGAAAACCGAAAACTTTTCACGGGTATTTCGAATAAATATTAAATATCGTTTCGTGTTTATTTTGTGTTATGGTAATTTACCCACGCACGAATGGCCAGCTATAAATAGCAGCAGGTACTGCCTTTTGGAGAGGGAAGTTTACAGCTGTCAGCTCTGACAGTCGGACCAAACATTCTTACTGTAACACCCTCGTTTGTATATGTTTGTATCACTGTTTCTGTTAATATATTTGTTTAACTCAATTCCTCTCTTGTGTCTTTATTTCTGGCCCTAACAAGGCCACCTCATTTTGTTTCTCACTGTTTCTAATAGATTAATATTTTGTGCAACATGTAACCTCAAAAATAGTCAATTTAGTGGATGTTTAAAAAAAATCTTGCTGGTCCCGTGAAATCATCAGGCGTAACGTAGTTTGCTTAGTCCTGCCTTAATTAGTGGCGTGAAAGTGAAAGTGAAAGTTGATACCACTGAACTGTAACGGATTTTATCTAGTATTCGATCCTCACGGGAAACGATCCTGAATTTCATTTATCGATTCTATATGTCATATCTTTATTTAATTATTATCAAATCCATTTAATATTTCTAGTGAACCGTCTTCTACGTTATTCATTACCTCTCAAGCGTGCCTCCATACTAAGATATGACACCTTTTTATGTTTTTATTCAGATCCCGGAGAAGCTTTTATGCTTCCAAATACAACGGTACATGTTCTAATGATTTCGGCTGGATTGTTGTTACGGAATCAAGCATGGGATGCTATTGGGACTGGCAGTCGGTTTATCCGGGTATTTTTTACTCGTCTAAAGATAATGCCACTCGGTGGGGAACAGGTAAGATTAACATTCCTTTTCATATCAGTTTGTGACATTCTTCTTTTTTTGTAGTCAATATTGAAAATGTAAGACATGGTGTCCATGAGTTCTCGATAATCACAACCAATATTTCCAAGATAAGCAAATCGTTTGTACTCACTATTATTAATGACTTAGTAGTTATCTCATATTCAAAAGACAAAGTAAAACTCTTTACAATGAGCCTCAAATTTTACACTAGACGATCAAATTCGTCCCCTACCTAACTCTTCCTCAGGGATTACAAGCTTTAAGATCTCGGCAAGTCTTCTGACGACGAAGGCTACTGATCCGGAAAAAATGTCCTTTTTCTGCCCTTAAGAACCTTATCCCTGAGCTATCTTTAATCTTAGCAATGTTGTCTAACCGCTGCCAGAAGGCGTTCTGCAAAGCACATACCACGGTCCTGTTAGAGTCTTTCGGTATGGTATGACTAGTGAGCCAACCAAAATGTGCTGACTCATTTTATAGTTGACCAATAGAAGTTTAACCAATCAGAAAGCTTAAAATATTCAATTCGACGTGTATAAAGGCAGCCATGTTTCTTTTTCCGAATATTCACTGCCAACCCCCGAGACCTTCAAAGACTGAAGAATTACGGAACAGCTGCTGCTGCTGTTGGCAATATAGTCAGATCAAGTAGGGTGCCTGACTCGTGAATGTTAATCACGTTGTTTCATTAAACATTTACGTACTGCGCTGGATTCTATATTCATAGACTACGACGAACATGGTCAACAGGTCCTACTTGTAGTGTATAACTAAACCCAGTTAAAGGGCAGCAACTAGGCCCGGAATGTATCTTTCTATATTTCTGAGATGAGGTATTATGTACACTATTTACATTATTCGGACTATTGTCCTCATCTTTGTCGCCATATTTATTACAACGTTTCGGCCTTTCAGTATCTGTCTATATTTCTGAGATGAGGTATTATGTACACTATTTACATTATTCGGACTATTGTCCTCATCTTTGTCCCCATATTATTACAATGACAAAGATGAGGACAATAGTCCGAATAATGTCAAAAAGCTTAGACTCTAGGGTTTTAGTTGTCTTCCGAGTAGTGGCGCCGTACATTAAAACCACTTCTACAGTGGCTCCAAATAATCTTCGCTTGAGTTGTCTGATAGATCTGATTTCGAGATTACATCCATTTTATTCAAGGCGGTCCAGGCTTTAGCTTAGCGAATTTTCACATCCTTTTTAGTAGAATTTATTTCGCTTCCGAGGTATGTAAAAAATTCAATGCATATCAGTGAAAACATTAGACAGGTGTAATAGACTCACAGATGATGGCAAATTATCGTAATAATATCAACCATGTATATAGAAATAGTTTCAATTTTTTTATTCTTTCTTTTTTATATCCATTTTGTCATTGCTTTTTTACATTCTCCTTTTCAGAATATGGAGTCGCTGATGTCCTGGCTGTTTACATATCTTTTTAACTCTTCCGAAAGCTTATTCAAGTTACGTTACCTAAAGACAGACACTGCTGCATACCATGAAAGACGGATGTTCTCTCTTCACCCTCTGCATATTATATGCTTTATTTGAAATATATACTATTAAATATAACAGATAATGAATGTCTATTATGTTTGATCATAAGCCGTTATAATGTTCGAATGTTTGCTTTAATTTCTGGTGAAAATAAAGACAAAAATTGTCCAGCAATTTTTTTTATTAAGTTGGTCCTAAGCTTTCGGCTCACTTAATAAAAGATATCCAAATGTTGGACAATTGTTGTCTTTATATCCACCAGAAATTAAAGCAAACATTTGAAGATTAGAACGACTCATGATCAGACATAATAGACATTCATTGTCTGTTATATTTTTAATAATATATGTTTAAATAATGATCTGCTACTCCAATATACTAAATTTATTTTAAATTTACATGGACTCACTTATTCGAAATTAATAAATGGGACCGCATTTCCTTTATGCATCTGTGATTAATTATCCATCTATGCTTGCAAATAATTTATAAAATCGAAATAAGTAAATTCTATTCTGCGTTTTTTATTTTTTTTTAAGTTTCTGTATCGTGGCCCAAAATATATTCGACAGATTTTCAATTGTAATATCTAATACACTATTTTCCTTATTCGGACTATTGTCCTCATCTTTGTCGCCATATTTATTACACCGTTTCAGCTTTCTTCGGGTAGTTGGAATGTCGAACTGGACCCTTTATTTTGCTCCCTGGGGTAGACTGTTCTAGTTCCACGTGTCATGTTTAATGGATGTCAGTTATTAGTTATCTACTGTTAATTCCGCTCTCCAAGTTCTCCACTGCCTTAAGCAGGTATTGAACTCACACTCTTTGGGTCCTGGATCTAACCAACGACTTTATCCATGTGTCACCAAAGGAAACATAACACAGTGGATAAAGTGGAAACGTTGTAATAAATATGGCGACAAAGATGAGGACAACAGTCCGAATAATGTAAATAGTGTACATAATACCTCATCTCAGAAATATACACAGATACTGAAAGGCCGAAACATTGTAATAAATATGGCGACAAATATGAGGACAATAGTCCGAATAATGTAAATAGATTACATAATACCTCATCTCAGAAATATAGACAGATATTGAAGGGCCGGAACGTTGTGATAAATATGGCGACAAAGAAGAGGACAATAGTTTGAATAATGTAAATAGTGTACATAATACCTCATCTCAGAAATATACACAGATACTGAAGGGCCGAAACGTTTTAATTTAATATGGCGACAAAGTTGAGGACAATAGTCCGAATAATGTAAATAGTGTGCATAATACCTCATCTCAGAAATATAGACAGATACTGAAGGGCCGAAACGTAGTAATAAATATGGCGACAAATATGAGGACAATAGTCCGAATAATGTAAATAATGTACATAATACCTCATCTCAGAAATATAGACAGATACTGAAGGGCCGAAACGTTTTAATAAATATGGCGACAAAATTGAGGACAAGAGTCCGAATAATGTAAATAGTGTACATAATACCTCATCTAAGAAATATAGACATATACTGAAGGGCCGAAACGTAGTAATAAATATGGCGACAAATATGAGGACAATAGTCCGAATAATGTAAATAATGTACATAATACCTCATCTCAGAAATATAGACAGATACTGAAGGGCCGAAACGTTTTAATAAATATGGCGACAAAGTTGAGGACAAGAGTCCGAATAATGGAAATAATGTACATAATACCTCATCTAAGAAATATAGACAAATACTGAAGGGCCGAAACGTAGTAATAAATATGGCAACAAAGATGAGGACAATAGTCTGAATAATGTAAATAATGTACATAATACCTCATCTCAGAAATATAGACAGATACTGAAAGGCCGAAACGTTGTAATAAATATGGCGACAAATATGAGGACAATAGTCCGAATAATGTAAATAGTGTACATAATACCTCATCTCAGAAATATAGACAGATACTGATGGGCCGAAACATTGTAATAAATTTTGCGACAAAGATGAGGACAATAAAACTTCAGTAAATTATAAATTTTATAAGGCTGTGCTTTCACTGATCACTGGAATGAAATTCCAACGCTACGATTTTGAAACTAAACTTAATCTTTAAATAAGACAACAACAACAAAAACCAGTAACGACTATAAAAAAATATTCTGTGTTATTTTTTTATCATAATAAAATTTAAACTGAGTACAATAACATGCTTCAGAAATCGACCTGCCTTAATGCAAAGTGGACCATAAAACACCCAACTGATTGTGTTTCCGATGAAAGACAAGTTTGTTTGACTTTTTTTAAAGCATTCAACCCCAAGGAAGGCGGCAAAGGGTTACAGAGTTGGAGCGAGAACAAAGAGGATTGATACAGGAAGGGATGAAGAGAAGGTTAGGGGATAGATCGGGGCATCTGGAGACGTCGATTGACGTTACATTTGAATAGTTGGAGATTATAGCTATCAAGGAAAAAAGAAAAGAGGAGAGAGTTCCACAAGCGAGAGGTGCGATACATGAAGCTATTGGAGTAGAAGAGACGGCTACATTTAACAGTTTCGACAGTGAAAGGGAGTGAGCGAAATGCCAGCCTAGTAGAACGCTTAAATTCATGAAGTCTGGGAACCAGCGAAAGCAGCTCATCGGAGCAGTTACCATGAAAGTATTTGTAAAACGGACAGAGGGAGGCAACGGCACGTCTGTTATAGAGCTGTTGCAGGCAAGATGCCAGATCAGGGCCAGTTACATTGCATATCCGTCTTTGGATTTTATCAAGGACTTTGAGACAAACAGAAGACCATATATGGCAGCAATACTCCATGTAAGGGCGAATGGTTGATTTGTAGATTTGAAGGATCGACTCCGGTGAGAAACATTTCCTGGCGCGGCAGAGGAAGCCAACTTTCCTTGCGGTGGACGAAGCTATTGACTCAATATATTCGTTCCATGTCAGGTCAGCTGACAACGTGAGACCGAGCAGACGCAAAGAGGTGCTCTCGTGGAATGGGGGGCAGGGATGGTTCTCTCTGGTGAGTAATAGAGAGCAGTTTTGTTTTGGAGGCATTAGAGTTAACCAGCCAATACCTGTCCCAATCCACAACCGATTGGAGGTCCTTTTCAAGGCAAACGGCCAGGTTAGTTTTGTCGGCGACACTAGATTTACTTTTGAGTCAGGAGTAAATAGTAGTGTATGTCTTTCTCCAAAAAAGAAAATAAATATTTTCTACTCGGAAGGATATATAATTCAATTAAAATTATCATTAAGCTTTTTGTTTTTTAAAAAATGTTCCTCTTAATTATGTCGTCATCAAAATGAACGGCCAGACGATGTTAGGTATCAACGAGGGGCTGATTGATAAATTCTCAGACCAACCGACTTCCAAAAATCTGACTAAACGATCAAGCATCATAATTTTATGGTGAAACCTTTCTTTGTTGGGTGAATTCCGGTTAAATCACACTGAAACCTCCAGTTCTCGTTTGGGAATCGAAGTTAAGCAATGTCGAACACGGTCAATAGTTAGGTGGTGACCTGTTTGGGAAGACGGGATAGTGTAAACAGCTTCTTACAATCTGAAATATAATTCGGTTTTAAATAACATACAAACGGGTGATAAACCGTGAAAAACAATCAATCTTGGTCGGTATGGGAAAATTAGCGACTCGCCATATGAGTCGTAACAGAGGATCGAATGACAAGACAAAGATAAGTTTAAAGACATACTTTATATATAAATAGTATATTTATGCAAGGAGAAAGAGAAGATAGAATTACTAAATATATTTCTTTAGCAGTTAATATTAGTTCATTGGGTGTGAAGTCCAATACATGAATCTGTTTGAAATGGATATAAAAACTTATCTGAAGTTGATCATATTGTAGCGGACTTCCACCACATTTATTTAATTTTGATTAGGAAACCAAACTGATGTGAAGAAAGGACAAGGCAAAGGTATCAATATATATAAAAATTGTATTCAACAATGCATACAATAAAGAATGTGTAAGAAAAAACATGCAATGAGTAAGACGAGAATTGTCTCTCTTTGGCTATCAAAGTCCTCTGAAAAGGTAAAGAGTTAATTGTTTGTTATAAATGTTTTTAACAGTCATGCCGTGCAAAAGGAAAATATGTAAGTGTGAAGGAATATGCAGTTTGTGAGTTTTGAGTGAGAAGATCGGCGCATAGCTTCAACTGTGGTGGATTTCTGTGGCAGCTAAAGTCTCAGTGGGCGTCTCCTCTTTTCTCTTGTTTTTATGGGTGATCGTTGAATCAGGGGTGCTGCGCGGGAAGTATCATTCTCCACGAGCAGAGAATCTGATTGGTCGATACTGACCAATCAGTGCATGAGTTTTGGTAAGACTTCTGGGAGCCGATTCTCCCAAAAGTGCACAAAATCTACTATATGAAAATATAGCGGTTTCAAAACTGTCGCATTAGATAGCAGCGTTGATTCCTGTCCAATGAATGATTGCTATTGAAAATTTTAACTTGTATAGGTGTATGTGTGCCTATGTCTTCTTGACGAGGCATTAACGCCTTTATCCAGTTTTGCTCGTGGCTACCATCGCTGGTCGTTTGGAGTAGGCTAAAACGTGCCCCTCTTTCACCTAGATGGTCTTCAGGCCTCTCAACTTTGGCGCTCAAATCCATTTGGCGCCTAAATGTAGTTGTTACTCATTATTAGCAGATAAACGAACGCATCTCCTCTGACCAGGGATTTTATCAACCAAGGGGAGATAACCTATTTTTTTTCATATCAGGTGGAGATCATTTCAGCACCTAGTCAAATGAGTGAATGCAAGTCTAAGGGAGGTAATCACTTATATCCTGAAATCGATAAAATTTAAAAAGTAAAATGTTATCTTTAAATTGAACATAGATGGAATAAGAATGATCTAGAATAGAAAAGCAGCATCCTTTACCATGTAAGAGGACTCAAGATAAATCTTTATAAAACAGAAATTATGGTCTGGAATTTCAATGAAAGCATTGATGGCAACCAAGGCCGGTGCGTTCTACCGCCGAACACGCCACCGGAGTGAGGGTCCTAAGCTTGATGAGGGGCCTTGGGCAGTGCATTGTGACCCTCGTTATCTTGTTGCGGAATCTATGCCGAGTAAGATGTATCAGAAGGTGATTTTTTATGAAGGCCAAGAATGTGCGGGATCATAATGCATTTATCCACAACAAATAAATAAAAAAAAATATAAAGACAATTCAACTTCAAGAAATTACTGAAAACAACGTAATTAGAGATTTCAACAATAACGTGAATTTATATATATATATATATATATATATATATATATATATATATATTTGACATACACAAAGTGATAACAACTTGCTTGTTAAATGTGGCAAGTGAGATAAGGTTACAAAGATTGTCCATGCAGAAATTTAGTGTGTAAAGGTTGATAGTTTAAGTTTGTTTGTGGAATTAAAATAGTTTGATATCTGCAAAGAAAATTGTCAATTGTGTAAGTTCAAGTGATAGTGTGTATGTGTTTGACAACTGTTAGTGTTGATTTAAGTTATGAAGAGTTGTTCGCCTTTAACTGATAGGCTAAAGTTGATTGAATGTACAATTACTGTTTTGTAGTGATAATGTCACTTTTTTAGTAAATTGTAAGTTAAGTTTTTTCACGCGGCAATAGTTGTGCGAGTTGTGTTGAGGTGTTGAGAGGTTGGTAGTGGTTATTGAGTCAGTGTGTTGGCACGCGTGGGATCTGCTGGTATCTGTCGATTCTTTTTATAGATTTTCGGTTTTTCAAATAGGCTCCAGATATTAAGAGCGCTGAGCGGAAAAAAAGTTTGTCACAACTTTGCTACATTTTAGTGTCCTTTTAACCAATGGGGGATTGAGTTTGGAAAAGTAAAGTGAGGATTGGTTAAAGGTTTATTTGGGGAAGAGTGCATCTTCCCGTAGGGGATGACAGGCAGATGTGGTGGATTTCATAATCTTATCAACATTTCCTTTTTTCTACCTGCATTTATATACATCGCAAATTAAACTAAGCAAAGTCGACTATTATACAGTGAAAATTTTTCGTGGATTTTGATGACGTCATTTTGGGTTCTTTTTGTTTTTCGGTCAAATCAAGTCTTGCTCATGCTAAAAAATACCATATAAAAAACACTATATAAAATACACTGTTTTTAATCCATAATCGATAATGCTGAATGTGTTAAGTTATTTAACATTTTAACAAGAAGAATTTCAAATGGATGTTAAAAATTGCTGTAAAAACATTGTTGATTTATTTCAGATGGAATGATCTATTATGACATGTTTCTAATTTGTATTTAAAAATCAATGTATTTATTTTCAAATTTTCTAGCGGAATTGTTCACCAATCTTGCATATGATCCATTATTGTACATAATTAGGTTAGAATAATATTTGTATTTTATACGAATACTAGCATCTGTCTATATTTCTGAGATGAGGTACTATGTACACTATTTACATTATTCAGACTATTGTCCTCATCTTTGTTGCCATATTTATTACAACGTTTCGGCCTTTCAGTATCTGTCTATATTTCTGAGATGAGGTATTATGTACACTGTTTACATTATTCAGACTATTGTCCTCATCTTTGTCGCCATATTCATTAAAACGTTTCGGACTTTCAGTATCTGTCTATATTTCTGAGATGAGGTATTATGTACACTATTTACATTATTCAGACTATTGTTCTCATCTTTGTTGCCATATTTATTACAACATTTCGGCCTTTCAGTATCTGTCTATATTTCTGAGATGAGGTATTATGTACACTATTTACATTATTCAGACTATTGTCCTCATCTTTGTCGCCATATTTATTACAATGTTTCGGCCGTTGTACGCTCTGGCCTTCTTCAGGTGATTGGAATGTCGAAATAAAGGGTTCAGTTCGACATTCCAACCACCTGAAGAAAGCCGTGGCGTACAACGGCCGAAACGTTGTCATAAATATGGCAACAACGATGAGGACAATAGTCCGAATAATGTAAATAGTGTACGAATACTAGCTTATTAAAACTGAGATGTAGTCAAATAGAGGACCCCGTATCTTAGATTGGTGTTTGGGGGAGGGAAGCACGTGACTTTTGTACCGGCCTAGATGACACCTACCCTGAACACATCATAAAATTTCAGGGTGTGGCATTAGCAAATAATAAACATTTCAGATACGTCATTTATAACAAATTTAGTAAAGGAGAAAAGGAAATTGGACATGTTACGCCAGAGATAGTTTCACACAACACCTCCAATTGCTACATAACCAAAACATCAACGTAAAAACTCGAGTCAGGCTCTTAAATATCCGCGTCAGATTGATACTTTTATATGAACATTGTGCATGGCATCAAACTCGTTCAAAACAACTGGGTAAGATCAATGGTTAAAATTGGTTTCGGGCGAGTGAAGCTTGGGGATCATGGCAAAGAACATCATTATGTGAATATTGTGGACTGGCGCTACACATTCACAAACAAAGGGATGCACCAAGTAACAGAAACCACATCACTTGAGGATTACCAACAGCGGCAACAACTAAAATGCATAGCATATGTAACTCGAAGAGAAAAGAATGATATAATCACGGTGTGGACATTCCACACTATTTCAAATAAACGCTAAGCAAGGATCCCCCCCCCATTATTACTTGAAAGAGCGATAACAGCTTATGGACTTGAGGAACATATTTCCCGGAAAAGTTGTTTAACAAGAATGATTCTATAACTTTCAAACGACAGCAGCGGTGTTCTCGTTCATTTAATGCCAAATGTTTCCTTATAAACAAACAGTTAATATTCAGTCAGTCAGTTATGCATGATACATAACTGACGAGGCAGATTTTTTCCAGCAGTAGGTTGCCATTTCTTTCGGCGGTAGACCAGTTGCCATCCAGGGCTATAGAACCTGGTCCGTCCTGCTATTTAGCCATAGCTGGGTAGAGAAGAACAAGATTCATACCTTTCCCAAGGGTATTAGCAAGTAAGTGAATGTAATGGATTCGACTGGAATTCGAACTCGGCTCTCCGATTCCTCAATCCGAGCCGCTATTCATTAATATACTTTACCAATACCGTTAGCGAGAAGAGAATGAAGAAAGTGGATCGAGTTATGATGTAAGGGAGGTAATCTCAATTGTTCATAGACTAAGGGAGGTAACCATTTTCAGATATTTATTAGATCGAAATGAGAATGGAAACACTTAGATCTGCCGGATGTCATTTAAAATGTCTGTAATTTTGTCAGTGCTGAAATAATCTAAAGCTTCCAGCATTTCCATTACAATTCAATTTGATCCTGCTACTTTTCCCCCACTATTTTATTCTGTTCAGTGCTGATTTCATTTCAGACTTTAATATTTCTGGTATTTCCATATTTTATTGCATGTTTCTTCTTTCGTCGTAGTAGAAGTCTCCGGTATCCCATAATACTTTGCACAGAACATGTGAACCATAACGAAGTTTTAGAGAAAATGGAAACAAAAAGGACAATTATACTTGAGAGAGAGAGAGAGAGAGAGAGATAGAGAGAGAGAGAGAGAGAGAGAGAGAGAGAGAGAGAGAGTGGAGTATTTTACATTTTTCTATTATCCGTATCCCATAATACTTTTCCCCGAAGAGAGAGAGAGAGAGAGAGAGAGAGAGAGAGAGAGAGAGAGAGAGAGAGAGAGAGGTGAATAACCTACCTAATGAGCTTGTGTAAATGGTTGGCGGAACAGGGTTTAGCTTCTCCCCCCCCCCGATTCCGCCATCCATTCACACCAGGTCCTCATGCCCATTACTTTTCGCTATTCATCTAACTCTCGATATTTCTTTGATGTCAGTGTTAAGTTTTCCAAACCGTCCTTTCTCATTATATGTCCAAGAAATTTCAGTTGTCTCTTTCTAATTATAAGTGCTCTCTTTGTTACCATTTTCTTTAAGGATTTCTCGCTCATGACTCTCTTCGTATCTTAGTATCCACAGTATCCTTCTGTAGAACCATATTCCTGCTGCCTCCAGGACCCTCTTCATTTGTGCTGAGATTTTCCAGCATTCTTTGCCATACAAGATGATTGATATCAAATAATAAATCACTACTCTTTTCTTTGTTTCTAACGTAATTTTCCTGTTCCTTAGTGCGTTTTATAAAAAAATTTGGAATACATTTTTCGCTAATCCGATGGCGTTCGGATTTCAGTGTCGCAAAAATATTACAAACTCAAGAGTAGAATTTTATCCCTTGTTTCCTGTTTAGGACTGGGATTCCGGTTCCTTCTAAAGTCTACTTCGACTTCTAATGTTTCCGTCGATAACTCTGAAATTTTATTTACCATTTACATTTTTTCCATCAATAGGAGTAGATACGTTTGCCTATCGTCTGGTTCACACTTCTCACCGATCATTTGAAATGGACCATAGGGAAAATGAAGTGTAAGAATGTAAGAAAGGTAATATTAATACTAACTAAGGTAGGGAATACTTTTTTTCATAATGAGAAAGATAAGACGTAAATTGGGAATTGGAACATTTAAATTCAAACAAATCCCTTAATTTAGACCCGAAAAAGCAAACAGATTTAGGAATTAAGGAAACGATTAAAACCATTTGTTAGATTTGAATGCCCTTGTTTCAAAAGACTACAGATTAAAGCGACAGGACACTTAGAAGTTGAGTAAAGAGCTGGACAAAGGGAGAAAACTCAAATAAGCTGTGGAATTAAGAAAGCAATGATATTAACCATTATTTTAGCCGTTTGGTGCATGCCTGAAGTTCTTTGCATAAAAATAAGAATTAAAAACCAGAAGGAGTATCAAAACCGTACAAATGGTTGTATTACCAAATTCCGGAAGATTATTAAAGTGTGTCGATCTATTACGCACGAACATACATACATACAAAATACAAATCACATACAACGCCAAGCATTCATTGGTTAATTAATCACCACTGACAATTTACAAATCGCAGTAATGCGACAATTTTGTAATCGCTCTATTTTTAAGTAGTCAATTTTGTGCACTTTTGGGAGAAACGGATCACGGAAGTTTTCTTAGGTCTCCCCAAATCTCGCTCGCTGATTCGTCGATGCCAACCAGTCCGATCGTTTGCACGGGAAAAATAATTCTTCCCGCACAGCGATTTGGAGCCTACAGTCGCCTATAAACGCTAAGGTCTTTTTCATCTCACCAGTGAGAATTTCAACTGCCAAACGAATCCACGACAGTTGAAACCATGCGCCAACCTTCTCACTCACACACATCACTCACATGCTGAACATACCTTGTACTCACTCACATAAACTCTTCTTACACAGCAATATCTTTCAAGAACAATCATTACAAGAGACTCTCATGAACATTCTTCCAGTGAACTTTGAAATGCTAAAATAACAGTTAAAGAGAGACAACTCTTGTTTATTTCAACCTTTTTTTACTTAAATGCATGCTTTCTTTCACATCGTTGTTTGATATTGTACATCTTGTTAAATACATATTTTATGTGAACCGATGTCTTTTGGGTTATCCTTCTTGCGTGAACCTTGGTTCCTAAAGTTAAATTAATGTGGTGAAGTCCGCCACAAAAGAGCCTTCCTCTCGATTGAACTACAATTTAATGTTTTATATAACAGGTTCTCGAAGAAAACGACCAATGAAATCCAAATGCATAACATTAATGTCTCATCAATCGATCTAATACGGCAGAAGGAATAAGTTAAAGGGCCAGAAGAGTTGAAAGAGAAAAATTAAAACTGAAAGAATCAATGGATTTTTCTAGACAAAATCCATTTTATCCATTTATAAATCTCCCTTTTCTAAGGGAGATAATCAAATGACCTCATCAACTCACAATTATAGCCAAGCGAGGTGAGTACGGTGACACCTCTGAATTTTGCAATGTACATCGTATCTCGTATTTCGTTGACTGAGGGAATAAGATGCTAAGGGAGATAATCACTTCTATCCTGAGTATAGTAAAATTTGGAATTTTAATTGTTTCCTTTAATCTGATAAGCTATAAATTGACAATTGGAACATTGAAATCAAAACAGATCATTTAATTTAGGCCCGAGTTAGAAATAAAAAAAAAAAAATCATTGGTCAGATTTGGATGTCGTTGATTCAACAGACCAACGATTGACAGGACATGACAATGAAAATTGGCTAAAGAGCTCGACTTGACGAGAAAACTCAAATAAACTGTGCAGTTACGAAAGTAATGAAGTTAACCATTATTTTAGCCGTTGGGTTCATGCCTGAAGTAATTTGCATAAAAATAAGAATTAAAAACCAGTAGGGATATTAAAACCATCCAAACGGCAGTATTACCAAAGCCTGGAAGATTATTAAACAGCCTTACTCTCGATTGAGCAACAATTTAATGTTTTATATACCGTAATACCCCATGTATAATACGCAGTTTTTTCTAAAAAAAATAATAAGCAGAATTAAGGGGGCGTATTATACACAGCTACAAAAAAATCTTTAAAAAACTGCCGTTTCATAGGTAGATTTCAGTTGCGAAATGAATACTCACCACAAACATACGATTTGACATTCAGCGATTGCGACCTCATAAGGATGTCAAATACAATCATATGTATCTAACAATACTTACAAATTTGAAATAAAATAAGAATTATCATAAAAGTAAATAAAATATTACCAGCAATACATTTTAGAAAAAAAAACCCAGCAATACAATTTTGAAGAAAAAAAATTATTACCAAGAATAAAATATTGCCAGTAATACATTTTAGAAAAAAAATACCAGCAATAGATTTTTAAAGAAAAAAATTATTACCAGCAATAAAATATTACAGCAATACATTTTAGAACAAAATAAATTACCAGCAATACATTTTTGAAGAAAAAATTGTTACCAGCAATTAAATATTACAGCAATACATTTTAGAACAAAATAAATTACCAGCAATACATTTTTGAAGAAAAAATTATTACCAGCAATAAAATATTACAGCAATACATTTTAGAACAAAATAAATTACCAGCAATACATTTTTGAAGAAAAAATTGTTACCAGCAATAAAATATTACCATCAATACATTTTAGAAGAAAAAAATTACCAGCAATAAGTTTGTGAAGAAAAAAATATTACCAGCAATAAAATATTACCAGCAATACATTTGAGAAGAAAAAAATACCAGCAATACATTTTTGAAGAAAAAAATATTACCAGCAATAAAATATTACCAGCAATACATTTGAGAAGAAAAAAATACCAGCAATACATTTTTGAAGAAAAAAATTATTACCAGCAATAAAATATTACCATCAATACATTTTGGAAGAAAAAAATTACCAGCAATAAATTTTTCAAGAAAATTTTTTTAACAGCAATAAAATATTACCAGAAATACATTTGAGGAGAAAAAAAATTACCAGCAATTCATTTTTGAAGAAAAAAATATTACCAGCAATACATTTTTGAATAAAAATATTATCACCAGCAATAAAATATTACCAGCAATACATTTTAGAAGAAAAATATTACCAGCAAGAAATTTTTCAAGAAAAGAATTATTACCAGCTATAAAATATTACCAGCAATACATTTTAGAAGAAAAAAATACAGCAATACATTTTTGAAGAAAAAAATTATTACCAGCAACAAAATATTACCAGCAATACATTTTTGAAGGAAAAAAATACCAGCAATACATTTTTGAACAAAAAATTATTACCAGCAATAAAATATTACCAGTAATACATTTTAGAAGAAAAATATTACCAGCAATAAATTTTTTAGAAGAAGATTATTATCAGCTATAAGATATTACCAGCAATATATTTTAGAAGAAATAAAAATTACCAGAAATAAACTTTTGAAGAAAAAATTGTTACAGAGCAATAAAATATTAACAGCAATACATTTTAGAAGAAAAAAATTACCAACAATACATTGTTGAAGAAAAAAATTATTACCAGTAATAAAATATTACCAGCAATACATTTTAGAAGAAAAAAATTATTACCAGGAACAAAATATTACCAACAATACATTTTAGAAGAAAAATATTGTTACCAGCAATAAAATATTACCAGCAATACATTTTAGAAAAAAAAAAAATTAGTAGGAAGACATTTTTGAAAAAAAAAATTGTTACCAGCATTAAAACATTACCATCAATATATTTTAGAAGAAAAAATTACCAGCAATACATTTTTGAAGAAAAATATATTACCAGCAATATATTTTTGATGAAAAAAAATTACCAGCAATAAATTTTATTTATTATTACCATGGTAGGTCTGTTTTTGACCAGGGATTAAATTTTACTGGGGTGCCTTTGCAGCCAAAGCACAGCCTTTACATTTTGCCACTGCGTTCTCAATGTCCCTGTCCATATTCGGCCAATAAACAAAACTTTGCATTAGGCTCTTCATCCTAGTGCTGCCTGGATGACCAGTATGAAAATCCTTTAATATTTGTTTTTGGAGTGTGTATGGAATCACCACACGTTCTCTATATAACAATACTGTATCGCAAAGCGAAAACACATTTGTTGTGTACTGGTCCCTCTTGGATATTTTTTCTTTTACTTTCAAGATATACTCTTCCCTGGTGGCTTCTTCTTTTATTTTTTCTAGAGTTACTGGAAGTTCCCGAACCGCATTACACAGTAAATTTCAGCTCTTCTTCTGACTTCAGTGAGGCAATTACTGTGTCTTTTAATGGTTCGCTCCTTTTAGGAATTAACCTGGACAGCCCATCAGCATAGCCAAATTTATTCGATGGTATGTACGCCATGCTGAAGTTATAATTTAGCAATATTGTAGCCCATCTTTGTAGTCGGTTTGCTGTATGCTTCGGCAAACCATTTTCCAATCCAAAAATCAAAATTAGAGGCTTAAAATGTCGACCGTGGAGAAAACGATGAAATTTCGCTACTGCAAATATTATTCCTAGCACCTCTTTCTCTATCTGAGAGTAATTCTTCTCAGCCGGAAGTAGTGCTCTAGAATGCATTAGCAATTGGTTTTACTTGACCATCTGTCATTTTGTGTAAAATACATGCTCCTATTCCATACGCACTTCATAAATAATTCCGAGGTTAACATTTCCGTTATCTTTTCAAATGCTTTCTGGCATTCATTAGTCCACTTCCAGGGTTTTCCTTTCTTTAATAGTTCATTTAATGGTTCCCGCAGATCGTACATTTTAGGGATGTATATTTGGTAATAATTAGTTAATCCCCAAAAACTTTGTAATGTGGTAATATCATTCGGAGCCGGCATGTCTTTTATAGCCTCTTCTCGCTCTGGGTTTGGCCTTCTACCATTCTTATCGATGATCTGTCCCAGATATTTCACTTTTTCCATAAAAAACTCGCATTTACTTCCCTTGAGTTTAAATCCAAAATCCTGTATTCTGGAAACTACTGCATTTACATGTTTCATGTGTTCTGCTATACTTGTACTTCTCATGAGGATGTCGTCCAGATACGCTACAGCAAAATCCAGACCACCCAACATCGAATCCATTACTTGTTGGAAAATGTCGGGGGCGACTTTAATCCTAAAAGGTAGCCTGTTAAATTTATACAGACGCCGATGTGTGTTAATACACAAAAGTTTAGACGTTTCTTCTTTTACCGGTATTTGCAGATATGCATCGCTGAGGTCTATTTTCGAAAATATTGTGCCTCCATTAAGCTTCGCAAATATTTCTTCCGCTGTTGGTAGGGGATAATTATAGTCTTTGAGTGCCACGTTTAACCCCGTCGAAAAATCCGCACAAACACGAATGTCTTTAGACTTTTTTTTCACGTATACCATCGGAGCTGCCCAATCACTATAGTCAAATTTTTTGAGTACACCGGATTTCTCTAATCCGTCCAATTCTTTATCAGTCTGTTCCATTGAGGCAAACGGAACATTCCTTTTCTTTTTGAATACCGCCTGAGCGTTTTCTTTTAAAAAGAATGTTGCCTCCATCTTGGTACACGTTCCCAACCCTGGAGAAAAAACAGTAGGAAATGTTTCCTTAAGTTTCTTTATTAAGTTTTTGGCTTCGGAGTTTAAACTTTCTACCTTGTAACAGAAAGAATTTATCGGTAGATCCCATAATTGAAATTCTGTTATCCAATTCGTACCAACTAAATCCGTGGTATTTTACATGATAAATAGTTTAACTTTTCGCGCTTTTTTATTTAACGTGACGTTTGTAACAAGTTCTCCAATAAATTGTATTTTTTCTCCCGTCACTGACTTCACGATTTTCTTTGTCTTCATTAAAGTTGGTTTCCCCAACTTCTTCCACGTATGCAAATTTATGATAGAGAGATCCGAACCAGTGTCAAGTTGCATTTTTATTTTTTTATTATTTATTTCGACGGTAACAAATTTTCTAGTTATTCCATCGTTTACCTCGTTGGACTTTAGTTTTCTTATTTTATTGCCCTTATTTTTTGAACGGCAATGTGTGCTTCTGTGCCCAACTCTTTCACAGTTGAAACATTTTTTATTCCTAAAATTGCAATATCTGTACCAGTGTAGTTCACTGCAAGCAAAACATGGCTTCGGGCGTTTTTGTTTGTCTTTCTCTGGTATTTTACTTATTGCTTGATAATCTGCAATTTTATAATTCTTTTTGTTAGACTGACTTTCTTCTTTGTACCGTATTTTCCTTACATGCGAAACGCTAGACTGTTGTATCTTTTTTGCGTCTTTTTTTACGCTAACATATCTTGTGCAGACTTCTGCCAATTTCTGTACCGTAATTCTTGGATTGCTTTCCAATTTTGCCAGTACTAATTTTCTCAACTCTGCGTCTTTTTCCGCTACCAGCTCCCGAACAAACACCAAGCACTTAAAATTGTCTGCGCTTAACTCTGCTAGCTTGGATTCTTTACAATGCTTATTCACATTGGCTGCGTACGTTATATAGTCATGTTCGTCATCTTTCATCAAATTCAAACATTTCCACCTCTTGTGGAACAAAGATGTCTTTTTACTAAATAATTCACTTAATATATTTACCGCCTCGGTAAATGTCAACTCGTTAGTTCTTTTCGGTAAAATGTAGTTTACCAATTTGTTACGCTCAGCAGTTCCTAATTTGCTTAAAAGAAGCCTAACCTTCTTTCCTTCAGACCACGAGTGGCAGTCCTCGTCATACACGTCCGTATATTTTTTATAATATTCTTCAAAAGTTATCTCTTCATCTGGACTGTACGTGAATATTTCAATTGAATTCCATATTGTATTCTCTGGGAATCCGAGACTTTGTCGCACACGTTATTTGTAGCGAACAAAATTTTTCTTCCTCCGTATGAGTGCAAATCATCCGTATGAGTGCAAATCATCGCTGCCAAAGTTATATTGGCGAACGAATTTTTTTTGTTTTCCTCCGTATGAGAGTGCAAATCCTCGTCGCCAAAAGTTGTTGGAAAGTTATTTCCTCAGTGGAAACTGTATTTGGACTAAATTCGTCCTAAATAGGTTCAACGTACAAAAACGTTAGGAACTTGTAATAATCAGTACTACGCAGAGTAATCGAGTTGTGGTCGCTGACTACTTTTTGTATTCGACTCCTACTGACTCCTACTTATAATACATGGCAGAGTCTATTATCTATAGACTAGGTGTCTTTCACCATAACAATAATACTCATCTTGATAGAACCAAATCAGGAATCATCTTAAGTCTTACATTTCATGTGACACAGTTTCATTCTAAAACAGAAACCGAGGAAAAACTTTAAATTTGGGAATTGCTTTTGTTGATCACACAAAAAACAAATACAAACCAGCGAATGCATCTATTGACAAATCAGAATATTTCTGAAAATTAAATGGCTTCAGATTCTATTTTATGAACATAATTAAAATCAGAGATGATTTTTGGTTCGAATTTAATCAAAAGGGATGGCTTGGGTTCGTTTCAAGAAAATCAGAAAAAATGGATTCATGCCTTTCCAAAGTATTTAATTACGAAGTGAACACAACTAGCACTGTTAAAATCTGAATTCGACATGTTTATTCCATTTTTCTTGAGAATAACTTTTATGCCACCACCTTGATCCTTATTGATTATAGAACAATATAAAGATTTTATTATGTTAAACTGCAGGTTAAAATGTCTTTGTTCCTGAATAACGTGGAGAAAGTTCAAATGATATTCGACGGTCAAGGAACAGATTCAAAAAGTTGGTTTAATATGTCTCGCGTGTTGAAGTCACCGTGGAAAGACGTTTATAAAGGAGCAACAAACAATTTCTTCGGGATAAATTATAAGTAAGTACCAAAACTCTTGGTTTGTACTAAGTTTTTCCTATCTGAACACTGAATTGCATTATAAAATCTGGCATAGTCTATCAATTTGTAAGGATTTTTCTTGAGATTTTAAAATCTGAAATTTCTGACATGGAAATATAAACGATGGATTTATGATAATATTTTTTCGTTATCATAAATTTTTGGTATTTATATTTTTATAGGGAACCCTTTCAAAATCTTCCAAAATCCTTCAATGTCCTTATTATTTCATCCACAATGCTAGGAGAAAGGCATACAAAATATCCAAGTACAAAAATATTACAACATTATTAACAACAATAACAATGTCAATAAAAACAGACACATAAGAAAAACAGAGAAAAGATTTATATTTTTTATAAAATATATAGTAATATACATAATATTCTTTTGTGCTTCTATTGCTCTTTCTGATATCATTTTGGGCATAAATATTGTATATCTCCTTTTAAGGTCTTTAACGGATCCACACTGCCATTGTCCTCTTCCTGGTTTGATTTTTCTGCGGGATATATCCATTAGAATTACGATAAGTTTTGTTATATGACCTATTAGGCTGTCCGATCGAGTTTGCATTCTTCTGCACCTGGCTTTTTAAGCAGTGCTATGGAAATAGATTTGCTTAGGGCTTCAGGTATATCAACACTGTTGTATATTTCATTGATTATGTCTGTAATCTTGTCAATGCCGAAATCATCTAAGGTTAACAGCATCTTTGTTATAATTCTTGTCTTGTTCTGCGGTTTTGTTTCTGTTCAATTTGCTCAGTGTTGATTTCAATCCAGATTTTAATATCTCTGATCCTTCGACATTGCTGTCTATTATCGGTTGTTCCCCTTTGTTGTGAAAAAAGATCTCCGAAGTATTATTTGTTACAGGACCCATTAGTCTGTTCAATCGTGTTTATATTCGTTGAGTCATTCCTCTTTAGCCTACTTGCTTTTGTTCCTAATTTCCTGGTGCATAGTCTTCTGTTCTGTGCTCAACATTGGCATTGGTTTTCGTCTCGTTTTCATCATAAGGAGAATTTCCTCTGCTGTTCATCCTTCTTTCTTTGTCTATTTTCCTTTGGAAAGATCTCGATTGCTGATGGCACGAAATTTCTCTTAATATGTCACACTTCGAGTTTCCACTCTAATTTTGATCTTTATATCTGCTTTTATCGCTCTCAAACTGTTCGTCTTCCGTATTGCAATCTGCGTATTACCCTGGCCCTCTACAAAGTGCGTCCTCTCAGCTACGATCTTCAAAAGTATAAAGGCAAAATCAATCTTCATCTTCTGATTCCCAGAACCCTGTTCTTTTATTGTCCTCACTGGGTCTTTCACTCTCTTTTATCCATTGCATCCTAGTGGCTTTTACTGCTTTGCTTAGCATGAAATGATTTTAAAAAAATATTATTGCTTTTATACTACTTAAGATTTACTGTAACAATACAAAAACCTAACAAGGAAATGAAAGCAAAAATATTTTCTCCTATGTTATCAGAAATATATCCCACTAAAACTTGTGTTTGGTGAAATATTTGGTATATTAACATAGGAATTAACAGAAAATAATAAAATCGTAACATACATTTTGTATTCTCAGAACGCTACAGCACACATCACGTACAATAGCTGATATATTAAGAGTAAACATTGACCAAAGTGTCATCTGTGGCATGCAAGACATCTGCGAAATTCCAGGATAATAATGGCAGTTTAATAAGATATAATGACAATTTAACGGGATGCCTATCTTTTCTCCAACTTGTAGAATACCGTATGTTTAGGGGTCGACCTATATTGTAAGTATAGTCTTAACTCAGAATTTTGAGCTAAAAATCCTGAGGTCGTCTTCTACTTCATGTCGACATTTACCGCGCAATGTATGGTGTTTTTTGTATAACATTTTTTTTAACAAGTTTCACGACTTGGTTTGCATTGTGAGATTTAAAAATCAATTAAAAGTGATTTACTATTGGCATATTTTAAGGAAGAATAATGTTCTTTATATGTAAAATTATTTAACGAACATGTATTGCCCATTGTTTTTATACTTCTTTTGATTTCCATTTCACTGGGACCTTAAAAAACATAACAAGGATGGCATAAATATTTATTCATTATTATTATTATTATTATTATTATTATTATCATTATTATTATTATTATTATTATTATTATTATTATTATTATTATTATATGTTCTTTCTTCAGGATGTCGGTAAATTCATTAGGCTGAAGAATCACACCAATGATATCACTTTGGTAAAATCTACATAGGTTTTAAGCATGCTTTTGTTCTTTTTCTATTAATAGCTTTTGTAATGCGCCATCTACTTCCGGTTTTGAGTCATAATTGCGATGACATTAGACAAATCAATGACAACAGAAAATGATCGAAAATTACTGTAATTATATCAAGGTTGGCTTAATCCAAATATTTTTTATTATTTATTTCTTCTAGTTTTCTTTCATTCTTTTATTTCCTTGCGATTTCTTTACAGGTTATGAACACGCTGATTCCTTGGCTGTTTACATATCCATTTAACCAATCCGAAATATCAACGATTGTTTCATTTTTTCTTACCTTATCTCGTATTTTCAATTGCATTTTCATCATATTCTGACATTACTAGATCTTGTAGTTACAAACAAATTGGGATAAAGTATAAAGACGCGAACAGGATAATGATTGCTGTTCAGGGTTTTGGTTTCGATCCCAAACAAAGTTTCAGCCCCCTAAGTATTTTCATTGAGAAAATATTCAGTGAAGATTTTTAAAGCATCTACCAATGACAATATTGAAAAACCGTGGAAGAGAGGAACTTCAAAGCAATTCTGACATTTTGGAAATGGAGGTATAAATACCAAAAACATTTGAAGCAAAGTGAAAATAAAAATAAAAATAATATATCCATGACTTGTTTTGCTTTCTTTTTCCGTCATATTTGTTTTTTTTTATTAAAAACGAATTATATATATATGTAATCAGTTTTTAAGTAAGTTTTCACCATTTAAATTTAAATGCTAATATCTCCAGAAAAGTTTAAAATCTTGTAATATGCACATTTTAAATGAAGACTATTAAAAGTTATGTGATGAAAAAAATCACGTTTGCAAAAATTCCGTTTTATTGAAAAGATAATTGTTAAAAATGGTAAGGACTGCGTGTAACTTTCATTTGTCGACATTTTCTTTCCTGTCGTCTTGTGAACATTATTAGTTTTCAAAAGAAGCCCGTTTTAAAGATGAATTATAAAATATTAGGAGTGCTTAATAATTGCTATTAAAGATAAAATCATCTGCAATCATAATAACTTTAATCCTGAAAATTTTATACTTCCAAGTATTGAAAAAATTTTTACATATTGGATAATAATCCTTCAGATACGGGATAATGTCTTATTACCATGACCATGATAAATTTAAGATTCAATATGTTATTATTTAAAGAATCTGTAGTTGAGGGGGGCAATTTGTCTATCGTACAATACAAGGAAATCGCTGTTAGCAAGACAAGTAGACAGACGAATAAGTGAAGGCATCTTCTTTTATAATTTTACGTTGTTTTCAACATGAAACCAGGTCCAATTGAATGAAGTCTTCAAATCATTGAGTTCAACTTTGTTATCAAGACAAACAAGCGTATAAGTGAGATATATCCCCATCTTTTTCAATTCAACGTTGTTATCAAACAAAAAGGTAAGATGAGATACTTCTCATATGGTTTCGCAACGTCAGGTTCTAGTTTAAATTCAAAAGATTCCGACAATAACGGTTCTGGATATTCCATTATTAAAATGACTCTCTGCAAATATCCCGAGGGCTTAATCCCACACACCAACCAATTTGCTTCAAACGCACGCTGGCAAGCACCTATTCAGTGTTTTGTATTTAATATAGGCATCATTTAAGTGAGACAATATGGAGATAAGTAAATAATCGATGGAAAATCGAAGGAACTTGAAGTAACCACGACTATAATAAAGACGAATGAGCGGATCACTGACTTTTATTATTTGTATTGTGTTCGAAATTAATAAACAAAGCTTGAAACAATTTCTCATTTTAGTTTTTTGTTTTCTTCTGTCTTCAGAGTCAGATTTATTTTAACGAATTTCTGCATGAATTCTAATCAACCGAGGAGGAAATGAAAACGATATAAAGTTTCAGTAAAGAATAGAATTTAATGGAAGCCATTGTAGAAACTTTAAAACTTATTATTCCCACTGGATTCGCTAAAATGTCGATTTTCTTTATTTCATTTGTTGCGGTCGTTAATCTCATCATAATCACAGAAATTCTTGGGTGTTTTTTTTTTTACAGACGACCAAATACAAAATGGCTTTAGAACGACATCATATTTCTTCGAAATGTTTAATGTCTTCTGTCAAATTTCACTTTCTTTCAATGAACTTGAATATCATTATTACATACATCGATTGTAATGTATTTATTAATCATATTTCATTCATTTACATATCCATACCTGATAAATTGTTGTTGTCACTGAAGACTAAATGGCAACAAGTGTCTTAAAATCTGCAGCACCTTCCTCAGTATTCTCGTAGTCTCCATCACTTCTTTCGTCTGGACAGTGTCAATCGATCTTGGTATTTTAAGTTCTTTCACTCTCACCACAATTGATTTTTTCCCTTACAAAGTGCAGCATTTTATGTTCAACTCGTTCTGGTATTTTTTGTGGTTTGCAGATACAGGTGCGTCTACGATCTTACAGTCTATTCCAGGAGAAGAGATGCAGTTTCTCATTTTATATATCACTTGCGTAACCAACTCCACAACTTTTTGTCTGTATTTTTCATCATTTCACCCCAAGCATAGCAATAAAACCACTAAGACGGAAACAACTGGTCGGAAAATATCACTAGAGAAAAAGTAAATCGTCTGGAAATGCTACGAAATAAATAAAGGTCTTTCATCAGACAAGTGTTTGCTTAAACGAGTTTGATAAAATACAAAATATCAAAAGAACTCTCTCATCGAATTCTTAAACCTTGTGACCATAAACCCATTCAGGTAGAGAAAACAAAAACGGGAGTTTCAACAAATTCTTCAAACATGACGTTCTTTTTTTGTCACCAAATCAACAACCATCAGCATTTATTTAAAAAGAAAACTACAGAGTGTCTTTCAAAATGATCCAAATTCTTTGATGTTTTTTTTTCTGTGTAAAATTACCGTAAATTTCATAGATTACATTCTGGATGATGGTATAAGGTGGTCCATCATTTTAGATGTGCCGCGTACCTTTAGGATCATAGCTCTCTACAACATTCTTTGATTCATAGACTGCCTTCTGGATGAGAGCTTAATGTGGTCCATCATCTTCTATATGTGGCGTCTCTTCAGGATCATAGCTCTCCACAACTTTCTTTGATTCATAGATTGCCTTCTGGATGAGAGCTTAATGTGGTCCATCATCTTCTATATGTGGCGTCTCTTCAGGATCATAGCTATCCACAACGTTCTTTGTTTCATAGACTGCCTTCTGGATGAGAGCTTAATGTGGTCCATCATCTTCTATATGTCACGTCTCTTCAGAATCATAGCTCTCCACAACTTTCTTTGATTCATAGACTTCTTTCTGGATGAGAGCTTAATGTGGTCCATCATCTTCTATATGTGGCGTCTCTTCAGAATCATAGCTCTCCACAACTTTCTTTGATTCATAGACTTCTTTCTGGATGAGAGCTTAATGTGGTCCATGATCTTCTATATGTGGCGTCTCTTCAGTATCATAGCTATCCACAACGTTCTTTGTGTCATAGACTGCCTTCTGGATGAGAGCTTAATATGGTCCATCATCTTCTATATGTGGCGTCTCTTCAGGATCATAGCTCTCCACAACTTTCTTTGATTAATAGACTGCCTTCTGGATGAGAGCTTAATGTGGTCCATCATCTTCTATATGTGGCGTCTCTTCAGGATCATAGCTCTCCACAACTTTCTTTGATTCATAGACTTCTTTCTGGATGAGAGCTTAATGTGGTCCATCATCTTCTATATGTCGCGTCTCTTCAGGATCATAGCTCTCCACAACTTTCTTTGTGTCATAGACTGCCTTCTGTATGAGAGCTTAAAGTTGTCCATCATCTTCTATATGTGGCGTCTCTTCAGGATCATAGCTCTTCACAACTTTCTTTCATTCATAGACTGCCTTCTGGATGAGAGCTTAATTTGGTCCATCATCTTCTATATGTGGCGTCTCTTCAGGATCATAGCTCTCCACAACTTTCTTTGTGTCATAGACTGCCTTCTGTATGAGAGCTTAATGTGGTCCATCATCTTCTATATGTGGCGTCTCTTCAGGATCATAGCTCTCCACAACTTTCTTTCATTCATAGACTGCCTTCTGGATGAGAGCTTAATTTGGTCCATCATCTTCTATATGTCGCGTCTCTTCAGGATCATAGCTCTCCCCAACTTTCTTTGTTTCATAGACTGCCTTATGGATGAGAGCTTAATGTGGTCCATGATCTTCTATATGTTGCGTCTCTTCAGGATCATAGCTCTCCACAACTTTCCATATCAGTGGCTCTTAACAGCTTCTCTCCCTTTACTAGATCCCACCCTGTTAAACGATTTGGCCAATTTTACTGTTACCCCCGTATGTAAAGTAAGACAATATAAACATTGGCTATAATTAGTGTAAGTGTTGAAGACGTGGGGGCGCTAAAGAATTTCACAATTTTGTAGGTTTTAAATTTTAAAACTCAATATTTCATAATCATTTTTTTTTTTCGGCCTAAATCAATTATTTGTGGCGGTAAAAAAAACTCTAAACTAACTTTTGTGTACTATTATTTCATTGTT
>OZ038499.1:102738566-102831066 GCA_964036315.1 Acanthosepion esculentum
GTAAAAAAAAAAAATTAAAAGATAAAGAAATAATGTAAAAATTCAAACGCAAAGCAAAAAGAATTATTCTTACAACTCCAAATAAGTTTTATCTTTAAATATCCTACGAAGTTTTTATAAAACGTAAAAAAATATTAAGCAATCAATTTTCAGAAGACATGAGAAATGAACCAGCAAAGCTAAGTCCCACCACCACGAAGCATTTATTTTTTTCTGACCATTTCTCGAAAGATTCATGGAGATTAAATCATTGTTTGTAGCAACTGTAAAGTTTTATAAGCTTACGATGCTATCTTGACGCCCAGTATGAACTTTGTGACGTGTTTAAATTTACAGAGTTGCGAGAGAAGTGAAATAATATCTTGCTTTCTAGGTCAGTATTTAGATTCGGGAGCGACTACTGCAAGCGACCTCCAATAACCCGAAATAAGTTTCAGCTTTTAAATAACCTACAAAGGTTGATAAGTATAAAAAAATATCAATGGCTTTTAGTACGGCATTCGTCCCAGTGGGAACTCATCTTCGGTCAATCGGTCTCATTTTCGCTGACTACGCTGACTGAACAACCGGTAGACTGATTTATCGCAAGTCTTACGATAAACATATATTTTTGCTTAACATGCAACAGGATTGACACATTGTAGAAAATTATAAATGTTAGGATCGTAATGTACATTTTATAAAATTGATAAAATGCGTAGACTTCGAAATGTGTTTTATTAAGAAAACTGTCATTAGAAACAAAGAAAGGAGAATTAACTGCTATGCAATATGAATCCTTCTATATAGCAATGGAAGCTAAGTAACGTATTAAGAAAGAGGAAAATATCATTAGTAACAAAAAAAGATTACTGAACTGTTATGTAATATGAATCCTCCTATATGGCAATGGAAGCTAAGTAACGTAATAAGAAAGAGGAAAATATCATTAGAAACAAAGAAAAGATTACTGAACTGCTATGTAATATGAATCCTCCTATATGACAATGGAAGCTTAGTAATGTATTAAGAAAGAGGAAAATGTCATTAGAAACAAAGAAAAGATTGCTGAACTGCTATGTAATATGAATCCTCCTATATAGCAATAAAAGATAAGTAACGTATTAAGAAAGAGAAAAATATTAGAAACAAAGAAGAGGGTACTGAACTGCTATGTAATATGAATCCTCCTATATGGCAATGAAAGTTAAAGAACGTATTAAGATAGAAGAAAATATCATTAGAAACAAAGCAAATGGTATTGAACTGCTATGTAATATCAATCCTCTTATATGGCATTGAAAGCTAAGCAAAGTATTAAGAAAGAGGAAAATATGATTAGAAACAAAAGGGTACTTGAACTGCTATGTAATATCAATCCTCTTATATGGCAATGATTGCTAAACAATGTATTTTGGAAAATGAAAATGAAATGTGTTTTATGTCGTCAATCCAACATATTCATTTCTCTCTCATTGCAAAAATCAACACGATAAATACGCGAATGTAACACAAACATATATGATCCACAATAAATATTATACAAATTATTATTTACATTAATTAGTATTACTGAGCATGAAAGAACAAGCGAAAAAGAAAACATTAAGCAGAGAGAACAATAAAAGAAAAGGAATTATGAAGACAGAAAATGACGATTGACATTGCATTTAAATTTTTGAAGATATTAGTGGATAACAAGAAACCGGAAAAGAATTCCGCAAGTGACAAGTACGATAGCTGAAATTATTAGCATAGAGTTTGAGATTACATTTCGCCGTTTTAACTGTAAAAAGATGAAATCTTGCTTCCAATCTAGTATTGCGCTAAAATTCATTTTTTTTTTCGAGGTACGAATGGGACAAGTATATATTTATGGAAAAGGCACAGGCTAGCTTCGTTACGGTGATAAGGAAGTGATTAAAGCCGAGATGCCAAACCAGGACCGATAGCATTGCAGATTCTCAAGAATCTCTAAATGTGTAGACCAGAGTACTCAATGCATGGATGAATGGAGGCTTATAAATATGTAAGATAGATTCTGTCGAGATAAATATGTAAGATAGATTCTGTCGAGATAAATTGTCTTGCACGACACATTGAACCAACATTCCTAGCAGCAGACGTAGCAATGGATTCAATATAATCTTTCCACTTTATGTCAGCGGAAAAAACGTTAGTCCGAAAAGGTGCAAGAAGTCACGCTTCTGGAGGTTAGCATCAGCCATGCTGAGAATTAAAAAAAAAGAATATTAACGAGAGGGAGCTGGACCATTTCGGCTCTAACAAATAGTATCTGTCTATATTTCTGAGATGAGGTATTATGTACACTATTTACATTGTTCGGACTATTGTCCTCATCTTTGTTGCCATATTTATTACAACGGTTCGTCCCTTCAGTATCTGTCTATATTTCTGAGATGAGGTATTATGTACACTATTTACATTATTCGGACTATTGTCCTCATCTTTGTTGCCATATTTATTACAATGTTTCGGCCTTTCAGTATCTGTCTATATTTCTGAGATGAGGTATTATGTACACTATTTACATTATTCGGACTATTGTCTTCATCTTTGTCAACATATTTATTACAACGTTTCGGCCTTTCAGTATCTGTCTATATTTATGAGATGAGCTATTATGTACACTATTTACATTATTCGGACTATTTTCCTCATCTTTCTTGCCATATTTATTACAACGTTTCGGCCATTGTACGCTACGGCCTTCTTCAGGTGGTTGGAATGTCAAACTGAACCCTTTATTTTGCTCGTTGGGGTATACTGTTCTAGTTCCACGTGCCATGTCTAATGGATGTCATTTATCACTGTGCCACGTGTCCTTGTGGACACATGTCACAGTGTATAAAGGTGTTAGATCCAGTGACAGGACCCAAAGTGTGTGAGTTCAATACCTGGTTAAGGCGGTGGAGAACTTGGAGAGGGGGATTAACAGGAGATAACTGGTAACTGACATCCATTAGATATGGCTCGTGGATCTAGAACAGTCTACCCCAGTGAGCGAAATAAAGGGTTCAGTTCGACATTCCAACCACCTGAAGAAGGCCGGAGCGCACAATGGCTGAAACGTTGTGATAAATATGGCAACAAAGATGAGAACAATAGTCCGAATAATGTAAATAGTCTAACAAATAGCTCTTGAAAAAGGATGTTTGATTATTTGGTCAGATTTTGGGGGATAGGATTAGGGGGAGAAATCGTTCGGTAACCGCTACCCCGTGTTTGCATTTATAGTTTTGTCTCATATTAATTTCTCTATTTTAGGTGTCACGATGGAAGCCACTGACAACATATTCATTGTAAGAACTATGGATGCCGCTAAGAATATATTTATTGTAAATATAATTTTTGCTTTGCTGCAATGTGTCAGTTACATGCACGCCGACTGTTATTCAAGGGAATACAAACTATTGGAGGGAGGATACAACATCTACATGCTGAATGGTAGTCAGCCGGTATATAACACTGTAAGGGTCAATAATGAAAGTGAATGCGGCCTAATGTGTGCGCGTATGAACTTCTGCAATGTGTGGCGATTTGCTGCTGGGGACTGTCAGATTTTCCACTCCATGAAGGACAATGTGACAGCAAGAATATCAACAAATGCAACAATAAAGACATACTATGAGACACGAGAAGGTGAGGTGGAGTTTTCGATATTATTAAAGTATGGATCATTTCGATTCTCATCAGTAGAATCCCAGTCTATCCACTTTGTCCATCCATATCTCATTTTTCGTATCATCTTTCCTTATAAGAATAAACATTATTGCAATTATCATCTTTATTGGCATTTTCGTTATTACACTATCCATATTTTCATCATTATCATTTTCATATTGATTTTTGTCATCGTCATTATTCATTAATATCACCCATCCATGTATGAAACCAATCGATGTCCGCTGAACTAGAATCATCAGCAGTATCATCAAGAATAGCAACGTAACAATCATTGTCCTCATTCTATCATCATGATCATCACCATCATCATCTTCATTGTCGTTGTCGTCGTCGTCGTCGTCGTCATCATCATCATCATCATCATCATCATCATCATCAACAACATTAGCATCAACATTATTGTTGTACGCTCCGGCCTTCTTCAGGTAGTTGGAATGTCGAACTGAACTCCTTATTTCGCTCACATGGGTAGACTGTTCTAGTTCCACGTGCCATGTTTTTAATGGATGCCAGTTATCAGTTATCTCCTGTTAATTCCCCTCTGAAAGTTCTCCACTGCCTTAAGGACACATGGCATAGTGGATAAAGGCGTTAGTTAGATCCAGTGACAGGACCCAAAGAGTGTGAGTTCAATACCCAGTTAAGGCAGTGGAGAACTTTCAGAGGGGAATTAACAGGAGATAACTGATAACTGGCATCCATTAAACATGGTACGTAGAACTAGAACAGTCTACCCCAGTAAGCGAAATAAAGGGTTCAGTTCGACATTCCAACCACCTGAAGAAGGCCAGAGCGTACAACGGCCGAAACGTTGTAATTAATATGGCTACAAAGACCGAATGATGTAAATAGTGTACATAATACCTCATCTCAGAAATATAGATAGATAGAGCTCCACCTTTCCTCATTTCCCACATCTCGCTCGTTGGCTTCATGGTCATTTTTAATATCATCCTTATAATCGTCATTCTAGTTTTCACTCGTTCAATTTTTATATTCGCATTCATCATAATCATCATCATCATCACCACAACCATCATCATCATCATCATCATCATCATCATCGTGGTCATCGTGGTCGTCGTCTTCGAGGTCATTGAATCAACCTTCCCCACAAACCGGACAAAACTCCTCAATCCAAAATCATTTCCAGTGACTACAGACACCGTGAGGATGTATATATTCTGCCCCTGGACCAGAGTAAATATAAAGTCGATTCTCCCGGCTCTTTTCCTTCGAGAAAATTCATCCTTCGTTGTTCTCCCGTCTCAAGATTTCCAATTTTTCAAAAGGAAACTCTTCCCTAAATATTAAGACAAACTAATACCAACCGACTTCAGAATTAAATAAAAGATCCTTCGGTACATTTGCATAACAGGAGAAATACTCTTCTCTTAAAGTGATTTAAAGTCTTTATGTTTTCTTATCTCGAAATGTCTTAACGAATCTCACATCCTGGACGTGATATTCGCTTTAGCTAAACTGAATAGAGGAAAATAGGCAAGCTTTCATTTGCATAGAACGCGCATCATTTTAAAAGTCGGAAAGCGGGATTTGTAAAAGATTAATTATCGATACAGTTACAAATTTTAAGTCTCTTCAATCATCAACATTTTTGTTTGTATTTGCAAGTTCGAATCGCATGAGCTTTTAATTTCTACCTCGCTGCTTTTTCTTTAAATACTTTTAGTCATTGTAATTCCTTTGACCAATGATTGTGTTAAATGACGGTCGGAGATCAATCAATTGAAATATACATTGTGTTAAATGACGGTCGGAGAGCAATCAATTGAAATATACATTGTGTTAAATGACGGTCGGAGAGCAATCAATTGAAATATACATTGTGTTAAATGACGGCCGGAGAGCAATCAATTGAAATATATATTGTGTTAAATGACGGCCGGAGAGCAATCAATTGAAATATACATTGTGTTAAATGACGGCCGGAGAGCAATCAATTGAAATATACATTGTGTTAAATGACGGTCGGAGAGCAATCAATTGAAATATACATTGTGTTAAATGACGGCCGGAGAGCAATCAATTGAAATATACATTGTGTTAAATGACAGCCGGAGAGCAATCAATTGAAATATACATTGTGTTAAATGACGGCCGGAGAGCAATCAATTGAAATATATATTGTGTTAAATGACGGCCGGAGAGCAATCAATTGAAATATACATTGTGTTAAATGACGGCCGGAGAGCAATCAATTGAAATATACATTGTGTTAAATGACGGTCGGAGAGCAATCAATTGAAATATACATTGTGTTAAATGACGGTCGGAGAGCAATCAATTGAAATATACATTGTGTTAAATGACGGCCGGAGAGCAATCAATTGAAATATACATTGTGTTAAATGACGGCCGGAGAGCAATCAATTGAAATATACATTGTGTTAAATGACGGCCGGAGAGCAATCAATTGAAATATACATTGTGTTAAATGACGGTCGGAGAGCAATCAATTGAAATATACATTGTGTTAAATGACGGCCGGAGAGCAATCAATTGAAATATACATTGTGTTAAATGACGGCCGGAGAGCAATCAATTGAAATATATTCAAATCAATTGAAATATGTTTTTTTTTCAGACAGCCAATGGATAAAAATCTATTCTGTGGAAAGCGGAAGTGGAATCAGTGTTGCATCAACCTTCCTGGGAAATGGAGACTACAAGAGTTGGGGGCTAATGAGCTGCCTTCAAACATATTGTCTTGACTTCTTTCGGAGTTCTTTGATTAATGCTTGGCATAGTTTACCAATCTTTCAAGTAAGACATTTCTTCGATTTATTTGTTTCTTGCTTCCTAGCTAAGTTTTCTTTCCAATGTACTGGCAGAAATTTAAAAAATTCTAATTGTCGCATAAATCTCTTAGATGAATGCTCAAGAATCCTTCTAAGCATGAGAATTTCAGACCATTCACTAGTGTTTCCAGATTGATCCTTACTTGGTTCAATACGCCTGTAGATCTCTGCCACGTTTTTAGTTTGTACCTACAGGGGTTGGACAAAATAATTGAAACACTTGTTAAATTCAAAGAAAATGTATTTAATATAGAGTTGGCCCTCCTTTAGCCTCACATACAGCTTTAATACGTCTAGAAATGGAATCATACAGCTTCCTGACTTCATCCAGAGGAATTCCAGCCATTTTTCCATTAACACCTGCTCCAGCTCTTTAAGACACGACGGTGGAGGATAGCGGCTCCTAACTTGTTGCTCCAAAATGCACCACAAATGTTTAATAATATTGATATCTGGAGATTGGGGAGGCCACTTCATGTGTTCTAGCTCACTTTCATGCTCTTCATACCAATTTTTAACCACTCAAGCGGTATGTATTGGAGCATTATCGTCTTGGAAGATGCAGTCACCATCAAGGTATAAAGTCTGGGCCATTGGATGAACATGATCGCCCAAAATGTTCAGGTAATCTTTGCTGTTGATTCTACCATGCAGAACAACTATTGGACCGAGGAATTTCCATGATATGGCAGCCCAAACTATCGCTGATCCGCCTCCATGCTTCACTGTTGGAAGAAGGCAGTCAGGATTGTAAGCTTCTTTGGGCTGCCTCCACACATAAACTCGCCCTGAAGTCAGGAAAAGAGAAAAAACTTGATGTGTTTGAGAATATGACTTGCTTCCATTGGTCTGCAGACCAGGCATTGTGATCTCTGCACCACTTCAACCTCTTCTGAATGTTGCAGGTGGAGAGAAGAGGTTTCCTTACGGTGGCTCTTCCATGATATCCAGCCTTATGGAGCTCACGTCGAACAGTTTTAGTAGAAACTGGACTATTCAGATGATTATTCAACTCAGCAGCCACTTTGGCCGCAATAGTCCGATGATTTTTTGCCACGTTGCGTTTCAATGCGTTGTTTCCCGAATTGCTTCATAGTTCTTGATATGGTAGCTCTTGAAAAACCAAACAGTTCAGCAACCTTCTGCCATGCGAGCTCCAACAATTTGCCCTTTTACGAACTCAGAGAAGTCAAGCATTTAGCTTAAATTTTACTAAATTCTAAATATAACTAAAACAAAGAGAGTAAATTAGATAAATAAATATATTTACAATAGGTATAACCTGCAATTACGAAGTTTTAGTTAAAGTTCTTAATATAATAGGTCTTTGAAATATAGGAGTGGAATTTGCACCTATTCAAATCATTTTGTCCAACACCTGTATGTGTGTATTTTGTCATGAGAACTAATGTTTAAAAACGACAAAGTTTCAAATAGCAATAAATCAAATATTATTTTAATTTTTTATTCTTTTACAAAAAGTCACAAGTACAGTGACATTTGTAGATATGTATTGAAAATTCTTAATGAACTACCTAACAGTTTAGTCATCTCCTCAAGACAGGGATACCTGCTAATTGTTGTTAAGAGAATAGGTCCTGACAAACCGGTACCTTTGTGACCGTAAAAAAAACAGAGTGTCAAAAGGACTTTTTTTTCCATTGACACCGCTATTATTTTAACTACCTTCACTCCAAGGCAATTTTTGTTGTTTTAAAAAACGATGATTATAATTCTCATAAAACCTGAATATATGGTGAAAGTGAATCTATACATTTTTTTGTACTGTAAAATTTACAACAAAAATATTAAACACTATTATTAGACTCATTAGTTACAAGAATAATTTTATATTTACAAATTCCCAAAAACGAAGGATTGCGGCCATATCACATTGAAATATCGGTCCCCGCCAAATCACCGGAGTTAAGCAACGTCGAGCGTGGGCAGTAACTACATGAGTGACCGTTTGGGAATACCAGATGCTGTATGCTTTGATGTGAGTAGGGGTGCAATGCATAACTGCTCTGAATTGGAGAGCTGAGTTCCAATTCCAGTTGGGTTCTTTATATTCAATTACGCGCCCAAATACAATTAGAAAAAGCTAGAAACCACCACTTTTCCACTCATTTATGGGTTAATTAGTAGAAAACATTTATCAGTAAATTATTATTATTATTATCTCAGAATATTTTTACAATCTCAAAATATTTTCCGGCATTGAATATATATTGCGAAATAACGGTTTTAAACAAAATAATATACATTCTGGGCTGCCATAACAGTTTCATAACTAAAAATTTTTTCCAACATTAATAATATACATTTATTTTTTGCCATAACAGTTTCATAACTAAAATTATTTTCCGGCATGAAATATATATTGCTAAATAACGGTTTGAAACAAAATAATATATATTCTGGGTTGCTATAACAGTTTCATACCTAAAATATTTTCAACCATTAAATATATATTGCTAAATAACGATTTTAATCAAAATAATATACATTCTGGGTTGCTATAACAGTTTTATAGCTAAAAATATTTTCCACCATTAAAAATATATTGCTAAATAACGGTTTTAAACAAAATAATATACATTCTGGGTTGCCATAACAGTTTCATAATCACAAGTAATGATACATCACTGGCTTGTTATTAGTGCAAGCAAGGAAATGCATTATCTTTCATTTATTTATTACAATAATCTGTAAGACGAGAACGAGGCAAGAAGGTCTTCCTGGTCTCAAAACTACGGACTAGCTGGTAATGAAATTTGTAAGTTTTCATACGGAAAATTCGTGTAAAAATTGGGAAATCCTTAGAACTGTCATATTTACATTTCTTCATTATTATGGATTAAAAATATGCATGAAAAATATCTGGGGAGACGATTTGGATTGATAACTTTGCAATGGACTTAACTGCCACGGTCTGTTGATTCCATTTTCATTGCTCATGAACCGTCACGCTATCCCGCATTTTCATTATTGCCAGTAAATCAGTATAACGATTTTCATGTTAAATTTCAGATTAAATTCGCTTTGTTCACAAATGGCACGGAGACACTTCACTTGATATTTGACGGCTTGGGAACAGATTCACAAAATTGGTTCTCGATGTCTCGCGTAATTTACTCACCTTGGAATGACGTTTACGCAGGAGCAACAAGTGCTTTCTTTGGTATAAACTTTCTGTGAGTACAAAAAGAACATTGTCGTTTTTACATGCTAAAATAAATAACAATAAGAATTGTTCGTGCGTGACGCAGAAATATTCAACTAACATAGAAGAAATGGCGACCAGTTATTCAAAATCAACGTCCAAGAAATGCTGTTTTATTAGTTAGGTTTATCCTTGACAGAGTCCTATATCTTTTTAATCGGTATCACCCCATGCAAAGCAGTAAAGACACTAAGACAAAGTAGGTTACAGGGTGTGTAAGAAAAAGTAACAGAAATATTAATAAGTAGGAAGAAAGAAGAGTAATCAGAAGGACAGAAGATAGGGAATGAATGTATATAACGTGTGGAAGAGTTAGTAACAGAAATATTAATAAGTAGGAAGAGAAAAGAGTAATGAGGAAGACGATAGATAATGATTGACATTGCATTTAAACTTTTGTAGATTAAAATTGACTGGAAAGCATGGAGCCGAAATGGAGTCCCATAAACGAGAAGTGTAAGAAAAGAAACTGTTAGCATAGAACTTACGGCTCCATCTACCTAGCCCAACGGTAAATTGAAGAGATCTCGATGTCATTCTAGTACTGCGCTTATATTAAAAAGTCTAGGTATCATAGCAAAGAACTTAAATAAGCAAACTACTAATCAGTGTATAAATTACATGAATATTAGCTTTAGGCTTTAACTAACACCATCATTATAAATCTATTTCATCTGCTGAAAGGCATCGTTTCTTCAGTCTGAGATGATGGAATCACTGATAATTATTTGGCATTGACGTTAGACAATGCACAGAAATCAGTATATTTTATTGCAATTAAATGCGTGGGAGTTTGGAGCGAGAAACCCGGACGAGGCCATGCCGAAGAGCAGAGCCTCGTTCGGGGAGGTAGCCGACTTAATTCCGTTTATGTGGGTCATACGGGGAATTTTTGGCCGAGCCTAAGGGCTCGGATACCCCACGTTAAATTCGGCTTTGTGTCACATCTGACCGCGTGGGGCGGTTGGCAAATATCCTAGTTTAAATCTTTTCAGCTATGCGGGTCGAACTCTCTGCGTCCGATCAGAGAGGAACACGGACGAGGTTATGCCGAAGGACAGAGTCTTATTCGAGTAGGTAGACCGACCTGACCCGATTTTTTTACGAGGTCTACGGGGAATTTTTGCCCGAGCATACGGGCTCGAATACCCCACGTTAAATTCGGCCTTGTGCCACATATGACTGCGTGAAGCAGTTGCTAAATACACTAGCTAAAATCTTTTCAGTTATACGGTCGAACTCTCTGCCCGAATGCAGAGAGGAACCCGGACGAGGCTATGACGAAGGTCAGAGTCTCGTTCGGGGAAGTAGACGGACCCGATCCCGTTTATGCGGGTTCTACGAGGGATTTTTGGCCGAGCCTATGGGCTCGGATACCCCACGTTAAATTCGGCCTTGTGCAAAATCTGACGGCTTGGGGCGGTTGGCAAATATCCTAGCTGGAATCTTTTCAGCTATGCTGGTCGAACTCTCTCCGTCCGAGCAGACAGGAACCCTGACGAGGCTATGCTCGGATACCTCACTTTAAATTTGGCCGTGTGCCACATCTGACCGCGTGGGGCGGTTTGCAAATCTCCTAGCTGGAATCTTTTCAGCTATGCTGTTCGGGCAAAGAGGAACCCGGACAAGGCTATGCCGAAGGGCAGAGTCTTGTTTGGGTAGGTAGACCGACCTGACCCCGTTTTTTTATGGTGTCTACGGGGAATTTTTGCCCGAGCATACGGGCTCGGATACCCCACGTTAAATTAGGCCTTATGCAACATCTGACCGCGTGGGGCGGTTGGTAAATATCCTTACCGGAATCTTTTCAACTGTGAGGGTCTAACTTTCTGCGTCCGAGCAGAGTGGAACCCGGACGAGGTTATGCCGAAGGGCAGAGTTTCGTTCGGGGAGGTAGACCTACCCTAACGCGTTTATGCTGTGTCTACGGGGATTTTTTGCCCGACCCTACGGGTTTGGGAACCTCACATTAAATTCGGCCTTGTGCCACATGTTACTGCGTGGGGCAGTTGCTAGATATTCTAGATGGAATCTTTTTAGCTGTGATGCTCGAACTCACTGCCTTCGGGCAGAGGGGAACCGGACGAGGCTATGCCGAAGGGCAGAGTCTTGTTCGGGTAGGTAGACCGACCTGACCCCGTTTTTTTTATGGTGTCTACGGGGAATTTTTGCCCGAGCATACGGGCTCGGATACCCCACGTTAAATTCGGTCTTGTGCCACATTTGACCGCGTGGGGTGGTTGGCAAATATCCTTTTCAGCTATATGGTCTAAGTCTCACCTGAATAATGTGCATTTTAACCACAATAATACTTATATCAACTGCGTTTCTGTTGGAGTTATATCCTAGTTCGGCCATAAAAGGTATAATAGTAATATAACGCCTATGAACGAATCTTTTGAAACTGGGTAATAAGTCTTTTAGGTTTAAATAAACGAATGAATAAAAAAAAGAAGAAAATGTATCGACTGTTTTTCAGTCTATCGTTTGTAAAATATTTTCTGAATATTTCCTTCTGTGTGTCGTACCCCTTCAGGACGGTGGCAATCATGGCTCTCCACAATTTCCTGTCCTTTGTAGCTTTTACTAAGGTTTGCGTCTATATTTTTTTAGATGAGATTGTACTGATAAATCATCAGTTACCTCCCCTTAAGATCTAGGAGGTATAAACCATCAGTTACCTCCCCTTAAGATCTAGGAGGTATAAAAATCACCCTGTAAAACCTGTCAGTAGATGAGTAGTCAGAATAAAGTGCAATAAAGCTTTGGTATAAGTTTATTCATTGGTTCTGTTTTTACTACAGAGATATTGTAACTATTTACATTATTTGGACTATTGTCCTCATCTTTATTGTCGTATTCAGGGCGTTTTTGCTTACATATAATTATTTATGCGTGGAGGAGGGTGTAAATATTGATATTACAGTCATTTTTACTTTTTGGCTCATATGAAAATAATCTGTTTTTTTTTCATTATTTTGTTGTCAGGTGTATAAAGATTAGAGATAAACAATGATTTTGTTATTGATACATGAGATCAATATCGTCTTTCATCAATTCTAGAAAGTGTGGGCGTGAACTTGTAGGTGGTTTGAAAGGGCGGGCGAACAAGGATAAAGTTTATGAATCATTGCTTTAGGGAATTATTGCAAAGCGTGCAGCTAAATTTTATTTTCGGATTTGATTTTTCGGTTATTATCGTTAACTTGGTTATCTTCGTAACGTTTCGGCTGTTTTATCTTCCGGGCTTCTTCAGTTGTTGAACGTAGTAAGTAACCTTACGGGAATTTAGAATCAAGTCTTTTATTCAGCCCCCTACTCGAGTCACGGTCAGAACTCACGGCCAACAGAATTAAAAAATTAGACTGGTAAACATCTGTTTAAATACTCGTAAACGCCATTGTACTACAATCTTAACCTGTTCATGTCTGTCCTACATATCCCCATAAGTTTAGCCCCTTATTCATAACTCTATATATATCGAGTGGCTCTTGGGTTTTATATAAAGTGAACATTATTGCAAAAAGTGAAATTCCGAATGCTAATTTTCGAAGCTGGTAGAAGATCTTGCCCACCTGTAAACTTGGCGCAATTAAATCTTTCCTTTTCAATTTTCTTCCCTTTATTATTGTATTGATGACACCAATATTAACGATTAGCCTACGTCATGTTAATCGATTGTCATACTACATCGTTCATAGGTAGGTATCACAAGTGCGTCTCATTGAACTGATCGATGTCACTATGTCGACGGTCCCACGAGGACAGTCCTTATCGTTGAGTGGTAATTGTTAGAATTTGTAAAGTGTTATTTATCGTTTGTGGCTATGCAGTATGGTTGAAGAAGTTTTAAAGGTGGACTAGCTTATCACTCCAAGCAAGGCTGGAGGCCACTAGCACGCAAGGGGTTACAGAAGGTTTGGAGGAAGAGCAGATAGGAGTGGTAAAGGAGAGGATGTGGAGAAAGATAGTGGATCGATCACGGCAAGGGGGTTACAGAAGATTTGGAGCGAGAGCAGATAGGAATGAAAGGTGAAAGGATGTGGAGAAGGGAAGTGGACAGATCAAGACAACTGGAGATGTCGATTGACGTTACACTTAAATAGCTGGAGATTGTATTTGTCAGGGAAACAGGGATAGGGAAGGGAGTTCCACAGGCGAGATGTGCGAGACATGAAGCTATTGGAGTAGAAGATACGTCTACATCTAACAGTTTCAACGGTGAAGGGGTGGGAACGGGATGCCAGCCTCGTAGGACGTTTAACTTCATGAGGCCTAGGGACCAGCGAAAGCATCTCCACGGAGCAAAAACCGTGAAAGTATTTGTAAAAAAGACAGAGCGAGACAACGTCGCGTCTGTGAGAGAGCGACTGCAGACGAGATGACAGATCAGGGCCAATTACATTGTATATCCGTCTCTGGATCTTATCAAGAACCCTGAGGCAAACAGCAGGGGCACCAGACCATATATGGCAGCAATACTCCATGCAAGGGCGAATGCTCGATTTATAGATTTGGAGGATCGCATGCCGAGAAACAAAGATCTCACAAAGAACGGTCTGTAATACAATCGATCCTGACCAAGCACTTCGTTTTCATTCATTTTCGCACCGTCGGGACGTGGTTTTCCTTTGTCTGTTCTTCAAATATTTTTATGGTCCTGCTCTGATACGCCATTTTTTCTTTGCAGCCCCGACTACAGGAATTTAAGCGTGCTACGATATTGGCAGCTAGAGGCCATCGTTTTACTGTTGAACTAGCTAGATGTAACCATAAGTTATATTCTAACAGTTTATTTTCCCGCACTTCCCGTATGTGGAACCTTACAATCTTCAAATAGTTAAGCGCTATCTTCTCTCTTGAACCCTGTTCTTTTTTTCGGCTTTTCTTAAATCCCCTCCATCCCCAGTCTTCTCAATTTCACTTACTCTAACTTCTTTACGTCTCAGTGACATTGTCGCCTTGCTTGGGGTGAAACAAAGTTTAAACCAAGTCTTCTTTCACGTGTGGGTTTGAGGCAATCATATATCAAAGGAATATTCTATCGTAGGCCTTTGAGTATGTGTGTTTGTTCATTCATAAATTCTATACGTGTCGCCGTAGCAGCAGCTCGGGACAGACTCTTTGAACAGCTGAAAATTGGAAGTAACTATTGGGGCTCAACTACCGACATTTAAAAATTTCATTGGCTTTGACATTGATTGATGAACCCCTCGATTTAAGTAATTAATTTCAGTTTCTCCACAAAACTTTCTTTATCTAGATCCACATGACCATTCTTCGACTAGTAAGTCAAAGCGAAAGTCAGCGTGACCTAATAATGTATTATTAGGAGGTCACACTAGCGTTAGTGTTGATTTATGATTACCAGGTGCATTCCAGAAGTTTTGAGACTTTCTTTTTCAAGAAAGGCACTTCTAAGTGTCCTAGATTACTGTAATGTTACTATATCATTACTGTACATTTCATAAGCTGATCTGCCAACTTTTGTTATTCTAGATTGAAGGAGACAGCTCTTTGAACACAGCCTACTAATAACTGTTGGTCACAGCTGACTAGTTTGTAGTATGTAGTCGGGACGTGAATACAATTTGGAAGCCAGCTATGTATTAGGTTGGTGCAAAAATAATGTCGTTTTCCACATGAAGTTGAACGTCAAAAAACGACATTATTTTTACACCAACCTAAAAATAAAGTTTTCCGGTAAACTGGACAAAAACGCTCCAGACACAAAATATGTTCGAAACTGCTTTCAGATTAACGTTCAGGGGTTGGACAAAATAATTGAAACACTTGTTAAATTCAAAGAAAATTTATTTAATATGGAGTTGGTCCTCCTTTAGCCTCACATACAGCTTTAATACATGTAGGAATGGAAATCGTACAGCTTCCTGATTTCATCCAGATGAATTTTCAGCCATTCTTCCATTAACACCTGCTCCAGCTCTTTAAGACACAACGGTGGAGGATAGCGGCTCCTAACTTGTCGCCCCAAAATGCACCACAAATGTTCAATAATATTGATATCTGGAGATTGGGGAGGCCACTCCATGTATTCTAGCTCACTTTCATGCTCTTCATACCAATTCTTAACCACTGGAGCGGTATGTATTGGAGCATTATCGTCTTGGAAGATGCAGTCACCATCAGGGTATAAAGTTTGGGCCATTGGATGAACATGTTCGCCCAAAATGTTCAGGTAATCTTTGCTGTTGATTCTACCATGCAGAGCAACTATTGGACCGAGACATTTCCATGATATGGCGACCCAAACTATCGCTGATCCGCCTCCATGCTTCACTGTTGGAAAAAGCCAGTCAGGGTTGTAAGCTTCTTTGGGCTGCCTCCACACATAAACTCGCCCTGAAGTTGGGAAAAGTGAAAAACTGAACTCGTCTGAGAATGAGACTTGCTTCCATTGGTCTGCAGACCAAGCATTGTGATCTCTACACCACTTCAACCTCTATTGAATGTTGCGAGTGGAGAGAAGAGGTTTCCTTACGGCGGCTCTTCCATGATATCCAGCCTTATGGAGCTCACGACGAACAGTTTTAGTAGAATCTGGACTATTCAGATAATTATTCAACTCAGTAGTCACTTTAGTCGCAGTAGTCCAATTATTTTTGCCACATTGCGTTTCAATGCACGTCGGTCCCTGTCAGTAAATTTGCAAGTCCGGCACGAATTGCTACGGTTGCTAGAGGTTTAGCTCTGTTTCTCGAATTACGTCATAGTTCTTGATATGGTAGCTCTTGAAAAACCAAACAGTTCAGCAACCTTAGTGATCGAGGCTTCTGCCATGCGAGCTCCAACAATTTGCACTTTTTCGAACTCGGAGAGGTCACGCATTTAGCTTAAATTTTACTAAATTCTAAAAATAAATAAGTCAAAGACAGATAATTAGATAAATAAACATAATTACAATAGATATAACCTGCAATTACGAAGGAGTGGAATTTGCACCTATTCCAATTATTTTGTCCAACCCCTTTATATGGGTCGATCATCTGTTTTTCGCAGGCACACTAGGTTCAATGACGCTGGAGAGGAGGTGAGAGACGATGAGATGTATGGGAGAGATAATGGCGTCAGAATGACAGAACATTAGAGCAGTTCGAGAGAATTCTCAATTTACTCGACGATGATCGTCGTGCGTCTATAATGACACTAAGCCTACAGTTTGGAGTTGGTGTGGCAACTATGTACAAAATTATTCCTGGAGATCTGAGCATGCGCAAAATGTGTAAACAGTTTCTTCCCAGAAGACTCAGTGACAAACAGAAGGAAAGTGACAGATGGACATTATCCTTAGCCTACTTTGTGTTCAAAACTTTGCTCCCGGTGACTTTTGTTTGTTTCCCAAGCGGAGAACTTCAGGGGTAGTCACTTTGAAGACGTTAAAAAGATGAAGATGACATACAGTGCTGTTCGATAAAAGTGACTCACCTGATTTTTTTTTTTACTAAATGTTCTCTGAAACGAAACTTGAGCTAAATTCAAAGGATAAGCGATCTAAAATCCCTAAGAAGCTTTGAAAGCTCTTTGAATTTAGCAGTAAGTACTGCCAAGCATCCGTTCAGTATAATGTTCTGGGGATGCTTTTCTTTTCATGGAACTGGTTTCTTAAAACCTATTGAAAAAAAACCCAGGAGCGAGCAGTATAAGAGAATTTTAGAGTCTTGTCTGTTCCCTTCTGCTGAAAGGGTGCAAATCGACCCCACCAAGCTCATTTTTATGCAGGATAATGCTCCCTGTCACAAATCAAAATTGATGAAGGAATACTTTGATGAGAAGCAGGTGAGTGTTATGACATGGCCGCCCCAATCTCCTGACCTCAACCCCATAGAAAACTTATGGAGCATTATAAAGTACAAGCTCTTGAGAAAGCAGTTGAGCAACAAAGAGGATTTGATTGTGAATTTCATATCCGAATGGAATTCAATGCTTGGAGATGAGATTTGCCAGAACCTAATCAAGTCAATGCCAAAAAGGGTTGAAAAGGTTATTCAAAATAAAGGAGGACCCATAGATTATTAAATATTTCGAACTATATTACCTATTATAAATAAATTATACCTCTATTATTCTTTATTTAAAGCTGTTCGGTTATGTTTCTATTGATTACGAGTTGCAGGAAATAAGTGAGTCACTTTTTTTTTGCACAGAGTTTTTCCCTAAATCTCATTTATATCCAAAATTATAATTATCAATAGAATACCTTAGAGTGAGAAAACTTTTTTTACTAGGTGGCCGGGAAGGGGTCTTTATATTAGTAAGATTAAAAATTAGTTTGACCCCAAAAACAATAGGCGAAAAATTTTTAAGTGAAAAGAAATCAGGTGAGTTACTTTTATCGAACAGCACTGTATTTGTGACACTTACGAAGTCGCTGGAGCGTTGCAGAAAGTCTATTGAACTTAGGGAATCCGAATTTGAATGAGCTTAGAGTTTTTTTTTTTTTTTTTTTACTTCTTTGAATTTAGTAAATGACTCTCCTGAAAAAGTCCCGAAGATTTCCGGAACGCACCTTGTAAGTTGGAGGATAATGTGTAATATATGTAATATGTTCGATTCAACCCGATAACAACGTCCAAGTATATCAAGAACGATTTCTCAAGTTATCACACAATCTCTATTTGGAAGATTTGTGAGAGGATTAAAAAGGACTGATTGCACAGTAAAATCTGTTAAATGAAACATATTTATCAATTTTGTCAATTAAATTATATTTTATTATAACTGTGTTTGTCCCTTCCTTTGTTTATTAGTTAGCAAGTACATTATCCCCAACCAATACTTCATAAATAATAAACTATTCCGTTTTGATGGCGTTGAAAGACGGAAAAGACAGATCAGAGACGCTTCTTGGTTTCAGTGAGAAAAGGAAAGAAAGAATCGCCTTGCCAATACCTCCTAAATAATAGACGGTTTCGTTTTGATCGCGAGGAAAGACGGAAAAGACATAACAGAGACGTTGTTTGATTTCAGTAAGAAAAAGAGAGAAAGCAAGTAAAATTCAAACAGGAAATCTGTGAAATTTACAGATACTTCTAGTAAATATTAAATCTGTATCGTTTTCGTCTTTTCGTTAAATCTTTTCATTTGTACCCCCTTACTTCTTTAAATAACGACCAGCATTCCTTTTATGATTGCTACTGCAATGTTGTGTTATGCTTGGAAAATCTCAAATATTTTTTTAGACGAGATAGGAGAATTTCTACGGATATTTCATTGCCGTAGAACTCCGAGTTTATTTCATCATAAAATGAAAATAGGAAAACCGAAAACTTTTCACGGGTATTTCGAATAAATATTAAATATCGTTTTCGTGTTTATTTTGTGTTATGGTAATTTACCCACGCACGAATGGCCAGCTATAAATAGCAGCAGGTACTGCCTTTTGGAGAGGGAAGTTTACAGCTGTCAGCTCTGACAGTCAGACCAAACATTCTTGCTGTAACACTCTCGTTTATATATGTTTGTATCACTGTTTCTGTTAATATATTTGTTTAACTCAATTCCTCTCTTGTGTCTTTATTTCTGGCCCTAAAAAGGCCACCTCATTTTGTTTCTCACTGCTTCTAATAGATTAATATTTTGTGCAACATGTAACCTCAAAAATAGTCAATTTAGTGGATGTTTAAAAAAAATCTTGCTGGTCCCGTGAAATCATCAGGCGTAACGTAGTTTGCTTAGTCCTGCCTTAATTAGTGGCGTGAAAGTGAAAGTGAAAGTTGATACCACTGAACTGTAACGGATTTTATCTAGTATTCGATCCTCACTGGAAACGATCCTGAATTTCATTTATCGATTCTATATGTCATATCTTTATTTAATTATTATCAAATCCATTTAATATTTCTAGTGAACCGTCTTCTACGTTATTCATTACCTCTCAAGCGTGCCTCCATACTAAGATATGACACCTTTTTACGTTTTTATTCAGATCCCGGAGAAGCTTTTATGCTTCCAAATACAACGGTACATGTTCTAATGATTTCGGCTGGATTGTTGTTACGGAATCAAGCATGGGATGCTATTGGGACTGGCAGTCGGTTTATCCGGGTATTTTTTACTCGTCTAAAGATAATGCCACTCGGTGGGGAACAGGTAAGATTAACATTCCTTTTCATATCAGTTTGTGACATTCTTCTTTTTTTGTAGTCAATATTGAAAATGTAAGACATGGTGTCCATGAGTTCTCGATAATCACAACCAATATTTCCAAGAGAAGCAAATCGTTTGTACTCACTATTATTAATGACTTAGTAGTTATCTCATATTCAAAAGACAAAGTAAAACTCTTTACAATGAGCCTCAAATTTTACACTAGACGATCAAATTCGTCCCCTACCTAACTCTTCCTCAGGGATTACAAGCTTTAAGATCTCGGCAAGTCTTCTGACGACGAAGGCTACTGATCCGGAAAAAATGTCCTTTTTCTGCCCTTAAGAACCTTATCCCTGAGCTATCTTTAATCTTAGCAATGTTGTCTAACCGCTGCCAGAAGGCGTTCTGCAAAGCACATACCACGGTCCTGTTAGAGTCTTTCGGTATGGTATGACTAGTGAGCCAACCAAAATGTGCTGACTCATTTTATAGTTGACCAATAGAAGATTTAACCAATCAGAAAGCTTAAAATATTCAATTCGACGTGTATAAAGGCAGCCATGTTTCTTTTTCCGAATATTCACTGCCAACCCCCGAGACCTTCGAAGACTGAAGAATTACGGAACAGCTGCTGCTGCTGTTGGCAATATAGTCAGATCAAGTAGGGTGCCTGACTCGTGAATGTTAATCACGTTGTTTCATTAAACATTTACGTACTGCGCTGGATTCTATATTCATAGACTACGACGAACATGGTCAACAGGTCCTATTTGTAGTGTATAACTAAACCCAGTTAAAGGGCAGCAACTAGGCCCGGAATGTATCTTTCTATATTTCTGAGATGAGGTATTATGTACACTATTTACATTATTCGGACTATTGTTCTCATCTTTGTCGCCATATTTATTACAACGTTTCGGCCTTTCAGTATCTGTCTATATTTCTGAGATGAGGTATTATGTACACTATTTACATTATTCGGACTATTGTCCTCATCTTTGTCCCCATATTATTACAATGACAAAGATGAGGACAATAGTCCGAATAATGTCAAAAAGCTTAGACTCTAGGGTTTTAGTTGTCTTCCGAGTAGTGGCGCCGTACATTAAAACCACTTCTACAGTGGCTCCAAATAATCTTCGCTTGAGTTGTCTGATAGATCTGATTTCGAGATTACATCCATTTTATTCAAAGCGGTCCAGGCTTTAGCTTAGCGAATTTTCACATCCTTTTTAGTAGAATTTATTTCGCTTCCGAGGTATGTAAAAAATTCAATGCATATCAGTGAAAACATTAGACAGGTGTAATAGACTCACAGATGATGGCAAATTATCGTAATAATATCAACCATGTATATAGAAATAGTTTCAATTTTTTTATTCTTTCTTTTTTATATCCATTTTGTCATTGCTTTTTTACATTCTCCTTTTCAGAATATGGAGTCGCTGATGTCCTGGCTGTTTACATATCTTTTTAACTCTTCCGAAAGCTTATTCAAGTTACGTTACCTAAAGACAGACACTGCTGCATACCATGAAAGACGGATGTTCTCTCTTCACCCTCTGCATATTATATGCTTTATTTGAAATATATACTATTAAATATAACAGATAATGAATGTCTATTATGTTTGATCATAAGCCGTTATAATGTTCGAATGTTTGCTTTAATTTCTGGTGAAAATAAAGACAAAAATTGTCCAGCAATTTTTTTTATTAAGTTGGTCCTAAGCTTTCGGCTCACTTAATAAAAGATATCCAAATGTTGGACAATTGTTGTCTTTATATCCACCAGAAATTAAAGCAAACATTTGAAGATTAGAACGACTCATGATCAGACATAATAGACATTCATTGTCTGTTATATTTTTAATAATATATGTTTAAATAATGATCTGCTACTCCAATATACTAAATTTATTTTAAATTTACATGGACTCACTTATTCGAAATTAATAAATGGGACCGCATTTCCTTTATGCATCTGTGATTAATTATCCATCTATGCTTGCAAATAATTTATAAAATCGAAATAAGTAAATTCTATTCTGCGTTTTTTATTTTTTTTTAAGTTTCTGTATCGTGGCCCAAAATATATTCGACAGATTTTCAATTGTAATATCTAATACACTATTTTCCTTATTCGGACTATTGTCCTCATCTTTGTCGCCATATTTATTACACCGTTTCAGCTTTCTTCGGGTAGTTGGAATGTCGAACTGGACCCTTTATTTTGCTCCCTGGGGTAGACTGTTCTAGTTCCACGTGTCATGTTTAATGGATGTCAGTTATTAGTTATCTACTGTTAATTCCGCTCTCCAAGTTCTCCACTGCCTTAAGCAGGTATTGAACTCACACTCTTTGGGTCCTGGATCTAACCAACGACTTTATCCATGTGTCACCAAAGGAAACATAACACAGTGGATAAAGTGGAAACGTTGTAATAAATATGGCGACAAAGATGAGGACAACAGTCCGAATAATGTAAATAGTGTACATAATACCTCATCTCAGAAATATACACAGATACTGAAAGGCCGAAACATTGTAATAAATATGGCGACAAATATGAGGACAATAGTCCGAATAATGTAAATAGTGTACATAATACCTCATCTCAGAAATATAGACAGATATTGAAGGGCCGGAACGTTGTGATAAATATGGCGACAAAGAAGAGGACAATAGTTTGAATAATGTAAATAGTGTACATAATACCTCATCTCAGAAATATACACAGATACTGAAGGGCCGAAACGTTTTAATTTAATATGGCGACAAAGTTGAGGACAATAGTCCGAATAATGTAAATAGTGTGCATAATACCTCATCTCAGAAATATAGACAGATACTGAAGGGCCGAAACGTAGTAATAAATATGGCGACAAATATGAGGACAATAGTCCGAATAATGTAAATAATGTACATAATACCTCATCTCAGAAATATAGACAGATACTGAAGGGCCGAAACGTTTTAATAAATATGGCGACAAAATTGAGGACAAGAGTCCGAATAATGTAAATAGTGTACATAATACCTCATCTAAGAAATATAGACATATACTGAAGGGCCGAAACGTAGTAATAAATATGGCGACAATTATGAGGACAATAGTCCGAATAATGTAAATAATGTACATAATACCTCATCTCAGAAATATAGACAGATACTGAAGGGCCGAAACGTTTTAATAAATATAGCGACAAAGTTGAGGACATGAGTCCGAATAATGGAAATAATGTACATAATACCTCATCTAAGAAATATAGACAGATACTGAAGGGCCGAAACGTAGTAATAAATATGGCAACAAAGATGAGGACAATAGTCTGAATAATGTAAATAATGTACATAATACCTCATCTCAGAAATATAGACAGATACTGAAAGGCCGAAACGTTGTAATAAATATGGCGACAAATATGAGGACAATAGTCCGAATAATGTAAATAGTGTACATAATACCTCATCTCAGAAATATAGACAGATACTGATGGGCCGAAACATTGTAATAAATTTTGCGACAAAGATGAGGACAATAAAACTTCAGTAAATTATAAATTTTATAAGGCTGTGCTTTCACTGATCACTGGAATGAAATTCCAACGCTACGATTTTGAAACTAAACTTAATCTTTAAATAAGACAACAACAACAAAAACCAGTAACGACTATAAAAAAATATTCTGTGTTATTTTTTTATCATAATAAAATTTAAACTGAGTACAATAACATGCTTCAGAAATCGACCTGCCTTAATGCAAAGTGGACCATAAAACACCCAACTGATTGTGTTTCCGATGAAAGACAAGTTTGTTTGACTTTTTTTAAAGCATTCCACCCCAAGGAAGGCGGCAAAGGGTTACAGAGTTGGAGCGAGAACAAAGAGGATTGATACAGGAAGGGATGAAGAGAAGGATAGGGGATAGATCGGGGCATCTGGAGACGTCGATTGACGTTACATTTGAATAGTTGGAGATTATAGCTATCAAGGAAAAAAGAAAAGAGGAGAGAGTTCCACAAGCGAGAAGTGCGATACATGAAGCTATTGGAGTAGAAGAGACGGCTACATTTAACAGTTTCGACAGTGAAAGGGAGTGAGCGAAATGCCAGCCTAGTAGAACGCTTAAATTCATGAAGTCTGGGAACCAGCGAAAGCAGCTCATCGGAGCAGTTACCATGAAAGTATTTGTAAAACGGACAGAGGGAGGCAACGGCACGTCTGTTATAGAGCTGTTGCAGGCAAGATGCCAGATCAGGGCCAGTTACATTGCATATCCGTCTTTGGATTTTATCAAGGACTTTGAGACAAACAGAAGACCATATATGGCAGCAATACTCCATGTAAGGGCGAATGGTTGATTTGTAGATTTGAAGGATCGACTCCGGTGAGAAACATTTCCTGGCGCGGCAGAGGAAGCCAACTTTCCTTGCGGTGGACGAAGCTATTGACTCAATATATTCGTTCCATGTCAGGTCAGCTGACAACGTGAGACCGAGCAGACGCAAAGAGGTACTCTCGTGGAATGGGAGGCAGGGATGGTTCTCTCTGGTGAGTAATAGAGAGCAGTTTTGTTTTGGAGGCATTAAAGTTAACCAGCCAATACCTGTCCCAATCCACAACCGATTGGAGGTCCTTTTCAAGACAAACGGCCAGGTTAGTTTTGTCGGCGACACTAGATTTACTTTTGAGTCAGGAGTAAATAGTAGTGTATGTCTTTCTCCAAAAAAGAAAATAAATATTTTCTACTCGGAAGGATATATAATTCAATTAAAATTATCATTAAGCTTTTTGTTTTTTAAAAAATGTTCCTCTTAATTATGTCGTCATCAAAATGAACGGCCAGACGATGTTAGGTATCAACGAGGGGCTGATTGATAAGTTCTCAGACCAACCGACTTCCAAAAATCTGACTAAACGATCAAGCATCATAGTTTTATGGTGAAACCTTTCTTTGTTGGGTGAATTCCGGTTAAATCACACTGAAACCTCCAGTTCTCGTTTGGGAATCGAAGTTAAGCAATGTCGAACACGGTCAATAGTTAGGTGGTGACCTGTTTGGGAAGACGGGATAGTGTAAACAGCTTCTTACAATCTGAAATATAATTCGGTTTTAAATAACATACAAACGGGTGATAAACCGTGAAAAACAATCAATCTTGGTCGGTATGGGAAAATTAGCGACTCGCCATATGAGTCGTAACAGAGGATCGAATGACAAGACAAAGATAAGTTTAAAGACATACTTTATATATAAATAGTATATTTATGCAAGGAGAAAGAGAAGATAGAATTACTAAATATATTTCTTTAGCAGTTAATATTAGTTCATTGGGTGTGAAGTCCAATACATGAATCTGTTTGAAATGGATATAAAAACTTATCTGAAGTTGATCATATTTTAGCGGACTTCCACCACATTTATTTAATTTTGATTAGGAAACCAAACTGATGTGAAGAAAGGACAAGGCAAAGGTATCAATATATATAAAAATTGTATTCAACAATGCATACAATAAAGAATGTGTAAGAAAAAACATGCAATGAGTAAGACGAGAATTGTCTCTCTTTGGCTATCAAAGTCCTCTGAAAAGGTAAAGAGTTAATTGTTTGTTATAAATGTTTTTAACAGTCATGCCGTGCAAAAGGAAAATATGTAAGTGTGAAGGAATATGCAGTTTGTGAGTTTTGAGTGAGAAGATCGGCGCATAGCTTCAACTGTGGTGGATTTCTGTGGCAGCTAAAGTCTCAGTGGGCGTCTCCTCTTTTCTCTTGTTTTTATGGGTGATCGTTGAATCAGGGGTGCTGCGCGGGAAGTATCATTCTCCACGAGCAGAGAATCTGATTGGTCGATACTGACCAATCAGTGCATGAGTTTTGGTAAGACTTCTGGGAGCCGATTCTCCCAAAAGTGCACAAAATCTACTATATGAAAATATAGCGGTTTCAAAACTGTCGCATTAGATAGCAGCGTTGATTCCTGTCCAATGAATGATTGCTATTGAAAATTTGAACTTGTATAGGTGTATGCGTGCCGATGTCTTCTTGACGAGGCATTAACGCCTTTATCCAGTTTTGCTCGTGGCTACTATCGCTGGTCGTTTGGAGTAGGCTAAAACGTGCCCCTCTTTCACCTAGATGGTCTTCAGGCCTCTCAACTTTGGCGCTCAAATCCATTTGGCGCCTAAATGTAGTTGTTACTCATTATTAGCAGATAAACGAACGCAACTCCTCTGACCAGGGATTTTATCAACCAAGGGGAGATAACCTATTTTTTTTCATATCAGGTGGAGATCATTTCAGCACCTAGTCAAATGAGTGAATGCAAGTCTAAGGGAGGTAATCACTTATATCCTGAAATCGATAAAATTTAAAAAGTAAAATGTTATCTTTAAATTGAACATAGATGGAATAAGAATGATCTAGAATAGAAAAGCAGCATCCTTTACCATGTAAGAGGACTCAAGATAAATCTTTATAAAACAGAAATTATGGTCTGGAATTTCAATGAAAGCATTGATGGCAACCAAGGCCGGTGCGTTCTACCGCCGAACACGCGACCGGAGTGAGGGTCCTAAGCTTGATGAGGGGCCTTGGGCAGTGCATTGTGACCCTCGTTATCTTGTTGCGGAATCTATGCCGAGTAAGATGTATCAGAAGGTGATTTTTTTGTGAAGGCCAACAATGTGCGTGATCATAATGCATTTATCCACCACAAATAAATCAAACAAAAATATAAAGACAATTCAACTTCAAGAAATTACTGAAAACAACGTAATTAGAGATTTCACGTGAATTTATATATATATATATTTGACATACACAAAATGATAATAAGTTGCTTGTTAAATGTGGCAAGTGAGATAAGGTTACAAAATTTGTCCATGCAGAAATTTAGTGGGTAAAGGTTGATAGTTTAAGTTTGTTTGTGGAATTAAAATAGTTTGATATCTGCAAAGAAAATTGTCAATTGTGTAAGTTCAAGTGATAGTGTGTATGTGTTTGACAACTGTTAGTGTTGATTTAAGTTATGAAGAGTTGTTCGCCTTTAACTGATAGGCTAAAGTTGATTGAATGTACAATCACTGTTTTGTAGTGATAATGTCACTTTTTTAGTAAATTGTAAGTTTTTTCACGTGGCAATAGTTGTGCGAGTCATGTTGAGAGATTGGTAGTGATTATTGAGTCAGTGTGTTGGTACGTGTGGGGTCTGTTGGTATCTCTCGAAACCCAGTGTCTGACTAAATTGAATTAAGTCGAGTGATTCTTTTTATAGATTTGAGTTTTCAAATAGGCTCCAGAGAGCTTGCACGGGAAAAAGGTTTGTCACAACTTTGCTACATTTTAGTGTCCTTTTAACCAATGGGGGATTGAGTTTGGAAAAGTAAAGTGAGGATTGGTTAAAGGTTTATTTGGGGAAGAGTGCATCTTCCCGTAGGGGATGACAGGCAGATGTGGTGGATTTCATAATATTATCAACATTTTCTTTTTTCTACCTGCATTTATATACATCGCAAATTAAACTAAGCAAAGTCGACTATTATACAGTGAAAATTTTTCGTGGATTTTGATGACGTCATTTTGGGTTCTTTTTGTTTTTCGGTCAAATCCGCGAATCCGCGAATTTGTCTTGCTCATGCTAAAAAATACCATATAAAAAAACACTATATAAAATACACTGTTTTTAATCCATAATCGATAATGCTGAATGTGTTAAGTTATTTAACATTTTAACAAGAAGAATTTCAAATGGATGTTAAAAATTGCTGTAAAAACATTGTTGATTTATTTCAGATGGAATGATCTATTATGACATGTTTCTAATTTGTATTTAAAAATCAATGTATTTATTTTCAAATTTTCTAGCGGAATTGTTCACCAATCTTGCATATGATCCATTATTGTACATAATTAGGTTAGAATAATATTTGTATTTTATACGAATACTAGCATCTGTCTATATTTCTGAGATGAGGTACTATGTACACTATTTACATTATTCAGACTATTGTCCTCATCTTTGTTGCCATATTTATTACAACGTTTCGGCCTTTCAGTATCTGTCTATATTTCTGAGATGAGGTATTATGTACACTGTTTACATTATTCAGACTATTGTCCTCATCTTTGTTGCCATATTCATTACAACATTTCGGCCTTTCAGTATCTGTCTATATTTCTGAGATGAGGTATTATGTACACTATTTACATTATTCAGACTATTGTCCTCATCTTTGTCGCCATATTTATTACAATGTTTCGGCCGTTGTACGCTCTGGCCTTCTTCAGGTGATTGGAATGTCGAAATAAAGGGTTCAGTTCGACATTCCAACCACCTGAAGAAAGCCGTGGCGTACAACGGCCGAAACGTTGTCATAAATATGGCAACAACGATGAGGACAATAGTCCGAATAATGTAAATAGTGTACGAATACTAGCTTATTAAAACTGAGATGTAGTCAAATAGAGGACCCCGTATCTTAGATTGGTGTTTGGGGGAGGGAAGCACGTGACTTTTGTACCGGCCTAGATGACACCTACCCTGAACACATCATAAAATTTCAGGGTGTGGCATTAGCAAATAATAAACATTTCAGATACGTCATTTATAACAAATTTAGTAAAGGAGAAAAGGAAATTGGACATGTTACGCCAGAGATAGTTTCACACAACACCTCCAATTGCTACATAACCAAAACATCAACGTAAAAACTCGAGTCAGGCTCTTAAATATCCGCGTCAGATTGATACTTTTATATGAACATTGTGCATGGCATCAAACTCGTTCAAAACAACTGGGTAAGATCAATGGTTAAAATTGGTTTCGGGCGAGTGAAGCTTGGGGATCATGGCAAAGAACATCATTATGTGAATATTGTGGACTGGCGCTACACATTCACAAACAAAGGGATGCACCAAGTAACAGAAACCACATCACTTGAGGATTACCAACAGCGGCAACAACTAAAATGCATAGCATATGTAACTCGAAGAGAAAAGAATGATATAATCACGGTGTGGACATTCCACACTATTTCAAATAAACGCTAAGCAAGGATCCCCCTCCCATTATTACTTGAAAGAGCGATAACAGCTTATGGACTTGAGGAACATATTTCCCGGAAAAGTTGTTTAACAAGAATGATTCTATAACTTTCAAACGACAGCAGCGGTGTTCTCGTTCATTTAATGCCAAATGTTTCCTCATAAACAAACAGTTAATATTCAGTCAGTCAGTTATGCATGATACATAACTGACGAGGCAGATTTTTTCCTGCAGTAGGTTGCCATTTCTTTCTGCGGTAGACCAGTTGCCATCCAGGGCTATAGAACCTGGTCCGTCCTGCTATTTAGCCATAGCTGGGTAGAGAAGAACAAGATTCATACCTTTCCCAAGGGTATTAGCAAGTAAGTGAATGTAATGGATTCGACTGGAATTCGAACTCGGCTCTCCGATTCCTCAATCCGAGCCGCTATTCATTAATATACTTTACCAATACCGTTAGCGAGAAGAGAATGAAGAAAGTGGATCGAGTTATGATGTAAGGGAGGTAATCTCAATTCTTCATAGACTAAGGGAGGTAACCATTTTCAGATATTTATTAGATCGAAATGAGAATGGAAACACTTAGATCTGCCGGATGTCATTTAAAATGTCTGTAATTTTGTCAGTGCTGAAATAATCTAAAGCTTCCAGCATTTCCATTACAATTCAATTTGAGCCTGCTACTTTCCCCCCACTATTTTATTCTGTTCAGTGCTGATTTCATTTCAGACTTTAATATTTCTGGTATTTCCATATTTTATTGCATGTTTCTTCTTTCGTCGTAGTAGAAGTCTCCGGTATCCCATAATACTTTGCACAGAACATGTGAACCATAACGAAGTTTTAGAGAAAATGGAAACAAAAAGGACAATTATACTTGAGAGAGAGAGAGAGAGAGAGAGAGAGAGAGAGAGAGAGAGAGAGAGAGAGAGTGGAGTATTTTACATTTTTCTATTATCCGTATCCCATAATACTTTTCCCCGAAGAGAGAGAGAGAGAGAGAGAGAGAGAGAGAGAGAGAGAGAGAGAGGTGAATAACCTACCTAATGAGCTTGTGTAAATGGTTGGCGGAACAGGGTTTAGCTTCTCCCCCCCCCGATTCCGCCATCCATTCACACCAGGTCCTCATGCCCATTACTTTTCGCTATTCATCTAACTCTCGATATTTCTTTGATGTCAGTGTTAAGTTTTCCAAACCGTCCTTTCTCATTATATGTCCAAGAAATTTCAGTTGTCTCTTTCTAATTATAAGTGCTCTCTTTGTTACCATTTTCTTTAAGGATTTCTCGCTCATGACTCTCTTCGTATCTTAGTATCCACAGTATCCTTCTGTAGAACCATATTCCTGCTGCCTCCAGGACCCTCTTCATTTGTGCTGAGATTTTCCAGCATTCTTTGCCATACAAGATGATTGATATCAAATAATAAATCACTACTCTTTTCTTTGTTTCTAACGTAATTTTCCTGTTCCTTAGTGCGTTTTATAAAAAAATTTGGAATACATTTTTCGCTAATCCGATGGCGTTCGGATTTCAGTGTCGCAAAAATATTACAAACTCAAGAGTAGAATTTTATCCCTTGTTTCCTGTTTAGGACTGGGATTCCGGTTCCTTCTAAAGTCTACTTCGACTTCTAATGTTTCCGTCGATAACTCTGAAATTTTATTTACCATTTACATTTTTTCCATCAATAGGAGTAGATACGTTTGCCTATCGTCTGGTTCACACTTCTCACCGATCATTTGAAATGGACCATAGGGAAAATGAAGTGTAAGAATGTAAGAAAGGTAATATTAATACTAACTAAGGTAGGGAATACTTTTTTTCATAATGAGAAAGATAAGACGTAAATTGGGAATTGGAACATTTAAATTCAAACAAATCCCTTAATTTAGACCCGAAAAAGCAAACAGATTTAGGAATTAAGGAAACGATTAAAACCATTTGTTAGATTTGAATGCCCTTGTTTCAAAAGACTACAGATTAAAGCGACAGGACACTTAGAAGTTGAGTAAAGAGCTGGACAAAGGGAGAAAACTCAAATAAGCTGTGGAATTAAGAAAGCAATGATATTAACCATTATTTTAGCCGTTTGGTGCATGCCTGAAGTTCTTTGCATAAAAATAAGAATTAAAAACCAGAAGGAGTATCAAAACCGTACAAATGGTTGTATTACCAAATTCCGGAAGATTATTAAAGTGTGTCGATCTATTACGCACGAACATACATACATACAAAATACAAATCACATACAACGCCAAGCATTCATTGGTTAATTAATCACCACTGACAATTTACAAATCGCAGTAATGCGACAATTTTGTAATCGCTCTATTTTTAAGTAGTCAATTTTGTGCACTTTTGGGAGAAACGGATCACGGAAGTTTTCTTAGGTCTCCCCAAATCTCGCTCGCTGATTCGTCGATGCCAACCAGTCCGATCGTTTGCACGGGAAAAATAATTCTTCCCGCACAGCGATTTGGAGCCTACAGTCGCCTATAAACGCTAAGGTCTTTTTCATCTCACCAGTGAGAATTTCAACTGCCAAACGAATCCACGACAGTTGAAACCATGCGCCAACCTTCTCACTCACACACATCACTCACATGCTGAACATACCTTGTACTCACTCACATAAACTCTTCTTACACAGCAATATCTTTCAAGAACAATCATTACAAGAGACTCTCATGAACATTCTTCCAGTGAACTTTGAAATGCTAAAATAACATTTAAAGAGAGACAACTCTTGTTTATTTCAACCTTTTTTTACTTAAATGCATGCTTTCTTTCACATCGTTGTTTGATATTGTACATCTTGTTAAATACATATTTTATGTGAACCGATGTCTTTTGGGTTATCCTTCTTGCGTGAACCTTGGTTCCTAAAGTTAAATTAATGTGGTGAAGTCCGCCACAAAAGAGCCTTCCTCTCGATTGAACTACAATTTAATGTTTTATATAACAGGTTCTCGAAGAAAACGACCAATGAAATCCAAATGCATAACATTAATGTCTCATCAATCGATCTAATACGGCAGAAGGAATAAGTTAAAGGGCCAGAAGAGTTGAAAGAGAAAAATTAAAACTGAAAGAATCAATGGATTTTTCTAGACAAAATCCATTTTATCCATTTATAAATCTCCCTTTTCTAAGGGAGATAATCAAATGACCTCATCAACTCACAATTATAGCCAAGCGAGGTGAGTACGGTGACACCTCTGAATTTTGCAATGTACATCGTATCTCGTATTTCGTTGACTGAGGGAATAAGATGCTAAGGGAGATAATCACTTCTATCCTGAGTATAGTAAAATTTGGAATTTTAATTGTTTCCTTTAATCTGATAAGCTATAAATTGACAATTGGAACATTGAAATCAAAACAGATCATTTAATTTAGGCCCGAGTTAGAAATAAAAAAAAAAAAATCATTGGTCAGATTTGGATGTCGTTGATTCAACAGACCAACGATTGACAGGACATGACAATGAAAATTGGCTAAAGAGCTCGACTTGACGAGAAAACTCAAATAAACTGTGCAGTTACGAAAGTAATGAAGTTAACCATTATTTTAGCCGTTGGGTTCATGCCTGAAGTAATTTGCATAAAAATAAGAATTAAAAACCAGTAGGGATATTAAAACCATCCAAACGGCAGTATTACCAAAGCCTGGAAGATTATTAAACAGCCTTACTCTCGATTGAGCAACAATTTAATGTTTTATATACCGTAATACCCCATGTATAATACGCAGTTTTTTCTAAAAAAAATAATAAGCAGAATTAAGGGGGCGTATTATACACAGCTACAAAAAAATCTTTAAAAAACTGCCGTTTCATAGGTAGATTTCAGTTGCGAAATGAATACTCACCACAAACATACGATTTGACATTCAGCGATTGCGACCTCATAAGGATGTCAAATACAATCATATGTATCTAACAATACTTACAAATTTGAAATAAAATAAGAATTATCATAAAAGTAAATAAAATATTACCAGCAATACATTTTAGAAAAAAAAACCCAGCAATACAATTTTGAAGAAAAAAAATTATTACCAAGAATAAAATATTGCCAGTAATACATTTTAGAAAAAAAATACCAGCAATAGATTTTTAAAGAAAAAAATTATTACCAGCAATAAAATATTACAGCAATACATTTTAGAACAAAATAAATTACCAGCAATACATTTTTGAAGAAAAAATTGTTACCAGCAATTAAATATTACAGCAATACATTTTAGAACAAAATAAATTACCAGCAATACATTTTTGAAGAAAAAATTATTACCAGCAATAAAATATTACAGCAATACATTTTAGAACAAAATAAATTACCAGCAATACATTTTTGAAGAAAAAATTGTTACCAGCAATAAAATATTACCATCAATACATTTTAGAAGAAAAAAATTACCAGCAATAAGTTTGTGAAGAAAAAAATATTACCAGCAATAAAATATTACCAGCAATACATTTGAGAAGAAAAAAATACCAGCAATACATTTTTGAAGAAAAAAATATTACCAGCAATAAAATATTACCAGCAATACATTTGAGAAGAAAAAAATACCAGCAATACATTTTTGAAGAAAAAAATTATTACCAGCAATAAAATATTACCATCAATACATTTTGGAAGAAAAAAATTACCAGCAATAAATTTTTCAAGAAAATTTTTTTAACAGCAATAAAATATTACCAGAAATACATTTGAGGAGAAAAAAAATTACCAGCAATTCATTTTTGAAGAAAAAAATATTACCAGCAATACATTTTTGAATAAAAATATTATCACCAGCAATAAAATATTACCAGCAATACATTTTAGAAGAAAAATATTACCAGCAAGAAATTTTTCAAGAAAAGAATTATTACCAGCTATAAAATATTACCAGCAATACATTTTAGAAGAAAAAAATACAGCAATACATTTTTGAAGAAAAAAATTATTACCAGCAACAAAATATTACCAGCAATACATTTTTGAAGGAAAAAAATACCAGCAATACATTTTTGAACAAAAAATTATTACCAGCAATAAAATATTACCAGTAATACATTTTAGAAGAAAAATATTACCAGCAATAAATTTTTTAGAAGAAGATTATTATCAGCTATAAGATATTACCAGCAATATATTTTAGAAGAAATAAAAATTACCAGAAATAAACTTTTGAAGAAAAAATTGTTACAGAGCAATAAAATATTAACAGCAATACATTTTAGAAGAAAAAAATTACCAACAATACATTGTTGAAGAAAAAAATTATTACCAGTAATAAAATATTACCAGCAATACATTTTAGAAGAAAAAAATTATTACCAGGAACAAAATATTACCAACAATACATTTTAGAAGAAAAATATTGTTACCAGCAATAAAATATTACCAGCAATACATTTTAGAAAAAAAAAAAATTAGTAGGAAGACATTTTTGAAAAAAAAAATTGTTACCAGCATTAAAACATTACCATCAATATATTTTAGAAGAAAAAATTACCAGCAATACATTTTTGAAGAAAAATATATTACCAGCAATATATTTTTGATGAAAAAAAATTACCAGCAATAAATTTTATTTATTATTACCATGGTAGGTCTGTTTTTGACCAGGGATTAAATTTTACTGGGGTGCCTTTGCAGCCAAAGCACAGCCTTTACATTTTGCCACTGCGTTCTCAATGTCCCTGTCCATATTCGGCCAATAAACAAAACTTTGCATTAGGCTCTTCATCCTAGTGCTGCCTGGATGACCAGTATGAAAATCCTTTAATATTTGTTTTTGGAGTGTGTATGGAATCACCACACGTTCTCTATATAACAATACTGTATCGCAAAGCGAAAACACATTTGTTGTGTACTGGTCCCTCTTGGATATTTTTTCTTTTACTTTCAAGATATACTCTTCCCTGGTGGCTTCTTCTTTTATTTTTTCTAGAGTTACTGGAAGTTCCCGAACCGCATTACACAGTAAATTTCAGCTCTTCTTCTGACTTCAGTGAGGCAATTACTGTGTCTTTTAATGGTTCGCTCCTTTTAGGAATTAACCTGGACAGCCCATCAGCATAGCCAAATTTATTCGATGGTATGTACGCCATGCTGAAGTTATAATTTAGCAATATTGTAGCCCATCTTTGTAGTCGGTTTGCTGTATGCTTCGGCAAACCATTTTCCAATCCAAAAATCAAAATTAGAGGCTTAAAATGTCGACCGTGGAGAAAACGATGAAATTTCGCTACTGCAAATATTATTCCTAGCACCTCTTTCTCTATCTGAGAGTAATTCTTCTCAGCCGGAAGTAGTGCTCTAGAATGCATTAGCAATTGGTTTTACTTGACCATCTGTCATTTTGTGTAAAATACATGCTCCTATTCCATACGCACTTCATAAATAATTCCGAGGTTAACATTTCCGTTATCTTTTCAAATGCTTTCTGGCATTCATTAGTCCACTTCCAGGGTTTTCCTTTCTTTAATAGTTCATTTAATGGTTCCCGCAGATCGTACATTTTAGGGATGTATATTTGGTAATAATTAGTTAATCCCCAAAAACTTTGTAATGTGGTAATATCATTCGGAGCCGGCATGTCTTTTATAGCCTCTTCTCGCTCTGGGTTTGGCCTTCTACCATTCTTATCGATGATCTGTCCCAGATATTTCACTTTTTCCATAAAAAACTCGCATTTACTTCCCTTGAGTTTAAATCCAAAATCCTGTATTCTGGAAACTACTGCATTTACATGTTTCATGTGTTCTGCTATACTTGTACTTCTCATGAGGATGTCGTCCAGATACGCTACAGCAAAATCCAGACCACCCAACATCGAATCCATTACTTGTTGGAAAATGTCGGGGGCGACTTTAATCCTAAAAGGTAGCCTGTTAAATTTATACAGACGCCGATGTGTGTTAATACACAAAAGTTTAGACGTTTCTTCTTTTACCGGTATTTGCAGATATGCATCGCTGAGGTCTATTTTCGAAAATATTGTGCCTCCATTAAGCTTCGCAAATATTTCTTCCGCTGTTGGTAGGGGATAATTATAGTCTTTGAGTGCCACGTTTAACCCCGTCGAAAAATCCGCACAAACACGAATGTCTTTAGACTTTTTTTTCACGTATACCATCGGAGCTGCCCAATCACTATAGTCAAATTTTTTGAGTACACCGGATTTCTCTAATCCGTCCAATTCTTTATCAGTCTGTTCCATTGAGGCAAACGGAACATTCCTTTTCTTTTTGAATACCGCCTGAGCGTTTTCTTTTAAAAAGAATGTTGCCTCCATCTTGGTACACGTTCCCAACCCTGGAGAAAAAACAGTAGGAAATGTTTCCTTAAGTTTCTTTATTAAGTTTTTGGCTTCGGAGTTTAAACTTTCTACCTTGTAACAGAAAGAATTTATCGGTAGATCCCATAATTGAAATTCTGTTATCCAATTCGTACCAACTAAATCCGTGGTATTTTACATGATAAATAGTTTAACTTTTCGCGCTTTTTTATTTAACGTGACGTTTGTAACAAGTTCTCCAATAAATTGTATTTTTTCTCCCGTCACTGACTTCACGATTTTCTTTGTCTTCATTAAAGTTGGTTTCCCCAACTTCTTCCACGTATGCAAATTTATGATAGAGAGATCCGAACCAGTGTCAAGTTGCATTTTTATTTTTTTATTATTTATTTCGACGGTAACAAATTTTCTAGTTATTCCATCGTTTACCTCGTTGGACTTTAGTTTTCTTATTTTATTGCCCTTATTTTTTGAACGGCAATGTGTGCTTCTGTGCCCAACTCTTTCACAGTTGAAACATTTTTTATTCCTAAAATTGCAATATCTGTACCAGTGTAGTTCACTGCAAGCAAAACATGGCTTCGGGCGTTTTTGTTTGTCTTTCTCTGGTATTTTACTTATTGCTTGATAATCTGCAATTTTATAATTCTTTTTGTTAGACTGACTTTCTTCTTTGTACCGTATTTTCCTTACATGCGAAACGCTAGACTGTTGTATCTTTTTTGCGTCTTTTTTTACGCTAACATATCTTGTGCAGACTTCTGCCAATTTCTGTACCGTAATTCTTGGATTGCTTTCCAATTTTGCCAGTACTAATTTTCTCAACTCTGCGTCTTTTTCCGCTACCAGCTCCCGAACAAACACCAAGCACTTAAAATTGTCTGCGCTTAACTCTGCTAGCTTGGATTCTTTACAATGCTTATTCACATTGGCTGCGTACGTTATATAGTCATGTTCGTCATCTTTCATCAAATTCAAACATTTCCACCTCTTGTGGAACAAAGATGTCTTTTTACTAAATAATTCACTTAATATATTTACCGCCTCGGTAAATGTCAACTCGTTAGTTCTTTTCGGTAAAATGTAGTTTACCAATTTGTTACGCTCAGCAGTTCCTAATTTGCTTAAAAGAAGCCTAACCTTCTTTCCTTCAGACCACGAGTGGCAGTCCTCGTCATACACGTCCGTATATTTTTTATAATATTCTTCAAAAGTTATCTCTTCATCTGGACTGTACGTGAATATTTCAATTGAATTCCATATTGTATTCTCTGGGAATCCGAGACTTTGTCGCACACGTTATTTGTAGCGAACAAAATTTTTCTTCCTCCGTATGAGTGCAAATCATCCGTATGAGTGCAAATCATCGCTGCCAAAGTTATATTGGCGAACGAATTTTTTTTGTTTTCCTCCGTATGAGAGTGCAAATCCTCGTCGCCAAAAGTTGTTGGAAAGTTATTTCCTCAGTGGAAACTGTATTTGGACTAAATTCGTCCTAAATAGGTTCAACGTACAAAAACGTTAGGAACTTGTAATAATCAGTACTACGCAGAGTAATCGAGTTGTGGTCGCTGACTACTTTTTGTATTCGACTCCTACTGACTCCTACTTATAATACATGGCAGAGTCTATTATCTATAGACTAGGTGTCTTTCACCATAACAATAATACTCATCTTGATAGAACCAAATCAGGAATCATCTTAAGTCTTACATTTCATGTGACACAGTTTCATTCTAAAACAGAAACCGAGGAAAAACTTTAAATTTGGGAATTGCTTTTGTTGATCACACAAAAAACAAATACAAACCAGCGAATGCATCTATTGACAAATCAGAATATTTCTGAAAATTAAATGGCTTCAGATTCTATTTTATGAACATAATTAAAATCAGAGATGATTTTTGGTTCGAATTTAATCAAAAGGGATGGCTTGGGTTCGTTTCAAGAAAATCAGAAAAAATGGATTCATGCCTTTCCAAAGTATTTAATTACGAAGTGAACACAACTAGCACTGTTAAAATCTGAATTCGACATGTTTATTCCATTTTTCTTGAGAATAACTTTTATGCCACCACCTTGATCCTTATTGATTATAGAACAATATAAAGATTTTATTATGTTAAACTGCAGGTTAAAATGTCTTTGTTCCTGAATAACGTGGAGAAAGTTCAAATGATATTCGACGGTCAAGGAACAGATTCAAAAAGTTGGTTTAATATGTCTCGCGTGTTGAAGTCACCGTGGAAAGACGTTTATAAAGGAGCAACAAACAATTTCTTCGGGATAAATTATAAGTAAGTACCAAAACTCTTGGTTTGTACTAAGTTTTTCCTATCTGAACACTGAATTGCATTATAAAATCTGGCATAGTCTATCAATTTGTAAGGATTTTTCTTGAGATTTTAAAATCTGAAATTTCTGACATGGAAATATAAACGATGGATTTATGATAATATTTTTTCGTTATCATAAATTTTTGGTATTTATATTTTTATAGGGAACCCTTTCAAAATCTTCCAAAATCCTTCAATGTCCTTATTATTTCATCCACAATGCTAGGAGAAAGGCATACAAAATATCCAAGTACAAAAATATTACAACATTATTAACAACAATAACAATGTCAATAAAAACAGACACATAAGAAAAACAGAGAAAAGATTTATATTTTTTATAAAATATATAGTAATATACATAATATTCTTTTGTGCTTCTATTGCTCTTTCTGATATCATTTTGGGCATAAATATTGTATATCTCCTTTTAAGGTCTTTAACGGATCCACACTGCCATTGTCCTCTTCCTGGTTTGATTTTTCTGCGGGATATATCCATTAGAATTACGATAAGTTTTGTTATATGACCTATTAGGCTGTCCGATCGAGTTTGCATTCTTCTGCACCTGGCTTTTTAAGCAGTGCTATGGAAATAGATTTGCTTAGGGCTTCAGGTATATCAACACTGTTGTATATTTCATTGATTATGTCTGTAATCTTGTCAATGCCGAAATCATCTAAGGTTAACAGCATCTTTGTTATAATTCTTGTCTTGTTCTGCGGTTTTGTTTCTGTTCAATTTGCTCAGTGTTGATTTCAATCCAGATTTTAATATCTCTGATCCTTCGACATTGCTGTCTATTATCGGTTGTTCCCCTTTGTTGTGAAAAAAGATCTCCGAAGTATTATTTGTTACAGGACCCATTAGTCTGTTCAATCGTGTTTATATTCGTTGAGTCATTCCTCTTTAGCCTACTTGCTTTTGTTCCTAATTTCCTGGTGCATAGTCTTCTGTTCTGTGCTCAACATTGGCATTGGTTTTCGTCTCGTTTTCATCATAAGGAGAATTTCCTCTGCTGTTCATCCTTCTTTCTTTGTCTATTTTCCTTTGGAAAGATCTCGATTGCTGATGGCACGAAATTTCTCTTAATATGTCACACTTCGAGTTTCCACTCTAATTTTGATCTTTATATCTGCTTTTATCGCTCTCAAACTGTTCGTCTTCCGTATTGCAATCTGCGTATTACCCTGGCCCTCTACAAAGTGCGTCCTCTCAGCTACGATCTTCAAAAGTATAAAGGCAAAATCAATCTTCATCTTCTGATTCCCAGAACCCTGTTCTTTTATTGTCCTCACTGGGTCTTTCACTCTCTTTTATCCATTGCATCCTAGTGGCTTTTACTGCTTTGCTTAGCATGAAATGATTTTAAAAAAATATTATTGCTTTTATACTACTTAAGATTTACTGTAACAATACAAAAACCTAACAAGGAAATGAAAGCAAAAATATTTTCTCCTATGTTATCAGAAATATATCCCACTAAAACTTGTGTTTGGTGAAATATTTGGTATATTAACATAGGAATTAACAGAAAATAATAAAATCGTAACATACATTTTGTATTCTCAGAACGCTACAGCACACATCACGTACAATAGCTGATATATTAAGAGTAAACATTGACCAAAGTGTCATCTGTGGCATGCAAGACATCTGCGAAATTCCAGGATAATAATGGCAGTTTAATAAGATATAATGACAATTTAACGGGATGCCTATCTTTTCTCCAACTTGTAGAATACCGTATGTTTAGGGGTCGACCTATATTGTAAGTATAGTCTTAACTCAGAATTTTGAGCTAAAAATCCTGAGGTCGTCTTCTACTTCATGTCGACATTTACCGCGCAATGTATGGTGTTTTTTGTATAACATTTTTTTTAACAAGTTTCACGACTTGGTTTGCATTGTGAGATTTAAAAATCAATTAAAAGTGATTTACTATTGGCATATTTTAAGGAAGAATAATGTTCTTTATATGTAAAATTATTTAACGAACATGTATTGCCCATTGTTTTTATACTTCTTTTGATTTCCATTTCACTGGGACCTTAAAAAACATAACAAGGATGGCATAAATATTTATTCATTATTATTATTATTATTATTATTATTATCATTATTATTATTATTATTATTATTATTATTATTATTATTATTATATGTTCTTTCTTCAGGATGTCGGTAAATTCATTAGGCTGAAGAATCACACCAATGATATCACTTTGGTAAAATCTACATAGGTTTTAAGCATGCTTTTGTTCTTTTTCTATTAATAGCTTTTGTAATGCGCCATCTACTTCCGGTTTTGAGTCATAATTGCGATGACATTAGACAAATCAATGACAACAGAAAATGATCGAAAATTACTGTAATTATATCAAGGTTGGCTTAATCCAAATATTTTTTATTATTTATTTCTTCTAGTTTTCTTTCATTCTTTTATTTCCTTGCGATTTCTTTACAGGTTATGAACACGCTGATTCCTTGGCTGTTTACATATCCATTTAACCAATCCGAAATATCAACGATTGTTTCATTTTTTCTTACCTTATCTCGTATTTTCAATTGCATTTTCATCATATTCTGACATTACTAGATCTTGTAGTTACAAACAAATTGGGATAAAGTATAAAGACGCGAACAGGATAATGATTGCTGTTCAGGGTTTTGGTTTCGATCCCAAACAAAGTTTCAGCCCCCTAAGTATTTTCATTGAGAAAATATTCAGTGAAGATTTTTAAAGCATCTACCAATGACAATATTGAAAAACCGTGGAAGAGAGGAACTTCAAAGCAATTCTGACATTTTGGAAATGGAGGTATAAATACCAAAAACATTTGAAGCAAAGTGAAAATAAAAATAAAAATAATATATCCATGACTTGTTTTGCTTTCTTTTTCCGTCATATTTGTTTTTTTTTATTAAAAACGAATTATATATATATGTAATCAGTTTTTAAGTAAGTTTTCACCATTTAAATTTAAATGCTAATATCTCCAGAAAAGTTTAAAATCTTGTAATATGCACATTTTAAATGAAGACTATTAAAAGTTATGTGATGAAAAAAATCACGTTTGCAAAAATTCCGTTTTATTGAAAAGATAATTGTTAAAAATGGTAAGGACTGCGTGTAACTTTCATTTGTCGACATTTTCTTTCCTGTCGTCTTGTGAACATTATTAGTTTTCAAAAGAAGCCCGTTTTAAAGATGAATTATAAAATATTAGGAGTGCTTAATAATTGCTATTAAAGATAAAATCATCTGCAATCATAATAACTTTAATCCTGAAAATTTTATACTTCCAAGTATTGAAAAAATTTTTACATATTGGATAATAATCCTTCAGATACGGGATAATGTCTTATTACCATGACCATGATAAATTTAAGATTCAATATGTTATTATTTAAAGAATCTGTAGTTGAGGGGGGCAATTTGTCTATCGTACAATACAAGGAAATCGCTGTTAGCAAGACAAGTAGACAGACGAATAAGTGAAGGCATCTTCTTTTATAATTTTACGTTGTTTTCAACATGAAACCAGGTCCAATTGAATGAAGTCTTCAAATCATTGAGTTCAACTTTGTTATCAAGACAAACAAGCGTATAAGTGAGATATATCCCCATCTTTTTCAATTCAACGTTGTTATCAAACAAAAAGGTAAGATGAGATACTTCTCATATGGTTTCGCAACGTCAGGTTCTAGTTTAAATTCAAAAGATTCCGACAATAACGGTTCTGGATATTCCATTATTAAAATGACTCTCTGCAAATATCCCGAGGGCTTAATCCCACACACCAACCAATTTGCTTCAAACGCACGCTGGCAAGCACCTATTCAGTGTTTTGTATTTAATATAGGCATCATTTAAGTGAGACAATATGGAGATAAGTAAATAATCGATGGAAAATCGAAGGAACTTGAAGTAACCACGACTATAATAAAGACGAATGAGCGGATCACTGACTTTTATTATTTGTATTGTGTTCGAAATTAATAAACAAAGCTTGAAACAATTTCTCATTTTAGTTTTTTGTTTTCTTCTGTCTTCAGAGTCAGATTTATTTTAACGAATTTCTGCATGAATTCTAATCAACCGAGGAGGAAATGAAAACGATATAAAGTTTCAGTAAAGAATAGAATTTAATGGAAGCCATTGTAGAAACTTTAAAACTTATTATTCCCACTGAATTCGCTAAAATGTCGATTTTCTTTATTTCATTTGTTGCGGTCGTTAATCTCATCATAATCACAGAAATTCTTGGGTGTTTTTTTTTTTACAGACGACCAAATACAAAATGGCTTTAGAACGACATCATATTTCTTCGAAATGTTTAATGTCTTCCGTCAAATTTCACTTTCTTTCAATGAACTTGAATATCATTATTACATACATCGATTGTAATGTATTTATTAATCATATTTCATTCATTTACATATCCATACCTGATAAATTGTTGTTGTCACTGAAGACTAAATGGCAACAAGTGTCTTGAAATCTGCAGCACCTTCCTCAGTATTCTCGTAGTCTCCATCACTTCTTTCGTCTTGACAGTTTCAATCGATCTTGGTATTTTAAGTTCTTTCACTCTCACCACAATTGATTTTTTCCCTTACAAAGTGCAGCATTTTATGTTCAACTCGTTCTGGTATTTTTTGTGGTTTGCAGATAGAGGCGCGTCTACGATCTTACAGTCTATTCCAGGAGAAGAGATGCAGTTTCTCATTTTATATATCACTTGCGTAACCAACTCCACAACTTTTTGTCTGAATTTTTCATCATTTCACCCCAAGCATAGCAATAAAACAACTAAGACGGAAACAACTGGTCGGAAAATATCACTAGAGAAAAAGTAAATCGTCTGGAAATGCTACGAAATAAATAAAGGTCTTTCATCAGACAAGTGTTTGCTTAAACGAGTTTGATAAAATACAAAATATCAAAAGAACTCTCTCATCGAATTCTTAAACCTTGTGACCATAAACCCATTCAGGTAGAGAAAACAAAAACGGGAGTTTCAACAAATTCTTCAAACATGACGTTCTTTTTTTGTCACCAAATCAACAACCATCAGCATTTATTTAAAAAGAAAACTACAGAGTGTCTTTCAAAATGATCCAAATTCTTTGATGTTTTTTTTTCTGTGTAAAATTACCGTAAATTTCATAGATTACATTCTGGATGATGGTATAAGGTGGTCCATCATTTTAGATGTGCCGCCTACCTTTAGGATCATAGCTCTCTACAACATTCTTTGATTCATAGACTGCCTTCTGGATGAGAGCATAATGTGGTCCATCATCTTTTATATGTGGCGTCTCTTCAGGATCTTAGCTATCCACAACGTTCTTTGTTTCATAGACTGCATTCTGGATGAGAGCTTAATGTGGTCCATCATCTTCTATATGTCACGTCTCTTCAGAATCATAGCTCTCCACAACTTTCTTTGATTCATAGACTTCTTTCTGGATGAGAGCTTAATGTGGTCCATCATCTTCTATATGTGGCGTCTTTTCAGGATCATAGCTCTCCACAACTTTCTTTGATTCATAGACTTCTTTCTGGATGAGAGCTTAATGTGGTCCATGATCTTCTATATGTGGTGTCTCTTCAGGATCATAGCTATCCACAACGTTCTTTGTGTCATAGACTGCCTTCTGGATGAGAGCTTAATGTGGTCCATGATATTCTATATGTGGCGTCTCTTCAGGATCATAGCTCTCCCCAACTTTCTTTGTTTCATAGACTTCCTTCTGGATGAGAGCTTAATGTGGTCCATCATCTTCTATATGTGTCGTCTCTTATTGGTCTTCTAGAAACTAAACACGGTAAAAAGAAAGGAGAAAGAACAGAGAACATCGTAACACTTTGTTGCCTGCTCTAGAATAATATCCCGAATAAATCCATGAAAAATACCCGCTTCCTCAAGAGAGAAGGGATAAAGTCCCAATATTTGTTTCCTGATCTCAAATAGTCACCTGAATAAATCCATGAAAAATCCCCGCTTCCCCAAGACAGAAGGGATGAAGTCCCAATATTTGTTTCCTATTCCCAAATAGCCTCCTGAATAAATCCATGAAAAATACCCACTTCTCCAAGACAGAAGGGATAAAGTCCCAATATTTTGTTTCCTGTTCCCAAATAGTCCCCTGAATAAATCCATGAAAAATACCCGCTTCCCCAGGACAGAAGGGATAAAGTCCCAATATTTTGTTTCCTATTCCCAAATATTCTCCTGAATAAATCCATGAAAAATACCCGCTTCCCCAAGACAGAAGGGATAAAGGCCCAATATTTTGTTTCTGATCCCAAATAGTTTCCTGAATAAATCCAAGAAAAATACCCACTTCCCCAAGACAGAAGGGATAAAGTCCCAATATTTTGTTTCCTGATCCCAAATAGTCTCCTGAATAAATCCATGAAAAATACCCGCTTCCCCAAGACAGAAGGGATAAAGTCCCAATATTTTGTTTCCTGTTCCCAAATAGTCTCCTGAATAAATCCATGAAAAATATCCGCTTCCCCAAGACAGAAGGGATAAAGTCCCAATATTTTGTTTCCTGATCCCAAATAGTCTCCTGAATAAATCCATGAAAAATGCCCGCTGCCCCAAGACAGAAGGGATAAAGTCCAAATATTTTGTTTCCTGATCCCAAATAGTCTCCTGAATAAATCCATGAAAAATGCCCGCTGCCCCAAGACAGAAGGGATAAAGTCCAAATATTTTGTTTCCTGTTCCCAAATAGTCTCCTGAATAAATCCATGAAAAATACCCGCTTCCCCAAGACAGAAGGGATAAACTCCCAATATTTTGTTTCCTGTTCCCAAATAGTCTCCTGAATAAATGAATGAAAAATACCCGCTTCCCCAAGACAGTAGGGATAAAGTCCCAGTATTTTGTTTCCTGATCCCAAATAGTCTCCTGAATAAATCCATGAAAAATACCCGCTTCCCCAAGACAGAAGGGATAAACTCCCAATATTTTGTTTCCTGATCCCAAATAGTCTCCTGAATAAATCAATGAAAAATACCCACTTCCCCAAGACAGAAGGGATAAAGTCCCAGTATTTTGTTTCCTGTTCCCAAATAGTCTACTGAGTAAATCCATGAAAAATACCCGCTTCCCCAAGAGAGAAGGGATAAACTCCCAATATTTTGTTTCCTGTTCCCAAATAGTCTACTGAGTAAATCCATGAAAAATACCCGCTTCCCCAAGAGAGAAGGGATAAACTCCCAATATTTTGTTTCCTGTTCCCAAATAGTCTACTGAATAAATCCATGAAAAATACCCGCTTCCCCAAGACAGAAGGGATGAAGTCCCAATATTTTGTTTCCTGTTTCCAAATAGTCTACTGAATAAATCCATGAAAAATACCCGCTTCCTCAAGACAGAAGGGATAAACTCCCAATATTTTGTTTCCTGTTCCCAAATAGTCTACTGAATAAATCCATGAAAAATACACGCTTCCCCAAGACAGAAGGGATAAAGTCCCAATATTTTGTTTCCATTTTCAAAATAGTCTACTGAATAAATCCATGAAAAATACCCGCTTCCCCAAGACAGAAGGGATAAAGTCCCAATATTTTGTTTCCTGTTCCCAAATAGTCTACTGAATAAATCCATGAAAAATACCCGCTTCCCCAAGACAGAAGGGATAAAGTCCCAATATTTTGTTTCCTGTTTCCAAATAGTCTACTGAATAAATCCATGAAAAATACCCGCTTCCCCAAGACAGAAGGGATAAATTCCCAATATTTTGTTTCCTGATCCCAAATAGTCTCCTGAATAAATCAATGAAAAATACCCGCTTCCCCAAGATAGATGGGATAAAGTCCCAGTATTTTGTTTCCTGTTTCCAAATAGTCTACTGAATAAATCCATGAAAAATACCCGCTTCCCCAAGACAGAAGTGATAAAGTCCCAATATTTTGTTTCCTGATCCCAAATAGTCTCCTGAATAAATCAATGAAAAATACCCGCTTCCCCAAGACAGAAGGGATAAACTCCCAATATTTTGTTTCCTGTTTCCAAATAGTCTACTGAATAAATCCATGAAAAATACCCGCTTCCCCAAGACAGAAGGGATAAAGTCCCAATATTTTGTTTCCTGTTACCAAATAGTCTACTGAATAAATCCATGAAAAATACCCGCTTCCCCAAGACAGAAGATATAAATCCCAATATTTTGTTTCCTGTTTCCAAATAGTCTACTGAATAAATCCATGAAAAATACCCGCTTCCCCAAGACAGAAGGGATAAACTCCCAATATTTTGTTTCCTGTTCCCAAATAGTCTCCTGAATAAATCCATGAAAAATACCCGCTTCCCCAAGACAGAAGGGATAAAGTCCCAATATTTTGTTTCCTGTTCCCAAATAGTCTCCTGAATAAATCCATGAAAAATACCCGCTTCCCCAAGACAGAAGGGATAAACTCCCAATATTTTGTTTCCTGTTCCCAAATTGTCTACTGAATAAATCTATGAAAAATACGCGCTTCCCCAAGACAGTAGGGATAAAGTCCCAATATTTTGTTTCCTGTTCCCAAATAGTCTCCTGATAAATCCATGAAAAATACCCGCTTCCCCAAGACAGAAGGGATAAAGTCCCAATATTTTGTTCCCTGTTCCCAAATAGTCTGCTGAATAAATCCATGAAAAATACCCGCTTCCCCAAGACAGAAGGGATAAAGTCCCAATATTTTGTTCCCTGTTCCCAAATAGTCTCCTGAATAAATCCATGAAAAATACCCGCTTCCCCAAGACAGAAGGGATAAAGTCCCAATATTTTGTTTCCTGTTCCCAAATAGTCTACTGAATAAATCCATGAAAAATACCCGCTTCCCCAAGACAGAAGGGATAAACTCCCAATATTTTGTTTCCTGTTCCCAAATAGTCTACTGAATAAATCCATGAAAAATACCCGCTTCCCCAAGACAGAAGGGATAAACTCCCAATATTTTGTTCCCTGTTCCCAAATAGTCTACTGAATAAACCCATGAAAAATACCTTCTTCCCCAAGACAGAAGGGATAAACTCCCAATATTTTGTTACCTGTTCCCAAATAGTCTCCTGAATAATTCCATGAAAAATACCCGCTTCCCCAAGACAGTAGGGATAAAGTCCCAATATTTTGTTTCCTGTTCCCAAATAGTCTACTGAATAAATCAATGAAAAATACCCGCTTCCCCAAGACAGAAGGGATAAACTCCCAATATTTTGTTTCCTGTTCCCAAATAGTCTACTGAATAAATCCATGAAAAATACCCGCTTCCCCAAGACAGAAGGGATAAACTCCCAATAATTGTTCCCTGTTTCCAAATAGTCTCCTGAATAAATCCATGAAAAATACCCGCTTCCCCAAGACAGAAGGGATAAAGTCCCAATATTTTGTTCCCTGTTCCCAAATAGTCTCCTGAATAAATCCATGAAAAATACCCGCTTCCCCAAGACAGAAGGGATAAACTCCCAATATTTTGTTTCCTGTTGCCAAATAGTCTACTGAATAAATCTATAAAAAATACCCGCTTCCCCAAGACAGTAGGGATAAAGTCCCAATATTTTGTTTCCTTTTCCCAAATAGTCTACTGAATAAATCCATGAAAAATACCCGCTTCCCCAAGACAGAAGGGATAAAGTCCCAATATTTTGTTCCCTTTTCCCAAATAGTCTACTGAATAAATCCATGAAAAATACCCGCTTCCCCAAGACAGAAGGGATAAAGTCCCAATATTTTGTTCCCTGTTCCAAAATAGTCTCCTGAATAAATCCATGAAAAATACCCGCTTCCCCAAGACAGTAGGGATAAAGTCCCAATATTTGTTTCCTGTTCCCAAATAGTCTACTGAATAAATCCATGAAAAATACCCGCTTCCCCAAGACAGAAGGGATAAACTCCCAATATTTTGTTTCCTGTTCCCAAATAGTCTACTGAATAAATCCATGAAAAATACCCGCTTCCCCAAGACAGAAGGGATAAACTCCCAATATTTTGTTCCCTGTTCCCAAATAGTCTACTGAATAAACCCATGAAAAATACCTTCTTCCCCAAGACAGAAGGGATAAACTCCCAATATTTTGTTACCTGTTCCCAAATAGTCTCCTGAATAATTCCATGAAAAATACCCGCTTCCCCAAGACAGTAGGGATAAAGTCCCAATATTTTGTTTCCTGTTCCCAAATAGTCTACTGAATAAATCAATGAAAAATACCCGCTTCCCCAAGACAGAAGGGATAAACTCCCAATATTTTGTTTCCTGTTCCCAAATAGTCTACTGAATAAATCCATGAAAAATACCCGCTTCCCCAAGACAGAAGGGATAAACTCCCAATAATTGTTCCCTGTTTCCAAATAGTCTCCTGAATAAATCCATGAAAAATACCCGCTTCCCCAAGACAGAAGGGATAAAGTCCCAATATTTTGTTCCCTGTTCCCAAATAGTCTCCTGAATAAATCCATGAAAAATACCCGCTTCCCCAAGACAGAAGGGATAAACTCCCAATATTTTGTTTCCTGTTGCCAAATAGTCTACTGAATAAATCTATGAAAAATACCCGCTTCCCCAAGACAGTAGGGATAAAGTCCCAATATTTTGTTTCCTTTTCCCAAATAGTCTACTGAATAAATCCATGAAAAATACCCGCTTCCCCAAGACAGAAGGGATAAAGTCCCAATATTTTGTTCCCTTTTCCCAAATAGTCTACTGAATAAATCCATGAAAAATACCCGCTTCCCCAAGACAGAAGGGATAAACTCCCAATATTTTGTTCCCTGTTCCAAAATAGTCTCCTGAATAAATCCATGAAAAATACCCGCTTCCCCAAGACAGTAGGGATAAAGTCCCAATATTTTGTTTCCTGTTCCCAAATAGTCTACTGAATAAATCCATGAAAAATACCCGCTTCCCCAAGACAGAAGGGATAAACTCCCAATATTTTGTTCCCTGTTCCAAAATAGTCTCCTGAATAAATCCATGAAAAATACCCGCTTCCCCAAGACAGTAGGGATAAAGTCCCAATATTTTGTTCCCTGTTCCAAAATAGTCTCCTGAATAAATCCATGAAAAATATCCGCTTCTCCAAGACAGAAGGGATAAAGTCCCAATATTTTGTTTCCTGTTCCCAAATAGTCTACTGAATAAATCCATGAAAAATACCCGCTTCCCCAAGACAGAAGGGATAAACTCCCAATATTTTGTTTCCTGTTCCCAAATAGTCTACTGAATAAATCCATGAAAAATACCCGCTTCCCCAAGACAGAAGGGATAAAGTCCCAATATTTTGTTTCCTGTTCCCAAATAGTCTACTGAATAAATCCATGAAAAATACACGCTTCCCCAAGACAGAAGGGATAAAGTCCCAATATTTTGTTTCCATTTTCAAAATAGTCTACTGAATAAATCCATGAAAAATACCCGCTTCCCCAAGACAGAAGGGATAAAGTCCCAATATTTTGTTTCCTGTTCCCAAATAGTCTACTGAATAAATCCATGAAAAATACCCGCTTCCCCAAGACAGAAGGGATAAAGTCCCAATATTTTGTTTCCTGTTTCCAAATAGTCTACTGAATAAATCCATGAAAAATACCCGCTTCCCCAAGACAGAAGGGATAAATTCCCAATATTTTGTTTCCTGATCCCAAATAGTCTCCTGAATAAATCAATGAAAAATACCCGCTTCCCCAAGATAGATGGGATAAAGTCCCAGTATTTTGTTTCCTGTTTCCAAATAGTCTACTGAATAAATCCATGAAAAATACCCGCTTCCCCAAGACAGAAGTGATAAAGTCCCAATATTTTGTTTCCTGATCCCAAATAGTCTCCTGAATAAATCAATGAAAAATACCCGCTTCCCCAAGACAGAAGGGATAAACTCCCAATATTTTGTTTCCTGTTTCCAAATAGTCTACTGAATAAATCCATGAAAAATACCCGCTTCCCCAAGACAGAAGGGATAAAGTCCCAATATTTTGTTTCCTGTTACCAAATAGTCTACTGAATAAATCCATGAAAAATACCCGCTTCCCCAAGACAGAAGATATAAATCCCAATATTTTGTTTCCTGTTTCCAAATAGTCTACTGAATAAATCCATGAAAAATACCCGCTTCCCCAAGACAGAAGGGATAATCTCCCAATATTTTGTTTCCTGTTCCCAAATAGTCTCCTGAATAAATCCATGAAAAATACCCGCTTCCCCAAGACAGAAGGGATAAACTCCCAATATTTTGTTTCCTGTTCCCAAATAGTCTACTGAATAAATCCATGAAAAATACCCGCTTCCCCAAGACAGAAGGGATAAACTCCCAATATTTTGTTCCCTGTTCCCAAATAGTCTACTGAATAAACCCATGAAAAATACCTTCTTCCCCAAGACAGAAGGGATAAACTCCCAATATTTTGTTACCTGTTCCCAAATAGTCTCCTGAATAATTCCATGAAAAATACCCGCTTCCCCAAGACAGTAGGGATAAAGTCCCAATATTTTGTTTCCTGTTCCCAAATAGTCTACTGAATAAATCAATGAAAAATACCCGCTTCCCCAAGACAGAAGGGATAAACTCCCAATATTTTGTTTCCTGTTCCCAAATAGTCTACTGAATAAATCCATGAAAAATACCCGCTTCCCCAAGACAGAAGGGATAAACTCCCAATAATTGTTCCCTGTTTCCAAATAGTCTCCTGAATAAATCCATGAAAAATACCCGCTTCCCCAAGACAGAAGGGATAAAGTCCCAATATTTTGTTCCCTGTTCCCAAATAGTCTCCTGAATAAATCCATGAAAAATACCCGCTTCCCCAAGACAGAAGGGATAAACTCCCAATATTTTGTTTCCTGTTGCCAAATAGTCTACTGAATAAATCTATGAAAAATACCCGCTTCCCCAAGACAGTAGGGATAAAGTCCCAATATTTTGTTTCCTTTTCCCAAATAGTCTACTGAATAAATCCATGAAAAATACCCGCTTCCCCAAGACAGAAGGGATAAAGTCCCAATATTTTGTTCCCTTTTCCCAAATAGTCTACTGAATAAATCCATGAAAAATACCCGCTTCCCCAAGACAGAAGGGATAAAGTCCCAATATTTTGTTCCCTGTTCCAAAATAGTCTCCTGAATAAATCCATGAAAAATACCCGCTTCCCCAAGACAGTAGGGATAAAGTCCCAATATTTGTTTCCTGTTCCCAAATAGTCTACTGAATAAATCCATGAAAAATACCCGCTTCCCCAAGACAGAAGGGATAAACTCCCAATATTTTGTTTCCTGTTCCCAAATAGTCTACTGAATAAATCCATGAAAAATACCCGCTTCCCCAAGACAGAAGGGATAAACTCCCAATATTTTGTTCCCTGTTCCCAAATAGTCTACTGAATAAACCCATGAAAAATACCTTCTTCCCCAAGACAGAAGGGATAAACTCCCAATATTTTGTTACCTGTTCCCAAATAGTCTCCTGAATAATTCCATGAAAAATACCCGCTTCCCCAAGACAGTAGGGATAAAGTCCCAATATTTTGTTTCCTGTTCCCAAATAGTCTACTGAATAAATCAATGAAAAATACCCGCTTCCCCAAGACAGAAGGGATAAACTCCCAATATTTTGTTTCCTGTTCCCAAATAGTCTACTGAATAAATCCATGAAAAATACCCGCTTCCCCAAGACAGAAGGGATAAACTCCCAATAATTGTTCCCTGTTTCCAAATAGTCTCCTGAATAAATCCATGAAAAATACCCGCTTCCCCAAGACAGAAGGGATAAAGTCCCAATATTTTGTTCCCTGTTCCCAAATAGTCTCCTGAATAAATCCATGAAAAATACCCGCTTCCCCAAGACAGAAGGGATAAACTCCCAATATTTTGTTTCCTGTTGCCAAATAGTCTACTGAATAAATCTATGAAAAATACCCGCTTCCCCAAGACAGTAGGGATAAAGTCCCAATATTTTGTTTCCTTTTCCCAAATAGTCTACTGAATAAATCCATGAAAAATACCCGCTTCCCCAAGACAGAAGGGATAAAGTCCCAATATTTTGTTCCCTTTTCCCAAATAGTCTACTGAATAAATCCATGAAAAATACCCGCTTCCCCAAGACAGAAGGGATAAACTCCCAATATTTTGTTCCCTGTTCCAAAATAGTCTCCTGAATAAATCCATGAAAAATACCCGCTTCCCCAAGACAGTAGGGATAAAGTCCCAATATTTGTTTCCTGTTCCCAAATAGTCTACTGAATAAATCCATGAAAAATACCCGCTTCCCCAAGACAGAAGGGATAAACTCCCAATATTTTGTTTCCTGTTCCCAAATAGTCTACTGAATAAATCCATGAAAAATACCCGCTTCCCCAAGACAGAAGGGATAAAGTCCCAATATTTTGTTTCCTGTTCCCAAATAGTCTACTGAATAAATCCATGAAAAATACACGCTTCCCCAAGACAGAAGGGATAAAGTCCCAATATTTTGTTTCCATTTTCAAAATAGTCTACTGAATAAATCCATGAAAAATACCCGCTTCCCCAAGACAGAAGGGATAAAGTCCCAATATTTTGTTTCCTGTTCCCAAATAGTCTACTGAATAAATCCATGAAAAATACCCGCTTCCCCAAGACAGAAGGGATAAAGTCCCAATATTTTGTTTCCTGTTTCCAAATAGTCTACTGAATAAATCCATGAAAAATACCCGCTTCCCCAAGACAGAAGGGATAAATTCCCAATATTTTGTTTCCTGATCCCAAATAGTCTCCTGAATAAATCAATGAAAAATACCCGCTTCCCCAAGATAGATGGGATAAAGTCCCAGTATTTTGTTTCCTGTTTCCAAATAGTCTACTGAATAAATCCATGAAAAATACCCGCTTCCCCAAGACAGAAGTGATAAAGTCCCAATATTTTGTTTCCTGATCCCAAATAGTCTCCTGAATAAATCAATGAAAAATACCCGCTTCCCCAAGACAGAAGGGATAAACTCCCAATATTTTGTTTCCTGTTTCCAAATAGTCTACTGAATAAATCCATGAAAAATACCCGCTTCCCCAAGACAGAAGGGATAAAGTCCCAATATTTTGTTTCCTGTTACCAAATAGTCTACTGAATAAATCCATGAAAAATACCCGCTTCCCCAAGACAGAAGATATAAATCCCAATATTTTGTTTCCTGTTTCCAAATAGTCTACTGAATAAATCCATGAAAAATACCCGCTTCCCCAAGACAGAAGGGATAATCTCCCAATATTTTGTTTCCTGTTCCCAAATAGTCTCCTGAATAAATCCATGAAAAATACCCGCTTCCCCAAGACAGAAGGGATAAAGTCCCAATATTTTGTTTCCTGTTCCCAAATAGTCTCCTGAATAAATCCATGAAAAATACCCGCTTCCCCAAGACAGAAGGGATAAACTCCCAATATTTTGTTTCCTGTTCCCAAATTGTCTACTGAATAAATCTATGAAAAATACGCGCTTCCCCAAGACAGTAGGGATAAAGTCCCAATATTTTGTTTCCTGTTCCCAAATAGTCTCCTGATAAATCCATGAAAAATACCCGCTTCCCCAAGACAGAAGGGATAAAGTCCCAATATTTTGTTCCCTGTTCCCAAATAGTCTGCTGAATAAATCCATGAAAAATACCCGCTTCCCCAAGACAGAAGGGATAAAGTCCCAATATTTTGTTCCCTGTTCCCAAATAGTCTCCTGAATAAATCCATGAAAAATACCCGCTTCCCCAAGACAGAAGGGATAAAGTCCCAATATTTTGTTTCCTGTTCCCAAATAGTCTACTGAATAAATCCATGAAAAATACCCGCTTCCCCAAGACAGAAGGGATAAACTCCCAATATTTTGTTTCCTGTTCCCAAATAGTCTACTGAATAAATCCATGAAAAATACCCGCTTCCCCAAGACAGAAGGGATAAACTCCCAATATTTTGTTCCCTGTTCCCAAATAGTCTACTGAATAAACCCATGAAAAATACCTTCTTCCCCAAGACAGAAGGGATAAACTCCCAATATTTTGTTACCTGTTCCCAAATAGTCTCCTGAATAATTCCATGAAAAATACCCGCTTCCCCAAGACAGTAGGGATAAAGTCCCAATATTTTGTTTCCTGTTCCCAAATAGTCTACTGAATAAATCAATGAAAAATACCCGCTTCCCCAAGACAGAAGGGATAAACTCCCAATATTTTGTTTCCTGTTCCCAAATAGTCTACTGAATAAATCCATGAAAAATACCCGCTTCCCCAAGACAGAAGGGATAAACTCCCAATAATTGTTCCCTGTTTCCAAATAGTCTCCTGAATAAATCCATGAAAAATACCCGCTTCCCCAAGACAGAAGGGATAAAGTCCCAATATTTTGTTCCCTGTTCCCAAATAGTCTCCTGAATAAATCCATGAAAAATACCCGCTTCCCCAAGACAGAAGGGATAAACTCCCAATATTTTGTTTCCTGTTGCCAAATAGTCTACTGAATAAATCTAGGAAAAATACCCGCTTCCCCAAGACAGTAGGGATAAAGTCCCAATATTTTGTTTCCTTTTCCCAAATAGTCTACTGAATAAATCCATGAAAAATACCCGCTTCCCCAAGACAGAAGGGATAAAGTCCCAATATTTTGTTCCCTTTTCCCAAATAGTCTACTGAATAAATCCATGAAAAATACCCGCTTCCCCAAGACAGAAGGGATAAAGTCCCAATATTTTGTTCCCTGTTCCAAAATAGTCTCCTGAATAAATCCATGAAAAATACCCGCTTCCCCAAGACAGTAGGGATAAAGTCCCAATATTTTTTTCCTGTTCCCAAATAGTCTACTGAATAAATCCATGAAAAATACCCGCTTCCCCAAGACAGAAGGGATAAACTCCCAATATTTTGTTTCCTGTTCCCAAATAGTCTACTGAATAAATCCATGAAAAATACCCGCTTCCCCAAGACAGAAGGGATAAACTCCCAATATTTTGTTCCCTGTTCCCAAATAGTCTACTGAATAAACCCATGAAAAATACCTTCTTCCCCAAGACAGAAGGGATAAACTCCCAATATTTTGTTACCTGTTCCCAAATAGTCTCCTGAATAATTCCATGAAAAATACCCGCTTCCCCAAGACAGTAGGGATAAAGTCCCAATATTTTGTTTCCTGTTCCCAAATAGTCTACTGAATAAATCAATGAAAAATACCCGCTTCCCCAAGACAGAAGGGATAAACTCCCAATATTTTGTTTCCTGTTCCCAAATAGTCTACTGAATAAATCCATGAAAAATACCCGCTTCCCCAAGACAGAAGGGATAAACTCCCAATAATTGTTCCCTGTTTCCAAATAGTCTCCTGAATAAATCCATGAAAAATACCCGCTTCCCCAAGACAGAAGGGATAAAGTCCCAATATTTTGTTCCCTGTTCCCAAATAGTCTCCTGAATAAATCCATGAAAAATACCCACTTCCCCAAGACAGAAGGGATAAACTCCCAATATTTTGTTTCCTGTTGCCAAATAGTCTACTGAATAAATCTATGAAAAATACCCGCTTCCCCAAGACAGTAGGGATAAAGTCCCAATATTTTGTTTCCTTTTCCCAAATAGTCTACTGAATAAATCCATGAAAAATACCCGCTTCCCCAAGACAGAAGGGATAAAGTCCCAATATTTTGTTCCCTTTTCCCAAATAGTCTACTGAATAAATCCATGAAAAATACCCGCTTCCCCAAGACAGAAGGGATAAAGTCCCAATATTTTGTTCCCTGTTCCAAAATAGTCTCCTGAATAAATCCATGAAAAATACCCGCTTCCCCAAGACAGTAGGGATAAAGTCCCAATATTTGTTTCCTGTTCCCAAATAGTCTACTGAATAAATCCATGAAAAATACCCGCTTCCCCAAGACAGAAGGGATAAACTCCCAATATTTTGTTTCCTGTTCCCAAATAGTCTACTGAATAAATCCATGAAAAATACCCGCTTCCCCAAGACAGAAGGGATAAAGTCCCAATATTTTGTTTCCTGTTCCCAAATAGTCTCCTGAATAAATCCATGAAAAATACCCGCTTCCCCAAGACAGAAGGGATAAAGTCCCAATATTTTGTTTCCTGTTCCCAAATAGTCTCCTGAATAAATCCATGAAAAATACCCGCTTCCCCAAGACAGAAGGGATGAAGCCCCAATATTTGGTTCCCTGTTCCCAAATAGTCTCCTGAATAAATCCATGAAAAATACCCGCTTCCCCAAGACAGAAGGGATAAACTCCCAATATTTTGTTTCCTGTTCCCAAATAGTCTACTGAATAAATCAATGAAAAATACCCGCTTCCCCAAGACAGAAGGGATAAACTCCCAATATTTTGTTTCCTGTTCCCAAATAGTCTACTGAGTAAATCAATGAAAAATACCCGCTTCCCCAAGACAGAACGGATAAACTCCCAATATTTTGTTTCCTGTTCCCAAATAGTCTACTGAATAAATCTATGAAAAATACCCGCTTCCCCAAGACAGAAGGGATAAAGTCCCAGTATTTTGTTTCCTGTTCCCAAATAGTCTCCTGAATAAATCCATGAAAAATACCCGCTTCCCCAAGACAGAAGGGATAAAATCCCAATATTTTGTTTCCTGTTCCCAAATAGTCTCCTGAATAAATCCATGAAAAATACCCGCTTCCCCAAGACAGAAGGAATAAAGTCCCAATATTTTGTTTCCTGATCCCAAATAGTCTACTGAATAAATCCATGAAAAATACCCGCTTCCCCAAGACAGAAGGGATAAACTCCCAATATTTTGTTTCCTGTTCCCAAATAGTCTACTGAATAAATCCATGAAAAATACCCGCTTCCCCAAGACAGAAGGGATGAAGTCCCAATATTTTGTTCCCTGTTCCCAAATAGTCTCCTGAATAAATCCATGAAAAATACCCGCTTCCCCAAGACAGAAGGAATAAAGTCCCAATATTTTGTTTCCTGTTCCCAAATAGTCTACTGAATAAATCCATGAAAAATACCCGCTTCCCCAAGACAGAAGGGATGAAGTCCCAATATTTTGTTCCCTGTTCCCAAATAGTCTCCTGAATAAATCCATGAAAAATACCCGCTTCCCCAAGACAGAAGGAATAAAGTCCCAATATTTTGTTTCCTGTTCCCAAATAGTCTACTGAATAAATCCATGAAAAATACCCGCTTCCCCAAGACAGAAGGGATAAAGTCCCAATATTTTGTTTCCTGTTCCCAAATAGTCTCCTGAATAAATCCATGAAAAATACCAGCTTCCCCAAGACAGAAGGGATGAAGTCCCAATATTTTGTTCCCTGTTCCCAAATAGTCTCCTGAATAAATCCATGAAAAATACCCGCTTCCCCAAGACAGAAGGGATAAAGTCCCAATATTTTGTTTCCTGTTCCCAAATAGTCTACTGAATAAATCCATGAAAAATACCCGCTTCCCCAAGACAGAAGGGATGAAGTCCCAATATTTTGTTCCCTGTTCCCAAATAGTCTCCTGAATAAATCCATGAAAAATACCCGCTTCCCCAAGACAGAAGGAATAAAGTCCCAATATTTTGTTTCCTGTTCCCAAATAGTCTACTGAATAAATCCATGAAAAATACCCGCTTCCCCAAGACAGAAGGGATAAACTCCCAATATTTTGTTTCCTGTTCCCAAATAGTCTCCTGAATAAATCCATGAAAAATACCCGCTTCCCCAAGACAGAAGGGATGAAGTCCCAATATTTTGTTCCCTGTTCCCAAATAGTCTACTGAATAAATCCATGAAAAATACCCGCTTCCCCAAGACAGAAGGGATAAAGTCCCAATATTTTGTTTCCTGTTCCCAAATAGTCTACTGAATAAATCCATGAAAAATACCCGCTTCCCCAAGACAGAAGGGATGAAGTCCCAATATTTTGTTCCCTGTTCCCAAATAGTCTCCTGAATAAATCCATGAAAAATACCCGCTTCCCCAAGACAGAAGGAATAAAGTCCCAATATTTTGTTTCCTTTTCCCAAATAGTCTACTGAATAAATCCATGAAAAATACCCGCTTCCCCAAGACAGAAGGGATAAAGTCCCAATATTTTGTTTCCTGTTCCCAAATAGTCTACTGAATAAATCAATGAAAAATACCCGCTTCCCCAAGACAGAAGTGATAAAGTCCCAATATTTTGTTTCCTGTTCCCAAATAGTCTACTGAATAAATCTATGAAAAATACCCGCTTCCCCAAGACAGAAGGGATAAACTCCCAATATTTTGTTCCCTGTTCCCAAATAGTCTCCTGAATAAATCCATGAAAAATCCCCGCTTCCCCAAGACAGAAGGGATAAAGTCCCAATATTTTGTTCCCTGTTCCCAAATAGTCTCCTGAATAAATCCATGAAAAATACCCGCTTCCCCAAGACAGAAGGGATAAACTCCCAATATTTTGTTCCCTGTTCCCAAATAGTCTCCTGAATAAATCAATGAAAAATACCCGCTTCCCCAAGACAGAATGGATAAACTCCCAATATTTTGTTCCCTGTTCCCAAATAGTCTCCTGAATAAATCCATGAAAAATACCCGCTTCCCCAAGACAGAAGGGATAAAGTCCCAATATTTTGTTTCCTGTTCCCAAATAGTCTCCTGAATAAATCCATGAAAAATATCCGCTTCCGCAAGACAGAATGGATAAACTCCCAATATTTTGTTCCCTGTTCCCAAATAGTCTCCTGAATAAATCCATGAAAAATACCCGCTTCCCCAAGACAGAAGGGATAAAGTCCCAATATTTTGTTTCCTGTTCCCAAATAGTCTACTGAATAAATCTATGAAAAATACCCGCTTCCCCAAGACAGAAGGGATAAACTCCCAATATTTTGTTCCCTGTTCCCAAATAGTCTCCTGAATAAATCCATGAAAAATCCCCGCTTCCCCAAGACAGAAGGGATGAAGTCCCAATATTTTGTTCCCTGTTCCCAAATAGTCTCCTGAATAAATCCATGAAAAATACCCGCTTCCCCAAGACAGAAGGAATAAAGTCCCAATATTTTGTTTCCTGTTCCCAAATAGTCTACTGAATAAATCCATGAAAAATACCCGCTTCCCCAAGACAGAAGGGATAAACTCCCAATATTTTGTTTCCTGTTCCCAAATAGTCTCCTGAATAAATCCATGAAAAATACCCGCTTCCCCAAGACAGAAGGGATGAAGTCCCAATATTTTGTTCCCTGTTCCCAAATAGTCTACTGAATAAATCCATGAAAAATACCCGCTTCCCCAAGACAGAAGGGATAAAGTCCCAATATTTTGTTTCCTGTTCCCAAATAGTCTACTGAATAAATCCATGAAAAATACCCGCTTCCCCAAGACAGAAGGGATGAAGTCCCAATATTTTGTTCCCTGTTCCCAAATAGTCTCCTGAATAAATCCATGAAAAATACCCGCTTCCCCAAGACAGAAGGAATAAAGTCCCAATATTTTGTTTCCTTTTCCCAAATAGTCTACTGAATAAATCCATGAAAAATACCCGCTTCCCCAAGACAGAAGGGATAAAGTCCCAATATTTTGTTTCCTGTTCCCAAATAGTCTACTGAATAAATCAATGAAAAATACCCGCTTCCCCAAGACAGAAGTGATAAAGTCCCAATATTTTGTTTCCTGTTCCCAAATAGTCTACTGAATAAATCTATGAAAAATACCCGCTTCCCCAAGACAGAAGGGATAAACTCCCAATATTTTGTTCCCTGTTCCCAAATAGTCTCCTGAATAAATCCATGAAAAATCCCCGCTTCCCCAAGACAGAAGGGATAAAGTCCCAATATTTTGTTCCCTGTTCCCAAATAGTCTCCTGAATAAATCCATGAAAAATACCCGCTTCCCCAAGACAGAAGGGATAAACTCCCAATATTTTGTTCCCTGTTCCCAAATAGTCTCCTGAATAAATCAATGAAAAATACCCGCTTCCCCAAGACAGAATGGATAAACTCCCAATATTTTGTTCCCTGTTCCCAAATAGTCTCCTGAATAAATCCATGAAAAATACCCGCTTCCCCAAGACAGAAGGGATAAAGTCCCAATATTTTGTTTCCTGTTCCCAAATAGTCTCCTGAATAAATCCATGAAAAATATCCGCTTCCGCAAGACAGAATGGATAAACTCCCAATATTTTGTTCCCTGTTCCCAAATAGTCTCCTGAATAAATCCATGAAAAATACCCGCTTCCCCAAGACAGAAGGGATAAAGTCCCAATATTTTGTTTCCTGTTCCCAAATAGTCTACTGAATAAATCCATGAAAAATACCCGCTTCCCCAAGACAGAAGGGATGAAGTCCCAATATTTTGTTCCCTGTTCCCAAATAGTCTCCTGAATAAATCCATGAAAAATACCCGCTTCCCCAAGACAGAAGGAATAAAGTCCCAATATTTTGTTTCCTGTTCCCAAATAGTCTACTGAATAAATCCATGAAAAATACCCGCTTCTCCAAGACAGAAGGGATAAAGTCCCAATATTTTGTTTCCTGTTCCCAAATAGTCTCGTGAATAAATCAATGAAAAATACCCGCTTCCCCAAGACAGAAGGGATAAACTCCCAATATTTTGTTTCCTGTTCCCAAATAGTCTCCTGAATAAATCAATGAAAAATACCCGCTTCCCCAAGACAGAAGTGATAAAGTCCCAATATTTTGTTTCCTGTTCCCAAATAGTCTACTGAATAAATCTATGAAAAATACCCGCTTCCCCAAGACAGAAGGGATAAACTCCCAATATTTTGTTCCCTGTTCCCAAATAGTCTCCTGAATAAATCCATGAAAAATACCCGCTTCCCCAAGACAGAAGGGATAAAGTCCCAATATTTTGTTTCCTGATCCCAAATAGTCTCCTGAATAAATCCATGAAAAATATCCGCTGCCCCAAGACAGAAGGGATAAAGTCCCAATATTTTGTTCCCTGTTCCCAAATAGTCTCCTGAATAAATCCATGAAAAATCCCCGCTTCCCCAAGACAGAAGGGATAAAGTCCCAATATTTTGTTTCCTGATCCCAAATAGTCTCCTGAATAAATCTATGAAAAATATCCGCTTCCCCAAGACAGAAGGGATAAAGTCCCAATATTTTGTTCCCTGTTCCCAAATAGTCTCCTGAATAAATCCATGAAAAATCCCCGCTTCCCCAAGACAGAAGGGATGAAGTCCCAATATTTTGTTTCCTGTTCCCAAATAGTCTCCTGAATAAATCCATGAAAAATATCCGCTTCCGCAAGATAGAATGGATAAACTCCCAATATTTTGTTCCCTGTTCCGAAATAGTCTCCTGAATAAATCCATGAAAAATACCCGCTTCCCGAAGACAGAAGGGATAAAGTCCCAATATTTTGTTTCCTGTTCCCAAATAGTCTCCTGAATAAATCCATGAAAAATACCCGCTTCCCCAAGACAGAAGGGATAAAGTCCCAATATTTTGTTCCCTGATCCCAAATAGTCTCCTGAATAAATCCATGAAAAATACCCGCTTCCCCAAGACAGAAGGGATAAAGTCCCAATATTTTGTTTCCTGTTCCCAAATAGTCCTCTGAATATATCCGTGAAAAATATCCGCTTCCCCAAGACAGAAGGGATAAAGTCCCAATATTTTGTTCCCTGTTCCCAAATAGTCTCCTGAATAAATCCATGAAAAATATCCGCTTCCGCAAGACAGAATGGATAAACTCCCAATATTTTGTTCCCTGTTCCGAAATAGTCTCCTGAATAAATCCATGAAAAATACCCGCTTCCCCAAGACAGAAGGGATAAAGTCCCAATATTTTGTTTCCTGATCCCAAATAGTCTCCTGAATAAATCCATGAAAAATACCCGCTTCCCCAAGACAGAAGGGATAAAGTCCCAATATTTTGTTCCCTGATCCCAAATAGTCTCCTGAATAAATCCATGAAAAATACCCGCTTCCCCAAGACAGAAGGGATAAAGTCCCAATATTTTGTTTCCTGTTCCCAAATAGTCCTCTGAATATATCCGTGAAAAATATCCGCTTCCCCAAGACAGAAGGGATAAAGTCCCAATATTTTGTTCCCTGTTCCCAAATAGTCTCCTGAATAAATCCATGAAAAATATCCGCTTCCGCAAGACAGAATGGATAAACTCCCAATATTTTGTTCCCTGTTCCGAAATAGTCTCCTGAATAAATCCATGAAAAATACCCGCTTCCCCAAGACAGAAGGGATAAAGTCCCAATATTTTGTTTCCTGATCCCAAATAGTCTCCTGAATAAATCCATGAAAAATACCCGCTTCCCCAAGACAGAAGGGATAAAGTCCCAATATTTTGTTCCCTGATCCCAAATAGTCTCCTGAATAAATCCATGAAAAATACCCGCTTCCCCAAGACAGAAGGGATAAAGTCCCAATATTTTGTTTCCTGTTCCCAAATAGTCCTCTGAATATATCCGTGAAAAATATCCGCTTCCCCAAGACAGAAGGGATAAAGTCCCAATATTTTGTTCCCTGTTCCCAAATAGTCTCCTGAATAAATCCATGAAAAATCCCCGCTTCCCCAAGACAGAAGGGATAAAGTCCCAATATTTTGTTTCCTGTTCCCAAATAGTCTCCTGAATAAATCCATGAAAAATATCCGCTTCCGCAAGACAGAAGGGATAAAGTCCCAATATTTTGTTCCCTGTTCCGAAATAGTCTCCTGAATAAATCCATGAAAAATACCCGCTTCCCCAAGACAGAAGGGATAAAGTCCCAATATTTTGTTTCCTGTTCCCAAATAGTCTCCTGAATAAATCAATGAAAAATAGCCGCTTCCCCAAGACAGAAGGGATAAAGTCCCAATATTTTGTTTCCTGATCCCAAATAGTCTCCTGAATAAATCCATGAAAAATACCCGCTTCCCCAAGACAGAATGGATAAAGTCCCAATATTTTGTTCCCTGATCCCAAATAGTCTCCTGAATAAATCCATGAAAAATACCCGCTTCCCCAAGACAGAAGGGATAAAGTCCCAATATTTTGTTTCCTGTTCCCAAATAGTCCTCTGAATATATCCGTGAAAAATATCCGCTTCCCCAAGACAGAAGGGATAAAGTCCCAATATTTTGTTCCCTGTTCCGAAATAGTCTCCTGAATAAATCCATGAAAAATACCCGCTTCCCCAAGACAGAAGGGATAAAGTCCCAATATTTTGTTTCCTGATCCCAAATAGTCTCCTGAATAAATCCATGAAAAATCCCCGCTTCCCCAAGACAGAAGGGATAAAGTCCCAATATTTTGTTTCCTGTTCCCAAATAGTCTCCTGAATAAATCCATGAAAAATATCCGCTTCCGCAAGACAGAATGGATAAACTCCCAATATTTTGTTCCCTGTTCCGAAATAGTCTCCTGAATAAATCCATGAAAAATACCCGCTTCCCCAAGACAGAAGGGATAAAGTCCCAATATTTTGTTCCCTGTTCCGAAATAGTCTCCTGAATAAATCCATGAAAAATACCCGCTTCCCCAAGACAGAAGGGATAAAGTCCCAATATTTTGTTTCCTGATCCCAAATAGTCTCCTGAATAAATCCATGAAAAATACCCGCTTCCCCAAGACAGAAGGGATAAAGTCCCAATATTTTGTTTCCTGTTCCCAAATAGTCTCCTGAATAAATCCATGAAAAATATCCGCTTCCGCAAGACAGAATGGATAAACTCCCAATATTTTGTTCCCTGTTCCGAAATAGTCTCCTGAATAAATCCATGAAAAATACCCGCTTCCCCAAGACAGAAGGGATAAAGTCCCAATATTTTGTTTCCTGATCCCAAATAGTCTCCTGAATAAATCCATGAAAAATACCCGCTTCCCCAAGACAGAAGGGATAAAGTCCCAATATTTTGTTTCCTGATCCCAAATAGTCTCCTGAATAAATCCATGAAAAATACCCGCTTCCCCAAGACAGAAGGGATAATGTCCCAATATTTTGTTTCCTGTTCCCAAATAGTCTCCTGAATAAATCCATGAGAAATATCCGCTTCCCCAAGACAGAAGGGATAAAGTCCCAATATTTTGTTTCCTGTTCCCAAATAGTCTCCTGAATAAATCCATGAAAAATATCCGCTTCCGCAAGACAGAATGGATAAACTCCCAATATTTTGTTCCCTGTTCCGAAATAGTCTCCTGAATAAATCCATGAAAAATACCCGCTTCCCCAAGACAGAAGGGATAAAGTCCCAATATTTTGTTTCCTGTTCCCAAATAGTCTCCTGAATAAATCCATGAAAAATATCCGCTTCCGCAAGACAGAATGGATAAACTCCCAATATTTTGTTCCCTGTTCCGAAATAGTCTCCTGAATAAATCCATGAAAAATACCCGCTTCCCCAAGACAGAAGGGATAAAGTCCCAATATTTTGTTTCCTGATCCCAAATAGTCTCCTGAATAAATCCATGCAAAATACCCGCTTCCCCAAGACAGAAGGGATAAAGTCCCAATATTTTGTTTCCTGTTCCCAAATAGTCTCCTGAATAAATCCATGAAAAATATCCGCTTCCCCAAGACAGAAGGGATAAAGTCCCAATATTTTGTTTCCTGTTCCCAAATAGTCTCCTGAATAAATCCATGAAAAATATCCGCTTCCGCAAGACAGAAGGGATAAAGTCCCAATATTTTGTTCCCTGTTCCGAAATAGTCTCCTGAATAAATCCATGAAAAATACCCGCTTCCCCAAGACAGAAGGGATAAACTCCCAATATTTTGTTCCCTGATCCCAAATAGTCTCCTGAATAAATCCATGAAAAATACCCGCTTCCCCAAGACAGAAGGGATAAAGTCCCAATATTTTGTTTCCTGATCCCAAATAGTCTCCTGAATAAATCCATGAAAAATACCCGCTTCCCCAAGACAGAAGGGATAAAGTCCCAATATTTTGTTTCCTGTTCCCAAATAGTCTCCTGAATAAATCCATGAAAAATATCCGCTTCCGCAAGACAGAATGGATAAACTCCCAATATTTTGTTCCCTGTTCCGAAATAGTCTCCTGAATAAATCCATGAAAAATACCCGCTTCCCCAAGACAGAAGGGATAAAGTCCCAATATTTTGTTTCCTGATCCCAAATAGTCTCCTGAATAAATCCATGAAAAATACCCGCTTCCCCAAGACAGAAGGGATAAAGTCCCAATATTTTGTTTCCTGTTCCCAAATAGTCTCCTGAATAAATCCATGAAAAATATCCGCTTCCGCAAGACAGAATGGATAAACTCCCAATATTTTGTTCCCTGTTCCGAAATAGTCTCCTGAATAAATCCATGAAAAATACCCGCTTCCCCAAGACAGAAGGGATAAAGTCCCAATATTTTGTTTCCTGATCCCAAATAGTCTCCTGAATAAATCCATGAAAAATACCCGCTTCCCCAAGACAGAAGGGATAAAGTCCCAATATTTTGTTTCCTGTTCCAAAATAGTCTCCTGAATAAATCCATGAAAAATAGCCGCTTCCCCAAGACAGAAGGGATAAAGTCCCAATATTTTGTTTCCTGTTCCAAAATAGTCACCTGAATAAATCCATGAAAAATACCCGCTTCCCCAAGACAGAAGGGATAAAGTCCCAATATTTTGTTTCCTGTTCCCAAATAGTCTCCTGAATAAATCCATGAAAAATATCCGCTTCCGCAAGACAGAATGGATAAACTCCCAATATTTTGTTCCCTGTTCCGAAATAGTCACCTGAATAAATCCATGAAAAATACCCGCTTCCCCAAGACAGAAGGGATAAAGTCCCAATATTTTGTTTCCTGATCCCAAATAGTCTCCTGAATAAATCCATGAAAAATACCCGCTTCCCCAAGACAGAAGGGATAAAGTCCCAATATTTTGTTTCCTGTTCCAAAATAGTCACCTGAATAAATCCATGAAAAATACCCGCTTCCCCAAGACAGAAGGGATAAAGTCCCAATATTTTGTTTCCTGTTCCCAAATAGTCTCCTGAATAAATCCATGAAAAATATCCGCTTCCGCAAGACAGAATGGATAAACTCCCAATATTTTGTTCCCTGTTCCGAAATAGTCTCCTGAATAAATCCATGAAAAATACCCGCTTCCCCAAGACAGAAGGGATAAAGTCCCAATATTTTGTTTCCTGTTCCAAAATAGTCACCTGAATAAATCCATGAAAAATAGCCGCTTCCCCAAGACAGAAGGGATAAAGTCCCAATATTTTGTTTCCTGTTCCAAAATAGTCACCTGAATAAATCCATGAAAAATACCCGCTTCCCCAAGACAGAAGGGATAAAGTCCCAATATTTTGTTTCCTGTTCCAAAATAGTCTCCTGAATAAATCCATGAAAAATACCCGCTTCCCCAAGACAGAAGGGATAAAGTCCCAATATTTTGTTTCCTGTTCCAAAATAGTCTCCTGAATAAATCCATGAAAAATACCCGCTTCCCCAAGACAGAAGGGATAAAGTCCCAATATTTTGTTTCCTGTTCCAAAATAGTCTCCTGAATAAATCCATGAAAAATACCCGCTTCCCCAAGACAGAAGGGATAAAGTCCCAATATTTTGTTTCCTGTTCCCAAATAGTCTCCTGAATAAATCCATGAAAAATATCCGCTTCCGCAAGACAGAATGGATAAACTCCCAATATTTTGTTCCCTGTTCCGAAATAGTCTCCTGAATAAATCCATGAAAAATACCCGCTTCCCCAAGACAGAAGGGATAAAGTCCCAATATTTTGTTTCCTGTTCCAAAATAGTCTCCTGAATAAATCCATGAAAAATAGCCGCTTCCCCAAGACAGAAGGGATAAAGTCCCAATATTTTGTTTCCTGTTCCAAAATAGTCACCTGAATAAATCCATGAAAAATACCCGCTCCCCCAAGACAGAAGGGATAAAGTCCCAATATTTTGTTTCCTGTTCCAAAATAGTCTCCTGAATAAATCCATGAAAAATAGCCGCTTCCCCAAGACAGAAGGGATAAAGTCCCAATATTTTGTTTCCTGTTCCAAAATAGTCACCTGAATAAATCCATGAAAAATACCCGCTTCCCCAAGACAGAAGGGATAAAGTCCCAATATTTTGTTTCCTGTTCCAAAATAGTCTCCTGAATAAATCCATGAAAAATACCCGCTTCCCCAAGACAGAAGGGATAAAGTCCCAATATTTTGTTTCCTGTTCCAAAATAGTCTCCTGAATAAATCCATGAAAAATACCCGCTTCCCCAAGACAGAAGGGATAAAGTCCCAATATTTTGTTTCCTGTTCCAAAATAGTCACCTGAATAAATCCATGAAAAAGACCCGCTTCCCCAAGACAGAAGGGATAAAGTCCCAATATTTTGTTTCCTGTTCCCAAATAGTCTCCTGAATAAATCCATGAAAAATATCCGCTTCCGCAAGACAGAATGGATAAACTCCCAATATTTTGTTCCCTGTTCCGAAATAGTCTCCTGAATAAATCCATGAAAAATACCCGCTTCCCCAAGACAGAAGGGATAAACTCCCAATATTTTGTTCCCTGATCCCAAATAGTCTCCTGAATAAATCCATGAAAAATACCCGCTTCCCCAAGACAGAAGGGATAAAGTCCCAATATTTTGTTTCCTGTTCCCAAATAGTCTCCTGAATAAATCCATGAAAAATACCCGCTTCCCCAAGACAGAAGGGATAAAGTCCCAATATTTTGTTTCCTGTTCCAAAATAGTCTCCTGAATAAATCCATGAAAAATACCCGCTTCCCCAAGACAGAAGGGATAAAGTCCCAATATTTTGTTTCCTGTTCCAAAATAGTCTCCTGAATAAATCCATGAAAAATACCCGCTTCCCCAAGACAGAAGGGATAAAGTCCCAATATTTTGTTTCCTGTTCCAAAATAGTCACCTGAATAAATCCATGAAAAATACCCGCTTCCCCAAGACAGAAGGGATAAAGTCCCAATATTTTGTTTCCTGTTCCCAAATAGTCTCCTGAATAAATCCATGAAAAATATCCGCTTCCGCAAGACAGAATGGATAAACTCCCAATATTTTGTTCCCTGTTCCGAAATAGTCTCCTGAATAAATCCATGAAAAATACCCGCTTCCCCAAGACAGAAGGGATAAACTCCCAATATTTTGTTCCCTGATCCCAAATAGTCTCCTGAATAAATCCATGAAAAATACCCGCTTCCCCAAGACAGAATGGATAAAGTCCCAATATTTTGTTTCCTGTTCCCAAATAGTCTCCTGAATAATTCCATGAAAAATACCCGCTTCCCCAAGACAGAAGGGATAAAGTCCCAATATTTTGTTTCCTGTTCCAAAATAGTCTCCTGAATAAATCCATGAAAAATACCCGCTTCCCCAAGACAGAAGGGATAAAGTCCCAATATTTTGTTTCCTGTTCCAAAATAGTCACCTGAATAAATCCATGAAAAATACCCGCTTCCCCAAGACAGAAGGGATAAAGTCCCAATATTTTGTTTCCTGTTCCCAAATAGTCTCCTGAATAAATCCATGAAAAATATCCGCTTCCGCAAGACAGAATGGATAAACTCCCAATATTTTGTTCCCTGTTCCGAAATAGTCTCCTGAATAAATCCATGAAAAATACCCGCTTCCCCAAGACAGAAGGGATAAACTCCCAATATTTTGTTCCCTGATCCCAAATAGTCTCCTGAATAAATCCATGAAAAATACCCGCTTCCCCAAGACAGAAGGGATAAAGTCCCAATATTTTGTTCCCTGATCCCAAATAGTCACCTGAATAAATCCATGAAAAATAGCCGCTTCCCCAAGACAGAAGGGATAAAGTCCCAATATTTTGTTTCCTGTTCCCAAATAGTCTCCTGAATAAATCCATGAAAAATACCCGCTTCCCCAAGACAGAAGGGATAAAGTCCCAATATTTTGTTTCCTGTTCCAAAATAGTCTCCTGAATAAATCCATGAAAAATAGCCGCTTCCCCAAGACAGAAGGGATAAAGTCCCAATATTTTGTTTCCTGTTCCAAAATAGTCTCCTGAATAAATCCATGAAAAATACCCGCTTCCCCAAGACAGAAGGGATAAAGTCCCAATATTTTGTTTCCTGTTCCAAAATAGTCTCCTGAATAAATCCATGAAAAATACCCGCTTCCCCAAGACAGAAGGGATAAAGTCCCAATATTTTGTTTCCTGTTCCCAAATAGTCTCCTGAATAAATCCATGAAAAATATCCGCTTCCGCAAGACAGAATGGATAAACTCCCAATATTTTGTTCCCTGTTCCGAAATAGTCTCCTGAATAAATCCATGAAAAATACCCGCTTCCCCAAGACAGAAGGGATAAACTCCCAATATTTTGTTCCCTGATCCCAAATAGTCTCCTGAATAAATCCATGAAAAATACCCGCTTCCCCAAGACAGAAGGGATAAAGTCCCAATATTTTGTTTCCTGTTCCCAAATAGTCTCCTGAATAAATCCATGAAAAATACCCGCTTCCCCAAGACAGAAGGGATAAAGTCCCAATATTTTGTTTCCTGTTCCAAAATAGTCTCCTGAATAAATCCATGAAAAATACCCGCTTCCCCAAGACAGAAGGGATAAAGTCCCAATATTTTGTTTCCTGTTCCAAAATAGTCACCTGAATAAATCCATGAAAAATACCCGCTTCCCCAAGACAGAAGGGATAAAGTCCCAATATTTTGTTTCCTGTTCCCAAATAGTCTCCTGAATAAATCCATGAAAAATATCCGCTTCCGCAAGACAGAATGGATAAACTCCCAATATTTTGTTCCCTGTTCCGAAATAGTCTCCTGAATAAATCCATGAAAAATACCCGCTTCCCCAAGACAGAAGGGATAAACTCCCAATATTTTGTTCCCTGATCCCAAATAGTCTCCTGAATAAATCCATGAAAAATACCCGCTTCCCCAAGACAGAAGGGATAAAGTCCCAATATTTTGTTCCCTGATCCCAAATAGTCACCTGAATAAATCCATGAAAAATAGCCGCTTCCCCAAGACAGAAGGGATAAAGTCCCAATATTTTGTTTCCTGTTCCAAAATAGTCACCTGAATAAATCCATGAAAAATACCCGCTTCCCCAAGACAGAAGGGATAAAGTCCCAATATTTTGTTTCCTGTTCCAAAATAGTCTCCTGAATAAATCCATGAAAAATACCCGCTTCCCCAAGACAGAAGGGATAAAGTCCCAATATTTTTTTTCCTGTTCCAAAATAGTCACCTGAATAAATCCATGAAAAATACCCGCTTCCCCAAGACAGAAGGGATAAAGTCCCAATATTTTGTTTCCTGTTCCAAAATAGTCTCCTGAATAAATCCATGAAAAATACCCGCTTCCCCAAGACAGAAGGGATAAAGTCCCAATATTTTGTTTCCTGTTCCAAAATAGTCACCTGAATAAATCCATGAAAAATAGCCGCTTCCCCAAGACAGAAGGGATAAAGTCCCAATATTTTGTTTCCTGTTCCAAAATAGTCACCTGAATAAATCCATGAAAAATACCCGCTTCCCCAAGACAGAAGGGATAAAGTCCCAATATTTTGTTTCCTGTTCCAAAATAGTCACCTGAATAAATCCATGAAAAATACCCGCTTCCCCAAGACAGAAGGGATAAAGTCCCAATATTTTGTTTCCTGTTCCAAAATAGTCTCCTGAATAAATCCATGAAAAATACCCGCTTCCCCAAGACAGAAGGGATAAAGTCCCAATATTTTGTTTCCTGTTCCAAAATAGTCTCCTGAATAAATCCATGAAAAATACCCGCTTCCCCAAGACAGAAGGGATAAAGTCCCAATATTTTGTTTCCTGTTCCAAAATAGTCACCTGAATAAATCCATGAAAAATACCCGCTTCCCCAAGACAGAAGGGATAAAGTCCCAATATTTTGTTTCCTGTTCCCAAATAGTCTCCTGAATAAATCCATGAAAAATATCCGCTTCCGCAAGACAGAATGGATAAACTCCCAATATTTTGTTCCCTGTTCCGAAATAGTCTCCTGAATAAATCCATGAAAAATACCCGCTTCCCCAAGACAGAAGGGATAAACTCCCAATATTTTGTTCCCTGATCCCAAATAGTCTCCTGAATAAATCCATGAAAAATACCCGCTTCCCCAAGACAGAAGGGATAAAGTCCCAATATTTTGTTTCCTGTTCCCAAATAGTCTCCTGAATAAATCCATGAAAAATACCCGCTTCCCCAAGACAGAAGGGATAAAGTCCCAATATTTTGTTTCCTGTTCCAAAATAGTCACCTGAATAAATCCATGAAAAATACCCGCTTCCCCAAGACAGAAGGGATAAAGTCCCAATATTTTGTTTCCTGATCCCAAATAGTCTCCTGAATAAATCCATGAAAAATACCCGCTTCCCCAAGACAGAAGGGATAAAGTCCCAATATTTTGTTTCCTGTTCCAAAATAGTCACCTGAATAAATCCATGAAAAATACCCGCTTCCCCAAGACAGAAGGGATAAAGTCCCAATATTTTGTTTCCTGTTCCCAAATAGTCTCCTGAATAAATCCATGAAAAATATCCGCTTCCGCAAGACAGAATGGATAAACTCCCAATATTTTGTTCCCTGTTCCGAAATAGTCTCCTGAATAAATCCATGAAAAATACCCGCTTCCCCAAGACAGAAGGGATAAACTCCCAATATTTTGTTTCCTGTTCCAAAATAGTCACCTGAATAAATCCATGAAAAATACCCGCTTCCCCAAGACAGAAGGGATAAAGTCCCAATATTTTGTTTCCTGTTCCAAAATAGTCTCCTGAATAAATCCATGAAAAATACCCGCTTCCCCAAGACAGAAGGGATAAAGTCCCAATATTTTGTTTCCTGTTCCAAAATAGTCACCTGAATAAATCCATGAAAAATACCCGCTTCCCCAAGACAGAAGGGATAAAGTCCCAATATTTTGTTTCCTGTTCCAAAATAGTCACCTGAATAAATCCATGAAAAATACCCGCTTCCCCAAGACAGAAGGGATAAAGTCCCAATATTTTGTTTCCTGATCCCAAATAGTCTCCTGAATAAATCCATGAAAAATACCCGCTTCCCCAAGACAGAAGGGATAAAGTCCCAATATTTTGTTTCCTGTTCCAAAATAGTCACCTGAATAAATCCATGAAAAATACCCGCTTCCCCAAGACAGAAGGGATAAAGTCCCAATATTTTGTTTCCTGATCCCAAATAGTCTCCTGAATAAATCCATGAAAAATACCCGCTTCCCCAAGACAGAAGGGATAAAGTCCCAATATTTTGTTTCCTGTTCCAAAATAGTCACCTGAATAAATCCATGAAAAATACCCGCTTCCCCAAGACAGAAGGGATAAAGTCCCAATATTTTGTTTCCTGTTCCCAAATAGTCTCCTGAATAAATCCATGAAAAATATCCGCTTCCGCAAGACAGAATGGATAAACTCCCAATATTTTGTTCCCTGTTCCGAAATAGTCTCCTGAATAAATCCATGAAAAATACCCGCTTCCCCAAGACAGAAGGGATAAACTCCCAATATTTTGTTCCCTGATCCCAAATAGTCTCCTGAATAAATCCATGAAAAATACCCGCTTCCCCAAGACAGAAGGGATAAAGTCCCAATATTTTGTTTCCTGTTCCCAAATAGTCTCCTGAATAAATCCATGAAAAATACCCGCTTCCCCAAGACAGAAGGGATAAAGTCCCAATATTTTGTTTCCTGTTCCAAAATAGTCACCTGAATAAATCCATGAAAAATACCCGCTTCCCCAAGACAGAAGGGATAAAGTCCCAATATTTTGTTTCCTGTTCCAAAATAGTCTCCTGAATAAATCCATGAAAAATACCCGCTTCCCCAAGACAGAAGGGATAAAGTCCCAATATTTTGTTTCCTGTTCCAAAATAGTCTCCTGAATAAATCCATGAAAAATACCCGCTTCCCCAAGACAGAAGGGATAAAGTCCCAATATTTTGTTTCCTGTTCCAAAATAGTCACCTGAATAAATCCATGAAAAATACCCGCTTCCCCAAGACAGAAGGGATAAAGTCCCAATATTTTGTTTCCTGTTCCCAAATAGTCTCCTGAATAAATCCATGAAAAATATCCGCTTCCGCAAGACAGAATGGATAAACTCCCAATATTTTGTTCCCTGTTCCGAAATAGTCTCCTGAATAAATCCATGAAAAATACCCGCTTCCCCAAGACAGAAGGGATAAACTCCCAATATTTTGTTCCCTGATCCCAAATAGTCTCCTGAATAAATCCATGAAAAATACCCGCTTCCCCAAGACAGAAGGGATAAAGTCCCAATATTTTGTTTCCTGTTCCCAAATAGTCTCCTGAATAAATCCATGAAAAATACCCGCTTCCCCAAGACAGAAGGGATAAAGTCCCAATATTTTGTTTCCTGTTCCAAAATAGTCACCTGAATAAATCCATGAAAAATACCCGCTTCCCCAAGACAGAAGGGTTAAAGTCCCAATATTTTGTTTCCTGATCCCAAATAGTCTCCTGAATAAATCCATGAAAAATACCCGCTTCCCCAAGACAGAAGGGATAAAGTCCCAATATTTTGTTTCCTGTTCCAAAATAGTCACCTGAATAAATCCATGAAAAATACCCGCTTCCCCAAGACAGAAGGGATAAAGTCCCAATATTTTGTTTCCTGTTCCCAAATAGTCTCCTGAATAAATCCATGAAAAATATCCGCTTCCGCAAGACAGAATGGATAAACTCCCAATATTTTGTTCCCTGTTCCGAAATAGTCTCCTGAATAAATCCATGAAAAATACCCGCTTCCCCAAGACAGAAGGGATAAACTCCCAATATTTTGTTCCCTGATCCCAAATAGTCTCCTGAATAAATCCATGAAAAATACCCGCTTCCCCAAGACAGAAGGGATAAAGTCCCAATATTTTGTTTCCTGTTCCCAAATAGTCTCCTGAATAAATCCATGAAAAATACCCGCTTCCCCAAGACAGAAGGGATAAAGTCCCAATATTTTGTTTCCTGTTCCAAAATAGTCTCCTGAATAAATCCATGAAAAATACCCGCTTCCCCAAGACAGAAGGGATAAAGTCCCAATATTTTGTTTCCTGTTCCAAAATAGTCACCTGAATAAATCCATGAAAAATACCCGCTTCCCCAAGACAGAAGGGATAAAGTCCCAATATTTTGTTTCCTGTTCCAAAATAGTCTCCTGAATAAATCCATGAAAAATACCCGCTTCCCCAAGACAGAAGGGATAAAGTCCCAATATTTTGTTTCCTGTTCCAAAATAGTCACCTGAATAAATCCATGAAAAATACCCGCTTCCCCAAGACAGAAGGGATAAAGTCCCAATATTTTGTTTCCTGTTCCAAAATAGTCACCTGAATAAATCCATGAAAAATACCCGCTTCCCCAAGACAGAAGGGATAAAGTCCCAATATTTTGTTTCCTGATCCCAAATAGTCTCCTGAATAAATCCATGAAAAATACCCGCTTCCCCAAGACAGAAGGGATAAAGTCCCAATATTTTGTTTCCTGTTCCAAAATAGTCACCTGAATAAATCCATGAAAAATACCCGCTTCCCCAAGACAGAAGGGATAAAGTCCCAATATTTTGTTTCCTGATCCCAAATAGTCTCCTGAATAAATCCATGAAAAATACCCGCTTCCCCAAGACAGAAGGGATAAAGTCCCAATATTTTGTTTCCTGTTCCAAAATAGTCACCTGAATAAATCCATGAAAAATACCCGCTTCCCCAAGACAGAAGGGATAAAGTCCCAATATTTTGTTTCCTGTTCCCAAATAGTCTCCTGAATAAATCCATGAAAAATATCCGCTTCCGCAAGACAGAATGGATAAACTCCCAATATTTTGTTCCCTGTTCCGAAATAGTCTCCTGAATAAATCCATGAAAAATACCCGCTTCCCCAAGACAGAAGGGATAAACTCCCAATATTTTGTTCCCTGATCCCAAATAGTCTCCTGAATAAATCCATGAAAAATACCCGCTTCCCCAAGACAGAAGGGATAAAGTCCCAATATTTTGTTTCCTGTTCCCAAATAGTCTCCTGAATAAATCCATGAAAAATACCCGCTTCCCCAAGACAGAAGGGATAAAGTCCCAATATTTTGTTTCCTGTTCCAAAATAGTCACCTGAATAAATCCATGAAAAATACCCGCTTCCCCAAGACAGAAGGGATAAAGTCCCAATATTTTGTTTCCTGATCCCAAATAGTCTCCTGAATAAATCCATGAAAAATACCCGCTTCCCCAAGACAGAAGGGATAAAGTCCCAATATTTTGTTTCCTGTTCCAAAATAGTCACCTGAATAAATCCATGAAAAATACCCGCTTCCCCAAGACAGAAGGGATAAAGTCCCAATATTTTGTTTCCTGTTCCCAAATAGTCTCCTGAATAAATCCATGAAAAATATCCGCTTCCGCAAGACAGAATGGATAAACTCCCAATATTTTGTTCCCTGTTCCGAAATAGTCTCCTGAATAAATCCATGAAAAATACCCGCTTCCCCAAGACAGAAGGGATAAACTCCCAATATTTTGTTCCCTGATCCCAAATAGTCTCCTGAATAAATCCATGAAAAATACCCGCTTCCCCAAGACAGAAGGGATAAACTCCCAATATTTTGTTCCCTGATCCCAAATAGTCACCTGAATAAATCCATGAAAAATAGCCGCTTCCCCAAGACAGAAGGGATAAAGTCCCAATATTTTGTTTCCTGTTCCAAAATAGTCACCTGAATAAATCCATGAAAAATACCCGCTTCCCCAAGACAGAATGGATAAACTCCCAATATTTTGTTTCCTGATCCCAAATAGTCTCCTGAATAAATCCATGAAAAATACCCGCTTCCCCAAGACAGAAGGGATAAAGTCCCAATATTTTGTTTCCTGTTCCAAAATAGTCACCTGAATAAATCCATGAAAAATACCCGCTTCCCCAAGACAGAAGGGATAAAGTCCCAATATTTTGTTTCCTGTTCCCAAATAGTCTCCTGAATAAATCCATGAAAAATATCCGCTTCCGCAAGACAGAATGGATAAACTCCCAATATTTTGTTCCCTGTTCCGAAATAGTCTCCTGAATAAATCCATGAAAAATACCCGCTTCCCCAAGACAGAAGGGATAAACTCCCAATATTTTGTTCCCTGATCCCAAATAGTCTCCTGAATAAATCCATGAAAAATACCCGCTTCCCCAAGACAGAAGGGATAAACTCCCAATATTTTGTTCCCTGATCCCAAATAGTCACCTGAATAAATCCATGAAAAATAGCCGCTTCCCCAAGACAGAAGGGATAAAGTCCCAATATTTTGTTTCCTGTTCCAAAATAGTCACCTGAATAAATCCATGAAAAATACCCGCTTCCCCAAGACAGAATGGATAAACTCCCAATATTTTGTTTCCTGATCCCAAATAGTCTCCTGAATAAATCCATGAAAAATACCCGCTTCCCCAAGACAGAAGGGATAAAGTCCCAATATTTTGTTTCCTGATCCCAAATAGTCTCCTGAATAAATCCATGAAAAATACCCGCTTCCCCAAGACAGAAGGGATAAAGTCCCAATATTTTGTTTCCTGATCCCAAATAGTCTCCTGAATAAATCCATGAAAAATACCCGCTTCCCCAAGACAGAAGGGATAAAGTCCCAATATTTTGTTTCCTGATCCCAAATAGTCTCCTGAATACATCAATGAAAAATACCCGCTTCCCCAAGACAGAAGGGATAAAGTCCCAATATTTTGTTTCCTATTCCCAAATAGTCTTCCGAATACATCCTCAAAGCAGAAAACCCTAACCCTAACCCTAACCCTAACCCTAAGACCCTAACACTTTGTTTCCGGTTCCGAATTACATCCGTTAAAAACAGCTGTCCCCACCACCAGGCAGAAGGGATAGGTTCCTAATAATTTTTCTTCATCTCGAATAGTTTCCCAAATGCATCCGTGAAAACAGTTCCTATCCCAAGTTTAAAGGGATAAGGTAACTGCGATTCAGGCCCTCTGCTCTCTTTTTGCCGTCTTCAGATTACCTGCTTACATTCATTCTGAGGTAGGGACCGCATTTATGTTAGATCGCATAGGCAATTCTTGTGAGAACAAGAAGGGGTCGTAATTAGGACAATACTCAGTGTAATAGACAATGTGAAAGGTACAACATCATAATATCGAAGTCAATACAGTTGTCTAATGGGTTCAAGATAGACAGCCGAGAATCTCTCCTCCTGAGGCTCTATATTCTATTAGGGAGTTGCTCTGTACGAAAAATTATGCCAGTCCCACGATAGGTTCTTCTTCATCCTTTGAGAAACCTTTACCTCTTCTAGCTTGGCCTTCGCAATACGGGACCTTGCTAATTGCTAGCCAATTAGGCAAGAACTGCTTACGGATAAAATAGATCTAACAGAGGCAAACCCCCCGTAGAAAGAAAACTATCCTGACTGGAGAAAAAAAATGTCTCTCTAAGAGATATGGTCACAGTGGTAAAGTAAACAGGTCCTTTAACTGAAGAAGTACCTGCGATGCTCGCTCCCGATATATATATATATCCTGACACTGCTCCCTAGTCTCCCCATGAGGATTTCCTAAAGCCTTCAAGTCCAGGGTCATCATGGTACGACCCGAGCCCTAAAGAATGTCGGTGCCTCAAATAAAATAATCATAAACATATGGACGAAGAACTTTAGATATTGCAAATGATAATCTATGCAACATATTATTGACTACGAGGCAGAAATAAAAGAAGAATAAAATACAGAAAATCAACTTTATAAAATATATTATTGGCAACAATACTATAAGACTCGTTGTCCTTCATGGAGTTGAAAATTTAATCTCCATGTCTCCATGACAATATCGTCACACCCTGCAGAATCCCTCAGACCGCAATCACTTAAATGTTTTGAGTTTCATGCTTTTAAACACTGTCCGGATGGCATTCGCCATATATACATTGTATCCCCCCCTCCTCTATACACACACATACACACAACAACAAGCGCACACGCAAACGTATAGACATGACAAAATAGCTTTTTCTTTTCCTTTTCAAACAAAATCTATTAGCAAAATCTACCAATTAATGTTTCCCATTATTGTTAGTTTCCTTTTATTATTCCAGTGTTCACAAAAATAGTGGCTCCGGTTGAATATTATTGGAGAGTAATTCTCCTTAATAATCTAATACTTAAGTTAGGTCTCTCACCAAGTCCAGCTATATCACCAAATCCCCACTTACCGTCAGTTTTAATCTATGATCTGCATCCATTGCTGATAAACATCCATTTTATGTTTCATGGGGAAATGGCTTCTTTTGTTTTCAAACAAAACCTATCAGCAAAATCTGCCAACCAATGTTTCCCATTATTGTTAGTTTCATTTTATTATTTCCCACGCAAAGTTTTCACAACAAATGTTGGATCCACTTGAAGATTAATGGAGAGCAAGTGTCCTTAATAATCTAACACACTTCAGAATTCTTCCAGATTTTAGTATTCCTGCCATCCGAACAATTCTAGTACTTTTCCTGATTTTGACTTCTTTTCATTTTTGTACAAAAGTCTTCAGTGCAGAACAAACATGGCTACAATGATTACGAAGTTATGTTCAGACATTTCAACAAATGCCGACTTTCCGTTAGTTTTAATCTATGGTCTGCATCCATTTTTGTTTCATTTTCTTGTCTGACTTTTGTGTCCTCATAATCTTATTGACTTTCAAACAAAACCAGTTTTTAAACTCAATGAAAACACAGTACATTCCCTTTCCTTTGATTTTAATCTATGGTCTGCTTAAACAGCGGCGTCCATGGTTGAAAAATGTCCTCCTTTTTAGGATTCGTTTTCCTCTTTGACTTTTGAGAAAGTTTACAATCCTTACAACATAAATTCAGAGTAATTCGCAACTCATAAATTTATTGATTTTCAAACAAAACTCTTGCTTTAGAAAAACAATGAAAAGGTATAAGTTTTTTTTTCACGCTTTTCTTTTCTTTTTTCTTTTACTGATTTTCGTTCAATACAAGACCCAAGAGCCCCTCAAGGTAGAGGGTTACTGAAAGAGATCTTTGTATGAGCGATAAGAAGTAAAGTTTATGAGTATATATTGGAAAATATTACCATCGACAGGAAAAGTTTAGGATTGTAGTGGTCTCAAAAACATAATTTCGGGAGCCTGTACTGAATGTAGCGGTACTTGGGAAGAAGCTGTCCGAGTGGAACTTCTTTCTTACTAATGGAATACGAAGTAAATTCGGATGCTTCTTCCCACTGTCCGTGGCATGGCCGTTCTTAGCTATGAAGGTTAAAACTGTTGCAATGACTGAATGTAACTCCGAGGAACATTTGACATGGAAAGAGCAAGAAGCGCGAAAGACTTGCGACATTCCGTCTGTGGGAAATGAGCTGTGAGTTGAAAAACAATTCACCACCCACAAGGCCGTGTAAATACTTTTGACCTCATTATTCTTGATTCATCATTATGACTTATTAGCTTTCAAGCTTAAGCCACGCGATATAAAATCAATAAAAGAATATTATTTAATATTTTTCATGTACAAAAACACATTCATTTGCATAAAACAAGAGAAACGCCAGTAGATCCCATGATACAATAAGAGGTTAAAAGAAGTTGGGAAAGCATCCTCTTGGGAGTTTGTTCGACAAAGTAGCAGTTCTTTTAAAGATGCTCTCCGAGTGGAATTACTTTATTTCTGATGGAATACGAATGGAATGAGTATGATTTATCCCAGTGTACGCGGCATGCCGGGACTTAACAGCGAACAGGAGAACTGATGGATATAGCGAAAAGCTGGCCACGTTTCGACTTTGAGAAAGTGGTAGTAGGGTGGGATACAATTCATCGCACTCAAAGCCGCATAAAAGTTTTTGTACTCTATTAAGTTTGGAAAGTGAAGGCTTGATATCTCCAGCCCAGATACGACAGCAGTCCTCACTTTTTCATCTGATCTGGCTCTTGTAAGGTTAGAACAGAAGTCAGGTACTCACTGCGGCGGTACAAGGAACTGACCATTTCTTAAGCTTCTTTACCGATGGGTCGAAATATGGGATCCACCTGAGTCCCTATCGTCGTTCAAGATAAAGGCTTTTTTGAGAAAAACTCAGTTCATCGCGATTGACACATGTTCGGTGGCTTTTAGGAAATGATGGATCGTTTCGTACATTTGATTATAAAAGGAAAATCATCAAAAGTATTTATAAGAATTTTTATTTCTTAAGTTACATTTTCTTGTAATATAAGTTGTCTTTTATGGTGGAATAAATTTATAGTCCACAGGAAAAGAAGAAAGAAAAGAAAATTTATTTAAGGCGTAGGAACGAAGGAAGGAAAATGTTGGAAGGAAAAATAGAAAGACAGGGAATAAAAGAAAGAGAGAGAGGGAGAAAAGAAAAGAAAGATTAATAATAAAAGAAAGAAAGAGAGGGAGAAAAAGAAAAGAAAGATAAATAATAAAAGAAAGAAAGAGAGGGAGAAAAAGGTTAATAATAAAAGAAAGACAGAGACGGAGAAAAAGATTAGAAAGATTAATAATAAAGGAAAGAAAGAGAGGGAGAAAAAGAAAAGAAACATTAATAATAAAAGAAAGAAAGAGACGGAGAAAAAGGTTAATAATAAAAGAAAGACAGAGACGGAGAAAAAGATTAGAAAGATTAATAATAAAGGAAAGAAAGGGAGGGAGAAAAAGAAAAGAAAGATAAATAATAAAAGAAAGAAAGAGACGGAGAAAAAGGTTAATAATAAAAGAAAGAAAGAGACGGAGAAAAAGATTATAAAGATTAATAATAAAAGAAAGAAAGGGAGGGAGAAAAAGAAAAGAAAGATAAATAATAAAAGAAAGAAAGAGACGGAGAAAAAGGTTAATAATAAAAGAAAGAAAGAGACGGAGAAAAAGATTAGAAAGATTAATAATAAAGGAAAGAAAGAGAGGGAGAAAAAGAAAAGAAAGATAAATAATAAAAGAAAGAAAGAGACGGAGAAAAAGGTTAATAATAAAAGAAAGAAAGAGACGGAGAAAAAGATTAGAAAGATTAATAATAAAGGAAAGAAAGAGAGGGAGAAAAAGAAAAGAAAGATAAATAATAAAAGAAAGAAAGAGACGGAGAAAAAGGTTAATAATAAAAGAAAGAAAGAGACGGAGAAAAAGATTTGAAAGATTAATAATAAAAGAAAGAAAGGGAGGGAGAAAAAGAAAAGAAAGATAAATAATAAAAGAAAGAAAGAGACGGAGAAAAAGGTTAATAATAAAAGAAAGAAAGAGACGGAGAAAAAGATTAGAAAGATTAATAATAAAAGAAAGAAAGGGAGGGAGAAAAAGAAAAGAAAGATAAATAATAAAAGAAAGAAAGAGACGGAGAAAAAGGTTAATAATAAAAGAAAGAAAGAGACGGAGAAAAAGATTAGAAAGATTAATAATAAAGGAAAGAAAGAGAGGGAGAAAAAGAAAAGAAAGATAAATAATAAAAGAAAGAAAGAGACGGAGAAAAAGGTTAATAATAAAAGAAAGAATGAGAGGGAGAAAAAGAAAAGAAAGATTAATAATAAAAGAAAGAAAGAGAGGGAGAAAAAGAAAAGAAAGATTAATAATAAAAGAAAGAAAGAGACGGAGAAAAAGGTTAAGAATAAAAGAAAGAAAGAGACGGAGAAAAAGATTAGAAAGATTAATAATAAAAGAAAGAAAGGGAGGGAGAAAAAGAAAAGAAAGATAAATAATAAAAGAAAGAAAGAGACGGAGAAAAAGGTTAATAATAAAAGAAAGAAAGAGACGGAGAAAAAGATTAGAAAGATTAATAATAAAGGAAAGAAAGAGAGGGAGAAAAAGAAAAGAAAGATAAATAATAAAAGAAAGAAAGAGACGGAGAAAAAGGTTAATAATAAAAGAAAGAATGAGAGGGAGAAAAAGAAAAGAAAGATTAATAATAAAAGAAAGAAAGAGAGGGAGAAAAAGAAAAGAAAGATTAATAATAAAAGAAAGAAAGAGACGGAGAAAAAGGTTAAGAATAAAAGAAAGAAAGAGACGGAGAAAAAGATTAGAAAGATTAATAATAAAAGAAAGAAAGGGACGGAGAAAAAGAAAAGAAAGATAAATAATAAAAGAAAGAAAGAGACGGAGAAAAAGGTTAATAATAAAAGAAAGAAAGACACGGAGAAAAAGATTAGAAAGGTTAATAATAAAGGAAAGAAAGAGAGGGAGAAAAAGATTAGAAAGATTAATAATAAAAGAAAGAAAGAGAGGGAGAAAAAGAAAAGAAAGATAAATAATAAAAGAAAGAAAGAGACGGAGAAAAAGATTAGAAAGATTAATAATAAAAGAAAGAAAGGGAGGGAGAAAAAGAAAAGAAAGATAAATAATAAAAGAAAGAAAGAGACGGAGAAAAAGGTTAATAATAAAAGAAAGAAAGAGACGGAGAAAAAGATTAGAAAGATTAATAATAAAAGAAAGAAAGGGAGGGAGAAAAAGAAAAGAAAGATAAATAATAAAAGAAAGAAAGAGACGGAGAAAAAGGTTAATAATAAAAGAAAGAAAGAGACGGAGAAAAAGATTAGAAAGATTAATAATAAAGGAAAGAAAGAGAGGGAGAAAAAGAAAAGAAAGATAAATAATAAAAGAAAGAAAGAGACGGAGAAAAAGGTTAATAATAAAAGAAAGAATGAGAGGGAGAAAAAGAAAAGAAAGATTAATAATAAAAGAAAGAAAGAGAGGGAGAAAAAGAAAAGAAAGATTAATAATAAAAGAAAGAAAGAGACGGAGAAAAAGGTTAAGAATAAAAGAAAGAAAGAGACGGAGAAAAAGATTAGAAAGATTAATAATAAAAGAAAGAAAGGGACGGAGAAAAAGAAAAGAAAGATAAATAATAAAAGAAAGAAAGAGACGGAGAAAAAGGTTAATAATAAAAGAAAGAAAGACACGGAGAAAAAGATTAGAAAGGTTAATAATAAAGGAAAGAAAGAGAGGGAGAAAAAGAAAAGAAAGATAAATAATAAAAGAGAGAAAGAGACGGAGAAAAAGGTTAATAATAAAAGAAAGAAAGAGAGGGAGAAAAAGAAAAGAAAGATTAATAATAAAAGAAAGAAAGAGAGGGAGAAAAAGAAAAGAAAGATTAATAATAAAAGAAAGAAAGAGACGGAGAAAAAGGTTAAGAATAAAAGAAAGAAAGAGACGGAGAAAAAGATTAGAAAGATTAATAATAAAAGAAAGAAAGGGACGGAGAAAAAGAAAAGAAAGATAAATAATAAAAGAAAGAAAGAGACGGAGAAAAAGGTTAATAATAAAAGAAAGAAAGAGACGGAGAAAAAGATTAGAAAGATTAATAATAAAAGAAAGAAAGAGAGGGAGAAAAAGAAAAGAAAGATAAATAATAAAAGAAAGAAAGAGACGGAGAAAAAGATTAGAAAGATTAATAATAAAGGAAAGAAAGAGAGGGAGAAAAAGAAAAGAAAGATTAATAATAAAAGAAAGAAAGGGAGGGAGAAAAAGAAAAGAAAGATAAATAATAAAAGAAAGAAAGAGACGGAGAAAAAGGTTAATAATAAAAGAAAGAAAGAGACGGAGAAAAAGATTAGAAAGATTAATAATAAAGGAAAGAAAGAGAGGGAGAAAAAGAAAAGAAAGATTAAGAATAAAAGAAAGAAAGAGACGGAGAAAAAGGAAAAAAGTTTGATAATAAAAGAAAGAAAGAGAGGGAGAAAAAGAAAAGAAAGATTAATAATAAAAGAAAGAAAGAGAGGTAGAAAAAGAAAAGAAAGATTAAGAATAAAAGAAAGAAAGAGACGGAGAAAAAGGAAAAAAGTTTGATAATAAAAGAAAGAAAGCGAGGGATAAAAAGAAAAGAAAGATTAATAATAAAAGAAAGAAAGAGAGGGAGAAAAAGAAAAGAAAGATTAATAATAAAAGAAAGAAAAAGAGGGAGAAAAAGAAAAGAAAGATTAACAATAAAAGAAAGAAAGAGACGGAGAAAACGAAAACAAAGAAAGAGAGGGAGAAAAAGAAAAGAAAGATTAAGGATAAAAGAAAGAAAGAGACGGAGAAAAAGAAAAGAAAGAAAGAGAGGGAGAAAAAGAAAAGAAAGATTAAGAATAAAAGAAAGAAAGAAACGGAGAAAAAAAAAGAAAGATTAATAATAAAAGAAAGAAAGATAGGGAGAAAAAGAAAAGAAAGATTAACAATAAAAGAAATAAAGAGACGGAAAAACGAATACAAAGAAAGAGAGGTAGAAAAAGAAAAGAAAGATTAATAATAAAAAAAAAGAAAGAGACGGAGAAAAGGAAAAGAAAGAAAGAGACGGAGAAAAGGAAAAGAAAGATTAATAATAAAAGAACGAAAGAGAGGGAGAAAAAGAAAAGAAAGGTTTATAAGAAAAGAAAGAAAGGAGTGAAGAAAACCGGAGACGGAGAAATCAAGGAAAATCAGTAATGGCAAAAGAATTTTAAAAAATAAATGGTAAGAAAACAAAGAAGGAACAAACTGCAAGAACAAAAAGTGAAGAATAAATGTCAGAAAATTAAGGGTGACAGGAATGGAAATCTCAAAGAAATATAAAAGAAAGGGAGAAGAATAAAATAGCAAAGAGAAGAAAATAAAGGAAGGAAGAAATTCTAACATAAATGTAAATCATGGCGACGATATCGAAGAAGTCACGGATAAAAAAGAAAAGAGAAAAATGTGAAAGAAAAAGGAAAACAAAAACAAATGAATGTTTAAAAGAAAGACATGAAAGAAAAATGACGAAAAGATTAAGACGATATAATTAAATCGATAAAAAATAGCAGAGAAGCAAATACAAAATAATCATATGGACTCACACTCTTCGATATTCTAATCGACAATCTATGAAATCTATTATTGTCTACGATACAGAATTAAAATTAAATTCATAATAAATTATGAATTTCCGGACTGTTAAAAAGATATGTAAATGGCCAGGATATCAGCCGTACCATATCCTGAAAAGAAAATGAGAAAGCAATGGTTGAAAAAGTAAATTAAGAAATAAATTATGAAAAAGACAAATAAATAAGTGAAAAATATTTGAAACGCTGATAGCATTACTCCTGTAATTTTCTATCGTTCTCGGGTGTCGTTATTCTGCCTAATGTCTTCATAATTCTGACACAACCGAATGTTGATGCTTCAGTACATGCTCTTAACACAAAAAGAATGTCTCCCAAACACTACATGCAATCAGCACTAACAATCTATAATAATATTGTGCTATGATCTATGTAAGTAAAATTTTGGTAAAAGAATTACATTTTTTTTTTTTAGCAAGAATTAAGTTTTTTTGCTATGTATGTACAAAAGAAGAATAATTCTGATACCTCGCTTTGGTTGAATACTATTCAATATCTGGAGAGTAGTATGAAGTCATCTAATTTCATGTTTCCCTCCCGTACGGTCAGTTTTTATGTATTGAAAGAGCTGTTTTCTGATTCATTGGTACGGGTGTATGTTTTTTTTTCTCGCCTGTTTAGGAATCTGTCGACTCGGGAATTTTGTTAAATGTCAAAATTCGGAGTGTCGGGATTCGATACAATAACATCAAATATTATTAGTGAACTCTTCTCAATTCGGCCGTTTAAAATAAACCCACTACTTTAAATGGAATAAATTATAAATTGTATTTGTGTAAGTATGTGAGAACGGTGAAATGTTGGTATGTGTGTGTGTGTGTGTGTGTGTGTGTGTGTGTGTGTGTGTGTGTGTGTGTGTGTGTGTGTGTGTGTGTGCTTAGTAGTAACCGGGGATACAAGAGAAAGTTAGAATTGAATTCTTCCCGTGAACTGTGTGGCCATAGTCTAAAGCGGCCTGTTTGTCAGCATAATAATCTTTTTTGCGTGTAGTCTTAAATGAGGCCATGATGATTATCAGCTAGAGTGACGTGGACCTTGATGACACCTGTGCGTCTAATATTTGGGGCCGGACTTCGTGAGTTTTATACTCTTTCTTGTAAAAACATCGGCTCCCGAATAGTATTATTTTTTTTCTTAATTACCCCTAAAAAGCCAAGTGCCGTCTTTTTTCCTTTTTCCTTTTATGTCTCCGTCTGCTCGATATTTTGGCGGTATCTACTTACATCATGATGACGAATAAAAGAACCTTTCTGAATACAGTTCTAGATTATTATTGGTGTGTTTTATGTTGCATATTTTATTTGATATTTAATTGGACACGACAAGTGTCCAATTAAATTGCGGCATTTCTTTCTTTCTTTTTTCTTTCTTTCTTTCTTTCTTTTTTCTTTCTTTCTTTTTTCTTTCTTTTTTCTTTCTTTCTTTTTTCGTTCTTTCTTTTTTCTTTCTTTCTTTTTTCTTTCTTTCTTTCTTTTTTCTTTCTTTTTTCTTTCTTTCTTTTTTCTTTCTTTCTTTTTTCTTTCTTTCTTTCTTTTCTCTTTCTTTCTTTTTTCTTTCTTTCTTTTTTCTTTCTCGCGTGTCTGTCTTTTCCTGCATTTATGTACAGATTGCCGCGGACTTTCTAAAAAAAACCCAAACCAATTTTAAACAATTTAAATGAATTTTTAGCCCTACATTTCACTTCTATATGAAAGATAATGTCCTAAAGCCCATGTGAATTAAAAGAAAGTCTATATTCTGTATATATAAATATTTCTTTTAGGCCTGTTTTCTTTACTTATCGATTCATCGAACCCACGTTGCCCACGAAAGATGTAAATAACGAATTTCAAATTCTCGTTAAAACCCAGTATTTGTCCTAGAGATGTATTTGAAAGTTTATTATTAAACTTAAGGATTAACTATTTAGATCATCTAAAAGTAAGGCTTACCTTTTACTTAAAACAAAAATGAAGATGACGTTTTATTTACACACTGTAGCCTGTGATGTCAAAGGACATAAAAAGAAATCCTGTAATTCTACCCGTGTCTGACAAAGTACGCCAGAGAGTAAAGATAAAACCTAAAAAAATATATGGAAGACCAGCAGTGTAATAATGTAAAATTGGTTATTTATGTTTAAAGCTACATTTTATTTATCCTTATTTAATCAATAATTTAAGAATATAATTTTTATTCTCTACGCTTTTATTAAACCTTCTATAATGAATAAATTTGATGGCATTAAGACTCTACCTAAACAAGAATATAACGCAAATGTAATTTGCGTTAAATTAATGTGAAATGGAAAACATTTATTCTAAGAGGAAATTTTAGAGTAAACTATTCTTTTTCATATGAATAAAATAGTTTCGTCGTAATTCTGAAACTTTTCTTTAATGGCGAGTGGAATAATTATACAGGCAAAAGCAGTAAAAATAAATATTTTAAGACTAAAGAATGAAAATATCAACTTATGTTTACTGAAACTTGTAATGGTCATTCGTAGGAATAGCCTAAAGACATTCCTATTTATATTAGAAATTTCAAGGTGATATCTACCATATAGAATCTACGGTGTTTGTCTATGGTGATATCTATCGTATAGGATCTACGGTGTTTGTCTATGGTGATATCTATCGTATAGGATCTACGGTGTTTGTCTATGGTGATATCTATCGTATAGGATCTACGGTGTTTGTCTATGGTGATATCTATCGTATAGGATCTACGGTGTTTGTCTATGGTGATATCTATCGTAAAGGATCTACGGAGTTTGTCTATGGTGATATCTATCGTATAGGATCTACGGTTTTTGTCTATGGTGATATCTATCGTATAGGATCTACGGTGTTTGGCTATGGTGATACATATTGTATAGGATCTACGGTGTTTGTCTATGCTGATATCTATCGTATAGGATCTACGGTGTTTGTCTATGGTGATATCTATCGTATAGGGTCTACGGTGTTTGTCTATGGTGATACCTATCGTATAGGATCTACGGTGTTTGTCTATGGTGATATCTCTCGTATAGGATCTACGGTGTTTGTGTGCATTTTAGGTGAAAATTTCGCATGAGAGCGATTGACTATGACTTTCTATTCCAAACAGAACAGATCCCCTAAATTCCTGAAGTACCCTACAGAAATAGACCATTCGTCGTATTTACGCTTCTCATGTGAACGAATTAACCTGATTCAGGGTTATTTTTCGAATAGCACCTTTATTTAAGACCCCACGTCTGCCTAACTCTTTTACTATAGTATATAGTAAATTGTAGTATATTATATAGTATAGTATCTACGTAATCTGTTTAATTTTATGAACGTACCTTAAAAAAGTCCTTTTTGAGTTTTTATTCGTCTAAAGTCGAACTTTAACGAGTAGTTAGGAAATCCAGACGTACGATCTATAGAAAAGGCGATCCTCTGTATAAATATAGTTTTTGAATTATACCCAATATACTCTGTCATAGTGTCTGTAAACCTTGCTGAGCTATTTACCCTGCCCCTTATTCTCATTAAAGTTTAATAAAACCTTATCTATTCAAATTTCGATGAAAACTGAAATTGACGTTAAACGTTTTATAAAGAATTGGTTTTGAAGATTTTACTTGATGCGATATTTGAATTTAACTGTAATTGATTTTTATTTATTTTTAAAATTATAGTTACATATTTTAATTTATTTAATTGAATTGAATTTATAATAGATTCGTTTAAAAATCTGGTCGACTCATATTTAAATTTATTCAAAATAAGTGTAAATTAATTTAATAGTCAATGCCATAGTAAATGTAAGCTTTTAGTAATCTCATATAAGTAATTTAGATGGCAAAGTAGCATGCATACGTAATTTATTTCAGAGTTCAATCTCGACGGCCAGTAAACAATTCTTACATTCATAATTCCATCTAAAATATCACTGATATAAAAACGCCGTGGAATTTCCACGAATTCAGATAGCTGTGTCTATATAATATCGTTGTTTTACCGACATTTACCTTTATATCTGAAAATTTATAATCTATTTCTTCAATGTCTTCCTTTGTTAAAATAATTTGTTATTATTGTCTTTTCACATATTAATAGCCGGATTCTTTTAGTAAGGATATCTTAATTTATAACGAGTGACAATCACAAACTTTGAGTAAGGATATATTAATTTATAACCAGTGACAATCACATTCTTTTAGTAAGGATATATTAATTTATAACCAGTGACAATCACATTCTTTTAGTAAGGATATCTTAATTTATAACCAGTGACAATCACATTCTTTTAGTAAGGATATCTTAATTCATAACCAGTGACAATCACATTCTTTTAGTAAGGATATCTTAATTCATAACCAGTGACAATCACATTCTTTTAGTAAGGATATCTTAATACATAACCAGTGACAATCACATTCTTTGAGTAAGGATATCTTAATTTATAACCAGTGACAATCATATTCTTTTAGTAAGGATATCTTAATTCATAACCAGTGACAATCACATTCTTTTAGTAAGGATATCTTAATTCATAACCAGTGACAATCACATTCTTTTAGTAAGGATATCTTAATTCATAACCAGTGACAATCACATTCTTTGAGTAAGGATATCTTAATTTATAACCAGTGACAATCACATTCTTTTAGTAAGGATATCTTAATTTATAACCAGTGACAATCACATTCTTTTAGTAAGGATATCTTAATTCATAACCAGTGACAATCACATTCTTTGAGTAAGGATATCTTAATTTATAACCAGTGACAATCACATTCTTTTAGTAAGGATATCTTAATTTATAACCAGTGACAATCACATTCTTTTAGTAAGGATATCTTAATTCATAACCAGTGACAATCACATTCTTTGAGTAAGGATATCTTAATTTATAACCAGTGACAATCACATTCTTTTAGTAAGGATATCTTAATTTATAACCAGTGACAATCACATTCTTTTAGTAAGGATATCTTAATTCATAACCAGTGACAATCACATTCTTTGAGTAAGGATATCTTAATTTATAACCAGTGACAATCACATTCTTTGAGTAAGGATATCTTAATTTATAACCAGTGACAATCACATTCTTTGAGTAAGGATATCTTAATTCATAGCCAGTGACAATCACATTCTTTTAGTAAGGATATCTTAATTCATAACCAGTGACAATCACATTCTTTGAGTAAGGATATCTTAATTTATAACCAGTGACAATCACATTCTTTGAGTAAGGATAACTTAATTTATAACCAGTGACAATCACATTCTTTTAGTAAGGATATCTTAATTTATAACCAGTGACAATCACATTCTTTGAGTAAGGATATCTTAATTCATAACCAGTGACAATCACATTCTTTTAGTAAGGATATCTTAATTTTATAACCAGTGACAATCACATTCTTTGAGTAAGGATATCTTAATTCATAACCAGTGACAATCACATTCTTTGAGTAAGGATATCTTAATTTATAACCAGTGACAATCACATTCTTTTAGTAAGGATATCTTAATTTATAACCAGTGACAATCACATTCTTTTAGTAAGGATATCTTAATTCATAACCAGTGACAATCACATTCTTTGAGTAAGGATATCTTAATTTATAACCAGTGACAATCACATTCTTTTAGTAAGGATATCTTAATTTATAACCAGTGACAATCACATTCTTTTAGTAAGGATATCTTAATTCATAACCAGTGACAATCACATTCTTTGAGTAAGGATATCTTAATTTATAACCAGTGACAATCACATTCTTTGAGTAAGGATATCTTAATTTATAACCAGTGACAATCACATTCTTTGAGTGAGGATATCTTAATTCATAGCCAGTGACAATCACATTCTTTTAGTAAGGATATCTTAATTTATAACCAGTGACAATCACATTCTTTGAGTAAGGATATCTTAATTGATAACCATTGACAATCACATTCTTTGAGTAAGGATATCTTAATTTATAACCAGTGACAATCACATTCTTTTAGTAAGGATATCTTAATTCATAACCAGTGACAATCACATTCTTCTAAATTTTTAATTCACAGAAAGAAGTTGTAAAAATCCCCCCTCAAGTTGCTTTGTTTTACCAGCTGTTTTTTTGCTCTGTCGGATCTCGGCAACAAAAGATGTTATTATCCACCATAATATTGAGGCAGTATAATACATGACGTCTGGCAGGAAATAAGTGCTCTTTTTATAACTGAAAATACATTGTTTTAACTTCAGAAATATTGACTATTGTTTGTTGGTGCGAGAATAATTACAAAATATTGAACCACAGATTGACTTATGATCGCTGGCAGTGTAACTAGTGCTGGGGACGGCTATAGTACAGTGGAATCTGACTTTTGACGACATTTTTGCCGACTGTTCTTGACGGCTCTTCCAGGCGACTATTCCTTGAAACTGGTGATGACAGCCGGCCCTAACTGGCCACAACAGACTACGACGGCTTCGTGCACCAGAATAAATAGGGGTTCTGCCAAATTCCTCTAACAGTTCAGCCCAACAGGTCAATTCAGCCCACTTAATCCCACAGAGTAGATTTTACCTAGTACCTGGGGCCTCCCAATTTTGGTACCCACCCTGTTTTGAGAGTCGACAATTTTCTGACCACGCACATATACCGTGTTTTTGACGCTGTTTCCGGTAAGGTCATAGCTTAGAAAATTCTCAACTTTTGGCCTTGCCAAACACTTAGTCCACATAACTATTGTTTCAAAAAATTGTAATTGTTTTCGGATTACTAGACCTCAGAGACATGACTAGCCGATTGGAATTGACATTTTCTTTTCAAGCCTTTCAAATCATTCTCCGTAGTTTAATTGTCTTCTAAAATCTGCAGTATTCTCTGGGCTTATATTGTTACATTGTAAGTGGGTAGTAAGCCGATACTCAGCAGACAGATTACTGGATCAAAAGCAGTGATCTACTTTCAGATTAAATGATTAGCTGAATCGTGGTGATTTATCTTAAAACAGAAGAAACATTTTATGATGTTTTTTACACTCATTTCGTTTTATGCTTTTTAATCATTGTTATCTTTTTGTTTTTTACTTAGCAAAATATATTCTAGTAGTAATTAAGGGTTAAGGAGTAAAAACAAAATAATAATTTCTTGGTTATACGAAAATTACAAATGCCGGAAATCTAAATCTTACCTGTTGCCCAAACAGTGGCATCTTCTTTATCAGAATAAATTATATCTGGAAAGGTCACATAGCTATTCCATTTGCA